>OU611752.1:16031047-16631047 GCA_914767535.2 Dunaliella primolecta
AGGAAGGCAAGCAGGAGAGTTTCAAGAGGCACAGGTGGGACAGGTTGCAAGGCAGGTGGCGAGTTGGAAAGCAGTTAAGTATATGACATGAAAGAAAAGAGCAAACATCGCCATCCTTGCATTTGGGCATACCTCTTCTGCAATGTTCTGATTTGACACATGCCATGAAGGAGTGGAGTAAGAAGAAAATGTACCAAGGGAAGAAACAGAGGATATTGGGAACAGTAGAGGGCAATTACATGACCAGAGGAAGGGCAGGAGATTGTGGAAGAGATGGTCCATTTCATATCCCTCCAGAGGCCTGTCTGGGGATACAACACATTCTCTGGATACACTCTTCCACCTCCAACCACAGCCACGTCTCTGCTCTTGCGGTCACAGAGTCTGATGAAGAAGCAGGGACGCTTGCTTGAGCAGCACACGAATGCACAAGCAACCATCCCGCACGAGGTAATTACAGCAGCCCAATCAAGCCCAATCATTTGGCTCAACACAAGACCTACTCCCAGTGAGAGAAAGAGTGGCCACAGAGGCACACAACCATCTCCTTCTCTACTTGCTTAGATCGTGCCTCCAGCCCCGCACCCTCCTCTGGGCATCCCCACTGGGTCCCCAAAGTCAAAATCCCTTGGGTCTTCAGCAAGCACCCCTTTGCTCCCCAAATCACACACCCGCAGTGCTTAGCTGCTGCTGGTGCTGCTGCTGCTGCTGCTGCTGCTGCAATCCCCTGCCTGCCGTAAGCCTGGTCACGCATCAGCCTTAGGAAGCAACCTTTGCTCCAACCCCCCCAAATCACACACCTGCACTACCCGGCTGCTGCTGCTGCTGCAGTCTCCTGCTTGCCGTAAGCCTAGTCAAGCAGCTGCCTTAGGTAGCAACCTTTGCTCCAACCCCCCCAAATCACACACCTGCGCTACCCGGCTGCTGCTGCTGCTGCAGTCTCCTGCTTGCCGTAAGCCTAGTCAAGCAGCTGCCTTAGGTAGCACCCTTTGCTCTACCCCCCCCCCCCCAAATCACACACCTGCACTGCCCGGCTGCTGCTGCTGCTGCAGTCCCCTGTCTGACGCCAGCATGGGGAGGCAGCTGCCTGGTGGAGGCAAGGCCACATGCTGCAGCAGGCGCAGTGCCAAAGGGGCGCGCACCGTTACACGGCCGGATGCAAGCAAACCCGTGATGAAATCCAGGATGGGGATGGCAAGCACACTGCTGTGAGCGTCGGAAGGACTGGGTGGCTTTAAAGTGGTACGGGTATTCAGGCGGAGGAGACCAGTGGTTTGGGTGAGAGGAGGGGTAGGGGGAAGAGGGGCAGGGGAGGGAGGAGGCAGTAGCTCAGATAAGGCATCGAGCAGGACCTGCAAAGAGGGGCACACAAAAAAGGTGACCAATACGGACGTTCATTATTGAAGAAGGTCAGGAAAAACATGAGAGACTAGAAGTTGGAGAGAATTTCTAGAGCACCACAACACATAAGTGGCACACAGGACTAGGGAAATGTGTGGACGATCATTGCACAACACAATGCTTTTGGAGGTGATTGCAAAAAGGCTCTCTGACAGTTGAACCTTAAATACTCAGACCACTTTTACAGAGGGGGGCAACTGAGGCACAAAAAACAGCTGTTTTTGCATGCTCCCCCGCATACGTGCCCCCCAACTGGCTGCTTTTAAGCTTGGTTTCCTGTTATGCTTTCTGTTGTGTGCTTTCTGTAGCACTCGGGTTAGAAAACAGCCAGTTGGGGGGCACCTGCCAAATTGGCATGACCCCTACTTTTCGACCACCTAATCTCCAGTTCTGACCACCCACTGTGCCAAATTGGGTAACTGTTGATGATTTTGAGTCCATGGATCAAAATAATATCATTGCAAACATAATGGAGTGAAAAGACCCAGTGGTTGGTGAGATACAGAATTTCAGCCATTTTCCTAAAAGAAAATCCAGCACGAGGGTGCCGAAAAGGTCAATTTTTGACTTCCTTCTTTCCTTTTCTTGAACATGCATGCTGTTAATAATGCGTATGGAGGTCAAAAACAGAAAAAAAAAGTTGGGAGTGAAAAGTTGTCCTCAGGTGGAGCTGTGATGTTAATAATGTGTATGGAGGTCAAAAACAGAAAAAAAATTGGGAGTGAAAAGTTGTCCTCAGGTGGAGCTGTGGGCCATTTTGGGGTGATCTGAGGCCAGGAGAGTGATCTGGGGTCCTCCGACTTTCATCAATTTTGGGTGAATATGCTATTTTATGGAATTATAATGGTTGGCATGGTTAGATTTGAAAAACAGGACTGGGAAAGAGCATGTCCAGCGATGTGGGGGGGTTGTCCCCCTCTGCCACTTTTGTCTTCAGGACAACTGGGGACATAATCATCACTTTGCATGTATTTACATATTGTAATGGCAACAATGCCAGCTTTTGCTCAGATTGCATCTTAGACCATTAGACTTCACAGACAAGATATTTGACCATATCAGACTTGGTAGTTGGTACGAACAATCGCAGACTTATTCCGGACTTAACGAAAGACAAAGCCAGATTCTGTGCTGGCCTTGGGAATCATGGATTCTTCCAGGCTGCGCGCAATTTTACCCTTCTACCGTTGCCTTGACTTGCCAGTCCCTGAATTTTGTTCTGATGCTCTGATGCAAAACACAAGCCTCCGCTGTGTGTCCTTATTGCATACCTGCTGCACAGGTAGAAATGTCTTTCCAGTCCTTTCATTTTGTCCTGATGCGCAACATAAGCTTCCGCTGTGCACCCTCACCGCAGTGCTTTTGCTTAATTAGGAATGCATCACCCATCTGCGTTGCACTGGTGGTTACACTCTGCGATGCTGTTGAGGAAAAAACACTTGAGCTCCCAGTGAGGCATTGCACTATGCTCCAATTGCTGCAGCGCTGAGATGAGGTCAAAAACACGTTGCCAACCTGTGTTGCTCTGTGAAACCAACCCAGTCCCTTCATCTGCTTGTTTGGTACAGGCACCGCAGCAGCAGCAGTGGCGTTCACGTTTTACTGTGCTACTGCATGGGCAGACAGACGTCACCCACCTGTGTTGCTGTGCGCACCCAGTCCAGCTCCTCAGCTTCTTTGCCAGGCACCGCTGCCCGGAGCTCTGTCTCCACAGCATCCCATCCATCAACCGCCTCACCCAGCACCAGCACTGCATGCATTCACACACACGCATGCGTGAGCATAAGGAGTTTAGCTGCCCGGAGCTCTGTCTTCACAGCATCCCATCCATCAACCACCTCCCAACCACCGCATGCGCATGCACACGCGCACACTAACACAAACACACAAAGAAACACACGCGTGCCAAATTAATGATCATACAGCTATGGTCAGATGTATTTTTAATTAACTATTGATTAAACACATGCCTGCTAAGGTAAAAAGCCAGCCTTATCACATGTGTCTGACACGCAGCACTACAGCGTTGCATTCTTACATATGTACCACACTTGGACCATTAACCATGCTACCCAGCGCTAATCCCACATACGCGCTCACAAGTGCACAAGGGCTTATAATATCCATCACCTAAGATAAGCTTGCACTCAAGTCCGCGCACAGCATTTGGAATGCATGCACTCATGAGCACACAACACTGGCTTTGCGCAGGGGGCCACTGCGCGCATGCTTCACATAAAAGGCCCCTTTTGCACAGAAACTTTGCGCAGAAGGCCTAAAAGATCTGTGCACAAAAGGCCTTGAAGGCCCCTGCATAGAAGGCCCCTTACGTGTACCTCACATAAGGCCCCTCACACAGAGGGCCCTGAAAACCCCCAAGTCCCATGTGGCCCATAAGATCTTTGCACAGAGGGCCCCAAAGGCCCTTGCACAGAAGGCCCTTATGCGTTCCTCGCATAAGGGACCTTTGCCTAAGACCGTCTGCACAGAAGGCCCTTATGCGCACCTCACATAGGGACCTTTGCTTAAGGCCATCTGCGCCGAAGGCCCTTGTGCACTCCTCACCCAGGGCCAGCACTGCCTGAGAGCCTCACCCAGCATTAGGCCAAAACGCATTCCTTGTGTATGTGTATGCATGCAGCGCTCATCTTTTTATTGGGCGGCCTTGTGCCCACCATTGCTTGGTTGTGGGCCAGTACTGTTTGAAGGTCTCAACCGGCATCAGCAGTGCATGCAACGCAACCAACCTGCTTGGTGGGCAAAGGATTGCCCAACAGAAGCTCCGCGCCGCATGCACTCACAGGCAATGCGTATTTGCCTAACGAAAGGAAGAGTGTGTGTGTGTGCGCGTGTATGTGTGTTAGGAGAGAAGGGGGCAGAGGGGGACTCAGCTGGGGCTAAAAAGGCACACTGAACGGCAAGGGACTTGATCTTTAATCCAACATGATCCACACGTCCACGGCTCCCAGGGCCTCCCAAAAGTCACGGCGCGGTGGCAGCAGCCCTTAAACATTTCTCATCATATTCATACTTATCACCAAATGCATCTCTCCTGCCCTTACTGGAATGAGCTCCTGAGGCAAGGGCAGTCACATGCAGCACGTATCAAAACATGCACTTTCAGCCTGAAGAGCACATCTTTGAGTCTTGTGGACGTTCAGCAAAATTGCCTACAAAAATTGCCTACAACAACGTTTTCCAATTGCCTACAACAACTTCCAACAAAATTGCCAACGTTTACCAATGTTTGCCGACGTCTGCCAACGTTTGCCAATTGCCTACAACAACGTCCAACAAAATTGCATGCAATGAAATGATTACCTGTGGCAGCGGCATCCACACTCATGAGGACTTGCATAGCTGGGTACAAATCAGGCACGCCCATCTCCTTGAGCATTCCAACAGGCTTGCGCCACTCTCGGCTCAAGTCCTAAAAAAGTGGCGAAAGGTAAGGGGTAGGCATTCAGACAAAAAGCACGGGCATTCCCTTGCATCAACCTAGTATGCACAATTTGCCTGAGTATGATAATTGAGGTGTTAATCATAGGCAATGAACAACTCCTTTGTTCAAAAATTGAGCAGAAGCAATTGTCAACGTCTTTGTTCTGGCTCTCTTCCAGTCAAAGTTAGCTTTGGTTGCATTGCAAACCTAGAACGGCTTTTGTGTGTACCAAAAGCGCAATCCTGCTGCCAAGCAATGGAGGTTCTTCCACAGTCAATGAGTGGCAGCGACAGCTTCTGTCACTGTTGCATGCACACATGGTCAGGAGCAGCCTGGCAACTACCAGGCACCTGGCGATGAGACCCCTGTTAGCATGCTAGTTGGGTAATCTTTCCTTATGCATGTGGCCTTCTTGGATGGTGCAGTCTTTTTTTTTTCATTTCTCTACAGACACCACAGCCGGCAGATGCACTTTAGCCAGCTCCAACACAAACACCCACCTGCAAATCGGTGAAGAGCAGCAGCCCTAGCAGCTGCGCACACATTGTTTTATGGACAGGATTGCACCTGCCACACAAAAAAGCCTGCAGCTGCCCTCTAGCCTGGGCTTACACAGAAACTCGGCTGCAAATCGGTGAAGAGCAGCAGCCCAAGCAAGCGTATTCATAGCTTATATACTGTATACCCGGTAACACCTGCCACACAACAAACTGCTGCACTCTAATCAACTCTGACATAAAAAACTCACCTGCAAGTCGGTAAAGAGCAGCAGCCCTAGCAGCTGCGCACGCACTTCATCAGGTGATGGGCGCAGCGGAGCAGAGCCTGACGTTGGCAAACCACGCTCATCCATCAAGTTCCCGCTGCCTGAAATGGAAGGTGCAGCGACAATCATCTTAGGTGTGACTTGAAACAAGCAGTGCAAGCTGCAGGAAGAAGCCATAGCGCCACTGCGCCTTGACCTTGGGCAATGAAACAACATCGCTGAGTAGTGTGAGCAAAAGCAAGCTGCAGTGAGCTGCAGAGTGCCAAAGCACTCACCCACAACTTCTTGCTGTATGACAGAGGCAAAGCATAAATTTTATGCCCAAAAAGTGTGAGCAGGAGTGAGATGCAGTGAGATGCACGATTCCACAGCACCTGCCCCGCAAGCCCAATTACATGGCCACAAGCAGTGCAGGAATACCCTAGCCTTTTAGGAGTAGCCTAGGCTGAGTAACGCGAGCAGAACCGAGCGGCAGTGAGCTGGACAGCTCCTCATGTTGCATTGCAAGCCAGCACCATCCATAAATCTGCCTGAGTTGCGCAGGGTTGAGACATGTGCTGTCCACCTTTGTGTCTTCTCGCGTGGTGTTTAGGGGCAAAAGTAGAGGAGGAGGGTGGGTAGCCTATAGCAGGGAGGAAGCATGTTTCTTAAGCCTTGAAAATTATTATCTACATTGAATGGTTGTTCACTCCTTCTTTGGACAAACACTTGTCCTGTTTGCAAATACAAGTGACCAGTTCCTGGTACCCAGCAGACGTTGCAAACACATAGATCAGGCCAAAACAAAAAGGCCTGACTTGTCATGCTCAGAAACTTTGAGCCTCTCACACAACCAGCAAGTCACACATGCGATTGTGGCGGGCCAATACAGGTGCTTTAGTGCAAAAACACCCTCACAACTGGGGTCATCCCTCTCAACACATCAACAGCCTGCACCTTCACCACAAAGCAGATTAAAAAGCAGACATGCTCATAGGGGCAAAGCTCGCTGCCAATTGATTACCGGGAGGGAATGCCTCGCCACTCAGCAGGCATCGCAGGTACACAAGCAGCTTGTAGCCCACACGCACAGCATCTGGTGCAGCCTCCCTGCCGCCTCCCTGACCAGCACCGCCAGCGCCAACACCGCCTCCCACGTCTCCGCCGCTGCTGCTCAGTTGCACGCTATTGCTTGCCTTGTCCCCACTGGCTGTGCTGTGCGTGCTGTGCATGCTGCGCACGATGGTCCACAGCATGTCCAACACCGGCTTGCGGTACTCCAGCAGGCAGTTGTAAATATAAGCCATGGCGGAGTGCAGGCTGTGAACATCACACAGCCTCAGCACCTGCACAACACACGGCACAACAACTCAACATACGGAGGCACTCCAGCATCCATCCGCAGAAGTAAGCTGTGGTTGGGAGCAAACTGTGCATGTAAATTGGAAATGCAGCATCTGTGCAACGCGTGGCGCAAGGTTTCAACTTGTGCAACCACGTATGTGTGCCATGGCTGAATGCATCATTGCTGAATGCGTCACGGCTGCTTACATCACACAACCCCAGCACCTGCGCAACACACAGCATGGATTGCCTGATGCTCCCAAATGGACACACAGCATGGACCATCAGGTGCTCCCAAATGGACGCAAGGCTTCAATCACAGGTGCTCCCAAATGGATGCACAGTACGGATCATCAGGTGCTCCCAAATGGACACAAGGCTTCAATCACAGATGCTTCCAAATGGATGCACAGTACGGATCATCAGGTGCTCCCAAATGGACACAAGGCTTCAATCACAGATGCTTCCAAATGGACACACAGCATGGACCATCAGGTGCTCCCAAATGGACACACAGTATGGATCATCAGATGCTCCCAAATGGACGCACAGTATGGATCATCAGATGCTCCCAAATGGACACAAGGCTTCAATCACAGATGCTCCCAAAAGGACACACAGCATGGATCAACAGATGCTCCCAAATGGACGCACAGTATGGATTATCAGATGCTCCTAAATGGACACACAGTATGGATCATCAGATGCTCCCAAATGGACACACAGATTGGATCATCAGATGCTCCCAAATGGATGCAAGGTTTCAATCACAGATGCTCCCAGAAGGACACACAGCATGGATCATCAGGTGCTCCCAAATGGACACACAGCATGGATCATCAGGTGCTCCCAAATGGACGCAAGGCTTCAATCGCAGATGCTTCCAAATGGACACACAGCATGGATCATCCGGTGCTCCCAAAAGGACACACAGCATGGATCATCAGATGCTCCCAAATCGGCCCCACTTTGTGAGGGCACAGGCTCCCATGAAAGCTGACAGTGCCATACATTTGCCGCGGGGGAGATCATCTTCGTAACCCCCTTCCCTGATTCGCCCACATACTCTGCTCACTCAACCAAGTGTAAACATACCACACAAATCCACAACACCCGGCAAGGCCAGCTTGAAAGCAACACGGACAAAAAACGCCTTCCCTTCCACACCAATGCACCATCAGGATCAAAGGTCATTGGTGGCTATATCCATGTGCAGCACGCAGCAACCCTCTTTATTTTTGACTCGCTTATATGGAAAGCTGATGGACAAGCATATGGGCACTCAAAATCACACACACATATGCACACACACACACACACACACACACACACACACACCTGGTCAAGATCCATACTGGCTATGCCTTAGTGTGGCACTGCACAATGTAAGGAACTGGGCCAGAAATTGCTTGTCTAAGCTCAATGACAAAGGAATCCATACTAACCTGGTCAAGGTCCATGCTGGCAACGTCTAGGTGCAGTACGCAGCGCTCCACGCGAGAGGGGGTGCCCAAGTCCAAGGCAAGGTGGGCAACAAGGGCCTAACAAGTGCATGACATGTGTGTATGTGTGCAAGTGTGTGTGTATGTGTGTGCGCACGCGTGCGTGCGTGCGTGTGTGTGCATGCGATTGCATGCGTGTGTGTGTTTGTGTGTGTATGTGTATGTGCATGTGTTTGCGCGCGCGCAAGGTGCACCTTCTAAAAACAATCTGCCCTATTTTACTTGCAGATGTGCACACGCCCTTGTGCATTCTTCAGTACCCCATGGATTTTTCTTTGAGCGGCTAAAAAGTGCACAAGCATCTTTGCACATCTTAAAGGAAATGAGGGCAGGCTTTTTTTGAAGGTACACCTTGTGCGCACACACACCCCACCCCTGGAGCTAGCCAGGAGGGGAAAACAACCTTTTTTGATGCATGTTCCTCACATCTGGGAACACCTAAGCACTGCTCAGACCATGAATTGCCAATAGTTTCCAATAGGCGTCAAAATTCAGGCTATAACGAGGAGGGTAAAATAAAGGTATTGGACGTGATGCCAAACTTTTGGGTCGAAGGATTTAGACACACTGCCCTCCCCCCAAAACCCCCTTCCAGTGCCCCAATCCAGAAGAAGAGGGTGCCAATCTGCTCCTTCTTGAGTTCCTTATTGATCTGCAAGCTTGCGAGTCCACAAGCTGCCTTCCCGGCAATTCCATTGAGTAAATCATAAACATGTAAATACTATGAAAGTTTGGCTTGATTTGCTGCTCCTTTGCCACCTGCTGCCCACAGCCTTGCGCGCATGACACTGACCCCTAATCATGCAGACAGACCCCCCTTGCATCCAATTTGCACAATAAGGGTGCTAATCGACAGGCCTTGAGACCAGGATCCTGAGGATACAATCAGAATCCTGAATAAGTATCCCAGAAAAGCTCTGGAAAGGGTTCAAAAAGTCGAAACCCCTCCAAACTAACCACCACCCCACGCCTCCTCTGATAAAACTCATACATATATCAATCGGTAGCTCTTAGTCACAGGAATACGATTCTATCATTTCTCTAAAGAATGACACTTGACTTCCAAAAGTTATGCTTTCCAAAGCCTCTTCCTCAAACCAACAAAATTGCATACCACCATGCATTTTGGCTTTGGACAAAATGATTAAGCAGGAAGCAGATGTGTTGAGCAGCAAACCAATTTTTTTTGCAGGATTGGCCAACCTCTGCAGACAAAATTCAGCAGGAAGCAGATGAATCGAGAAGCAGATCAACAACCAGCTGTCCTGTACTTCAAAACCTTATTCAATAATCAAAACTCACCTGTACAACCTCGGGTGCCAGCACCCCCAGCCTGCCAGCACACACATGGCCCTCAAGCACTTCAAGGAATTGGGGCAAGGGCCCTTTGAGCACCAGGCCCCTTTGACCTTGCTGCTGCTGCTGCTGCTGCTGTTGCTGTGGCAGTTGGCCTTGGGACTGTGGGTTTGCATGATCTGGAGTGGGCGGTGCCATGAGGAGCGAGATACGGTGCTGTGCCAGCTGGAAGAGCGGGAACACCCTCTCAAAGAGGACCTGGGTTTGATAGAAAAGGCATGCATGATTTGATGGCATGATCTAAGGGAGGAGGCAATGCCATGGTGAGCGAGATGCAGTGCTGTGCTAGCTGGTAAAGCAGGAGCAACCTTCAACCTGAATCAAAGTAAGACACGCAAGGGGTGATGATACAGAAGAAGTTAAGGAGGAAACAGCATGCAAGCCCGTGCCAAGCAGCAGAAACATCTAGGATTGATCACAAAAAGTGGCCAAAAAGCACACAGTGAGAGGTTTGAAACAACCTACAGATCAGGACATGGGAATCCATTGGACAAAGGTGCACTCCATAAGGTTCTCACCAGAAGACGTGCAGGTGTCAAGCAGCACAAATGGGCACTCTTTTGAGAGCACCAGTCATGGAATGCACACATTCAAAAAAAAAACATATGGGTAACACAAACACACACACGCCAATACAGAAACTCAGTTGTAAGCGAGCAGGTTCAAAGGCTTTCACAAACACACACACAACACACACACCTGGTGAATACCAAGGAGTAGGCATGTGTTCACAGCAACGCGCGCCGCGCACCCAACTTCAGCCTCCGCAGGCACCCAGCCGTCACCACCACCACCACCACCAGCCTGTTGCTGTGCGTGTGCCGTGTGTGGCGATGAATAGCTCTGTGTGGCGTGTGCAAGCGCTGCTGCAAGCGTGCGATCTGCCACCCCCAGCGCAAGCACCATCAGCCACTGCTGCAGCTGCTCCGCCACTGACGCATCCTGTGTGCGTGTGTGTATGTGAGTATAATGCACACAACTGTCATTCAGGGCAAAAGCGCATGATCAGACACACACACACACACACTTGTACCTGCTTGTTTGTGCACCATGTGCAAAGCATAGCTACCTGATGGGTGACCGCCTGGCCGGAGTCTGCCAGAACTTGCCTACACAAACACACACATACTTGTACATGTATGTGTACACCATGCAGAGCACAGCTACCTGTTGGGTGAGCGCCTGGCCTGAGGCCGTGAGAGAAACTTATGTACATGGACACAAACGCACACACACACACATCACACACATACACCTGTATACTGACACACACTTAGACAAAGAATGGATACACACACACATAGAGATAGCTACCTGGATGCAGAGCATAGCCACCTATTGAGTGAACAAATGGCCTGAGTCTGCCAGAGCTTGCCTACAGAAACTGCCTACAGAAACTGCCAGAGCTTGCCTCTACACACACACACACACACACACACACACACACAAATACTTGTACATGTATGTGTACACCATGCAGAGCACAGCTACCTGTTGGGTGAGCGCCTGGCCTGAGGCCGTGAGAGAAACTTATGTACATGGACACAAACGCACACACACACACACATCACACATATACACCTGTATACTGACACACACTTAGACAAAGAATGGATACACACACACATAGAGATAGCTACCTGGATGCAGAGCATAGCCACCTATTGAGTGAACAAATGGCCTGAGTCTGCCAGAGCTTGCCTACAGAAACTGCCTACAGAAACTGCCAGAGCTTGCCTCTACACACACACACACACACACACACACACACAAATACTTGTACATGTATGTGTACACCATGCAGAGCACAGCTACCTGTTGGGTGAGCGCCTGGCCTGAGGCCGTGAGAGAAACTTATGTACATGGACACAAACGCACACACACACACACACACATCACACACATACACCTGTATACTGACACACACTTGGACAAAGAATGGATACACACCCATAGAGATAGCTACCTGGATGCAGAGCATAGCCACCTACTGAGTGAACAAATGGCCTGAGTCTGCCAGAGCTTGCCTACACAAACACACACACAAATACTTGTACATGTATGTACACCATATGCAGAGCACAGCTACCTGCTAGGTGAGCGCCTGGCCGGAGTCTGCCAGAACTTGCCTACACAAACACACACATACTTGTACATGTATGTGTACACCATGCAGAGCACAGCTACCTGTTGGGTGAGCGCCTGGCCTGAGGCTGCCAACGCTCGCGTGTGAGCCTGCTGGCTTGTGAAGAGGTCCAGCGCATGTAAGAGCGCCAAGTGCGGTTTGGACACATCCTGTTTCAATTCAAGTCATTCATAAAGATGAGTAACGCAGCAGAGAAAAATCGTGTTAGGGTCTCAATTCTGGAGGACTGGAGGCAGAATATCGCCTGGTTATCAGTCACCTGGATGTCTTCATTAGTGCACAAATCCAAGGAGAGAAAGGTCCATGTTAACTTCCATTTATGATTTGTAATTCCATTCATATTCATAGTTTGCAATTCCACTCATATTCATAGCTATTCCTTTGCGCAGCTGTTTTGTTGGCCTAGTTGCAATAAGCTGTCATTCAACCTCTCATCCCAGACAGGCACCAAAACCTCCCACCTCAGGATATGCACGCAATTTCTCAGGGTACGCATTCATGTCAGGATAGGTTCAGCAACCTCTTAGATCAGATGCGCACTGTCATGCAACCTGATCCCTGGATATGCACTGCAACCTCTCAGGTCAGATACACACAGCCATGCAACCTGATCTCACACACAGAGGGCACCTTGAGTCCATGAGTGTTTGCGGTGTTGTTGTGCATGTGACATGCTCATGCATCCTTTTCCTGTTGGCATAAGCGCAGGCCCCTTCCAAAGTTATGACTTCAAGCAGCAAAGGTGTACCGTCACTCTCAATTTCTCAGCGACAGACAACAAAAATGGCACATTGGCACGATTTTGGTTTCAAAAAATGGCTTCACTTAATTAATATTAACATTTGTATTGCTCAGCCCCTTCAACTCCACTCCAAAAACCATGCAGCTCGCATTCGCTTGCGCGCGCACGCTCTCGCGCATGCACAGACACACAAACACGCAAGCATGCACACACACACACACACGCAGACACACAAACACACACGCACAGATACAGAAACACACACACACACTGAGCACCTGCAGAGTGCGGAGGGTCTCCTGCCACGCCATCAGCCTGCAACAATACAAGCCCCCACTCTCCCCCATAAGGAGAATACGGCAGGAGTGTGCGGCGATGCTGCTGCCAATACACACAGGGGCGCCACCCGAGAGGGGTGTGAGGTAGGGGGAGGGAATGGGTGTGTCGAAGCACTCCACCTGTACAAAAGGGGGGAGGAAATTGGTGTGAAGCAAGCCATATGTACAAAATTCAAGATGGGACCAGATGAGCCACAATGTTCTTTTGTTGCTTTGTGAAGGCCTGCAAGCTGCATCACTCCATGGTGATGGTCTGCTGCAGGGTATACTGAGCCACAGCATTAATATGTCTGTGCATAAAGATCTCTTAAAGCTTTACCATTTGTCCTTGTGATGGTCTGCTGAGCCACAGCACTCCTGTTTCTAGGTCAAGGTTGCAGAGCCTAATCAATTTCCAGGCTGCCCTGAGTTGCATCAAGCAGCAAGCAAAGAGCGTGCACAGCTTCCTCCTGCTCCTTGGCTACCATGTTGCAGGTGTCATGTCAAGCATCAAGCAGCAATTAAATAGCTTGCACGTCTGCAATCCCTGCTTATAAAAAACGCATGACAAGCAAGAAACATGTGCTGACTACCTGCCCCTTAGCACCACGTTGCAGGTGTCATGCAAGTGCATGCGCACCTGCGATCCCTGCTTCAAAAAACCCCATGGCAAGCATACAGCGCAGGCTGATTACCTGCTCTTTGGCCACCATATTGCATGTGTCCACCATGATAATGCGCACCTGCAATTAATCCTACAACAGACTTGCGAACAAGTCAAAAGTATGCATGTGCATGGTTTACCTGCTCTTTGGCTACCATGTCGCTCGTGTCCACCATGAGCATGCGCATCTGCAGCCCTTGCTGGAGCACAACTCCTAAGGCATCGCTATCAAACCTGCGCAGCAAACACGCAGCACTTGAAGTGTTTGCAGCCCTTTTGCTGCCGCACATCTCCTCCCAAGGCAGCACCATCAAACCTGCGCAGCGTATACACGACAGCAAGCCTCAGCTTGCACTGGTGCGTGTGTTCAATTTCCTGACCATCCACATGAGGGGTTGCTTCGGCAGAATGCAACCCCTGTGGACGTCCAGTGTACACAGCCGTGCCAAATAGGAAGCACAGCACGTTTTTGGTTGATGGCCTCATATCACATCTTCAACCCATAAATAGGATGACTGTATATGTGCAGCAATGCACAGTCTGCATGATGCAAGCACAAGACAAAAATGAACCTACTTTCAGCTTGCCAATGAGCCAACAGATTAGCATAAATCTCAATTGCGATGGGACATTGCATTAATGTTCTATCGTTGGTTGTGAAATACTCTGTGAATAGAGAGGCAAGGGCACGGAAGTTTGCAGATGCGATGAGGAGCAGGACCTGCACCCCTGCCCTGGTGTGTGGATAAGGGAGGTGCATGGTCTGCTCCTGCTGGTTGTCTGCGGGAAGCAAGTGAGCAATGGTCAATGGCAGGCGCAGTGTGCACGGCGCGCGCTCAGCCATTCATGCACATGCATTTACAAGGCATGGTAAGATGCAGGAAGGTCCTATTGTTGCCCCAGGCACTGCATTTCAATGTCACCTCTGCATCAGGAAGAACTGGCTTTGCCAATTCGCTAGCTTGCAACGCTTCCATTACTTGTCCCTTGAGCAAGAAAGATGAAACGATTGCAGGTGGAGACTTAAAGTGGCTGATGCCACTCTGATGCCACAGACAACAAAAATCACTTTGTATGATTTCACCTTTATGTCATCAGCACAGCCCCTGAAAATGTGTAGTCCCTCCTCACCCCCACCCTCATCACCCACTGTAAACGATCAAGGATGGCAATGACTTTGATTTGCACATGGCAACTTTGATTTCCAAATGGCAATTTTGGCACATACCAGTGCAGTCCCAGCACACGCCGTCCTTCCTCACCCCACTCTTATCACCCATCCAAACAACCACAGATGATGACTTTGTTTTGCAGATAGAAATCTTGGCACCCACCAGTGCAGTCCCAGCACATGTCGTCCCTCCTCACCCCCACCCTCATCATCCACCCAGAATCGGGACAGTGTGATGGGGAAAATGGAGGACAGCCGGGCAACAGCAGCAGGGGTAAGCATATCTGCAGGGGCGACTGCCACACCTGCAGCGGCCGCTGCCCCTGTGTGTGTGTGTGTGTGTGTATGTGTGTGTGCGTGTGCGTGTGTGTGTGTGTGTGTGTGCGTATGCGTACGTGTGTGTATGTGTGTGACAATGCGCTCAAGTATGTGCCTGATCTGACTAGGAAGCGCTGACTGTCTTTTATAGAGCGTACACCTCAGCAGCGGAGATGCCGTGGTGGTGGCAATTGCAGCGGGCATGGCCTGTTTGACCCAAACAGGCCCTCTTCTAAAAGTAAACGCACCTGCAGCAGCAGCAGCTCTCGTCGTGGTGGCAACAGCAGCAGACATGGCCTGAAAAAAGGTGCGCCTGCTGGGGCGTGCACCGGCACTTTGATTCCCAGGTTGCTCGCCAACCGGTGATGGAGGCTGCTGCGTCTGGTGCTGGTGCTGGTGCTGGTGTTGGCTTGGAGAGGACGGTGGCTGATGGTGAGAGTGAGGGTGGTCTGGTCGCTGGGAGGCTGCATGCAGAAGGTGCAGGAGTGCAGAGAAGGATTTGGGAGTGAGGAAGGCCATGGCGCTGGGAGGTTGCATGTAGCACTGAGCACTGAGCATGTAGCTGCAACACCCCTCAATCCTGCCACAATCAAGAAATGCCTCCTACAAATAATTGCAGTTTGGAACACTGCTGCCAGTGTCCATATAAACAACCATACCCCACCTTAACTACAGGGCCTAGCTAGAGGTGTTCGAGAAGCCAAATGGAAGCTGCACAATGTCCTCTGCCTGCGTAGTTTTTCCTTTCTTTTTATTTTTGCATGCAACCCCCCCCCTAAAAAAAATTAAACGCAGGCCGCTCCTTTCTCTCTCCCTTTTTAAAAAAAAATCCACAGACCCAGCCACTTCCTCCCCCTAACCCAAGGCGAGTTCGAAGCTGCCGTGGGCGGGTCGGATTGGCAGGTCGAACACGGGACAGCCCAGTCAAATTTCTGCCTAATTCCCCCTGCCTTGCCATCCCCCTTGCCTGCCATGCCTCTGCCATGGCTAGGATCCCCATGCTGCAGTCGACCCTGGTATCACTTTTGTCCATACAAAATTGATACCTGCCACCCATATTCAAATCCTGCCCGCCTGCCTGCCTGCCTGCCCCTCTCATCAAAAAGCAAGCACAGCCGGAAAGGTCGTTAACGCTGTTGCAGAGGTGGTTGCAGCGCACAACAAAATGTGGGCCCGGGGGTCGGTGAGCGGTGGCTTATCCACCCATTGATCTCAACATCATAGTGAAGAAAGAGGAAAGCACAGCGGGCCAGGACATTGTGCAGGAGGCTTGCACTTTTGGTGCAGCAGCACCAGTTTGTTCCTGGCCATGCATGAGATTGGTGCCTCTGGGCGCTTCGTGAATGGGAGGTTCAAGGCATGCACACTCCTGCCCCTGTTTGCCTATGCTTGGCTGCGTTCTCGGAGCCTCACCCTCTGTGTGCATCCTCTGGTGCTGCTCCCTGCCCATTTCTAAACACAACCCCCTTGTCCATCCACACTTCCATAATTATCTTTCCCAAGAATCACTCCTACGCTGTACACAGATTGGGTGTGAGGATTACGCAGGTTCTAGTATGCACGGAACACCGCAGGAACTTTGAGCAACGCAAGGGGATGGGTGATGGGTTGAGTGCAGAAAAGGACAAGAATCCAACGGCAGTACACATTTAGAACAAAGCAATGGGAACAAGGAGTTTTTAAGCACAGGAGCTTCCTGCTGCAGCTGCTGCGCACACAGCCAAACATTGAGAGCCAAGTGCAGGCCCTGCTCAGCGGCGGCGCCAGGTTTAGCACCACCACCACCACCACCACCACCATGCCTGCCATCACCCCCTTGGCAGCCTTGAACCACCTCCTTTCCAAGGAAGCATCCCTTTTTCTCATCCTCGGCAGAGGAGGCAGCTCAGCCACTGCTGGCAAGTGTGCCACATGCATGCCCCGCCCCCCGCCATCAAGCACCGATACAAGGCGATCGTGCTTTTGCAGCAGTACCAGACTTTCGCAGATCAGATCACCAACCATCAACTACCCTCCAGGCTAAGGCTTCGGGCTAGGCTGGGCCGGCAAGCAATTATCATGGATCAACGCCTTCCCCGCCCAGTGTTTTTCAGTGCTGGTTCTTGCAGCTTGACAGACGCTCTTGAAGGCAGCATTTTGCAATGACAAAGGCTGTGCATTCATGCCCATGGCAGGCCCTAGCTGCTGGTGCTGCTGATGAGTGGGATGCAGAGCGTTGGAAATGGGCCACCTGCTGCGCATCACGCAGGACCTTGCCCTTCCCCTCATGTCAGTGCATTGCTGCTAGGGCATCATTCTCACACCCTCATCCCCTTCTCATGCTGATGCAGGCCCAATCAGCCTCACAATCAGCCTCACACCTTCGGCACAGTGCACCGGCGCACAACATCCCCAACAACCTCTCAGAGAAGCAGCGCAGCCACAGCCACAGCTCATCCAGCGCTGCTGCGTCTCCTATGGCGTCAAGCCTGCCAACGGTGTGGACCGCCTTGGGCCAAGCTTGCAATTTGCATAACGTGCCACTTGTGTGCATGGGGCTATGTTGCCACTTGCTTGCCATTGCCACTTGTCGTGCAAGTGGGGTGATGGGTTGAGCCTTGATTCAAGCAGCATGGGGCTGCCTTGATTCAAGCAGCATGGGACCGCCTTGATTCAGCAGCCCCATACGGCGCTGGATGGATCGGTCACATGCTGCTTTGTGAGTGCACTTGCTGCAGTTTTGTTTGTTAATATCTGGCTCTCAGCCACGACCTGGCCGAGTTTGCATGCTTCGACAAGGCAGCAGCATTTCTGGAGGCACAGCACATGCTGCTCTGCAAACTTGCATTCGCCCCCCTCCACCAAGCGCCTTGCTCCTGTGCACACGTGCAGGATTGCAACGGTGCCGAGAAGGAGGACAGCATTGGAGGCTTTGGCCACAGCATTTGCGCGGTTGCACATGCACATGATCATCGCGTCATGTGCATGTCCAACCCCACAAACGCTGTGCGCAGCCCTCTGGGCAGCACTGCACTGCCAGTGCACACCTCAAACTTGCAGGAGGTGGCCCTGAATGAACCACTCCTGTGGTGCAGCCCGCACCTGCTGCCATGCAGTATGCAGCCTGCAGGTCCAGCGCCTTAGCCAGACCTCAAGTGATTGTGCCCTTTTGCGAGTAGACCCAGAGTAGGCCTTTTCCCTCATATTCCTTTTCTTGACTCATCTGAGTCCTTTCTTGGCGTGGCTTGCGCTCTAAGCCTTGTTTTGCATGCTTCCTCATCAGATCTTGCCTACAGCTATAAACTAAGCAGAGTCAAGACAAGAGTGAAGAAAGAAAGCGCAAAGGAAAGAGCAGAGGAAAAATTTAGGGGTTGCAAAGGTGACACACGGGCATTGAAGAAACCATGCCACCCACCAACTCGAGTGTGAGAGTGCTGTGCACAAAATGGCAGTTGAGTATTGCATTAAGAGTGGACTGCTGAAGAGATGCTTCTGGTTCAGAAAGAGGATGCAGTGGAGCAGAAAAGAAAAGGTAGGAAAAGAAAAACTACATAGGCAGTGAAAACACTCCCCACACCAACTCAGGAAAAGAGGATGCCAAGTCAGTTTGAATGGATGGGATAGGGTTACATAGCTGTACCTGCCTACATGGGCAGCTTAGCTGAAGCAAAAGCCAAGTTGTATGGCTACCAACTTTTTGGGCCCCCCCACCCTCCAGGATTTCCATAGGCCACTCCTACAGAGTAATAACATCACACTGGTTGCATGTAAGGGGGCTTGGAGATTTAAAAGCAAGGACTTTTTAGGGAGAGCACACGTTCTTGACCTTGGGGTTCAAGAAAAGGAAGAAGTTTTGAGGGATTATGCATCTCGCAGGAGGGTTGAAGTTGCGGGAGAAACAGAAGCTTGCAGGAGATGATGCGTGCCGCAGAAATATTTGATGCACAACTTCTAGACAGGCCTTTCCGGGATGATTTGTTGGTGGGTTTAGCAGGCTTTTGAGGCAATATGCGGGCGTGCCTATTTCTAACATTGAGTGTCAGACAACCAAGGGATCGCTGCAAGGGATGCCTGCCATGTCTGTAAGTCTTACAGACATGGCAGATTACAGAGGAAATGTGTGGAAATGTGTGAAGATTTGGGAATGCCAAGTCCAAAATAATGGTGAAGCGTGCACCAGTGGCTGATGGTTGCAGGTACTGCGTTTGCCCACATTCGAAACTCTTGCACCAAACAAATGCCCTGGCCTCAAACAAGCTCGTGCATGTGCAAACCTCTGCACTTGCCACACTTCAAATTACCCAAAGCAAGACAGAGCATACCATACCGAAAACGGCATACGTGTGTCTGGGCACATGCTTGTTCATAGCTCGAGCAGGACCCCTTAACTTCAGATTTCGGTCCCCATTTGCAAGCATCCCCCACACCAGCACCATGACACACAAACCCACCCATACACACACACACACACGCACGCACGCACGCACCCCCCCCCCTCCCACCCACCCACACCCACACCCCCACCCACACCCACCCCCACCCACCCCCACCCACACCCCCACACCCACACACACCCACACACCCACACCCACACACACGCACACACACACACACACACACACACACGCATGCACACACACACATGCACACACACTTAACAGACCTCCGATAGGCCCCCTGTGATCCTCAGGGAAAGGCACCATGAAACGCACGAACACACATACACTCACACACTTGCGTACCTCCGATAGGGCCCCTGTGATCCCCCAGTAGAGGCACCTCATACAACAGCACCGCCGGCGAGCCCCCCCAGCTCACAGCTAAGCACGAAGTGGGTACCATTGCCACTCCCATTGCTGCCGTCGTCGATGAGTCCACTCCCCCCCCACCGCCTTGCGCGCTCGAGGCCACCATGCTGTCTGCGCCTGAGCCTTCCCCATGCACACTCCCCATACGGCTGGCGCTGTGCACGCTGCTCCCACTGCTACTGGCACGCATGCCCCCAGCGCCAGATCCCACGCCAGTGCCCCCCTCGCTCCCACCCTCCATCTCCATCATCGCAGCGAGAACGCGAGGTGCGCGTGGCAAGGCATCAGTAATGCCTGCGCGCCCCAACTCTTCCGCACCCCTGCCAATTTCTGTACCACCACCCCCACTGCTGCTGCTGCGGCTGCCTTTGTTGCTCATCACTAAGGAGTGGCGCATGTGACTCGCCCCAGACACAGCAGAACTTGGAGCCCAAGCAGCCAAAGGCAGCCCCATCCCACAACCACCACCGCCACCACTGTCAGTTCTGCTGAGCATGTGCCCTGAGGTCCCAGCCGCACCCATCTTGCCTCCCCCCTGTGCTCTCGCAATAGCCTGGCCCATCTCTGTGGGGCATGGCACCTCCCCCAGCTGAATGAGGTCGCCAGACGGCCGGAAGCGCGCGACTCTCACGCCTCCCAAACTGCACAGTGCAACGACGCCCTCGCCCACCAGGCAAGCCCCCTCACCCTTGCTGTCTGCTGCACCTGCAAGGCCAGCACCTCCTAAGCTTGCATCACCAGGTGCAGCTGCACCTCTGCTCCCTTGCTGCTGCTGCTGCTGCTGCTGCCGCTGTGATTGCATCAATGCAGAAGCCTCAAGCCCAGCATGGCCTCTAGACTCTGTCGTCACATCGCACCCCTCTGCCAAACCTGCTGTTGCTGATGCTGACGCTATTTTTGCAAGGGCGTTTTCCTCAGAGGCATGCGCTTCTTTCTGTTTGCCCCCTAATTTTGGGCTAGCCTGGGTTTGGGATGATTCCAGGGCAGCAGCAGCGGCGGACCATTGTTGGGGGCCAAGGGAAAGGGGAGGCATGTGTGCAATGCAACCCAGGGCGCCCTGCATTTGAAGTAGAAACCAGGCACACAGTCATATAGTAACCAATCTGAGTTAAGTACAACTCTGACGCAGAGGCATTGTATGCAATGCAACCCAGGGCGCCCTGCATTCGAAGTAGAAACCCAGTCAGATGATCACGAAGAAACCAGCCTCGATTGAGTAAGACTCTGAAGCTGAGGCATGTGTGTGATGCAACCCAGGGTGCCCTGCATTCAAAGCTGAGGTCAGGTGCCTGTCAGACCCTGAGACTGCAGGCTTGACCCAGTCGGGGCGCAGGGCAGGTCTCAAAAAGGCTGTGGCCTGGGGTAGCGTAAGACAAGAGTGCAACACACCCCAGGGTGCCCTGCATTCAAAGCTGAGGTCAGGTGCCAATCAGACCCTGAGACTGCAGGCTTTACCTTCGTGACATGTAAGCACAGAAGGGCAGGCTCTATTTTTGTGACATGTAAGCACAGAAGGGCAGGCTTTACTTTTGTGACATGTAAGCACAGAAGGGCAGGCTTTACTTTTGTGACATGTAAGCACAGAAGGGCAGGCTTTACTTTTGTGACATGTAAGCACAGAAGGGCAGGTACCGAAGCAGCAATTCCTGCGCAAATGGTTCTCGCAGCACTAGCGCTAAATCGGTTCTC
Organism: Dunaliella primolecta; assembly: GCA_914767535.2. NCBI lineage: Eukaryota > Viridiplantae > Chlorophyta > Chlorophyceae > Chlamydomonadales > Dunaliellaceae > Dunaliella > Dunaliella primolecta. Next base: position 16,052,672 of record OU611752.1, read on the forward strand.
ACATCACTTGAGCTACAGGCTTTCATGTTCGTAGCACAAACAACCAACCAAACTCTTTTGCAGCACACGCTTGCTATTTTGCAACGAGGTGCACACCATAAGGGAATAGTTGGTTTACTTGCGTTGTGAACTGACATTAGTGGCACTAGCATCATACTTAATCATATTTAATAATGATGGCACAAGCGTCTTACCAGGCTTCCATCCAGGACAAGCTTGCTGGCCACCGAGGTGCGCATCAAGAGGGGGTTGTTGTGCAGTTGGTGCACAAGCAACCGACCTCGCCTGCGTGAGTGTGAGCGGAAGGCCATGTTATTCCATGCATAGTATGCATTGCATACCCAAATGCAAGAAAGCAAATGGAATGCTGAAACAGTGCCAAGGTTTTTTATGGCAGGTCTCCTGCTATTTGCACGCATCTCCAAGAATCTAGCTCAAGCACAAGGAGAAGGAGCACAGCAAGTACGAATGTGTGGCATGAGTGTAAGAGAAAGGCTACATGAGCAAGGATGCTTGAAATATGCTGGAAAAATGGCAAGCAAGGATGCACATAGCATGCTGACATGGTGGCAAGCAAGGATGCAGGCAGTATGCTGAAACATTGGCAAGGAAAGGAAAGGGTCCCATAGCTGTATCCGCCTACAAGGGCAGCTTAGCTGGAAAAAAAAGTGCCTGTAACCAATCCAGTCTGATCTGGAGAGCAAATGCAACAAATATGGAACTTACGACACTTTTCCAGGCATACTAACAAAAGCAAGGATGCACGTAGTATGCTGAGATGGTGGCAAAAAATCAGAGCAGGGCGCCTGTCCCTTGCACTTGGTGAAGTACAAATCATCTTGAAAAATTTGGGCTTTTATGCGTGAACACAAGCCTCGAAGGGGAGCAATGCACGGCTAGCATATTTGTAACCAGCCACACATGGAGATGCATGGACAACGATCCACAGGTTTGGCAATCAAAATAGGTAATTTCAAAGCATCAATCAATCTATCTGTGCGCAGCCTTAAGCTTGGCATGAAGCACACTTATTCAATCCTGCTTTTGACAGCAGAACCTTTTCATATGAGTCCATCAAACCTCTTCAGGGGTAAACGAAGACCATTGCAACCACTGGTAGCTAGAATTCAGGTTTGAGCCAGACAAGGTAGCTTAATTGCTTTACAGGTCATTCTCCATGTTTGCTTGCATGCAAACTTCAGCACTTGCCACTCCACCATACAAGCAAGCGAGAGGGGGTAAGTTAGCAGCTGCACTAGCCTGCATCTCTTGCCTGCCTGTCTGCATGTACCTGCATGCACGTGCCTGCAAGCTTGACTGCATGTACCTGCATACATGTGCCTGCGAAACTGCATCTCCTCCTGCCTGCCTTAGCATGCTGCTACCTGCCTGCATCCTCTGTCTGCATGCACACTGTACACATATGCATTTCCTGCCTGCCTGACCGCATGAACCTATCAGCATCTCCTGCCTGCCTGTTTAAATGTACACAGCACACCTGTACCTGCTGCCTGCCTGCGTACATGTATCTGTCTGCATGTGCCTGGCTGCCTGCCTGCTTGCATGCACACTGCTTCACCTGCACCTTTTGCCTGCCTGCCCGCTCTTATCTGTCCGCATTAACCTGCCTGCCTGCCTGCATGCACCTCCTGCCTGGCTGTGGGTCCATTCTGATTTCTTAAAAAAAAAAAACTTTTGCATCCAACACACCTGTTGGCAGTGCAGGAGGTGGGAGAGGCTGCAGGTCCAGATCACCTTGCCTGCAGTATAATTCATACTGCGTAAACGCTACATCCAACATACCTGTCAGCAGAGAGCAGGAGGTGGGAGAGGCTGCGGGCCGGGAAGAAGGACACGTGCGTCACAGGCAAGTTGTGCTGGCCAGCTGCGTAGACACAAGGAATGACATAGTTTCAGGCTTGACCCCCGGATTGGAGCCGGGAAGAAGGACACGTGCATCACAGGCAAGTTGTGCTGGCCAGCTACGTAGGCACGAGGAATGACATGGGCTTAGGCTTGATCCCCAGATTGGAGCCGTGAAGAAGGACACGTGCATCACAGGCAAGTTGTGCTGGCCAGCTGCGTAGGCAAAAAAATTGACATGGGCTTAGACTTGTTTGATCCTTTGATTGGAGCCGGGGAGAAGAACACATGCGCCACAAAATATGACATGGGCTTAGGCTTGACCCCCTGATTGGAGCCGGGAAGAAGGACACGTGCGTCACAGGCAAGTTGTGCTGGCCAGCTGCATAGGCACAAAGAATGGCATAGGCTCAGGCTTGACCCCCGGATTGGAGCCGGGAAGAAGAACACGTGCATCACAGGCAAGTTGTGCTTGCCAGCTGCATAGGCACAAGGAATAACATGGCCTTAGACTTGTTTGATCCTCTGATTGGAGCCGGGGAAAAGGACACATGTGTCACAGGCGAGTTGTGCTGGCCAGCTGCGCAGGCACAAAATTTGACATGGGCTTAGGCTTGACCCCCCGATTGGAGCCGGGAAGAAGGACACGTGCGTCACAGGCAAGTTGTGCTGGCCAGCTGCGTAGGCACAAAGAATGGCATAGGTTCAGGCTTGACGCCCGGATTGGAGCCGGGAAGAACGAGCGCGTCATAGGAATCATTGGGCTGGCCAGCTGCACAGATACAAATAAAAAGCAATAAGGGCCTGACTCTAAGGAGATCGCATGCTCATGTTGACTTTCAAAAGCATCAAAGGTTGTCTGAAGCATCAAGGGCTTGTCTAGAGCAAAAGGGGCTTGGCTTGAAGGAGGTTGCATGCTCATGTTGGCTTGCCTGTAATAAAGGCGGGCAAGCATGCTGATCACGTAGTTTGTGCTACCGTGGCGAGGGAGACTTGGTCCCTTGGCTGGAACTGCCCACGATGCTGAGACAGCATGCATAGGCATAACTTTCACCAACTGCTGCCAGCGAGTAAGCCAGGCACCTCAACATTCCCGCATCATCATGGAGGCTGACCAGCTGACCCAGCAAACAGAGTATCTCCAGCTCATGCCTCCGCTGCCATTTTTTGCAACCTTCTTTTTATGCCACTTCAAGTGGATAAAGTATCAACGGTACCTAACATTCTTAAGCATCTTTTACTTGTGGCTGTTTTCAGAGGTACCTTATCTGCCTCTACAAGTCCCACACCTCTGCAAAACGCAAGGGTGAATCCGCTGCACCTCATTTTCTGAGCCTCAATGACTTAAATGTATAAGTACTCCGGGCCACAATGGTTGCCACCTTGTGCGCTGATCGCTGAACCCTCTCTACAGGTCCAACACCACCACCGCATTGCTGGACAAATGCCCTGGCCTCCAACACAAAGCTTAAATATCCCCCCCTCTCTCTAGCTCCAGGATGCACCACCCCATTGGCTGAAATGTACAGTAACCCTTTACTGATAGTTGCCACCAGGCAGCTTTCTGGCCGCTTCTGCAGGTCCCACACCACCACAAAACACAATGCCATACCACAATACCTTGTGGTCACACACACACACACACACACACACACACACACACACACACACACACACGTGCGCGCACACACACACACACACACACACACACGTGCGCGCACACACACACACACACACACACATGTCAACTTGGATATGCAATTCCCCCTGCCAATGGTTGCCACCAAGCGTGCCTGCTGCTTCTGCAAGTCCCGCATCACCACTGTGCCTGACGCATGCCTCAGCACCTGTCACAAGCATGCAGCTCTGACCACTACCACTTCGCTCTCTTTTTTTTAATCAAAAACCAAAACCCCCTTACCGATCGTTGCAACAATGCGTGCTGGCCGCTTCTGCAGGTCCCACACCACCACAGTGCCTGATGCATGGCCCACCGCCAGCCACATTGCGTCCCCCGGCGCAGCAACATGCGAGAAAGCCATGGCCGTGACAGCCTCTGCTTCGCTCTTGCGGTCCCCCACCAGGAGTAGGGGTGGGGAGGTAGGAGTAGGGGTGGTCGTGGTGGAGGGATGGTCATGAGTGGGTCCCACAGCCCCTGCCCTGCTATTGGTTGCCTGGCTGGTGGGGTGGCCTGGATGGACGGGGAGCTGGGGGTGGGTGGTTGCACTGCATACAAAAGTGTGGGCATCTTTTCATGTAGTGGGATGGGGTGATTTACCGGGTCAGGGTGTGAGACAGATAACACAGGTGGTGAAGACAGAGATCACAGATGGAGCAAACAAGGCACGTGTTGCTCACTCTGCACTGCAGCAGTTGAGCAGCCATGACAAGTGAGGGATACAGATGAGAGCAATCCCACGCTTTGCCTGCACATGCGCATTCCATGGCTGCTTTTGCGCCAAGGGATCCGACTGACGCCTCATGGGCATTTATGGACCTCAAGAAAAAGGTGAACGCACGAACAAAACAGGGCTGTGAGGGATGCGGGTGTGAGATGCTGTTCACCTCATAAAAGTACCTCTTTGGCGCGCTTGCAGTTAAACGTTGAAGTGGGGACAAGCTCATCTTGGATATGCAGCACTCACTGATTCATCAGTGCAACTTTGCGAGCAATACAGGAACGCATACAGGAAAGCTGCTCTTGTTGCAGCAGTACCTCTGTAAAATATGTGCAACTTCTAGAGCTGGTGCACACATTAAGTAGTGCATGAAAAGCGTTTTGCGAGGGAGATTTCAGGGTGAGTATGTTTCTCTGCTGCACGCGCCCATAACAGGGACAAATGCGCTAGCCTGTTGCAAAATGAGGACCCATGTTGGCTATGAGATGCGCCTCACTGACCTCAAGGGAGATGTACAAGGTTTAAGTCCGACCGTGACCATCTTGCAACATTTCTTCCCACCGCTCAAACCCTTGATCTTATGGTTCCAAGGACTCGTTGCAGCAGGCTAAGAAGAAAAGACAAAGGACTGCGCTAGCCAAAAATCCGCGTGCATTGAGGAAGGGCTCCTTAAGTTTCTGAAGTAGCACAGCAGGCAAGAGCTATGCAAAGAGCATATGAACAGCCTCCCACTCTTCACCATGCACACAGTGCTCTCACTTGATAACCCCAGCCTGCATGCTGCCAGCAGTTGCAGCTGGAGAGGTTTGACATTATGCAGATTCGGCGGTGGCTGCGATGGCAGGTAGCTAAGCCAAACATGACTGCCCTTTCACTCGATATTTTACAAACTTCCCTCACCTGGTGGCCCCAGCTTGAATGCTGCTGGCAGTGGCTGCTGGGGAGAAGTTTGGAGTGGCAGCATTGGCCGTGGCTGCGATGGCAGGTAGCTGGAGGACCATGCACACACCGGCTGCGGTGCCCACAGCAACCACAGGCCCGGTCACGGCAACCACCTGCCCAGCGAGATACGCGTGCATGTGTATGTGTGTGTGCATGTGTGTGCGTGCGTGCGTGCGTGTGCGTGTGTGTGTATGTTTGTGTGTGTGTGTGTGTGTGTGTGTGTGTGTGTGTGTGTGTGCGCGCGCGTGTGTGTGTAATAAGCATTGCTAGTGGCACCTTGTCAACCTTGAACCACAGTGCCATGCGTACCAAGGCATGAAAAGGTACATGGAGGCGGCATATATGTTATCTTGGATGCACAAGTACAGGAGCACTGTTCTGTTATGAATCAGGCATGCCTAATCCCTCTCACCGATACCCCCCCTTTCAGAGGCCTGCCCTGCTGCCGGCAGTCAAAGCCATTGACTGCCAGTATTCTCCTCATTTTTGTCCCATTGGTTCTTGGAACTCCTGCATTTCCAATCCTGGATGCGCCTGCCTCTTTATGCAGGTGTGCTAGCAGCTCTGGCGTTAGATTGTCCTGTTGATCCTCTGCAGTAAAGCCCTTCTCTTTCTTACCCTGGGTGCGCCCGCCCCCTTGAGCATGTGTGCTACAAGGTCTGGTGCTAAACTGCCCACGTCTTCCAGCTTCACAGCCACGCTGCCGCCCACCATGGCACCTGCATGCATGTATGCAATTTAAAGCATTCATGAGCAGCACCGTTTCTTTCAACAGGCATAGTGTCCGCATTACAGATTTTACCAGATTGCACCAACTATGTCCAACCGAATGGAGCAGGAATCACTAACACCATCGTAAGGGCTGAATTGGTTGCAATTGCAGCTGCCATTCTCAAGGGCTACTCTCACATTGCCACTACAGCCTTTCTTTACTCCACCAAATCAGAAAATAAATGCTATACCCAGAACTTCATGGCCAGCATGTCCAAGTCCACGTCCTTAAGATACTCACACAACTCCTGCGCAACTCACCTACCCCTATTTATTTCTACAAGGCTAGATGCTATGCTGGAATCGCCGGCAACAAATGCGCAGATGCCATCGCCAAGCATCAGGCCGTTTAAGATAATGACATCCCTGCAGACACAACCTTCCCATATGCAAGCCTTGAAGGCGATCCTTTTCATGACACCACTTGGCTTGCCTTTGAGGAAACTGTCCGCACCCAATCAAATACTTCTGGACGCCCAGGCTCACCTGCCCTAAAGCTTAAACACTTCTCCAACCTCTGAGATGCTCTAAGACACACATGCACTCAAAACACAGACTTGGAAAGGCCATTACCGAGACAAAATACTCTTTCTACCAAAGTCTACTCCCCAATATCCATAAAGGGGTCAGTAGTGCCTTCTAGAACATGTCAAAACTTTCAATATGAGGCGTAATAGTTTTAACTACCGCACAGGTATCCTCCTCAATCAAAAACACGCAGTCGCTTTAAAATGTCCACCAGTCTACAATGCCCCCTCTGTGGGGAACCTGATAGTGCCCTTCACATCTTATCAGGATGTAAATATTCGACCTTAGTCAAATATGGCAACTGAGCAACACAAAATCGCCAGCAGAATGCTCCTTAAAGCTATCAGGAAAGGCCCTCTTGGGGCAGGCCTTGCCTCCATGGACATTGGCAGCACAGATTGCCTTCCTTTGCAGAACTTGCAGATCCCTGAACACTCAACAAATAGGACCCGCCCTAAGTATTTTCCCTCGACGCCTCCCTGACAAACGAAGGCTCACCTCTAGTCGCCCTGATGCAGTATTACTTGTTCCAATGAAAAGAGTGCCAATAACCAATTCCTGATATCCTTTGAGAAGTAAAGGGGGGGGGGGGGGGCGGGGGAAATAGGGAGCACTCAGCGCCAGCCACAGCCACTCCACCCATTTCCAAGGCACGTCACCCTAGTCAGCTCCTTCCAGAACAGAGGCACGTCCATCTAGTGGAGGTCAAATACTGTGAAGACACCCGGCTCAAGAATCAGCTGGAGGCCTCCAAGCAACAGCACCGCGACCTATGTCGCCATCTTTAAAGGGCCTCGGCTCAAGTCACCCTCCATACTACATCATTAGGTGTGTGTGCGGTCATCTACACGCCACACACATTGGAGCCTCTTAAAGAGCTCGGTTTTGATACTTACAAAGCCACCAGGCTAGCTCGGAAGCTTCATACTCATTATGTCCAGTATGCTTACAAACTTGCTAGCACCAGGCGCGCTCTTGAGAAGACGCCTTTTAACTCTCATCAGCAAGATCAGGCACAGGCTACTGCTAGTAACCCTCCTGATCCTCACTGACTTCTTTCTTTTGTTACTCTTGGTGAAGGGGACACACGGTGCCTCGGTCCTAGGTATCCTCTTTTCCTTAATTGATGTGGGGAGCGTTTTTGCTGCCTGCTTCATTTTCTTTTCTCTTCACCAGACAAGGGTAAGAATCGACGGAGAGGGACTTTGATCGCATTTCTGACACCTGAAGGGTTGGCCAACTCCATACCAATATCCTTATATTTCCACTTGTTTGCAGGTATTTATATCACTATATATTTCTTACTTATATAGGTGGAGGGTGGGAAGGGCTGTCGGGGATGAGGAGGAGTCTGTGTGTGGCATGTTCTATGAATAATATTATACACACACATATATGTGTGTATATATATATGTATAGATATGTGGATGAAAGGGTGTGTCTGTGTGCATGACTGGGAGTCAGTGCAATGCGCGCAAGGGTGTGGTCAGCAGGTGGTATGGAGGCAAGGTGCAGTACATCAAACCAAACTTTCAGGGTAGTGACAATCTAAGGAGCTCAATTGAATTGTGAAGCCGGGAAGGCAGCTTATAAAGCTGCAAGCACCCTGCAGGTGCCTAGAAGGACATAGGCATGTATGAGCATCTGTGGCTCAGTTCTTGCCACATAAACCTGCTGCACCTCATCTTATGGCTGCAGTGAGTATACATATGGATGCGGAAATTTAGGGGGAGCGAAGATTGAATCCTTTTTGTCTGGGTAGGGGCACCAGAAGGGGGAAAAAAGGGGGGGGGGAGTGAATGGGAGGGTCAAGGGGTCCAGACCAAAATATACATGCGCCTTCCAATCGACATGCTTTAAGCCTCTCGATTTGACAGTGGAATTCCGTAAGTTATGCCTGAAGCCATCAGGCGTAAATGTTCAGCAACGATTCTGATGCAAGTTGTCCAAAACCCAGCTGGCAAAAGCTGACCAATAGTCACGTCAACACGCACGCGCATGCACGCCCACACAGACAGGGACCACGATAGATACATGAAACGATGATTGCTTCCATTTCACCATCTTTTTCCTCTGTGATGGACACTACCTCGCATCTACATGGCGCAACGTCCATGTAAAAAGCGAGGCTCATTAGTTATGAATCTCAAGATCACGTCATGTCGTCATTGTCATCATCCTTCATTTCATTCACATCTGGCCCCCGTTAAGATGGCTAGGGAACTGTCACCTCACAGTCATCTCACGGCACATGTCACCTCACATCAAGTCACTCCTCTTTGCAGGGTCAACCAGTGTCAAGGTTACGTCATGTCTTCTCACCATTCAAGCTTCACATAAGCATCTCCAGATTACGTCATGTCACCTCACCATTTAAGCTTCACTCATGCATCTCAAAATTACATCATGTCATCCCACCATTAACATCTGGCTTCCTTGCGATGGTGAGGAAACCATGTTGTTCCTGCTCACAGCGTTTTTTGCTCAAGAAAGATCATGATGGCTTCAATCATAAATAAATCTACTGTTCAATTTTCACCCAAGGTAACTTAAATATAAATCCTTATCTCACCGTTCACATCTGGCCTCCCTTGAGATGGCCAGTCATTTTTTGCGCCCTCCAGCAGCTGGCGCAGCTCCTTCAAGGGGTCTGGTGCGGGAGGACAACCCCCACCTGCACACACAAATGCGCTAAGTTGTCCTTAAAAGTATTATCAGCTTGCTCATAAAGCGTGCCAAAAGGAACAATTCCTACACATGCAGATATAGCTGCTGCAAAGGGCACCATGCAGTGAGGCTGACAGCACTAAAATAATTTTGCACCCTGATGGGTGCTTCAGGTGGTACATGAAATAAAACAAGAGAGGCAGAGGGCGCTGCTGATGTGAGCATGAAGTCACCAATGTGGGAGTGCTTAAACTATGACGTGGGAGCATGAAGTCACCAATGTGGGAGTGCTTAGGCTATGACGTGGGAGCACCAAGCCACTGATGTGAGCACCGAGCCACCGAATTGGGTCCCAAAGGGCATCTGGAGCCTGGTGGTCCTGTCAAATTGAGCTCTGGCCTGCCAAGCATGCCTCAAACCACGTGAACACTTCAACACTGCACTTTTACCCCTTTACTCGCTCAGTATGCACCTGCCTACACCTACGTAAGCACTCAAACACAGCACTTCCATTCCTTTATTCATACATCATGCACCTGCCTACACCTATGCACGTCTGCACTGGACAATCAAACACAGACTTGTATGGGTTTGATTGGGTTCATCCCAAACCCATTGTACGGGTTTATCCAAACAAACGAATTGACTTTGATTTGAGTGGACTTTTCCATACAAGCTGATACATCATTTGCACAACAATTTATTAGTTAGGCCCCAGATCCACATTTGCTCATGCACTTGACTACCTCTCAACTCCTATTTTGTATACAAAAAATGGATCAGAGGAGCCATTCATCCATGACACACTCACCTGCGCTCAAAAGCTGCTCCTCCTCTGCTCGAGCACGTGATAGCATGACCTCATGCTGAGGTATCGCCTGCTGCTCCTCTGTTTGCTGCTGCTGCTGCTGGTCTGCTTCTGTCTGCCGATTTGCTTCTGTTTGTTGCTGCTGCTCTTGTTCTGGTTGCTGCTCTTGTATGCATCCCTGCTGCTGCTGCTGCTGCTGCTGCTGCTGCTGCTGCTGCTGCTCCTGCTCTGCTTCTTGCAGCGACGGCTGCTCCGAGGACTGCTGAGGCTCATCAGTCCAGGCTGGGATAGACTGCTGCTGCTGCTGCTGCTGTGCATCTCCAAAGCTTGCTGCGTCCCCTGCTTGAGGAGCATTAGGTGTAGAGGTGGGGCCAAACACGTCGTCCAGTCCTTCCAGCATGTCCTCATTGTCCACGCTTTCATTTGGGGCAGGCACAAACTGCTGGGCATCACCACCAGCTGGGACGCTTTTGCCTTGGGTGCTCTCTCCGGCTGTGTTGCTGGCTTCAGGGCTGGCAAGTCCATGCCGCTCCTGCTGCTGCTGCTGTACAGCTTCCTGCAGCTGTCTTGTTTCTGCCTCTGAAGCTTGTAGATCTGGCAATGTTTTTGCGCCAAGGCTCAATGCTTCCCCTATTCCTTGGGTGCTCGCGGTATCATCCCGAGCTCCGTCTGTGGAATGTCCAGCAAGTGTGCCCAGGCCATGGGGCCTCACTCTTGTCTATCAAATTGTAAATATTGGTGATCATGCAGCAGCCTGACAGAGGCAATCATTTTGAAGGATTGTGCGAGAACAAGAGATTTCACAAAGACATGTCTTTGATGTGACTGAGCGGCCCTAACGCACGGTCAAGGCACCCATCCTACCTGGAGTGTGTTCAGTCAGCTCTGCTCGTGCATCATGAGTATTGCTCGCCTTCAGAGATTCCTGCTGTTCCTGAGCAGGTAGAGGTGCCTCCTCATCATGAGGCCCCTGCGTCAAGTCCAAAGACAGTGAAAAATCAATCAACATGCTAAAGACATGAGCAGGTGCACATGGGATTAAAGGCTCATAAACTCACTGAAGATGCATGCTGCCCTGCCTCTGGTGCGCTCTCTTCATCTCCCAGAAGATCTTGGAGCAGGTCATCAACACTGGTTTCTGCCATCACTCTTTACATTGTTTAGTAGATTCACTCTTTTCAACCTTCCAGAAGTAAGATGTTTGCAGATGGAAACCTATGTGAGCAGCATGCACAGCTAAAAAGTACAAAATTTACAATTCTTTGATTGAACAAGCGTAATGCATTTTTAGATTGTCTTTCGAGTCAACTCCCGATGGCACGAACTAGATAGAGCGTAGTGAAATTTTCAGTTGGTGGCGGATTTTAGTGGACAGATGGAGGACGCAGAAGCACTCCAAAGTGTTGGGAGGGCAAAGTAAGACTGTGTGCACTCCTTCTAAGGACAGTCAATGTTGGCATGCAGCACTGAGGCACGGGTGGGTTGCTAATGGCTTATAAGCTGACTGGATCCCTCCAAATGGCCATGCTTGCAGGCATCTCCCGCAAGCACTTGTGCTGGACCATGTTTCACCTGCAACAAGGTTGTTGGAGAAGAGGAGGCAAATGTTTGAGGTCCAGGAAGCCCTCGAGACCCAAAAAGCAGAATTCAACAGAAAGGTGACACACACACACACATACACACACACACACAACACACACACACACACACACACACACACACACACACACACACACACGCACACGCACACGCACACACACACATGCATGCATGCATGCATGCATGCATGCAAATGTACGCATGTAAGCACTTACCCAGTTGGGCTCGCAGAAAAGGTCTCTTACACAAAATAAAAATGCATACAAACATGGACTACCTTGTACCTGCATCAGGACTAGCTACAGGACAAGTGGGGGGCTCTGGGATTGAGTTATTTCTCAATTGCACAGGCCATCAGGTTGCACGCAAACTAACCCAAAGCCATGGCTGCATATCAGTTTTTTCAGAGCATGGTGGGTTTTTCCCAAGGCGGTGTCCCTGAAAGCCTTGGGCAATTTGTGGGGGGGAGGCCCAGAGGTGTGCTAGGGATGAGGCGTGCCAAAGAAAAGAAAAATGCCACAGGGATGAGGCATGCCAGGGATGAGGCATGCCACAGGGATGAGGCGCGCCAGGGATGAGGCATGCCACAGGGATGAGGCGCGCCAGGGATGAGGCATGCCACAGGGATGAGGCGCGCCAGGGATGAGGCATGCCACAGGGATGAGGCGCGCCAGGGATGAGGCATGCCAGGGATGAGGCATGCCAAAGGGATGAGGCATGCCAGGGATGAGGCATGCCAAAGGGATGAGGCATGCCAGGGATGAGGCATGCCACAGGGATGAGGCATGCCAGGGATGAGGCATGCCACAGGGATGAGGCATGCCAGGGATGAGGTGCGCCAGGGATGAGGTGCGCTAGGGAACTCTGGTTTGGCCTCAGGAAAAATATTTTGTGCCCCTTGGGGTAGTTACAGAGAGTGGTACGTTACAGCTTAATAGTACTAAGATTCGTAGGAAGGTAGAGATCAGTGTGTTGCAGGATCAGGCAAGCGAAAGATTTTGAATTCATCCAGGATCTTCCTTGACTGCAAATATAGTAGGGACATGGCATGCCTGCCCACAAAAGTGTGGGTTGGGTTGGGGGTGTGTGTTATGTGAGTTTGGGTGCGCATGTGTGTAGGCAGGTGCGCCAATGTAATATGAGTGATAAAAGCAAACGATTTGTAATTACTGAAGAGCACAAGGAGAAGGCAGCAGTCAGTGCCTGCCCATCAGAATGCATCCATGATACCAGGCAACTGGAGTGCTCCAAGAACCTCAGGGTCAGGCACCTGAGGCTTGCATGGGCCAAGGCTGCATTTGCAGAGGGTTGCTTGGAACAATTCAGGTGCTCTCAAGGATGTCCTGTGCCAATGAGGCCTTTCAATTGCGTGGTGATGGCTCTGGGACAAGCGATTGCTGCTGGACAAGAATGCTGGAATTAAAACAGCATTCTGAGTTTGCATTTGCTGGGGGCGCACTTTGGCTACCCTAAGGGGTAGCTCAGAGTCTTTTTTCCTGTGGTGGAGGGGACCTAAAGCTCTTTTGAGCCATTGGTTCCCTTTTTCTTATTTAGTGTGGGGAGAGTTTTCTCTGCCTACGCAGATTTTTTCTCTGGCCTTGGTGACTTGAATATGCGTTTGTCTTGAGCACTCTCTGTGTGCTTTAGCGCAAACAAAATTGATTGTAATGTTACTTTGCGCACGCAGCGTGATACACATGTGTAGCACATTAAGGTCAAACGTTTATGCCGTGACAGCACACATGTGCAGAACTTTTTAGGATTAAAACATTCAAAGCGTTGCGCCCTTCGTTGTTATAATTTGTCCATCATTGCTGCTGCATTACAGGAGGAGGTCTTCAAAAAAAGGGAGGAGGCGCTGAAGATGAAGGATTTAGAGCTGCAAGAGTCACTCATCCGGTTCAGCAAGTTCCTGCAAGAGAACGACTCCAAGCGGGCGCGGGCGGAGAAGAAAGCGGCCGATGAGATTAAGGCGCGAATACAGAAGGAGAAAGAGATCGAGGGTCTGGCAGACCAGCTTGAGGAGTTAAGAGCGGAAAAGGAGCGCGTGCATGGGGTTCTTGAAAAGAACATGAGGTGCGTTGTGGGAGGGTACCCTCAGGTTGCGTGGAGCGCTAAAAAGTAGCCTCACAAGAGGACATGTGTATCAGTGCTAAGATCACTCCTAGGATCTGTGCTAGGTTAGGAGGATGTGTGCATTCAGTGCTAGGAAGGCATGTGTATCAGCGCTAAAGGAGCAAGCCTGGTGGTTATCATCTGGAACATTTTTCTCAAACCTGGACTCTGCAGGTAATGGGAACGAAAAGCATGGACACGCAGCTTAAGATGACATTTTGAATAATCTTAAACCACCCTTGGCAGGCGGTTGCTTGTTCAGTGGTTGCAAACCAAACTCCAAATGCAAGCACACAGTGAGCTATGTCAAGCAGAGCATGCTCACCAAGCGCCACCCAAAAAAGGTATCATCATACATTGTTTTGCCATCACACTGTTGGGCAGCTCTTTGTGCGTAACTCTAGCAAGCGCTCAATGAAAGCCAGTGGCCCACCCACTTTCTAAAAGGTACAAGCATTACCGAGGTTCGTGAAATACTTACACTTGCTCTCAACTCCAGGTATCAGCACTACCTTGAGTCCGTGCTGGAAGGGGCGGATGAGTACCAGGAAGTACCAGACCTGCTGATGCGCCATGCCACGTTACGGGCCACCAACAAAGACCTCAGGGACCACCAACAAAAATGCAGGTGAACAAGCACCACAAGTACCAGTTCAAAGTAACCAAAAGCATTACAAAGGTACAGATCATAAGAAGCATAAGAATAATCATTGCAGGCGCGAGCCTCCACGCATGTGCATCATCATCATCATCATCATCATCATCATCATCATCATCATCATCATCATCATCATCATCATCAAGTCGCTGTTACCAAGCAGTGATGGGCAAGTTACTGCTTTCTCATCATCATAAGCCTCTTTGACCCAATTTTCTTAGGACCCGAGGGGTCTGCATATTAAAACAAGATGTGCTCCAATGAGTTTAAGGAAGTAGGCATCAATCACATGGCATTTAGCTTGATAGGGTGTGTAGTGTGGGGGGCAAGTGCAGACGGTGCTGCGTGAAAGGTTTGCAGTGGTCCCTACCATAAGTGATGCGAGCATTCATCTTGCCAATGATGCATCGTTGCTTGCAGTGAAGCGGCTGAGTCCATCCGAGCAGAGCTGGCGGCCTACGTAAAAGGGCGCACAGATGAGATCCTGAATTTGAGCAACAGAGTAGCACGTTTGAAGAAAGAGTTAGAGAAGCATGAAGGGGAGGCGATGGTCCAGGTGAGATGTCATTGCACTTGACACTGCGCTTGTGTCTGGGGTGGTGTGCGTAGACTGCTGCATTATCCTCCTTTCATTCAGAAAGTGAAACGTGAAAAGGCAAGATCTGCAGATCGGTCACTTGTTCTGCTGTCTGCAATGAAAGAAGATTAAAGGCTTTGTACGCCAAAAAAGTGATCCATGCATAATTGCAGCAGGATCAGCTGGCAGTAGGAACAGCTGGTTGTAGACCATGATTGGTTGACCGTAGAATCGGCTGGCAGTAGGATAAGCAGGTTGTTGAATCAGCTGGCAGTTGGATCGGCTGCCCATAGGCTGTGATCAGCTAGCGGTAAGCTGTGATCAGCTGGCAGTTGGATCAGCTGCTTGTACATTCAGCTGGTAGTAGCATCAGCTGGCCATAGGCTGTGGTCAGCAGGCAGCAAGATCAGATTACTGTGAAATGAGCAGGCCGTAAGATCGGGTGGCCATAGGCCACGTTCAACTGGGACTAGGCCGACACCCTTTTCTTCCCCCAAAAGCAAGCAAGTCATTCCAGATCAGACCCTTGATGAGCTTCCCTGCATTTAAGATTTTGGAAAGCCTCATGTCCAGCTCACAAGATTGTGTGCTCAGCAGGAATGGGGAGAGTGTGAGAACAACGGGAAAGGCAGGCTGGCTATTGAGTACAGTCGCCTACCCCGGAAGCAGTCCCAGGAACTTGGGCTCAGCACTGTAAAGCACCAAAACATGGCGGTTCAATGCAGAGGGGGGGGAGGTACAGCAACAGCTTGTGGGGCCTGGGAGTTGAGATGGAAGGCATGAAGGCGAAATGGGTTGCCGTCCATTCCATCCCAGGAAGTGCCTCCTCCTTAGCCAGGCCCAAAGATGGGCCTGTTTACTTCTAGACTTAAACGCCCCCAGGCTTTAAATATCCCCAGGCTTTGGACTCTGCAAGCGCGCATGTAGAAGCATGGTGTGTGGTTCTGTGCCGTCAGGATCCAAGGTCGAGGATGGCCAGGCTCCCAAGGGAAGGATGACTTGAAATTCTGAATTGTGCCATGAAGCATCCCAGGGACTGGGGCCCCTGCACTCACTGTATGGCACTCACTGTGTGGCACCCACTGTATGGCACTCACAGCATGGCATCCAAACATAGCAGCCTGGTTAAACATTGTGTTTGGCATGTATGTACAGCTTCTACATAAAAGTTTTAGGCTCACAGTGCACCTCCTGGACCTGAGCTGCTGGGTATGTCTGTGACCAGGATTTCTTGAAGCCAGGGGCTCAATGACTTAAGCTTTGCTGAAGTATACATGGTATTTGAGTCCATGCTGGTCAGTGTGAAAGACAGCCATCATCACCAAATATATGTGAAGCATTATCAGCCCAATTTGCCAGACAGGTTTATCAGGGGTGGGTACAATCTGTCACGTACATCTAGGGTTGGCCAGGTCCGTATATGAGATTTCATATACGTGTATACTATGTGTATATCCGTATAATACGGCCGTATATCCGTAAAGTCCATATAATTCAGAATTTAAAAGTTTTCAGAATTAATTCAAAGGGAGGTCATTCTGCAGCTCTCGAAGAGCTGAGCATGCCTACCCAATCCTGTTGCACCAAAAAAATGAAAGTTTGTGAGGCTTGGGCAGCCCAAAGGTTCCAAACACACCATGCACACAGGCATGGTTCAGTGACGTCACTGTACTTCAGTTTGAAAGACCAGAGCAGCCTCCCTCAATCCCAAACTTCTGTCTTCCATCAAGTCCATAATGCTCGTGCAGGCGCTGCTGCTGCTGCTGGTGCACCAGCCCCTTCAGCAGTGCCCCCTGCTGTGCCCCCTGCTGTGCTGCTCCTCACTGCAGAGCCCTCCCTCTCACTTGCACCTCCTCCTGCTGGACTACTGTGCCAGCATCTTCTGCAGCTGTGTTCCCTGTTGGTGTGCCCTGTGTTGATCCACCATCCCTTGCCTGAGTACCTCTTGCCTGAGCACCCCTTCATGGTGTAGGGGTACCCGAGGCATGGCCCCATACACTTCAAAACATTTTAAACCGTGCAATTATTAAAACAGCTTCGTTTGCTATTTGGGGGTATCGAATTTCAGCCACTCGATGTTTTGTCGAAGGGTCCCTTCGAAGGGTCCCTTTCTAAGGCACATACGGAATCCGTATTAGACGTATAAATACGGATACGAATACGGAGGTCACTTCCACTTATACGGGTCGTCTTATACGTCCCGTATATTATACGCCGTCTTAGACCTTCTACGGATCTGGCCAACCCTACGTATATCTATTTGTACACAGTTGTTTAATGTATGCATTTAAGAGTGTCTGTGTCATGAACAGTGACTGCTCCTCGAGCAGCAATTTGGAACAGAGGACCAACGACAGTGACTGCGTTGAGTCTGCAAACATTTTGGTCTGTGGGGGTAGGATTTTGCAGGGAAGGGCAACGGACACTAGCCACTACTGATGCAATTTTTCATGCACATTCCAAATGTCTTTGAGATGAATAGACTTGCAATAGATGCAGGATTCGAAGAACGATCCCTGCACAGGAAAATGATCCTTTGCCACATTAACTTGCAATTCTTGCAGGAGTCAAAGAAGGATTCCAGCTTGCAAGTGGCAAGCCAGAAGACTTTAGAGTATGGCCAAGTGGTGTTTTCTACAGACAACATCTTCAATCGCTGCCACAGGTAAGGGTAACGAGCATGAGGTCCTCCATTTGCTATAACCCAGTTGCTGTCTTCTTTTGCATTGAGACCTTCCTGTATGTGGGAAAGTACTTCTCCTGACTTGTTTCTGATCAATTTGGCCAATTCAGTGTAGCTGAAGATGCACAGTATGTATCTACCCAGTCCAACTCGTAGATAAGTATTAATTACAACTCTAACAGACTGCCAGGTCTGAATGTTCGTCGTGCATTCCTACAATCCCATCTCTGCGCTCTAAAAATCTCTCACGACACTGTATCCTTGCACATAATACGTGCTGTTTGCAGTCGCTCTAAAATTGGGTACCCCGCCGAGTCCAATCCCCTGCAGCAGCTGGACGTGGTGGGCAATTTTGTGTCAGATTTGGGAGCAATCATCAGATCGCACAAGATTGAGGCTGCAAAGCGCGCCAATCGTGCTGAAGAGGGACAGGAGGGGCAGGTGTGCGCTCTTGTCATTGCCGCCTGCACTTTTTGTCATTCACTGCTGCTGTTTGAGTTGAGGAGGGACAGGAGGACAGAAAGGACAAATGTGCATTGTGTATCTAGCCTGGGTGGAACCATTCAGTACACAAAGTCTGGGCTGCAAAGCAAACCATCAACCTGAAGAGGGAAGGACAGACAAGTGTGCATTCTTGTGTCAGCCTGTGCGCAACGAGTCCATTGCACAAATTGGGGGCTGCAAAGCACACACATTATCTGAAAAGGTAAGGAAGGATAAGTGTCCTTAAGCTAATCTGCTCCATCTGCTCCAAGATCACTCCTAAGCTACTCTGCTAATCTGCTGTGCCCCAAGCTAATCTGCTCCATCTGCTCCATCAGCACTCCTAATAACATCGAGCTCAGGACAAAGCATTTGTGGAAGTCCTCCCAGTTCACCCCAGGTTGAAATTAAATGCACCTTTCCAGCATAGATCTTGATCAGAGTGAGCTTGGAAGGTTTTTCAGCCCCGAAGGCTTACATGGTTCTGATGCCTTAAAACAAATGTATGCACGATGCTTGGAGCCCCAAAAATGTGAGCTGTTCTGCTGCTGCTGCTGCTGCTGCTGCTGCTGCTGCACATGCTTGAAATTGGAACAAAGTGCATTCGTTCATTCAGTCACTCAGTCAGTTCTGACAGCTTGGCATAGGACCTCTCCCCTCTCCCTTATCCTTGTTGGCCTTGCAGTTTACCACTGCATCTGCTTTCTGCCTCCTCTGCTGAGTGCAAGTTTTCTGTGCTACATGGGATAGCCTACATCTTCCCGTGTGTTCCAAGCGAGCCAATTTCTTCTTGCTAATAAGGATAGCCTCCATTGCCCTGCGCTTCAAAATCAATCGTATTCGGTGTGCCAAAGGATAGCCTCCATCTTCCCATGCATCCAAATCAATCACCTCCTCATGAGCCAAAGATGATATTCTGCAGCTGAAGGGCTGTCAATTTGCTTGGTATTCTGCCTAATGGCAGAGTGGGTTGCATGCATCCTTTGTACCTTCGAACGTATGGGCCAAAGGGCAGCTTAGGGGCAATGTCAAACCTTGTCTTGACTGCTTTACCAGTGTGCTCCTGCTGGTAGATCTCATCTCGCCCGTTTGAGGGTGGCATGGGGGCCACCTGCTCCCACGACATAGCAAATGCTCCCTCTCGTCTCTAGGCCTGGCTGAGTGCGGACTAGGACTAGACTTGGTATTTACCTCCCTCAAGAAAGATTCCTTAGCTTCTTTGCTGGCACAGCCAAGCCGTCAAGCTTGCGTGCACAGACCAGGGCTGAGCCTATGGTATAGTGTGAGCCTGCACTGACACAAAGGCTTTGGAAATTGCGTAATGACTCATGAGCTGTGCAACCTAGTTTCAATGGTCGCAGGAGTTGATTGGGAGTCAGCCTACAAGAAAATCAGGGTCTGTGTAACCGCTTCCAGTCAATGCTTTGTCACTTTGCACTCCTTCTCACCTCTTCTCCCTGTTCCTTACCCTCGTCTCCCTGTTCCTCCTCACAGGAGTGAGGAGGGAGGGGCCCAAAGAAGCCTATGTCTTTGACAGTTAAATCCGCCCCCCTGGGACCATGTCTTCAGAGTTGATGAACTTGAATTTGTCCGCACAAATTGACCTCAGAATGAATTTTGGGGGATATCTGGGTTTCGCCCACGCCTTTTAACGCCTTTCACTTTGCGGGGTGATACCGATGCTGACCAGTAAACACTTTTTGTACCCTTGGGTGCTGTGTTGCTCAAGAAAGCATGCAGAAGTGCCTGTGCTTGTGCTCATCTGCCCAGCAGCAAAAAAGCAAGCTCAGGAGCTGCATGGTTAATCCAGACAATGTTTATGTGCAGAATCTGCTCCTGAGCTTGCAGACTGGGAATCGTGAAGCATGAAGCAATTTTTTCATAGTTGGCCTTGTACACAAGTAATGCTGGATTTGTGTGATTGACCTGTGCATAAAAGTAATATCCAAGTGAGCCTTTTCATGCGTGCACGAGTAACGTTGAACTAAGCACTTTTCTTCCCTGTGCCCATTCTCTTCACATGAATGTCATTATCTTTGCTACTTGTCCCCTCGCCAATACCGCTCACTCTTTCTTTTTTCAGGCTTCTGGGAGCGCCTGGGCAACATCAAGCGCCGGGAACGCAGGGATGCTTGCATCACACAACAACAAATCGCATCCAGACTACGCAACTTCCTCAAAGGACCAATCAGTATCAGGACTCTAACACATGTTCCTCACTAATTACTAACAAACAGCGACCTTCATGGCCCATGGCCCATGAATGCTTGTATGTCTTTGGCTGTACTCATCGATCAGCACTGTCGCTTCTCTTCAGCCCTATGTGGACTCTCTCTTCAGCTGAGTGATCAGCAGGGCAGTGCTTTTTTTGTGCTGTGCAAAGTATGGGGATGAATAGGCAGTGCGTCCAAGCACCGTCAGCTTGGGATGCCAAGTGCATGGTGTCCTGTGCCTCAACTTTTGCACAGTGACCATGTGAGAGAGTGTGGTCAATGGCATGGATTAGACGGGTTCTTTGGAGATGAAGGCCCTCATCCACCTCCTTTGCTTCGTAATACCGAAATTGTACATGCCTGCAACAACAGTTTGATTATAAAAAAGAAGCTTGGAAGCTGCCTTCCCTGGTAGAGCTGAGAAGAGCCAACGGTGTAGCCATGGTGCCTTGAGCTTGTGCTCTGGGCTGTAGGTAAGAAGGATAAGGTTACATCGTTATATCCGCCTCCAAGGGCAGCTGAGCGGAAGCACTGGGGCCTGGGCTGGAGGCGTGGGCTCATGGGTGCCCTCAGAGGCTCTAGGTCTGTCGCTTCATTGCAGGGCCTGAGTTTTGAATGAATCTGGGCACCTCTGCGTCAGCAAGTGTGTTGACGAATGAGAACCCCATCAAGACGCTGTTCCAAAATTGAGAACTTCAATCAAGAAGAATGTATCAATGTGCCATTTTTCTGGTTCATGATTTGTCCACTTCTGTCCGGGCAGAGCCACCGAGCTTGCTTATAATGAATTCTCATATACTGTCCAATGTGTATATGAACTTGCCAGCACCTGGAAAGGAAAAGATAACTACGAGCGCAGCTTACCAGTGGCAAACTTTGGCCACTGGCCGGCAAAGGCAAAACTGTTGAACAGTTTTCTTTGACCTAACCAAAGCTCTGCTGGAACGTTTTGCCCATCAAACATGTGCCCCTTCAATGTTTACAGGGGTCACATATAGAAGCCATCAGTCAGACACATGACTGCTAGGCTATAGCGCAAAGAAGGAGTTAAGCAAATCCCTTACTTATTGTCTAATCAGTATAATTATTGTTACAACGCAGTGTTCCAGGAATAAGGAGACTTATAAACATGTGCCCCCGGGGTGTTGCAGGGCCTACAAATTTATGAAAGCTATGGAAGCGCTGAGCATCATGTGTTACACCCTATTAAGCCCTCACATATCATATGTCTATGGCTATGATAGCCAATTTGGATGGAATGCCAGTGTTTCTGAGAAACATGCCCTTGAGAAGGCGCTCACCAAATCTCGTCACTTAGATTAGGCAGGGGGCAGCAAGGAGAGAAAGGGAAAGGATAACATAGCTGTACCTGTTTACGAGGGCAGCTTAGTTGAAAGAAAAAAGGTGCCTGTAATCAAAAACAAAAAAAAGTCTGCGCTATCTAAAAGGCCACATGCATCAAGGAAAGGTCCCCTAAGTAATGAGGTAATGGGGTAAGGTTACATCGCTATATCCACCTACAAGGGCAGCTGAGCAGAAACAATGAAGACTGTAACCAGACCCGGCCAAATGACGCCCAACTTACAGAAGTTTTTCTGGAAAGAAGAGGTGATAAAATCACACTTGTTGCGGTCTGGTGCTTGTAAAAGCACGAGGTAGATTTAACTTAATTTGGATGCTAATGATTTTGCCTTTTGCCTCTCACTTTTGCCTCTCACCAATGAGAGGTTAAATGGTGTGGTCATTATAGATAGTGCCTTTAACTAAACTAGTCCAATCTGGAGATGAATTACAGAGAAAGAAACTTAGTCAAAGCTGTTACATTTTTAGTTGTTTTAGGACAGCAGCCTAGTCTCTCTCTCTCTCTCTCTCTCTCTCTCTCTCTCTCTCTCTCTCTCTCTCTCTCTCTCTCTCTCTCTCTCTCTCTCTCTCTCTCTCCCTCTCCCTCTCCCAAAAGGCCTCGTGCATCCAGGAAAGGTTCAACGTGGTCAGATATACTTCCTGTAATGTTTTCTTTTTTCTGCTTACCTTAAAATCATTGATTTTTGCATTTACATAGCTGCACCTGCCCATGTGGGTAGCTTGGAAAGGAAAGAACAGATGACGCATGCCAGGTCCAATTGTGCGCATTAATGGTGGGTTGGTAGCTCTGGTGAAGTAAAGAAGTATGCTTGTATCTGACCACCTTATTTGGCAAATCGTCAAGTAAAAATGCAGCCATAGATTGTTGATTGCATAAAAAAAGAGTGTACATTATCTGAAAGAGTGCCCTCAAGCTGGCTAAAACACGTCATGCCCATTCTGTTAAGTATGCCCACAAACTTGTTGCCACTAGACGTGCTATCCAAAACAAGAGTACTCCTAATAGCCAGGTTCTAGAGCCAAGTGCTTCTAGAAACCCTCCAGATCCCCATTAGCTATTTCTGTTTCACTTCTTGCAATGGAGGGGACTCACGGCTCTTTTGAGCCAATGTATCTCCTTTTCCTTAATTGATGTTGGGAGAGTTACTCTGCCTACGTAATTTTCTTTTTCTTTTTGAAAGAGTCTCCACTAAGTGCTTTTGTGGTCAATGTACATGCAGCAATCTGGCGCTGATAAGTTTGGGAGGGGAGGAGAGCTTTGACATCCTGGATTGCCTTAATCAGGACCCTTTTTTTTCTCGTGTTTCTTTCACCTGCGCACTCAATTCCAACACCTGTTCAGTTCTGCACCCCCAAGTAGCGCACCACGTCTTTGAGACTTTATGAACCAACTTTTTTGCACCTGCTCTCCAGGTCGGACTGGTTAGGTTACAGGCACCATTTTTGCTTCAGCTACACTGTCCCCGTAGGCAGGTACAGCTATAAAAAGCTTTCCTTCCTTCCATTCCTTCCTTTGTCATCCTGAGAGGACATGAAGCACATTGATTACCTGATATCACTTGTGCATCCACTAAATGTGCGAGCATGGTTGGCTTGTAAATGCTAGAGGTGAGCGTAGCTGGCAACCGTCCAGGTCCACAGTAGAGCCTCTGCCACTTTCCCCACTTCCACTTTGTCCACGCAGTCCACTTCCAAACATCCACAGGTGTGGACCCTTCAGGACGTGGTCCACCATTTTCCACCTCAGGCTCTTTGGCCACGTTGGCAGCAGCAGGCAACAGCGTGTGGCGGGGAGGGGGCAATGCGCGATTATAATAAACCCCCAAGCAGACAACCAGAAGACAATGAATGCTCCCCCCGGCCCCCCCCCCCCAAACCGGTGCGAAGGGCTTTACGCTTTGAAAGTGACTAGGCAGCCGAGTGTTGCTTAAGACCATGTGGGCTGGACAGTGGGAGACCCATGCAGTTACTGGTAGACTCTTTGCATAGGTCAGACCCCGCATGGGTGTGGCTTTGTGTGCTTACAGTGAGCACCCCAGCCTGTTGTCTCGTTACAGCTGTCTTTTGGTTAGACCTGTGTGTGTGTGTGTGCATGCTTGCGTGCAGTGTGTATCAGACAAGTTGCGCAGGTACAGCCAAATTTTATGGCCAACCTGTAGGTGTGCATGCCTGCATATGGTGTGCATCATAGACAGTTTGTGCTAACTTGATAGCGGTTGTGTAGTCATTCTTGTTTAGGGTGCAATCCTGCTCATTGTGGGTGTGAACCTGCATTTGAGTGTACATCAGGATTTCAGGGCTCCTGCACTTGGTTTATGGATGTCTAGAGTCCCGAGTCAATTATTTCATGAGCTTTCCTTTCAAGACCCTCGTGCCTTTTCCAGTTGTGTTAGTACCTGGAGAACCTACACATTTTATGTGGTATTAGTTCGCATGTTTCTCTCAGCAGTTGACACTTCCAAACATAGCTTCTTTTTCAGACTGGTCTGGTTACACGCCTCAGTGTTTCTGCTCAGCTGCCCTGTAGGCAGATATAGTGATGTAACCTTAGCTCACCTTACCTTGAACCTTTCCTTGATGCACGCGGGATTTTTGGCTTGCGTTATCTTTGATACTTACCATTTCGTGCTGGAAAAGCGGCTTTGCTCTTGAGAGAAAGCTTTGAAATATAAAAAACCACAAGCAGGCACAAACCAAAGCAAGTGTGTGCAAAGCCCACGAGGTGCCTTCACCATGCCAGCTTAGCAGAGGCTCTGGATGGATTTCCAAGGAGCGTAGACCTCAGCAGGCACATCGCAGTTGTAACACTCTGTCTGAGAAATGGCCAATGCATAAACGTAAACCACTTGAAAAAGGCTTTGAAAGGCGCCAGGCATCACAACTCCCACAATCAGCAGCATGTTGCCCATAATGCTGGACCTTGTACACACCCATACTAAACGCGTGTTGTGTCCTCTCCAAAACATGCACTCGCGGCTGTTGCCATGTCCCACCAATACATTTGTCCGAGATATGCACAGGTGCTAGGCCATGGCTACTTTCTTTTTGTAGAGACATTCCCAAGTTGCCCCGTAAGCTTGTTCCATTGGACCCCATCCCCAAACGATGCATTGAAGTATCTATCCCCAAGCCTAGCAAGGGTGCTGCTGTCATCGCGCAGGCTGCGGCTCATATCGCAGGCTGCAGCCCACGTGCCCAGCAGCGAGCGGCCTGGGAGGTTGTCAACAGAGGAGCTACGCCCCCGCCCACGTCTCAATCCATACCTAAAATGGATGGCTGTCGCTCGCCTTGCTTGCCAAGGGACTGTAGCTAACATGTCTAAGGTGCTCCTGGCAGCAACCTAGGTCAAGGCGATGATCCTAGCGGCAAGCGCAGCGGCATGAGGCCTCAGCCTAGAATTCTGGCAGGAAATAGCGGTGGGCCTAGAACTCTGGCTAGAACTCTGCCTAGAACTCTGGCAGGAAGTAGCGGTGGGCCAGTGCTTGTGACACAGACAGACGCCCCCTGGAGGACAAAAGGAAGGGCGGTTGTGCAGTGGCTATACTGGAAAGTGTGCATGGCAAGTACGGAGCATGAGGGAAGCTACGGAAGCTATGGTACGGAGTACCAGAACAGGACGAAAGGGAAGCTAGGGGAGCGTGCGTGACAAGGACGGAATGCAGGCTGAAACCGAATCCAGATGCTCAATTAGATGCGCAGGGGTTGAGCAAGGACTGTGCTATTGAAGCCTCACATATGCACTGCGTCAGCTTACGAGCTTGCTTGACATGATGTGTATCGGTTAGCTAAGCACTGCGCCAGGAAATGATGGACTGCTTTTAAGATGATGAGCCATGATCATCTCAGTGCAGGAATTTTGCACACCAAAGTCAATTCAGTCGGCGCCATTCCAGTAGACCAGCCTGAAAATATCATGCCTGACATATACCAATTGGTCCTCTGTTGGGTCATCTGATAAACAGTGAACGCCAAGCATGAAGCATGGACTTTTCAGTCATCAGTCAACTGATGAACATAAGTTACGTGCATGAGGCATGAAATGAAGCCCACCTGTTGAATTCATCCCGTGGTTTCAGCAGCATTTCATCTATAAGGAAGTCAAGCATGAAGCATGAAATAAAGCCCACCTGTTGAACTTGTCCCGTGGTTTCAGCAGCTTGGTGGCCAGGTCCCACCCAGCCTTGCCATTCCTGTCCAGCAAGGTGAAGTCAATCCGGGACCCTCGGTAGTCCCTCCACCTGCAATCAATGCGTGTTTGTTTTTGTGGTGTGTGTATGTGCATTTTGCTCCCTAGGAATGTGGCAACAACATTTCAGGCAGCAAGGCACATAGGACATGCAACCAATACAAGCAAAGCTGGGCAAATCAGGGGGGGGGGCTGTAGAATGCAGACATTCCCACTTTTGAAGGCACAGACATGCTCATGAAGAATCACAAACCCCCGTATTTGGCTGTACTGCTGCCACCATCATTTGTGGCCCACTCACTGGCTCAAATCGAAGTCGCATTGCCTCATTTCATTGTTGAAAGCCTTGATGTTTGCCGACGTCCGCAGCTGGGGCACAGCCTGAGAGGAAGAGCCAACAGTCACACACACTGCTTTAATTGGCTTTGCATGTCGTGCTGATGCGACGCCACAGGACGGCGCAGAGCCTGGAAAAAGAAAACCGTTTCTGTCAATGGCATTGGCATATCATGCGCTCCAAGGTCGTGGGCTCCAATAGTCAAACACACACGAGCGTGCATGGGCTTGAATGTTCCGATATAAACAACTCTGAAAGTCCCCTCGTCAAGATGCGCAATGGGGACATGGCATCTCCAACTGATCCTTTTGAAGGATCCTCAGGGAACAAATGCAGGGCGCACTTCAGAGCTAGACCCCAAGGGAGCCAATGTGTTCTCAACGATGTATGCAACAGGCACAAATGCAGCGCACATTTCCAGGACTTCAAGGAATCCAAGGAGGGCACATCCAACGAGGTCAGAGCTAATTGGAGCCGACAAGGAGCCCTATGGGAGCCAATGGGAGCTAGTGAGGGGAAGGCAGGAGCATGCTCAAGCATGGGAGCCAATGGGAGCTAATGAGTGCATGTCCAAGCAGAAGGCCTTATGAGGCCTTCGAGTGCCCAAGCATCGGAGCTGACACGAGCCAACGAGGGCAGAGCAGGTGCATGACCAAGCATGGAGCATGTCATGCACAACAAGCACACATGTCACCCAGAGCATGTTGTGTACGAAAAATGCACACCGCAGTAATCGGAGTGTGTCATGCACAAGTGGGACGCATCACCCACAGTGACTGAAGCATGTCCTGCACAACAAGCAGGCTTGGCACTGATGCATGTTAGGGACAACAAGCACACTGGCCACCGGAGCATGCCGTGCACAGAGCACACCACAGGAGGAGCATTTGTGCAACAAGCATATGTTACCATTGCATCATGTCATTGTTGCAAGCTGTATGCAGAAAGCACATGTTGTTGTTGCACGTCATGATCAACAGTGAGTGCTGTGCGCGTCCCTGTACAGCTTGACATGCACAACAGGCGCATGCGTCACTGAAGCATACCATGCACAACAAGCGCGCCCATCACTGCAGCGTGTCATGCACAAAAAGCATGCACACCGCTGTGACATGTAATGATTGACAAAGGGTATGCTGAGCACCGCACAGGGTGTGGTAAACAAGACTGCATGCAGACAAGAAAATATGGCTGGAGCAAAAAAGGGAGTGAAGGGGACAAACACAGTGCAAAGCCTCTGTCGTAAGAGGAGGGTGACAAGCGCTCTTGGAGCACTAGTCGCCATGCGTGGCAACGAGTGCTCTATGAGCGCTTGTCACCCTCATTGTCACCGAGCCTTTTGCTTGACTCACTGTAAGCATCAGGCAGCAGCCACCATACACAGCACCCTCAACCTGCTTGAACACCTACTTCTTAACACCTACTGGACCTACTTAACCCTACCTACCCTGATGAACTTGCCAACCAACCAACCAACCAACCAACCAACCAACCAACCAACCACATCTCAGATAACACTGCAATGGGCAGCAAGCAGCAACTTGCATCCCGTGTGCCTAGCTCACCAGCTGCATCAGCAGCACGCCCACGCTGTACGAGTCAAACAGGTCTGGCCGGCCATAGACCCATGCAAATGGTGACAGCAGGGTGGCCACGAAGGGCGAGGGGGCGCGAGGGAAGTCTGCAAGTGGGTCCCACGATGGGTCATAGTAAGTGTTCATATGTAGGTCACAATACAGGCAAACCTGTTACTTTATCAGTCTGCAAGCGGATCCCACAGTGGGTCACGGGTTGTAAAGCGTTGGGTCTCAGTACAGGCAAAAACATGTTAATCTGTCAGTCTGCAAGCGGATCCCACAGTGGGTCACAGTAAGTTGCAAAATGGATTGCCAAATGGATGGCTTGGAAGGTCATGCGATGGAATGCACTGTGGATAACAATGTGGACAACACAGTGGATTGCGCAGTGGATTGCACATAAGAAGATGTGATCACATATTGATTGCATGGAGGGTCAATGAGTTGGGGTTACACTTTCAAATGATGGTACACATTTCTAGTTCAGAGCTCCTCTGCGCGCACACTTCAACACTGCCTCCCATGCACGCAGCTTCAGCCAAGCTGCCCTTGTAGGCAGGTGCAGATATGTAGCCCCCTCCTTTCCTCTCCTCCCAAGCACGCAGCTTCAAAAAATGGAATTAGAGCACACACAAACGGATCGAAGTCCCAAGCTTCAGGCAGGGCCCAACCTGCCGCAACAACTGAGTAAGCACACAGTCTGCTCTCCTTCATACGAGGCAAACAGCGTACCAAGCCCGTCAGGGGGTGCCCAACAAGAAGCTGCAGCATTGCAGCAAGCAAGCAGTCCCCCCCCTCTTCCCCTCTTTCTCTTTATGTCTCTTGCCAAACAAACAATGGTTGGACATTGAACCAACATGAGGTGCTCGTTGGCTCTTCGTTCTCAAGTCAAGTGAATAATGCTTGGAAATCAATGCCTGGGTGAGTTCCAATATGAAGACCGCCCTGGCTGCCAGTGATGGTACACATGGGAGACACAAACTGTTTCAAAACCTACAGCTATGTGCTCTTGTGCATCAGAAGCTCTCTTTTCATACAAGCACCTACGCCTACTTGTGAGCATCACAAGTTCATCAGAAGGTGAGAAGTGGGGATCAGGGTACCACAAACTCTTTTTGGTTACATGGTACATATACCTTACGAAAGGAACTAAAGGAAGCGGTCACCTATTGCCCCATGCAATGTTTTTAATACGAAGCTCCTACACCCACTTTCGGGTGTTAGAAACTTCTTACGGGGTGAGCGGCAGGGGTTTGGGCATCAAAAGTTCCTTTTCAAAGTGATGCATCAACATCCATTTTGGGCATCCCAAGTTCATGGGGCAAGTAGCAGGGATCTGAGCATCTCAAGTTCTTTCTTGATGTGAAGCATCAACACCTACTTTTGGGCATCACAAGCTCTTCTGGCGGCGAGTAGCGGGGATCTAACATTCCGTACAGGGGGTTGAAGTTGACCCCCGTGCACATGTCCACAGCAGCGCCAAAGTCGATGATCTTGACCTACACCGTGTGGGGAACAGGTAGTGTTTGAGTGGGCACCAACTCTGGACGGATAAGTCAACAGAGAAGGTGTAGGAAGTCGAGCAAAGGGATGCAGCAAAAGAGCTCTACAACACGATCTCTCTCTCTCTCACACACACACACACACAAACACCACACACGCACACACAAACACCACACACGCACACACACACACATACAGTCCCACACACACTCTTGCATGTGCAGAAGGATGTCCAAGCTCACCTCTCCGTCAGTGGTGATCAGCAGGTTGTCTGGCTTGACATCTCTGTGCACTATGCCCAGATCATGCAGCTTTTTTAGGCCCATCAGGACTTGGCGCAGGATGGACTTGATGATCTGAGGTGGGCAAAAGTGAGGGAGATCAGCAAGCAGAGCTTGGTGCAGGATGGACTTGATGATCTGAGGTGGGCGAAAGTGGATAGGAGAGGATCAACTAAACCAGCAAGTTCAACCAGCTCGACCTGCACCAGGCTGCACCTAGAGGCACTGCAGAGCGGACAAACACATGCAATTGAAGCGACATGACACTTCCATACAGAATCCCCCAAGAATTATCCAAGCATGTTTGGAAAGGGGATTTGTGTGCTTATAATTCCCACATTAGAGGACTCTTGCATGTCCCTGTCAAGGAGAAATGGATGAGGTCCTCTTGAAGCATGATTAAACAGTTGCAACCTTCTTCTAGAGGCCCTGGCTGATATATGCGAACAAAAAGGGGCCGAGGTACTTCTCCTACTCCACAAGTACAAGCATACTCGCAGCACTAAAATAGTAACCTTTGCTAGACCTGGATGGTGTTACAAATCAATTTAGATCACAGCGAAGCAACAAAGGGGCCATTCGTCACAAATTTGATGGGCTTGAAGCACATCGCAGGAGTTTGAAATCACGCATAACTAAGCTTGTAACACACATCAACGTCCTACCAGCGTGTCCCGCTTCTCTGTCTGCATTGTTGAACTTGTTCGCCCAAGCACGTACTCCTGCAGCAGCATTCATCGTGTTTGCATTCGAGACCATAAACACTACTCTTGCAGCAGCAAATTCTGCAGCAGCAATCATCACATTTACTCTTGAAACGAGCCAGAGTTGGTTTCAATTTTTGATGCTGGCTGATATGTTTCACCAGTATCTGATCAGCCAGGTTCAGGCTGTAGGCAATCCCTTGTGAAACCTTACCCTCAAAGACGCCTGCACCCATGATTTGTGCAAGTTCACCTGTGCAAACTCATCTGAAGAGCACTGTTGCGTACCTCTGGATACGCAGGGAAGCTGCCCTGCACCAAACCTTTCAAGGACATCCTCACCCATGAAATTGTGCAAGGTTAACAGAGGATACTGTTGCGTACCTCCAGGCACGCAGGGAAGCTGCCCAGCTGCCCGTCCAGCGCGTTACCCAATGTGGCATCGCTCTCAAACTTCCACACGAGCCACTGTGAGCCCTTGCTGAATGCGCCATCCGTTTCCTCTGCATGAGCACAACCACAAGGATAGCCCAGGAATGGGGGTTTTCACAGTGGCATCGCTCCCGAACGTCCACATGAGCCAATGTGAGCCTTTACTGAATGCGCCATCCGTTTCCTCTGCGTGGGCACGACCACAAGAGTAGCCCAGCAATGGATTTTCACAGTGGCATCGCTCCCAAACGTCCACATGAGCCAATGTGAGCATTTACTGACTGCAGCATCTGTTTTCTCTGCATCAACGCAAACACAAGCACACCAACACTGCAATGGATTTTTTCCCCTTAAAATTCATGAGGCTTATGGGGATGCACATGCAGACTGCATTGAATGGGTCAAGGTCTTCACCCCTCGCATACTGCATGGCGAATAGACCCACAAAGCATAGAGCCAGCAAAGCGTTTGCCGAAGCCCTTCCTCACCTGCTGCAACCACACTCCAGGGCATACACACACCTGCTACAAAGTACCCCAGGTACTGCGCGCACGGCTTGCTAGCCCACGGGTTCCGCTTGATCTTGGAGCAGATGTACGACTCTACTTGCCCACTCTCTGATGCCCCCTTGGCCATGGTGCCCGCCTGCAAAAAGTTCTTCCTGTGCAGCATCGCAGGAGGGCTCCTCATCAGTACACACCAAGTGTAGCCAGGGTCAGTGCATGTGGACCCCAGGATCCTCGTACACGTGGTGCCTTTTTCAGAGGGCTCCCTGTGGGGCAGGATGCCTGCCTGCAAGAATGTTTTAATGAGTCAAACCAAGAGGGCACCTTGCAAGTGCACACAAGGACAGCCAGGGTCAGTGCACGTGGACCCCACAGGATCCTCGTACACCTGGTGCCTCTTTCAGAGGGCTCCCTGTGGGGCAGGATGCCTGCCTGCAAGAATTTCTTAATGAGTCAAACCAAGAGGGCACCTTGCGAGTGCACACAAGGACAGCCAGGGTCAGTGCACGTGGACCCCACAGGATCCTCGTACACGTGGTGCCTCTTTCAGAGGGCTCCCTGTGGGGCAGGATGCCTGCCTGCAAGAATGTTTTAATGAGTCAAACCAAGAGGGCACCTTGCGAGTGCACACAAGGAACAGCCAGAGTCAGTGCTTTTGGTGGACCCATGGCTCCTCGTACATGTGGCCTCTTTCAGAGGCTCTCCTGGCCGGGGTGCCTGCCTCCAAGAGTTTGTGTGTGTGTGATTTTGTGTGTGTGTGTGATTTTGTGTGTGTGTGTGTATGTGTGTGTGTGTGTGTGTGTGTGCAGAGGGTTGACATAGAAGCACGGCTTGCAAGCGCCCATCCGTATTTCACTGCATCACTTACCTCAGGGGGGAATGAGACGATGGGACTCATCAGCGAGTGCAGGGATCATCAGTGTACATGAGGCGAAGGTAAGCTATGATGCATGTGGATACAGGACTCCTCAGCAGCATCACACACACACAGAGAGAGAGAGAGAGATTGGACAGGGAGGGGGAGGGAGGATAGAGCGGAATGATCAACCAGAGGAACAAATGAGAGCAGTGATGGCAGGACCTCAGTGTTGTCCTTCCCGTGACACCCTCCACAGCATAGCATAACAGCCACGCATGCACACACACACACACAACATAGACACACACATACGCGAGTGAACGATCAAAAGAAAGCATGAGAGCATGCAGCGATGGCCGCACCTGAGAGTTGTCCCATCCCGTGCCACTCTCTTCAGCACCACCCGTCGTTTCTTCTGCTCTGGCGTCAGCTTTGTCCTGGAGGAGACGGTCCTATCGCCCCTCTGCATGGCAAGCAAGCATGAGGCAAGCATGTTTGTGTGCTTGTATGCACTTGCTGTACTTGCTGCAAGAGTGCTGCACTTGCAGCAAAACAAGCGGGCATGATGCATGCACTTGCTGTACTTGCTGCAAGAGTGCTGCACCTGCAGCAATACAAGCGGGCATGATGTATGCATGCACAACAAGCGAGCAATGTAAGCAGCAAGATCAGCAGGCAGCATTAGAAGCATTTAAGCACATGGGGTTGGTATAAAATGTACATCAGTGTGTGCTCCAGGGACGTTATGGCGCGTTAACGGCTAAGGGTTTAGCTTTACTTTTGGCACTGAATGTACACCAGTGCAGAGGACCTCTAAAATAGGCCAATGCTACGAGTGCTTTAGAAAATGCTAGGCAAATGCTAAATGGCCAATGCTCTGCATGCATCCAGCAGAAAATGTGCGGCGCCTGTGCTTGTAACTAGAGTTCTCCAGTTCTGTGTGTATGTGCCATATATGAGCTGTTTAGCAAGATAAGTGTGAAAGGTATGGGGCGTGTGGAATTGGCCAACCTACTTGCATCATCAAATGGAATGGCACAGCGCATACCATTCTATAGTAGATCAAATGTAAACACAGCACAAATCACTCCACAGATCAGCAGATCATGTCCGGCACAGCATGGCTCACTCTATGACATGGCATGCATGGCACAGCTAGAATCACTGTACATGTTGACACATCACACAGAATGTGTCCACTCTTTGGTAGAGCATGCGCTTTGCACATTGCATTAGACAGAACGGTGCAGCATGTGTCACTACATGGTAGATCATGCAGGGAACAGCATTTATTGCTGTACGGGATGGAACAGCATGTATCACTGTATGGTAGAGCACATGCTGCATAGCACCCACTTCCACTTTCACGCCCTCAAATGCTGCCCCAAAGTTGCCGCCCCCCAGCTTTTCCCGCAGCGCAAAGTCCGCGGACCGCCATTTGTTGGCTGTGTTGTCAGCTAGGGGTCTCAGGAAGTAGAAGTCCAGGGCAGCCAGGAAAGGGTTGGGGCGAGTGAAGAACAGGTAGTATATGATCTGCAGTACACGAATGCAGTGTGAAGAGCAGTTGGGTGTCGTCAGATAGGGACCTCAGGAAGTAGAAGCCCAGTGCAGCCAGTGTGAAGAGCAGTTGGCTGTGTCAGTTGGGGGCCCTGGGAAGTAGAAGTCTGTGGCAGACAGCAGTGGATTGGTGTGCAATTGGAACAGGTAGTACGTGACGTGCAGCACATTCACGTACGTACGTGGAGGGCAGGCAATTCCTGACCTGCAGCAAACACACAAAGGGTTGGGGCGGGTGAAAAGCAGGTAGTTTACGAACACACTGCATGCTTGCACATGTAATGCAAAGAACAGGTGGAGCGCGGCCTGCAAAATGGAAGGAGTTTAGCGGGTGGAAAACAAGTAAAATATGCTTGCAGCATGTTTATGATGGCTGAGGGACAGGTAGTACGTGACCCGGAGCACATGCATGCTGTGTGAAGAGCAGTCTAAGGAAAAGGTAGTGTTTAACATGCATTTTACATAGGAAGGGTGTGGATGAGTGGAGGAAAGGCAATTAGAACCTGCAAACCTGTACAGGGAACTGGGAGCTATTGCTCTGGCAAGTACTGTGTGAGGCTGCCCAGATGTGATATATTCTGGGTTTAAGGCAACATGCTCTTCACCACGTGTTCAAAGTACACAAAGAGCTCAAGGTGCTCGATGGGAGGCACAGGAAAATGACGGGTCCATGCTCTGCATTGTTCCTTAATACTAATTCTGAGTTCAAGAAGCATGTACAGTATCTTCTCCTATGGAGGATAAGCCAAGAGTTCTGAAAAAAAGAGGGAGATGCAAGAATAGATAAAGAGAGGCAAGATGCTCTGTCTCTTAGTCCCTTTGCCCTTATTTCAGCCAAGCTGCCAAGTAAGCAGGAACAGCTGTGCAAACTCCTCTATGCTGCACAAGGACACACACACACGCGCGCACACACACACACACACACACACACACACACACACACACACACACACACACAAGGACATCGCAAGGATGGATGACCACCTCCTGCACTGACTGATGAAGGGTTCAGCGAGCTCCGGGTCTTGGCAACCTGCCATCCAAATTGGATAAATAGAGGGATAGAAAAGTGTCCCCAGCTGTTGTGCACACCAGCAATCTGAGGAGGCCGCCAATGGTGGGGGATCCGGCAGCTATGGATTGCAAGTCCTCCCACAACAACTCCAGCGCACTAGCTAGCCAGTCTTGGTTGTCCGCTTCCAGCACATCCTCCTGCACATCCCATGTATTAACCATGAAATGACCAATTTGTTCACCATACATTTTGTGCCCTTGCTTTGCTTCACTCAGTCCCCAAGAAGTGCCCGTGTGAGTTGATGGTAAACCATCGACCCACTTCATCAGTACTCCATGGATTAAGGAAGCAACAAATGCATGGACATGTGTCATTGCATGTTCATGCAAATGATGTGCATGTTTGCAACTGTGAGTGGAACGTCGATGACTGGATGCACAAGTGCACATTACCTAACCATTGTGTGCAATGTTGTGTGCAAGCATCGTGCGCAACACCTCCTCCAACCCAGCTGAAGCTTATCAGAAAATCCATTGAAAATCCAAGTTCTTGGCTGCTGTTGATGGGTGATGTGCAAGCGTGCTTTTGTGGTGGCTATGTGGTTGGATAATTTGGACAGCACCTAGCATGTCCAGGGTGGATGCTGTGCAGGCGAGCAGAAGGCCCTATATATCGTGGACTCACCAGCTCATCCACCAAAACAGATGGAGAAGGGATTCCGTTGCTAAGGAGGTCTGGGAGGGCAGCGGTTGGGGATAGGGGACTTCGTTGCCTGGTGATGAGTTGCAACGGGTGCGATGACGAGGCACCGATGCAGGGGAAGGACGGCACGCTTTTAGCTGATGCCCCTCGGCTTGGCAGAGGTCCTAAATTCGAGCAGACCCGAGGATGGTGATGTTCTCCTTGCAATGGAGTTGTGCTACATTGTAACCTGCCAAGCTGCATTGTGCTGATATGAAATTAATTGGCATTACTCGTGTATAGGTTGGGGTGGAAAGCTTGCATCCCTCCCCTACAAGTTCGCCGCATCTGTCAGGACCGGCAATGACATTTTTTTAGAAATTTGACATTATTATTTGTCATGCTTCTGGTCCTGAATAAGTGTGAGCTTCTGTGGAGCTACTGCAAAACTCTGCTCAGCCCCTCTTTGCAATAGGAGAGGATGTCCCCCTTGGTTGGCCACAAGCAAGGCCAGTCTATATTGTTTGGATCCCTCTTGGCTCTGGCTGTCCTGGGGGCCGTACTTGATTGGGATTGGGCATCAGGAACCTGTATTGCGTCTGTTGCAGCAGGGGCAGGCTGGCTCTTCTCTTTTTCATCCAAGGTACTCCGTCTCTGATGATCATGAAAATGGAAGGGTGCCAGTTGCAGCACCCGCATTTCATTGATGGCATGGATACTGCGCAAGCACATGCACGTGCACGCATGGAGCACGCGCATGGAGAATGGCCTGTTGAATGGGACTGACTGACTGACCCACTGACAGACTAATTGAATAAATGACAGAGTAATTGACTAAATGACTGACTGACTGATTGACTGACTGACCGATTGATTGACTCTGTGTGTGTGTGTGTGTGTGTGTGTGTGTGTGTGTGTGTGTGTGTGTGTGTGTGTGTGTGTGTGTGTGTGTGTGTGTGTGTGTGTGTGTGTGTGTGTGTGTGTGTGCGTGCGCGCGCGCACTTGTGCGCACTGCTTGAAGCAACCTATCCCGATCAATAGTAAAAATTTCAGGTGCCCCTTACCAAGCACTGACGATTGCTGGCCCATTCAACCCCATGTGCACACAGTCTGCTGCATGGAGGAAGGCGAAGCAACCACCGCGCCGGCAGCACCATCAGGCGCAGGTACACCAGGAGCAGCAGGAGCAGCGTCAACAGGAAGGCTTTGCTTTGGCAAGCCCGTGTGGCCGGAGCTTGGCCGGTTCTGACATCAGCCGCAGCTCAGATGTCTTCAGCCTGTTCTTGGCCAGCAACAGTCCCAGGAGTAGCCTAAGTTGCATGCGGGCACAAGCAAGCAAGGACAGCAAGCTGAACTACGTTCCCCAAACCCGCAGGACGCAGGTGAGGACCTGGTGCACGTCTATTCCAAGCAGAAGTAAACAGGAGGAAACAGGCAGCATGCATGAAACGTTTCAGGCAGCAAATAATGACGGCAAGCTGACCTCTTTCCGCAGACCCGCGAAATGCAGGTCAGGAGGGCCTCTTTCATGTAGCACAAGACAGGAGGAACAGGGCAGCATGCATGGGACGTATCAGGCAGCATTAAACAGGAGAAAAGCAAACTCTTTCCTGGAAATTGCCTGATCAAGAGCCCACAAGGTTTCAAGGTTTCCAATGGTTTTGTCCTGCCTTGATAGCATCTAACCGAGAGCTCTTTCAGTGGATTCACAGGTGTCAGTGTCGCAGGTGCCAGTGGTCCCTCGACGTGCATTGACATAGCACTGTGGGAGTGCTATGTGGAATTGCAAGCAGGACTTCATGGACGTAATGATTTGCAATGGACGGTTGCTTTGCTTGGATTCACATCTACACCAGGAGCACTGACAGCATGGCTTCCATGACTTGCTTGATTTGTAATTTACCTGCACGTGACAATGTGTGACCTGAGTGTGAGAAGCCTTGTCGGTGTGCTCCCCGCGTGAACGCTGCATGCACACATGCATACACATGCACATTCACACAAACACATACACACATTCACGCACACAATCGCACGCGCACCCCCCCCCCCCCCACACACACACACACCCACACCCACACACAAACACATACATGCACAGACACACACACACACACACAAGCACGCAAACATACGCACGCACGCGTTTAGAACCATACGTCTTTCCATGCACGCATGCCTGCCCCTTGCAAAATTGCCGATGAGCACACGCGCTTTCCTACGCACACCGCACTCTTTGCTTGCAACACAGGTGGCCATCAAGCTTCATCACAGCACTCACAGCATCACACCAGAGCGGCTGTCAGAGAATGCAATCACAGACCTGTGCGCACAGGTGCAAAGCAGGTAGGGACTTGCACTCCTTGGACAGGTGTGCAGAAGCAGGATGTACCTGACACGTTTCAAAGGAAAAAAAGAGGTTACCTTCGGGAAGCACCTCTTGTGGGTATGCAGTGCCTGGCTCAATGAGCAAATGGTGCACACAAATTGTGTCACAGTCGCAATTTGACAGCGCCACAGGGTCTGGCCCAAAAGGGCAAGGGGTGCACAGAAGAATGGTGCGATGAGGCCTTGTGCTTGTTCGTCACCAGCATCACAGATGGCAAGATTTAACACTGTGAAACGATGCATTTTGACGTGTATGCTAGTGCACGTGCACACACACACACACGCGCGCACACACACACACCTCCCCTTCCCCTCCCCCCCACCCTTCGCAGCGTGCCCAACGCCGTCGTGCTCAATGCCGCCATCCGCCAAGGCTGCGTTGCCATTGCATTTGACATGTGCCGCCCAGCCGTTGCTGAGCAGCACTTTGATGGGGAGGGGGGGGGTCCCTGCACATGCCCTGAGCCAGGATGGGACAGAGCTTGCAGAGCTTGTGCAGAGGGCGGCCATGGCCTGGGTCCAACAGATGGGGATGTCGGGGCAGCTGGAGCACGGCACCTGCGTGGCGGTGCAGGTGTGTGGGTGTGGGTGTGTGCGTGTGTGTATGTGTGTGTGCGTGTGCGTGTGCGTGTGCTTGTGTGTGTGTGCGTGTGTGTGGTGTGTGGTGTGTGGTAGGTTGGTACGAGTGTGTGGGTTTATGAGTGCAGATGTTGAAGGGTGCAGGGTTTATGAGTACAGAGATGTTGCAAAGAGAGCTGTTGCAAAGAGTTGTTGCAATGAGAGTTGCAAAGAGTGTTGCAAAGAGTTGTTGCAGGGTTTATGAGTGCAGATGTTACAGGGTGTAGGTTTGGTTGTGTGAGTAGGTGTGGATTTGAGTGGGTTTGGGAAAGGAAACTGGTGTGGCAGAGTCTCTGCAGTGTGATGTATGGATTTGTAAGGTCATAGTGGAATCGCAACGCCATCAACTTCATGCCCCAACAGTTCTACAGGCAGGCATGAGCTTCTGCATCTGCTCACCCTCCGTGCACACTCTCATCTGACTCATATCTGTAATTGTCTGTGATGAGTTATGCAACGAGCATGAGTGCACCCGACGTGTATTGAAGGTGCAGGTCTGTATGCGTGTGCCCTTGCGCAGATAAGCCGGATGTATGTGAAATGCCATCGCATTATTTAAGAGGGAACACTGCACATTCTGACATTTGTGCAGGGGCATGCCTTGCTTTCTTTTCCTTCCCCTTTTGTTCTTGGGTTCAGTGGAGGATTTTGAAGCCGCCAAAGATGATCTAGAGAGCGCAACCTTGCTCACAAGGCTCACAAAGGGTTTGCAAGAAGGTCTATACAACCCTCTGGCTGGTTGGTTGCAGGTGTGGGCCTGGCCTTGCTGGAGAGCGCCCATGTGCACAAGCGGGTGAATCTGATGTGTGTGCACATGGCCTTGACCTGCAGGTGTGGACATGGCCTTGCTGGAGTGCACCCATGGCCACAGGCAGAAAACTTGATCTGTGTGCACATGGCCTTGACCTGCAGGTGGGCACGACCTTGTTGAAGTGTGTGTGGGATGAGGGCTCACAGACTTGGGGTGTTGAAGGCAGGGAGGACCTCACGGATCTGCGCAGCTGCCGCTTAGACGTGGCGAGCCGCGTGCTGCTCCTATCTGCGCCACCTGCATCACATGACGCGGCTACTCCTGGAGGCGCAGGTGTGTGCTGCACGTGCTTTTGTGTGTTGCATTGTGCTGTCTGCACCGCCTGCATCAGAGGATGCAACTGTTTCTGAAGGTGTGGGCGTGCAGGATGTGTCTCTGTGTTTTGTATGGAGCGTTTGTGCTGTTGTGCTTGTGCTGCTCCTGCCTTCGCCACCTGTATTGCACATAATGCCGCTGTTCCTGCTTACGCATGTTTGTCTTGTCTACGTTCCCTGCCAGTTAGCCAACGAGAACTTATCTGCACCTGCCTTGCTGTTGCTGTTGCTGCTGCTGCTGCTGCAGCTGTACTTCATGCGCCTGCACCAGCTTAAGGATTTCCCCAGAGTGCCCCAAATCTTTCCATGCACACAGCAGAGCCCGCCTAGTAGGCTCAGCAGGTACAGCAGCAGCAGCCAGGGCTTTCCTTCCACACGTTTCACACCTTATTGGATCTCCCTAGCATGCCCTGAACCTCTCGCCTTGCATGCAGCAGAGGCCATGCAGCAAGCACAGTAGCAGCAGCAGCAGCTGCTGCTGCTGCTGCTCCTGCTGCTGCTGCTTCCAGAGCTGTCTCATCATACACTTGCATGTAAAACAATGTCCCTGAAAAACCTTGAACATCTCCCCTTGTACGCAGCGGAGCCCACGGAGCAGGCACAGCAGCAGCTGCTGCTGCCAGGGCAAGTGCAGGAGCAGCAGGAGGGCCCTGCTGTGCAGCTCACCTTCCACGCCTCTGTGCGTGCACCCATGAGCGGCCATGTGGTCGGATGGCAAGGCTCCGAGACGACGCATCTTCAAGGTGACCAGACGCGTGTATGCATGTGCTCTGTTGTTTGCGCACGCACATGCATGTGCGTGCATGGGTGCGTACATGTGTGTGTGTGCTGTACACAACACAACCGTGAGCTGTGGTGAGTGCAAGCTTAAAGGGTTACGAGGGAATCCAATGGTATGGGATGCCACCTGTCAAGGGAACTGGCCATTGACGTGCTACTTAGGCCAGTCAGTAAGGTCAGTAAGGTTGCGGTGTGACCTGCTGTCAAGCTGTTGCCCTGAGGACTGCATTGTGTGGTGTGGTGTGGTGTGGTGTGGTGTGGTGTGGTGTGGTGTGGTGTGGTGCTGGAGCTGCGGGACCGACCTCAGCTGAGCATGATACAGGCTGAATCTGCTGCCGCCAATTGGATACCAATGTTGAGCTGGAAGGCAAACACACATACACACACACACACACACACGCGCATGCGCGCGCATGCATACATACACACGCGCACACACACATACGTACACACACACATACACACACACACAAACAAACACAAACACACACGGTCACATGGAAAAGGAAGGGCCTTCAATCAATGTGCCTGACCACCAATGTAATCACACACACACGTACACATACACACGCACGGGCGCACAGACTTCAGCATGCACCTCCATTGAAACGCTTGCAGGGAGCCAAGCCCAGCTCCAGCTGCTGGCCCGAGTGAGGGGCCGCTTCTTGGCGGTGCAGGTCCAGCAGCTGGGGCATGAGGAAAGCGAAGAGGGGGGCGGCATGCACACACACTTGGTCCAGGTGCGATGCCGTTCTGTCAAGGCTCAGAGTGCAGTTTGATGCAGCATAAGGAAGGGGAAGGGGGGGCTGTAGGCACACACACCTGGTCCAGGTGCCCTGCCCTAACTGTCAAAGCACAGAGCTCAGCTTGGTTGGGCTGCTACTGCTGTTATGCCTGCGCAGAGTGCGCAGTCGGTTGTGCTGCTGTGTTGTTTTGTGTTATCCCTCCCAGCGAACAAAATGCAACTTGGGATCGCGCACAGCAGTGCCCTTTCATGGTTGCACATGCCACTCAGGGCCTGTTTGCTTAGGTGAAGAGGGCTTTGAGCATTTGACAAACAAGGCTCAAAAGAGGGGGTTTTAGAGGTCTTTTGGGCCTCAATCAACACACTCAATCGTGCCTATGTCGCAAAACAGAGCAATTTCAAGGCTTGCTATGTCGCAAAAGAGCAATTTCAAGGCTTTTGCTGCTGTCTCCAGACATGCACACCGAGTGCATACGTTCACACTCTCAGGGGTGTGAACATGAGACACACACACACACTCACGCACACACGCAAGGGCTACACTTTTATGTATGTGCTGCAGGTCCAGGTGTGCGTGCCCCCCGAAATCGCGCACTCCAGCATGTGCTACCGCCTGCAGTTGGAGCTGCTATTCCAGGGCAGGCTTGCTTGCAGCCAAGCCTTGCTGCTTATGCCGGGCCACTTGTCAGCTTTGGCTGCGGAGGTGCAGAGCCTGGCTGTAAGCGAGGACCCACAGCAGGTAGACTTCTGCGTGGGTGTGGATGTGTGAAAGTGCTTGCTTTAAAGGGTGTGGGTGTGCATTTGTGTGTGTGATTAGCAAATTGATCCAACCGCCTTAGCTTACGCACCATGGTTAATTGCATGAATCATTACACGCATAAAGGTAGATCTGTATGAGCGATTTGATAGATTGGCTGCTGCTCTAAGCACTCTGCAAGTCGATCCAGCTCACTGATAACCACACACCATACATGCCTGCATGCGCGATTACTCGCACAGGCGCAAATAAAGTACATGATCGATCTGATGGACTGGCTGTAGCTCCAAGGCGTCGCATCGCAAATGTACATGGGCAGCAAGACTGGCTGCAATGGGCCAGTTAATTGAGCCACCTTAGATTCATGCGCCACGGGTGATTGCATGAACTGTTACACGCGCAGGCGCAAACCTACGTGAGCGACCTTATTGACTGGCTGCAGCTCCAAGGCATCGCATCAGCGGTGGCTGTGTGTATCCAGGCGTACGAGGTGTGTTACATATGAAGGCTCGCTGCATTCAAACATGCTGCTATTGGAGTGTGCACAAAACGCTGTGTCTAAGTGTGCGCTGTATGCACAATGTTGTGTGTACATGGAGCGCTGTGTGCACATATGGAGGCATATTAAGCGCATGCCAAAACACGAAGCTCCTGGATGCAGCTCTCACTGTAAAATCGTGTGAACAGGTTTGTGCATTGTACATTCAAACCTAGTTGTGGGTGCAGTTCCCGTCTCATACAGGTCTTTGTTGCGTGTTTTTGCTGGTAATGAAACTATCTGTTTTAACTCAAACCATGGGACATCACGAGGCTTTTGTTGGGACGCTTTGACCTCCATCATTACAACGATCTTGACCTCGAGGGCTGCATGGGTTTTCAGGAGGGAAGAGATGAAGCAGACCGCATGGGGGTGGGGGTGCACGCAGCATCTACATCACTGCAGCTGACACATGCACCACGAATTGGCGTAGCATTGCCCGTCAGAGACTGCTGATACAAGCGCGCAAAAGTCGCCACGCGGCCATCCCTGCTGCACTGGCAGTCGTCCCTGCATTCACCCACTGCCGGGTCAGGGTTCAATGAGTCCACGTTCATGCTGTTGTCCTAGTGTCAATGCATTCATGCGCACTTGCAAACGCAGATGGGAAAGTCTTCCATCATGGGGCAGAGCACACACACATACACGTACGCATGCACACGATACACAATACAAGAAATACAAAATACACAATACAAGAAATACACACACAAACCACGCACACAGTCATACGTGCGCGCGCGTGCACACACACACACACACACACACACACACACACACACACACACACACACACACACAGGCTACGCATGGCGTGACGCGCTCCGGCCGGCTCATGCGTGAGGATAGCGCCATGGAAACTGACGCGGATGTGTCCTTGGCGAACCTGGGTCCCATGCTCAATGTGCTGAGCCCACGGGGTGGCTGGGGTGGCTCAGAGGCAGCGGTGTCTGCAGAGGCTGCACGCCCAGAGGCCACTCACATGCTGGTGCAAAATGGGCAGGTGCGTGCGCACTGTAATGGGTGTGAGTGTTTTTTTGCTGGTGTGTGAAGGATGGAGCAGTTTGGGGTGGGGCAGATGCCGCGGTGCCTGCAGAGGCTGCACGCCCAGAGGCGACCATATACTGGTGCGAAGCAGGCAGGTGCGTCTGCATCTCTCATTCGGGTGTGCATGTTTATTTTTGGTGTTCGTGTTCAAGAACGGTGGTTTGTTTGGGGTGGGGCAGCTGCGGCTGTGTCTGCAGAGGCTGTGTGTTCAGCGGCACCCCTCATCCTTCCACTGGTGCAATGCGTGCGAATCCTTTGTATGGATATGCATGATCATGGTTGGTCTGTGGATGATGGAGTGGTGGGGTAGCCCTGAGGCGTTAGCAGTGACTGTAGGGGTCATGCAGCCAGAGGCCACCCACATGCTGGTGCAATGCTGGCAGGCGCGTGCGCACCTGGTGGCGTGAACGTGGAGTGGTGGGGTAGCCCTGAGGCGTTAGCAGTGACTGCAGGGGTCATGCAACCAGAGGCCACCCACATGCTGGTGCAATGCTGGCAGGCGCGTGCACACCTGGTGGCGTGAACGTGGAGTGGTGGGGTAGCCCTGAGGCGTTAGCAGTGACTGCAGGGGTCATGCAACCAGAGGTTGCCCGCATGCTGGTGCAATGCTGGCAAGCGCGTGTGCACCTGGTGGCGTGAACGTGGAGTGGTGGGGTAGCCCTGAGGCAAAAACAATGGCTTTAGAGGCTTTGCAGCTGAAAGCCACGCTATGCTGGCGCAAGGCAAGTGGCTGCATGTGCAGAGGCTGTGCGTGTGTGTGCGTGTGTTCGTGTGCTTGCGCGCGTATGCTGGGAGGAAGGTAGAATGGGTGTGTGGGCGTGATTGACAAGTATTATACAGGTTGTAGCTGTGGCTCCCGTACAAAGACACGTGATGTTTGTGTGTGAAAGTCTAAGCACGCAACAACAAAGCAACAAAAATTCCATCGCTGGGGAGGATCCTGTGCTACCCATGTGAATTCAACATCCATTGCAATGAACAGCATCTGTTTACCTTTTCAATGCCTAGTATGTCATTTCACTTACCAAATGCAGCTCAACATCCCTATTTCTTTTCCACTATATACACCACTGAGGCTGCAATACCACACTACTTTGCCCACCACGAACAGTTGAACGTTGTCTGTCTTTATTTATGCAACAGGAGCTGCTGAACTGCGCTGTGGCCTGGGGTCTGCCCGCCATTGCTGAGCAGCTGCTGCAGGGCCTCATGCACGCGCCATGTAACCTCCACTTCAGAACGCTCGCCGCAGGTGAGTGTGTATGTGTGTGTGTGTGTCTGTGTGTTTGTGCGCACGCGCGTGCAAGCATGCTTGCGCGTCGGCCTGCATTTTTGGGAACTTGTTTTGCAAAGGGCATTGATATTCATCACACACACACACACACACACACACACACACACACACGCTCGCCGGCATGCAGCCCTGGATGCGCCACGCGAGGAGGCAGAGGGCAACTCCATCATTGCTGGTGCCTTTCAAGGCTGCAGCGGTGTGGGCTTGAACTTGCTGGGCTTGGCCATCATGAGCGGCAGCCCTACCATGTTGAGCAAGGTTCTGGGATGGGGCCATGCCTACGGGGGCCACGGATTCTGCTGGTGCAAGGGTGCCGG
The DNA here is from genome assembly GCA_914767535.2 of Dunaliella primolecta. Classification (NCBI taxonomy): domain Eukaryota; kingdom Viridiplantae; phylum Chlorophyta; class Chlorophyceae; order Chlamydomonadales; family Dunaliellaceae; genus Dunaliella; species Dunaliella primolecta. The sequence goes on from OU611752.1 coordinate 16,097,587, forward strand.
CTGGGCTGCAGGTATGAGGGTGCAGCAGGAAACTGTCCTGCACTGGCTGTGTGGTGATCTTGGGTTTTGTCCTGTGGTGTTCAGTGATCCTAGGTTCGTATCCTGTGTGGTGATCCTGGGTTTTTGTCCTGCACCTAATGTGTGGTGATCCTAGATTTGTAATGGGGGTGACGGGGCTGCAGGCCTGCAGAAGCTGGGTGTCTGTCTTAGACATGATGTGGCAAGTCTGGTGGTCCTTAGTTTACAGACAAGTGGGGGAAGCGTCGCAAGCGACGCAGGAAAATTGGCAAAGCCAGCCCTTAATTGACTGAAGGCTTCAGCCATGACTCCATTAAGTTGCAAGAGACACGACGCCCTAGACAGGGCGTCCCTAGACAGGGCCCTAGAGTGACAAGAGGCACGACGCCCTAGACAGCACCAGAGGATGCCATGGTCCACATGCAAGTCTGAATGTATCATCAGTGATGCATTGTTGCGTGCATTGCTGCATGCGGTGCTGCATGCGGTGCTGCGTGCACTGCTGTGTGCATTGCTGCGTACATTGCTGCGTGAGTTGTTGCGTGCATTGCTGCGTCAGTTGCTGCGTGCATTGCTGTATGCATTATGAACAATGCAACATGACGTTTGCACCCATTCTGAGTTGCAATTGCTGAGGGCATTGCCCATCCCTGCGTAGCTTGACCAACCAGGCCTGAGATGCACAGAGATGCACACTTCCTCAAAGCACAAGGGCCCTGCGCCATTCAAGTGCACCAGCAAATCATGCCAGGCTTCCCGTCTCTACTTGCTGTGTACAGCACCATTCAAGCTTGAACTGCAAACTCATCGCAATTGAAATTATTGAATTCCGATGAAAGCCGTCGGCAAGCTGGCCCACGCCCACAGAACAGCACCTGAAGGCACAAAGGCCTCATTTAGCATCCTCACGCTGGTGCAATAGCTGAGTCCAGGGCCTGTGGATGGCCCGGCTGACAAAGTCCAATTGCTCCTGCAGATGATGCCAGCTTGCCAAAGGTTCATCAGATTTCATTCATTACAGTTGCAATGGGTTTCGCAACTCATGCATTGATGATGCTGTGCTGTGCACAGCAAGTGGAGATGAGAATCTTGGCGAGTTTTGCGCGGCGAGACCTCAACATCTAACCCCTGTGCTTAGTGGATTGGCGTGTCTCTTGTGCATGGTCTGCTTGGTCCAAGGCCATGAGAATGGGTAGGCAATGGTTGACAGCTTGCACGGGTAGCAATCATCATGCAGAGTGCACACAGCATTGTATGCAGAAAGCATGCAGCAATGCACGCAGCAATGCTGCGCCGATGATGCATCCATGCTTGCATGAATATCTTGGCATGCTCTTATGTCATCATGGGCTTTGTGTCTCTTGAGGCATGTCTGACAGATTCATTCTATGAAGAATTGGCTTCGCCAAAATTTCAGTTTCGCTTGCGATGCCCCCCTCACTTGTCCTTTATCATTGCGCATTTTTTGTTAATAGGTGCTTGCATCTATGTAAATAAGTGTATGTATGCATGCATGTATGCATGTATGTATGTATGTATGTATGTATGTATGTATGTATGTATGTATGTATGTATGAATGTATGTGTGTATGTAAATATGTATGTATGTATGTATGTATGTACGTATGAATATATGTATGTGTATGTGTATGTGTGTGCGTGTACGTGTTTTGTGATAATGTATGTGATCATGTATGATTTGCTCCTTAAGGCCAGGACGCAAGGGCAGTGCCGCAGGTTGCTGTGCCACAAGATGCCGTGCCGTAGGGTGCAGTGCTGCATGGTGCAGGGCTAAAGTGTGGTGCAGGGCCACATGTGCGGTGCAGTGCCACATGTGTGGTGCATGGCTAGTGTGGTGCAGGGCTATAGTGCGGTGCAGTGCCACAGGTGTGGTGCAGTGCTTTAGTGTGGTGCAGGGCTATAGTGTGGTGCAGTACCACATGTGCGGTGCAGTGCCACATGTGTGGTGCAGTGCTATAGTGTGGTGCAGTGCTTTAGTGTGGTGCAGTGCTATAGTGTGGTGCAGTGCCACAAGTGTGGTGCAGGGCTATAGTGTGGTGCAGTGCCACAGGTGCGGTGCAGTGCCACAGGTGCGGTGCAGTGCCACAGGTGTGGTGCAGGGCTATAGTGTGGTGCAGGGCTATAGTGTGGTGCAGTGCCACAGGTGTGGTGCAGTGCTATAGTGTGGTGCGGTGCCACAAATGTGGTGCAGTGCCACATGTGCGGTGCAGTGCCACATGTGTGGTGCAGGGCTAGTGTGGTGCAGGGCTATAGTGTGGTGCAGTGCCACATGTGCGGTGCAGTGCCACATGTGTGGTGCAGGGCTATAGTGTGGTGCAGTGCCACAGGTGAGGTGCAGCGCCTCAGGATGCAGTGCCACATGTGTGGTGCAGTGCTAAATGTGTGGTGCAGTGCCACAGGTGCGGTGCAGTGCTAAATGTGCGGTGCAGTGCCACAGGTGCGGTGCAGCGCCTCAGGATGCAGTGCCACATGTGTGGTGCAGTGCTAAATGTGTGGTGCAGTGCCACAGGTGCGGTGCAGTGCTAAATGTGCGGTGCAGTGCCACAGGTGCGGTGCAGCGCCTCAGGATGCAGGGCTAAAGGGCCCCATATTGGCATCTGAGGAGAAGGGGCCTGGGGTGGCTGCTGATGAAGGCACAAGTAGAGCTGGCCAGTTCCATATGTGTATGCCATATGCTTCCACTTGTATGCACAGGGAAAACATGAAAAAATGGGGAATGTATGTTCCATACAATTTAAAACGTATGTTGATTTAATCATTCAAATATTTATATGCATGGAATTGGCTGGCGTTAGGCACAGGGCATGCAATTCCGGGGATGACATTTTCTGTAAAGCGGTGAGGCTTGCAAACACTGCACAAATTCTTCAAAAATTCCTGGGATCATCATGACAGATGATATGGATATTTAAAGAATCCACATAGCCTAGTCACGTATGTCACTTCACACACACCCACATACACACACATGTATATAAATAGGGATCGGCATACAGCGCTGTACGCCACATTTTCCAGCGCTATATAGCGTTATAGCATTATAGTATAGTTGTGCTATTTACCAATGTTGCAACCGGCATGTAGTATTATATGAGGGTCTCATATAGTGCTATATGTGATATAGCGCTTTAGGCCAATGCCGATCGCTTCACACACACACACACACACACACACACACACACACACACACACACTACATACACACACACAATTACACACACATTGGCAGCTGATGATGAGAGGGCGCATCTGAGCTCAGCAGAGGGCTGGTCAGAGGCAGGAAGGAGGGCAACGGACCTTCCATCCTCTTCTGACTCAAAGCCCTGCAGCGTAGGGGAGGCCCTGCAGTGGCTGGAGATTGGAGAAGGTGGAGATCCTTCTGCTGCTCCCGGTGGCGGCGCTGCAGGGGCACCATCTGTCCCTGCTGCTGCTGCTGCTGCTGCTGCTGCTGCTGTATTAGAGGAGGCGCAGGGCGAGGAAGGCCTGCTCAGCCTGGTGCAGGTGAGGATTGGAGTTTGAGTGTGTTCCCTTACATGGTGGCTCCTTGTTATGTTGGTGGTGGTGGAGGTGATGCTGCTGCTACTGCTGTTGCTATTACTGCTGTGTGGGAGGAAGCGCAGGGTGAGGAAGGCCTGCTCAACCCGTTGCAGGTGAGTTTTTGGTTGTTGTTGGTGGAGGTGGTGGTGATGCTGGTGCTGTTACTCCTATGTGGGAGGAAGCGCAAGGCGAGGAAGGTCTGCACAGCCTGGCGCAGGTGAGGATTCTGGTTGCAGTCTGTGCAGATGGCTTTGGAGAGTAAGAGCGTGGCTGTTGTGGGACGCCACCCATGCATCTTTTGGTTGCTTCCACGCCTGTCGCTGATCTGGCAGAATTCTGGCGGAGGAACAGGCAGGTCTTCACCTCCTGGTTGGCAAAACAAAGGGATGTCTCTGACCTCGCTGTTTGCCAAATTCAACTAAACAAGTGATTGGTCTGCAGGACTTTGGCCCAATTTGCAGTACAGATACGTCCATTGCATGCATCCGGTGCATTAGGTCTGGCCCAGATCCAACAATACAGCATTTAGATCCAAGCCTGTTCCAAATTTAACAAAATAGCTGCATCTATGCCTCCATCCGATCCAATATATATCCAACTATGTAAAAGCATCTGATCCATCAGCTCTTTTATGCCTTCAAGTGCTGCTGACCGAACCCAAGGTGTACATGGCTTCCAAAACACACACTGCAGGTGCTGCCACTGGAGGACCCACGCCTCCACATGAGTGCTACTGACTGACCCAACGGTGTGCACACATTCACATCCTCACTGCACACACGCTGGAGGCGCTGCCATTGGAAGATCCATGCCTCCAAACGCTGCTGGCGAACCCAATGGTGCTCATACATGCTCACTGCACACACACTGCAGACCCTGCCATCGGAAGACCCATGCCTCCTCCAAATGAATGCTGTTGGCCGATCCAACTGTATGTACGTACTTTCACTGTACGCAGCATAGGTGCTGTATCCAGAAGAGCTGCGCCTCCAAATGATGCTTGGTTGACCCAATGGTGCACACACATGCTCACTGCACACACGCTGCAGATGCTGCCTTCGCCAGGCCCATGCCTCCTCCAAATAAGTGCTGCTGGCCGATCCAACTGTGTGTACATGCTTTCACTGTACACAGCACGGGTGCTGCAAACCAGAAGAGCTGCTCCTCCAAATGATGCTTGGCCAACCCAACTGTGTGTTCATTTTTTCACCACACACACTGCAGGCGCTGCCATTGGAGGACCCATGCCTCCAAATGCTGTTGGCGGACCCCGTGGAGGGACCTGTCGTGTCTGAGGCCCTGGAGCGGCTCATCCCTGCCACCAGGCTTGCAGGTATGAAAATGTAGCTGACATCAAACCCCTAGGCTTGGCTACAGTTCCTAACTAAATACCCTGTGAAGGGACGTGTTGTGTCTGAGGCCCTGGAGCGCACATCCCTGCCACCAGGCTTGCAGGTATGAAAATGTAGCTGACATCAAACCCCTAGGCTTGGCTACAGTTCCTAACTAAATACCCTGTGAAGGGACGTGTTGTGTCTGAGGCCCTGGAGCGGCTCATCCCTGCCACCAAGCTTGCAGGTATAAAAATGTAGCTGACATCAAACCCCTAGGCTTGGCTACAGTTCCTAACAAAATACCCTGTGAAGGGGCTTGTTGTGTCTGAGGCCCTGGAGCGGCTCTTCCCTGCCACCAGGCTTGCAGGTATGAAAATGTAGCTGACATCAAACCCCTAGGCTTGGCTACAGTTCCTAGCTAAATACCCTGCGAAGGGACGTGTCTGAGGCCCTGGAGCGCACATCCCTGCCACCAGGCTTGCAGGTATGAAAATGTAGCTGACATCAAACCCCTAGGCTTGGCTACAGTTCCTAGCTAAATACCCTGTGAAGGGACGTGTTGTGTCTGAGGCCCTGGAGCGCACATCCCTGCAACCAAGCACGCAGGTAGGCTCGACTGGGCGTGTATTGCTTCTGTGTTGTGTGCTCAGGGAGGCCAGCTACTACTAGGCCAGCTACTACTAGGCCAGCTACAACTTACTGACAACTGTGGCTAGCACTTAGTGTAGCCGCTTAGTGTTGCACGTTCCATAGATCGCGAGGTCCCAAAATTATTGCGTTACTTGGTCTTCTTACAAGTGGCGGTTTTGCAAGGGCTATCATGTAGTATACGTTGTTCTATGTAGTCACACCCTCCATCTCCTCATCTGTGGTGTCTTCAGACGCTGACACCTCCTCATTCTCAAGACCATTAAGGCCATGGGTTCACATATGCTTTTGCTGCAGCTGCTGCAGCTTGCTGGAGTCATACAAGCACATGCTGACCTGCTTCAGCTCCAAAGGTGGTTGCTGTGCACTTATCATTGTTGCTCCAATGCTTCCTCCTGTGCACCAATCATTGTTGCTCCAATGCTTCCTGCTGTGCACCTGCAGGTGGGGATGCTGCTAGCTCACCAAGGCAAAGCGGTGGTGGTGGTGGCCATGGTGCCACCAGCACACAAGCCCCTGTGTTGAGCGCCACAACCTCACACGTTACTGTGCGTGGCCGAATCTCGGGTAGCAAAGCCGCAGGCATGTGCAGCGCTCTGCTGCGCGTGCTGGTGCGATGGGGCCTAGCCTGCAGAGTGGGAGGCGGGAGCAACTCAAGGGCGGTCAGGATTGGGCGGGCTTCAAGTGTCGCAGGTGTGGTGGCAGATATGTAGGATGGTGGGATGCTGGGGTGCTTGTGCGGGGTGTGAGTGGCTAGTGCGTGTGCAGCAGGAGGCGCGATACATCTTACTAGGGCAAGCAGTCTGGACGCTCCCAGCTCGTTATTGGGCCAGCAGCTGGGAGTGCTTATGAAACGTGCATTGCTTACCATAAAGGTCTTGTGTCCTCTTGCCCTGACATGTGCGCATGCAGCCCAGTGTGCGAAAGCACAGTGAGTTGTCATGCAGAGCATGCTTTGTGTTTACTTCCCCGACATTTGCGCATGCAGCCCAGTGTGCGAAAGCACAGTGAGTTGTCATGCAGAGCATGCTTCGTGTTTACTTCCCCGACATGTGCGCAAGCAGCCCAGTGTGCGAAAGCACAGTGTAATAACGCAGTGAGTTATCGTTCAAGGAATGCTCCATGCTCACTTGTTCTCGCAGCCATTCGTCAAGCTTGTTTTGTCTTGCGGCTCTGTTTCATATTTATTTGCTGCAAATACAACTCCCTCACACATTCTCTCTCATATGCACGCACGCATGCACGCACGCACTCACTGACTTGTGCAGCCTTACCTTCACGGCTCAGGGTTGAATGGCTGCCCTTGTACAGTGTCATGTTCCAACTCTGTTTTGCGCATGCAACCGCTTGCAAGCCAGCGCATGCCACTGCCCCATTCTGTGTATGCAGCTGCTTACGAACCGGCGCATGCCGCTGCCCCAGCTTCCTCCCTACAGCAGCAGCAGCAGCAACCGCAGCAGCAGCAGCGTCGGAAGGCCATGCACTTTTTGTGGGAAGGCATCCAAGGCACCTTCCAGGGCTTTGAGGCGGGGAGCAGCAGCAGCAGTTGTAGGTGGTGATGGTGGTGGTGGTGGTTGGGGGACCCTGCATATAGAGTTTGCGCAGCTGAAGCACCCTGACAGAGTATAGGTTGAAACAAAGTTGGCAAAAGTGCAGGGACAAATTGCAAGCGCAGGGACAAAAACAAGTGCAAGCGCAGGGACAAAAACAAGTGCAAGCGCAGGGACAGAGTCAATTGCGAGCGCAGGGACAGAGTTAATTGCAAGCACAGGGACAGAGTTAATTGCAAGCGCAGGGACAATACGGAGTGCAAGCACAGGGACAGATTTAAGAGCCAGTGCAGGACAAAATTAAGTCGAGCCCAGGGACGAAGTGCAGGGGCACAGTGCATACTCTTGCGTTTGCTATGGAAGGTGGGTGGGTGGGTCAAATCTTATGATGATGTGCTGAGCCCAGGGGATCTGATTTTAGTCAAAGCAAGAAGGCAAAGCATAGGGTATGTGCAACGCAAGAGCTCAGGAGGGTTGCGCATAGAAACACGCAAAGAGGGATGTGTTTTAACATGTGTGCTTGGAATTTCATTGTCAAGTTGTATTCAACATGACAAGCATTTACAATTTAACAAGCATCTGTGCTTGGCAGTCGTCAGACCCTGGTGCTCTGTGCAACACGCACATGAAACTGGGTTTTGTGTAGCATACGCACTGGAAAAACAGTCTATACATAACACTGATTCGTTATTACAAGCCGCGCAGATAACAAAGTAGCTTAGTTCCTCGGCCGCAGCGGACGTTGGCTTTTTAAATTGGTTTTCCGGGGTCTTGTTGGTGGGAAGATGACATAATTCCCGGACACTTCAAATATTAAGGAAGCCCTCTGTAACCTCATAAGCGCCTTAGTAAATGTCCCCCCCCCCCATTTTGGCATCTCGTGGACTTGTAACCTTGAAGTAATGCAAAGGCAGCCTGGCTGTGTCCCCAGATGCAAAGGGAGCAGCTAAGAATCAGCAAGGCCGAAAGAACAGTCATCAAGCCATCAGTCCAAAAAGCCATTTGTGCACTTTGCTTGGAACAGCCATCCCTCCCCACTCTGACTTTTCCTGACACTTGAACACTCATGCGTGGTCTATGCTGCTTTCTGCTTGGGGAACAACGCCTCAGTTGTGGTGCTCACCAAGGCTTATCCCCTGCTGAAACACAAAGGCTGAGTTAGGCTCAGAAAGAGGCACCGCTTCCAGGGTGGAAAAGTACCTCCTGTACTGATATATCATCATTTGTAAAAATACTTGGTAATGATGCAGGAATGTATTGCAAGCAGGAATGTAATGCAGGCAAGAATAAGGAGGTACAAGACAAGCCGCGCCTGGTTGGCATGGCTTGTCAGGAAATTGCAATAATTGCATGCTTGCAAATTTTGTGAACGGGGCTGACACTTCCTCATATCAACATCCAGCACCCTCCTATTTTGACCAAAGAGAGATGGAGACAAGCCAAACTTTCAAAGGATGGAAATGTTGATACATTTCTGTGCTGCGTAAGGAACAGAAAAACCTTCGGTTATGAGAAACCCGACCACCAGGACATGTGATTACCATCTCGGGGAATGCCCCTCACATACAGGGAGAAACATCACCTCAATAAATGTGCCAGAATGGTGTGCAACCTAAGCATGCTTGGCAATATAAGGAGATGCCCTAAATGGAGCAACAGGCATGCATGCTCCCATCGGCGACATCGATAAGGTTGCAAGCAGGAGGTGGTGTCATGTATCTCGTTGCCAATCGTGCCATATGTCTAATTAATGCTGGCCTGCAGGCTGATGTAGGATCCCTAGTCCGATACGGTTAGGGTTGGCCAAGTCCGTATGTATAAATACAGTCTGTGTGTGTGTGTGTGTCCGCTGCATGTTTCCATTTTTTCCCAGGGTAGGTTTGAACTGTTTGGGTACATCCATGGAGTTGGCCAACCCTACATGTGAGCCTTGGTGTACATTCCCCAATGTGCATCAATATGTACATGTCAATAAATCCCAATATACATCAATATGTACACATTTCACCAACCACCACATGTCTTGAGCCTTGATGTACATTCCCCAACAGAGTGCTTTGCTCTTGTGTTGCAAAGCACAGCTTTTTTTCCTTGTAACCCTTGCAAAGCACAGGCGGCAAAAATGAAACCAACTCCAGGAAGGATGCTGCGTCTCTGATTGGAACCTGCCCATGTCCACTTCCCAACAAAGTGCAATGCTTGTGTGCTGCATGTTTTTGTGGTGCATGCGCAGGCAACGTAAATGAAGCTGACTTCAGGGAGTGGTGCCACGGTTCCAATCGGCGCTGGGCTGCCGGCTGCTGCTGGACCATCATGTCTTGTGTGGCTGTGGCTGTGGTCAAATCCATCACGCACGACAGGGTGTCCACGGACGTACCTGTGCTGCTGCTTTATGGTGAGCCGTGCGTGGGTGTGGCTGTGGCTGTGGTCAATTCCATCACACACGACAGGATGTCCAATGGGGTGCCTGTGCTACAGTTTGACAGTGAGCCGTGTGTGTATCAGGCTTTTTTTTGCATGTTAGTAATATATTTGTCATTGCTCAGCTATTACAAGCTTGAAGGTCAGCAGTGCATGTTCATTCCTGCATGAGATTATCTACTTTTTGCAGCGCCGTAGCAAAGCCCCTACCCCTGCTCCTAAATCAGTCGGCATGAGTGACACCAGCAGTGACAGCAGGGACAGCAGCATTGGCGACAGTGGGTGCAGCAGCTCAGACGAGCAGGAATCAGCAAGGAAGAAGCAAGCTTCATAGCCTGCAACAGTGGCAAGCAGAGCTGCTGAGTTTGGGGCACTGCTTGAGAGCAAGGGGGGTTGCTGTAGGTGCCCTGAGTGGATGAAGCTGGCTGACCTTGTTCTTGTCATGGTGCCTGGTTCAGTAGGGGATGAGCTCATGTTTCTGCTCTGAAGTATTTGAAAAGCCCTCAGCGCAGTTCCTTGAATTGCAAGCACACCAATGCGTGTGCTCAAGGGTTAAAGAGCATGGAGTATGATTTGATGTCTTTCCTCTGCCCTGATGCAATTGGCGGGTGGCTCGATGCAAGAAAGAAACGTGGACAATACGGGCTGAAAGGGGATTTTGGTAAAGTGTACTTTGCTTGGTGAACTTGTTAGTTGGGTACTTGATATGACTTGGGTGCTTGGACTTTCAGAACTTGAACATTTGGAAGTGGCTGGATGTTGGAACTTTCTTGCTTGATGGACTGGTCCGCATGCAAAGTGCATGAGGTAACGACAAACATTGAACTGTGTTTGCAAAGAAGTATTTTAAGCGCGAAGGCACTGTACAATGCAGCATTTTTAGGGAAATATAGTCGTCACCTTATCTTATCTTGACATGTGAGCCTTGACAGGCCTTGCGGCTGGCTCAATTGGGGGGCAGTGTTTTAAAATAGCACCTCTCAAGAAAGGGGATTTCCCTCACAAAATTGAAATCTTGGTTTTGCCAAAACGAGGAAAAAAAGAAAAAAGGGGGGGCCTGTGTGTGTGCACCAATAGGATTTTTGTTTGATGCGGGTGGTACTGTAGCTCTAACATCACAAATGAGTGAAGGGTTTGGGGAAAAAACACAGCTATTTTTGCATGAATATGTGAGCGTGTTGAGGGTGCAAAGTTCACTCAAAACTTTTGTATCTGCATGCTTTAAATGCTCACCAGCACGCTGTTTTTGATCGTGGACAGCATGCTTGTTTGTGTGAATCACGCGTGCAGACATGCCTTACTCGTGCTAAGCGCCAATGAGCACGGGCATTGAGACGTACGGTATTCATGTGTACACACATCTGCTTGCTTTGAAATACTCACAGGCACACCTTACTTGTTTGTACTAAACGCCAACAAGCACGCGCCCCAAAAGCGCAAGGTGAGTGAACAGGCAGGAAAGATACAAAATGTTGGCTTTGAGCATACGTAGAGTTGACTTATTCTCACAATAAAAGCACTTTGAAGGTTATGGTGTAAGGTACCAATTTTTTGCTACAGAGTTTGCATGCAAAATGGCTCAAAAATGAACATCAATGGCAATTTTCTCACTATGTCAAATCAGGCTCTGGCAAGTCAATGGGAATACTCAATGTTTTGCTCATCCATGCACAAAACTTGCGAATGAGAATGCTTCACGACGATCCTTAGCAGCATTCTGGTACTCACACACTCATCCCTGTTTAATCTCAGGTCGCCCTGTACGTGCCAGATTTTACACCTACTCACTGAACAGCATGTGGACACACACACGCACGCGCACACACACACACACGCACGCACGCGCACACACACACACGCACGCACGCACGCACGCGCACACACATACACACACACACACACACACGCACGCACGCACGCGCACACACACACACACACACACACACGCACGCACGCACGCACGCGCACACACACACATACACACACATACACACACAGATCTGGATGCGCACCACCAAGCTGTGCCGCCTGCTGTCGATGGTGTTGATGGGACTGCGCATCACTCCCGTGCCGGTGGCAATCTGCAGCCTCGTTGAGAAGCACCTGGAGTTCATCACGGACCTGCTGATCCACAGGGTAGCAGATCAGGTGCGTGTAATGGGCAGCATTCGGAGGTGCAATCCCATGCTGGTGGCCATCTGCAGCCTCGTTAAGAAGCACCTAGACTTCGTCACGGACCTGTTTGTTGGGCAGGTACTGAATGTGATGAACGCTTAAATGCGTGTCGGGGTACGTATTGAATGAGATGAATGAACAGGTGCGTCTGTTGGACACAAGTGTTATTTCAGATGAAAGAAGACAAAGAAAAGGTCCTTTGGGGTTGTCCTGCACCAAGGGCTCATCACAGCCTGCTGATGATCTCTTGCGTTGCAAATCAGGTGTGCCTGTTGGGCAGTGGCAAATGAAATGTCTTGCGTTGCGGATCAGGTGTGCCTGTTTCGCAGTGGCAAATGAAATGTCTTGCGGATCAGGTGTGCCTGTTGGGCAGTGGCAAATGAAATGTCTTGCGTTGCGGATCAGGTGTGCCTGTTGGGCAGTGGCAAATGAAGTGTCTTGCGTTGCGGATCAGGTGTGCCTGTTTCGCAGTGGCAAATAAAATGTCTTGCGTTGCGGATCAGGTGTGCCTGTTGGGCAGTAGCAAATGAAATGTCTTGCGTTGCGGGTCAGGGGTACTGTTGGGCAGTGGCAAATGAAATCAAGGGTTTGTTGCAAGGTGGGGCAGTGTTGAATTAAATGTGAAGAGTTTTGAATGAAGGTACAGCGACTGAGCTGTGAGGTTGTCGTGCTCCAAGAGTGTGTCACGCATCTGCCGGTTCTCAAGGAAGCGCATCAGGTGCGTGGGGTGAGGTGTGTTCACTGGATAGGGATCAGTATGGACCCTGATTTTTACTTATTGCTGAAGACTGGGTAAGCATCTTTAATGACTAACCGAAGTGACCCTATCAAAGTGTCCGTTACTTTCAATGGAGCTCAGGGAACTTAGCGATGGTCGAGGCTCTGTGCTGCGAGATCCTGATGAACACCCAGGGCTCAAGTCACAGCCTTGCTGCCCCACAGGGTTTGATCAAGGCCCAGTGCAGCAAGATCCTGAGCCACCCATGGCTCACATCTTGATGTGTGAGCCAAGCAAACAGGGAAGCCTTGCTGCCCTAGCGAACAGAACCTTGGATGCACTGTGCAGATGGAAGGGATTGGCGCGCACACACACACACACACACACACACACACACACACACACACACAGGTCCAGCTGAAGGCACTGCTGCTGGACCGCATGACAAGCACCACCGCGTTCTTCTTCCTCTACAGCGCCCTGGACTTGGACCACCCCTTCTTGCGCTCCTTGGGCCTCAACCTGTGCAGCCTCTGTGTGGGTCTGATCCTGGAGGCGCGCAATCGCATTATCTACCTCCGCCTGAAGAACGCACGTGCAAAGAGCAAGTGAGGGAGGGTCCACTTGAAGAGCACGCGCACAAAGGGCAAGTGAGGGAGGGGCCGTTTGATGAACGCACGTGCAAAGAGCAAGTGAGGGAGGGTCCACTTGAAGAGCACGCGCACAAAGGGCAAGTGAGGGAGGGACCGTTTAATGAATGCACACACAAAGAGGAAGTGGGGGAGGGTGAAGTGCGCGTGCTCAAAGAGCATGCGAGGGAGGATCTACTTGAATAAAGCAAACACAAAGAGCAAGTGTGGGAGGGTGAAAAGTCATGTACATGGTGTTTGCAGGGTGTGCATTCAGTTGCGCAGGTAAATTTCGTACAGAGGCCGGCCCGCACCCAGTATGATGGAGTGAGATTTGAGGGCCAGTTGCGTAGTTTGCTGTGACCTGCACAGCTGCACTAGCGGCTTGTGCTAGAGGACAGCATGCACAACAAGTGAGAGACGGAGGAAGTTGTCTCTTGTGCAGCCTTGTTGCTGTGTGTTTGTCCTGGAGGCAAAGCTGCATGCATGGCTGCGGAAGGTTCTCTTGTTGTGCTCGCCCAAGGCAGAGTGTACATTTCGACACAGATGAATAAGGAAGTTTTGATTGGCTCGGTTGTGGCAGTTGGACTGAGGGTGCAAAGTCACGTTCGCGCGCATGCGCTCAGGACTAAGTAGATGCACTTGCTTGGCGGCTTGGCGGCTTATGCCATGTTTGCTTTGGAAAAGAGGGAGCCCTGCTTGGATTGGGGTGAGCCTTCTTTGCATGAAGGTTGCAAAAGCCCTTTTTGCATTACAATAGAAGCAGCACTAATTGCATATGATTTGGGGAGAGTGTGCGCTTCAGCCAACCTTGCTGGCATGATCTTTTCCTGAAGGACCACTTGGCATTCGTATTTGCTTGTGCTCCTGTTGGCGTTTCTATTGGTTGTGCTAAAGAAAGCTGTTCAAATATGCAGCAGTTGAAGCTTGCGCCTGGACTGAAAGGAGAATGCTTGTCTTTGTGCCTTTACGTCCTCTTTTGGAAATTTTGGTGTGAGGAGAAAGAAAGCTGTTTGAGCATGCATCGGTTGAAGCTTGTGTCTGGACTGAAAGGAGGCTGCTTGTATTTGTGTTTTTTTGTCCACTGGGGTATTTGGCATCGAGAAGAAAAGTCGAAGATCAGATGGAGGTTTGAAAGCCGTGGGACTTTCGGAACAGTGCAGACGGATTGAAGAACAATGACAGGTGTGGAAGTCTCCTGGGAGGCACGCGCAGCCTTTTTTTGGCTGGCGTAGTCTTTTCTTCTCTTAAAGGGAGGTGTGGGAGTCTCTCATGTGAGCTGTGAAAGCCTCCTGGAATGGAGGTGTAAAATGAAATGGAGGTATGATATGGAGGTATGTATGTCTGTCTCCTCCTGCCCACAGTGTATCCAATGGATGAGGTGGTGCTGTGTGGGTCAACACATGCAGTGCACGCGACAAAGGATTGGAATTGACGCATGCAGTGTACGCGATGGATGATCGAAATCAAGACATGCAGTGCACGCAAATGAAGGATGCGTTGCTCTGTGGTCCAAGACATGCTTGCAGCAGTATGTACATTTGGGGTCCAAAAGTTGTGCCATAGTAAGCCCCTCCTTCTGCTTACTAGCTTGCTAGTTATAGGGAGCCCTTCCTTAATGCACGCAGCCTTTTGGCTGGCGTAGGTGATCCATTCCGTTCTTCCCCAGGGGCATAAGTGGGACAGGTCGGCCTACTTGGCATGCTTCCTGCGCTCCTTGCCTGGTCTTTTGATTGCTGTCGTTGGTGGGCAGATTACTATAATATCCCAATGGCATTACATGGCACTGAATGAGCACCAGATGGACAAGCTCACCACTAACAAACACAACCACCTTAATGAGCACCAGATGTACAAGCTCATCAGAAAGATGTGTTGAAAGATTGAATTGTGGAGTGGTCGTGTTTGTTAGCAAGGCAGCCCTGCTAGAGTTAGGCATTCTCCAGCACGCCACCTAGCTCACAAGATCCTGTTGACAGCCAGGAAGCAGGCTGTTTATAAACACTGGGCTGCAGCTGGAATAAAGATGTCATTTCATGCCCACTCTGCATTTTTGCGCTTGGCCATCTGACACAGAGGGGTATGCCTTGGCCATCAAATGACTGCGCAACAACATGGCAAAACTGTTTGTGAGCCTCTTTGCATTTTGTGCTTGGCCATCTGGCACAGAGAGGTATGCCTCGGCCATCCAGTGGCTGCTCAATAGCACCGGTGGCAAACAAACCCTCTGTGTGTGTACGTGTGTGTGTGTGATGCAATGTCAGCATGACTCCAACTGTGAGGCTCTTCTTTGTTGGGCCATCCAAGCACTGACCTTAAAAAGCAGGGTTTGGCAGCGCGCAGTACCTTCATTACAAAACCACCGCCGCAGCTGTTAGCCTTTCCAAACAAGGCTGCAGTGGCAATGTGTGGGGAGAGACTGACAAATGCTCTGGAATCAGGTACTCTTGCACTGGCTACATAGCTTTACATTGGCTGTTTATTGCTCAGAATGTGGAATGGTAAGGCGTGTGCAAGTTTTCAACCTTTGATTGAAGTCATAGGTCTGTCTTATGATGTGAGTCCTCTCCGTCCTAAGGAGCCTTGCCAAGGCTTGTGTTGGACGCTTGCCATCCTGCTTTGCATCAGCACGGCTTACGGACGCTGAAAATGTTTTGAATCGGGCTGATGCGGAGTTCTTCACAGCTGCCTGCATTGTTTACATATCTCACCGAGTTTGCTTTGTCATCCTCGTATAAAGCTGTTGTGCCAGGCTGCAGTGTGATTGTTTGCACCTAGAACTGCATTTTCCTTTTCAAGTATGCTAGCAAGAAATGCACTTGCAGCCAAAAACGTCCTGAAGGGTGGATGAGTAACTTTTTTCTGCCAGAAAACCAGTGGTCATGTCTCTCTGGTCATGCAATATACGGGCAAGCCCCCTATCTTATAAGCCCCTGGTGCTTGTTGACCTGCTTCTCTTGCTGGTGGTGGAGCTCCATGGATTCTTGGCCCTAAGTGTCCTCTACTTCTCTATAGGTGTTGGGAATGCTGGTGAAGTACTCCTCGGTGATGTGGAGTACTGAAGGGAGCTCTCATTACTTCAATCAGGCAGCATTCCTGCTCTCTGTAGAGTTTTGTGTTGGAAAGAAAGTCCAGCGTATGTCCCTGTTTGATTTTGAACAATAAGCACTGCTCCTTCTTTGTGAAGGTGAATACATCCATTTTGCTCTCTCACGTTGCACGATTTCATGAGGCTTTTCCTTCTTTTCTGTGGACTTTTTGACAAGTGATGGCTGCAACTTAGATTATTGTGCGAGAATGGAAGGGGTTGGAGCTGCACTTGTTTTGGGTTGGATACATGGGTTTACAGCCCAAATCTCTAGCTGATTGGTTGCTGGTGAAACATTCTCAACCACCTTCACAAGGTTAATAACAAGTAAATAGGGCAAGTTTCTACAAGTGTTTGTGCCTAGCACCTGCTGGAGAACATTTGGGACATGAACAAGATAAATTCCAGCCAATTATGAATGATGATGCAGAAGTGTTGATAAGAACCTGGTAACGCACCCGTATTGGATTAGATTAGATTAGATTACACAGGGAGACCTTCAGCCAGACTATTCGGCTGATCAGCCTGTGGCTGGTCCATGCCAGCCAACAGCAAATCCAAAAGCTCAGACGCAAAAAAAGAAAAGCTTCTTATTGCGTTGCAAGAGGAAATTAGATGCAGCTTGGACACTAAGTTGATGCTGCCTGCAAGAAAGGATGTGCAGGTGAAAAATCACCATATAAATAACTCAAAGTACTTTTGTCTAAGAGCACATACCCCCTCATACCCACACATGAAACGGACATGGACTTTATCTTGAATTTGTCCGCATGAGCATCGATTGCGCACAGGATAATTCCCATCTTCCCAAGACGCAGTTTCCACATTCAGAGCCTTTGAATGACTTGACTGAGTGTGAGCTCTCGACCTAAATCTGACATTTTGAGACAAATCCAGATCCAAGTACCCCGGCAGCCGGATGGATTTGTGCACATTGTGGTCAGAAGGCAGAGCAAAGAGTGCTTGGTATGTTGCCAATTTGTCCGACCAATTTGTTCAAGAGTCTGTTTCTTGCAGGTCTCATGAGATGGGACGGCACCAGGCAGATTGTGCTCACAGGCTTCAAAGTGAGTTACAATGAGTTACAATGGGGTTTGACCTTCAGCAAGGTAGTTTGGCTGCTCGGTCTGCTCAACTGTTCCAACTGCACAAAAAGAATCCATGAGATCGGAAATAAAACGATAAGGGTTTACAAAGGGGTTTACAATGGTGGCCTACAGCCCGAGACTCTGGCTGATCGGTCGCCGGTGAAACATGCTCAACCAGCATCAGATTTGAGACCTAGTTTGAAACCAATTGACATGTTTGAAATCAGATGTGAAACACCAAAATCAAGACAAGAGAGAGCGCCTGAAACTCCGAGTTTGAGCACCAAGTTTAATCTGTGACAGGAGATACAAGAGGCAATGAGACATTCAGGACGCAGTTCCACGGAAGCTCTGGCACACACTCAAGTGGAGGTTCACCCCAACAGAAGGCTGGACAGCACACTCAACGATAAGTCTCAGGCTTCAAAGCTGTTGGATCAGATAAATGCTTAGAACATTTGATGAGCAGTGTGCTGCTGTGTGTGGTTCATAAGCATTCATTTCAACACTCACTCGCAATGAACCACTTAGATAGTAAGCCGTGTTTGGCATTCAGATGAAAGAAGACACATGTTTCCTCCTCCGTAGGACTAACTAGCCTGGATAATATCAGCAGGGCCTCCCTAGATGACTCCCAAGTGGAGGCCCATTCCCATAACTTGGAGACCAAACATGTCCCCCAGAAGTCCCATACCTCCTGGGAGGGCCCCATGTGGCTATAATTGCCTGCGCTATCTTGCGCGTTCGAGCTGGGCTGTCTTGGTCTGCCGGCAGTGCTTGTCCTTTCTTGCAATTTTAAAAACGATTTGAAATGGAAGCGTGAAAAAAGAAAGGACTGCGCTCGCCAGGTCTGGCCGCATGCATCAAGGAGAAGGAAAGGAAAGACAAAGGAAGGAAAGTCTCAAAGGCAGACATCTCTTATATAGCTGGATATGCTCTTTCCCGGATTCCTTTCCAAATTAAACCATGCAAATTTAACCATGCATTTATTAAGACTAGGGATTGACCCACAAAGGCCTCCCATACCTGGACAAAAGCTCAATGCCCTTTCTGATTAACACGCGCACAAATTTTACCTCAAACAAACATGCCATTGAAATCAAAAACACGCATTATGACTCTGGTGCCCTGGGGCCGCTTGCTACCAGAAACCCACCAGACCCACACTAACTTCCCCCTTACCCTCTGATGAGGGAGACTCACGACTCTTTGAGCCAATGTGTCCTTATGTTGAGCTTTCTAAGCTATAGTATGTTTCCTTGATTGATGTAAGGAGTGTTTTCACTGCCTACGTGCTTTTTCTTCTTTCTCTAACCTGCCTACGTGGGCAAAACAAAACAAAAACTACGTAGGCAGTGAAAATACTCCCCACATCAATTAAGAAAAGGGGGCCACAATGGTGCACAGACCAGACACATACGTGGGCAGCTTAGCTGAAGCAAAAAAAAGTGCCTGTAACCAGTCCGATCTGGAGAACATAAAAATGTTCAGTCACAGCATTTCAAGCACGCTGACTGCTAATAACCCTCCTGGTTGCCATTAAAAGAAAAAGAAAAAGAAAAGAAAAAGAAAAACTACGTAGGCAGAGGAAACTCTCCCTACATCAATTAAGGAAAAGGAGACACATTGGCTCAGAAGAGCCGTGAGCCTCCTCCACCACAAAGCTACAAAGAAGAAAGCTAATGGGGATCTTTAGGGTTACTGGAAGCACCCGGCTCCAGAACCTGGCTGTGAGAAGCATCATTTTCCATAGCACGTCTAGTGGTAACAAGCTTATGGGCATACTGAACCGAATGGGCATGGAGTTTTCGAGCAAGTTTATGGGCCCGTTGATGGTCCAGTCCAAGTTGTTTAAACTGGTTCAAGGTATGATCAGTATAGCAGGTCCCACCAACACCCAGAAGGATGGTGTGGAGAGTCACAACTTTAGCACAAATGAGTTTGCTGAGGTCTGTATGCTGCCGCTGTGCCGCCTCTAACTGTTGTCCAGGCTTCGTGTCTTCACAGTACTTAATTTCAATCAAGTGCACATGTCGCTGGTTTACATGAAGTTGGTGGGGCTGTCTCACGCGGTTGGCTCGTGTGGTCCTCTGTGTTGGGTTGTGTCTGCTGCGTAACGCATGGTGTGAGCGAGTGGAAGAAGGAAAAGAAGGAGTGGGTTTGGCTTTATAGGGAGTAATCAGTATAGCATCAGGACGACTGGATGTGAGTCTAGATCTCTTAGGAAAATTTCTAGGAAAAAGGTAAGGGGGTAAAATTCTGTTTGATGCATGTGCAGGGATTTGGAGGCTGTGTTGCGCCAGCCTATCATCATTCCCTATGTCCATGTTAACCAAGCCTGCCCCCAAAGGGCTTTTGCTAAGAGCTTTGATGATCATTCTTCCAGCAACATTGTGGCTTTCAGCTTTCATGCTGGAGATGATATGATTTTGGCAGCCTGAAAGCATGTGGAGTGCACTGTCTATTTGATGACAGCCTGGGAGAGGGCATAGTGGGTCAGTGGACATCATGAAGCGAACTGCATGTTTTTGGTTATAGAGGGTGCCAGTGCGATATTGTAAAATGGTGCGCTTCATAGGTGTGGATATACAAGGCATGTTTCTAAAGGCATTGCTGATTTTCTTGTTGACATGAGGTAATAAGCTTTGATAGTAAGAGTAGTAGCCTGTTTTGGGGTTGGCATATCCAAGTCTGTGTTTTATATGCATGTGAGACTTGAGAGCATTTTGAAGATTGGGGAGGTAGGTGACTTTAGGATTGGGAGCAGGAGCTGTGGGTGTGTCAGCATTGTATTCATTTTTTTCCTCCTTGGCTAACCAAAATAAGTGAGAGAAAGGATTTCCGCCAGGGCCTGCGCAAGGGATCCCAGTATCAGCCACGTTATTATTGGCTTGGCTTGCTTGATATTTAGCAATAGCATCTGCGCATTCGTTGCCAGCAATGCCAGCATGAGAAAAGAAAAGAAAAGAAAAGAAAAAGAAAAGAAAAGAAAAACTACGTAGGCAGTGAAACACTCCCTACATCAATTAAGGAAAGGGGGCCACATGAGATTTTACTTTGTAGACACAAATATTGGTTTGTGAGTTGCGAATGAGAGAAGATATGATTTTAAGAACATCCCCTTGAATATGTTGTTTGTGCTTCTCAGGGTAAATAAGCTGTTGACTTGACTTGACCATTGACTTCTTTTATTCGTTTCTCTTCTTGAAGGGGATACACGGTGCCTCGGCCCTAGGTATCCTCTTTTCCTTATTTGATGTAGGGAGTGCTTCCACTGCCTGCACAATTTTTTTCTTTTCAAGCACGCTGGCACGAACTTGACAAATCCTAGGACATCAGCCTCTGGTGAGGGAGACTCACGGCTCTCAGGGCCGATGTGTCTCCTTTTCATTCGTTAAAGCAGGGAGTGTTCAAACTGCCTACTTGCTTTTTTCTTTTCTTTCTCTTTTCATAGCCTTTCTTTCTTTTGTAAAATACCATATTCACCAAAAATTAATGAAAATCGGATCCCAGATCATTCTCCTGGCCTCAGATCACCCAAAAGGGCCCACTCTCCACCATTAAGCCCTGGGACCAATTTTACACTTCAAAATTATGCTTCTGTAACCTCTATAAACTATGCAAACATCCTGTATATACTAAGAAAACGGATGGGTTTGGTCAAATTTTGACCTTTTTGGCACCCCTCGTGCTGGAAAGAAAAGAAAAGAAAAGAAAACCTACGTAGGCAGTGAAACACTCCCTACATCAATTGAGGAAAGGGGGCCACATTGGTGCACAGAACGTATGACCCACCCACCACAAAGTTCAGACCGAGAGAAGCATGGCAGACAGAGAAAGAAGACAAGTCCAGCAACGAGAAAAGAAAGCAGGATGATAGCTGAAAGACTGGAGTTCCAGACCTTCAACAGCAAGCAGAGTCAGCACTGTCAGCCTTCCAACCAAGGAAAGCCATGCCCAGCAGCTGTCTGCTGAGCACAACTAAAGTCTGCATTCTGGCAGACTAGCTTAACTAGCTGCTAGCAACTGCTGACCACGCAGAACCCCTCGTGCTGGGTTTTCTCTAAGGCGGGTCCCTGCCTTTCAGGACAGGTGACCTTTCCTTAATGAACATGGTTGGACTCAAACTGCACGGTTGTTCTTTCTTTCTTTCATTTCTTATTTTCATTCTTTCTCTAAGGGAAATGGCTGGAATTCTGTACCTGACCAGCAACTGTCCTTTCTACTCCAAACTGTTTTGCAAAGTAATTACTTTGGTGCATGGACCCCAAATTATTTTAAACCACCCATTTTGTAGCAGTGGGTGTTGTGGTAGAGATTGGTGGCCAAAATCAATTTTTATGTTGGCTTCGTCGTGTGAGCTTCACACCCCAGCATATTAAGCATACGTGCCCAAAATTGGGACAGTTAAGCTCTAACGCAAAAGACAGCTACATTTTGCAATCAATTGAGCTTGAGCGTCCCAGATTGTGGCACACCTATGTAAGGAGCATAATAAAGACAGCTGTTTTGGGGGGTAAGAATTGTCCACCTCTGGATAAGTCTGCGCCAGCCGAATAAGCCACGTGTGGTGTGCTGAAATTCCCTTACTAGCACTAGTGCATCACCACTGAGGCTCACAAGCCTAGCATGACTAAGGACAGGTTATACAGCTGTACATGCCTCTGAGGGAGGCTTGTCTGAAGCAAAAATGGTGCATGTAACTAAACCAGTCCGAGGCTTTGCCCAGACATAATGCAGAAAGAAAAGCCTCTCAACTTGAGATTGAATTAAGTTGCCATGCACTACGCTAGACACCCACTTGGGTGGATAGGTGACCGGTGGGTTAAAATGCGAAGTCGAGTCAAATGCTCGTCCTCGTCCAGGCAGCGGGGGGTTCCGAGTTCGAGCCCTTGTGGCAGTGGGGGCTGGCCCTTCCTTGATACAATGCTTGAGGTGTGAGCCGCTTGCGTAGCTTTTCCTTTGCCATGCACTTCAATCCTTGACAAAAATCATAAACACCAGGCACACATTAAACTTGCAGGGTTCTTTCGGTAAGGGAGTTACTGGGGCCAAGGCAGTGCAGAGCAGGAGGAGGGGAGTCCTCGCTTGCAGGTGCATGGCTGAAAACCTGCCAGACCCTTACTAGTTCCTTCCTGTCTGCTCCTAGCTTAGCTTAGGCTGGGCCTGTAAGCCTCTTTGGTGAGGCCCTAGCAAGCTTCCTAACCACGAATAACTACGCTCCTCCCTTAAGAAATCCTTCCTGTGTATATAAAAGAAACATTGGCTCAAAAGAGCCAAAAGACCTTCCACAGCAAAGCTAAAGAATAGGAAATGCTAGTGGGGACCTGGAGGCTTGCTGGAAGCACCCGGCTCCAGGATCTGGCTGTGAGCTGCTTCCTCTTCCTGATTTGTGTGGATGGGACTTACTAGCTCTTTTGAATCAGTATTTCTCCTTAATTGATGTAGAGACAGTTTCCCCCGCCTAAGAAGTGTTTTCTGCTTTTGTGGCTGTGAGGAGTATTCTTGTAGGTGCACTGAAATACGGCACTGGAACAATTTACTTACAAAGGTGTGGCTTAGAAGTAGAATCAGTCCTCTACCTCTGCACGCTGCCCATCACGTGGTGAAATGGACAGCATAATCGCATTGCCTTTGGACATCCAAACCCCGACCCTGAAAAACAAGGCAAGGAATGGAGGACTCAGCTTCTGTGGTAAAATCTTCAGCAAAGGCGAAAATGGCTCATCCCTTATGGGTATGGATGCCTGCCATACTGAGGGACTCCTGGAACAGGGCATGGAAGTCCTTGAAGATACTCTCGATCTAACTTTGACTGGACATCTGCTATTGGTGCTGCCTGCTCGACACCAAAGCCGCCCTGATACTGTCCTTTCACATTTTGTCATGGGCCGACCCGAGCACTTTGACCCTACTAAATATCCATGCTCAAGACAGGGAGGTCCACCTTGTTGAACTGAAATTCTGCTCTGGTACTAAATCCTCTCCAGTCTAGGAGTTGCAGCTGCTCAGCACACTGGCACCATATCAAGACTGCATATTCGTAGCCTGAAACCCAACCAGGATTAGCAGGCCCTCCGATTCCTAGGGTGACATTGTACATGATCCTTTCTGCACGGCAGGCACGGCTTACAGTGACTACAACATCTAGCCCATCATGAAATCGGGCCAAACCAGGCAAATGCTTTGCCTGCCAAGTCTGTCGTTGACCAAGTATAATGATGATCAGGCAGCGGCATTTTGATAACATGTTATTGCCAAGGGCTGCTGGGTAAGGCTCACTTGGATTTCTATCCAAATTCTCTCTCTGCTCGTGGCCAAACCATGCATCGTCAGCCAATAAAACATGACACCAAAAAGACTAAGGCCCCGGTCAGACACGCGGGATCACCCCCCG
The DNA here is from genome assembly GCA_914767535.2 of Dunaliella primolecta. Taxonomy (NCBI): domain Eukaryota; kingdom Viridiplantae; phylum Chlorophyta; class Chlorophyceae; order Chlamydomonadales; family Dunaliellaceae; genus Dunaliella; species Dunaliella primolecta. The sequence goes on from OU611752.1 coordinate 16,121,211, forward strand.
GGATCAGGGTCGGGATCACCCCCCGGGATCAGGGGGGGGTGATCCCGCGTGTCTGACTGCACCGGGATCATAGGTCGGGATCAGGGTCGGGATCAGGGGGGGGTGATCCGGGGGGGGGGGGGGCTGATCAGGGTCTGGGATCACCCCCCCACCTTCGCCTAGACGTGGCTGGCGAGGCGCGGGGGGCCCCCGGCCGTGCTGTGCAAGCAAGGAAGTGCGGAAAAAAAAATGCCTTCAACGTTGACCAGTTGAACAACATATTTTGGATGCATTTTTATAATATAATAACGGCACGTTTCCAACCACTTGCAATTAATTCGCAATTAATTGCTTTTGTTAATTGCCTTTAATAAAAAATTGCAGAATTAATTGCTTTTGCGTTTCCGAACCTTTTTGTGAGCGCAATTAATTGGTCAAATATTGGAAATCCATTGCATGGCCAAGCAGCTCTTGACCAAGCCAGCCTCTTCCGTGCACACCCCCTGAAGCTGCCTGCCTCCACTGGGGATTTGACCAGGGGCCCCAGTTTGACCCATGATGTGCGGCATGCATTGACAAAGTGAACAAGCGTTCCTCTTTCAAGCCTTTAAAGCCTTCAAATTTGGCTCTCTATGTTAAACCCTTCAAAGGCCTTTTTGGAAATTCCTGCCTGGCCCTATATCATTAGTCAGCTAGTCTTTGGAGGTCAACCACCCCGCACACTGTGCACAGTGTGCGTGGAACGGTCTATGTACGGGAGCAGCATTTGCAAACAATTGTGACTGCAGATATGAAGGCTTCCTTCAGCTGCAGGAGGGGCAAGGCTCTTGCACAAGAGGTGTACATGAAATTTCTTTAAAGGGAGGGGGAGGGGGGGGCACACGTGGCGTACATGAGAAGGAGGGGAGGGTACAAGGGTAGACGGTAAGGGGTTGACTACTTAAAGGAATTTCCTTAACGTATCCTAATCAGGCGTTGACTTGGATTTCTGAATTAATTGCGAGCAATTAATGGTTAATGGACCCCCCCCCGGTCCATTAAAGAAAATGCCGTAATTAATTGCAATTTAATAATTAATTGCACTAATTAATTGCCCTTTGGAAACGTGATTTGCAATTAATTCATTTTTTGAATTAATGATTAATTGTTAATTGCCCCTTTGGAAACGTACCGTAAACGTAAACCCTTGCAATGTTGCATTTGCAACCTTTCCATTTTGAACATCGCACATGCTGCCCTCTTAGGTACGCCTCCACACTTTTATATATTTCATGCCTAATTTAATTTGATTTTTAGGTTATCGGAGCTGGATTCAACTCGTGCAACTTGACAGTTCAAGATGCAAGCTGTGCATCGGCAAATCCTGCAGCCATGTCAGAAAGCTGTGAGGACGAGGAGACGGTTTGCATGCTCAGGCATTTCTGAGTCCTCTGGATTTGGGAACAACCTCAGGAAAGGTGAGGGCCTGCAGCGCCTGAAATTTCAGGTTGTACTTGCTTTCTGTGGAGGTGTCCTCCCTTTTCACTAATGTACATACAATTGTTCCTTGCAGGTTTCCAACCACAAAAAAAGCCCCCATCCAAACCCCCAAAAAGTGAGGAAAAAGCATTCCCCAAGGGCAAGGTTCATGGACAAATGAGGAAAGGTCCATAGCTCAAAGTGGTTGATGATTGATGACTGATGACTTGGGTTACCCAACAGCGTTGTACGCGTTTATCTGAATGCAGTGCTATTTATAAATCAAAAGGCGAATGACTGTCCCAGAAACAGCAGTGGAAAAGCAGCTAAGGCTTGCATTTGCGAGAGACTTGCATGCTACAGCCACTTCCTACCCGCCAGGCCATTTATTGAACGCTATAACTGAAAGCACCTGCCCTGATCTCCAAATGATTTCAATGCCTTACCTTCCTGCCTCTTCCATGCAGCATCTCCAAACATTCAGGAGGTTGGCAATAAGGCGGTGCTCGCCAATGTAGACCAGTCAGAGGGAGCATGGCGTGAAGTGGATAAAAAGGTCTTTGCGCACCTGGACAAATTCCTGAGTCTGCACTTGCAAGGATATTTTGCTGCGTGTCTGTAACCAAAAAGTCCTTTTGCATCCTTGCACACCCCTGCAAAGGAAAAAACAATGTGTACTTCGCACGTTCTTGTGTGCAGCTCAATGAGTACCCTGGCTACCGTACATTCACTGCTATAGGAACTGGCGGTGCGGAGTTCAAGGCATCAATGGTGTCGGTGAGTGCCATGCATGCACTTCAAGGCATGAGAAGAAATGAAAGCTGAAAACCATGGCATACTCAAGTAGTCAGTCTTCCTTGTTTGAAGACCGACGATGGCACTTCCAGTTACTTTTGTCCTGCCTGTCACGGATGAAGAAGTTTGTCTGCTGTGTTCTGCAGTTTTAGCTCCTGTTCGCCACAACTGCCAGCCTCCTTTCCTTGGGCTCGTCTTTGCCTGCATCACCTTCGCTTGTACCATCAGCTTTTCCCCGTCTGCATCCTCTCTAATGGAGGGTGATGATGATGATGATTATGATGATGATGATGAAGAATCAATACATCACACAGGATGACTTGAATGTATTTTGGCCTGACGCCATCCACTGTCCCAGGACCATATCTGCCAGAACTTAGATTGCTCCCTGCGAACCTTTGTCTGGAACTATGTCACCATTGGCAGACTGAATGGTTCTTATCACATGCATTCAGTGAGTGTTTTTCATCACTCACGCAAGCTGTTTGGTATGTGCACCACATGCAGGCGGCAGAGAGTGTGCTTGGTGAAGTCCAGGAAGACACACACACGCATGCAGTCAGTAGAGAGTGTATTTCCTCACCACTCATGCAAGCTGTGTGGTATGTGCACCACATGCAGGCGGTGGAGAGTGTGCTTGGTGAAGTCCAGGAAGACCGTGTCACAGAGCGGCCATCCTCGGGTGGCCAGTACTTGTCAGTTAAGATTGGGCCTGTTGTTGTCATGAACCCGGACCAGGTGAGAACGCTTGTGTGCAAAATTAGGATTGGCCAATACTTGTGAGTTAAGATTGGGCCTGTTGTTGTCATAAACCCGGACCAGGTGAGCGCACATGGAAAAGAAAACTTTGACACTTGTGCATAAATTATGCAGCATAATTCTTTGGGTGTGGGTTTTGGGGGGGGGGGGGGGGCATTGATGGTTGCCCCCTGAAAGGAACCAGCAATTGGCAATTCTGTGCATCCAAGCGCAGTTTAAGGCACCGGCTTTCAAGCTACATGCTGTTTACCCCTCCGTCTCTTTTTATTTAAGGTACTGGCTTCAAAGGTGTGCAGCCTCACTGAAATGTTTTCTGGGATCTGCCCAGAATTGTTGTGCTTGTGCATGTTCAGCTCACGTCCTGACGTCCTGACGCCAAATTTATGAATGGCCACACGATTCTGCTGTTTCTGAGTCAGCATAATTATTCGCAGCTTTGAACTCCATGCACCACCATGTAATTTTGATTAGTGCCTTTTTCAAATGCAACAGGCACTGCTGTGCAGGCTGGTCACCAAAGATAAAAGAATCTGTGATAAAGTCCGCCAGCCCCACTGTCTGTTGTTAAGGAAGAAAAGACCGGATGTCCAATCTGGTTTATATCCATGGTTGTTAAGATAGAATAGGCAAGAAGAACTGCCAGTTTAACTGGATATTTTGAACGCAAAAAAGCATGCTATTACCTTGCAAGCGCCACAGCAACTTTCCCTCCCCCCCTTCCCCGGGTCGCACTCTGCGTTCTTTTACTCTCATAGTAAGACCATTGACAAGTCCAATGAAGGGATTGAAATATTACAAGCGCAGCCCGGCTGTGACTCCCAGTACGGAGGGAGTACTTGCAAGGCCAACAGTCAGGCGCACATCCCTGTGTGATATCCTGCCTTTTGCCAGCCATCCCACCCCTGCCAATTCCGAGCATACCATCTGAAATCTAATTAAAAAAGCAGTTTTTCAGCACTGAGCTGGTCCCATTTGGTGGAGCCTGCTGCGCGCTTGGTCTGCATGTTTGTGTGCTCAGCCAGCCAAACTCACCCCCTGTGTGCCTGAAACCTCCAGCTGCACCCCCAAGGCTGCAGGTAAACTCCAAGATGTACCCTGAGTGCAGGTGGCCACATGCTGCGAGCTGGTGGGGAACTGTTTTGGGGGACGCTCCTAAGTCAGCAATAGGAGTGCTGACGATAGTGAGCAATTTTCATATTTAATGAAATTTAGGCGCTTCAGCGGAGTGTTGAAGTGGAATTCAAAATCCTTATATCATTCAATTTTCCGCTGACAGCCACAGATGCGAGGATGCAAGCTTTTTCCATGGTTAAATTGAAATCGAAAAATAAACTCAGAATCAGTAGACAAGTTTGTGTTCTGTGGAGAATGGCAGCTGGACAGCTTGCCTGCAGCCAAACTCAAGATATTGAGTAAATACGTTTTTATTATCATTATCAAACAGCGGGTACGGAAGTGGCCTATCGAGGCCTGGCCGGACCCTCCTGCTTTTGAACGCTTTTCCGTGGGACCAAATCCGACAAGCACCAGGGGCCCTTGCAACAACTTTGTGTGGGAAAATCACTTGCATTATTACCGGCAGGCTTCCCACAAACTCGCTGCTGCAGTTTGGGCCTGAGCAGGGTTCCTCTCAAAAATGGCATTTACCAGGGGTGACCGAGAAGTGCAGGCATCAGGCACATGTTGCACCCCAAAATTATCAAAATAGTAATAGAAAACATCTGCGTACTTGAAACTGGAGTCAAATGAGAGAAATGCAAGCTTTTGGTGCGCAGAGATCCACCTGAGCCACACCCCGGTGTTCCCAGCATGCCAAACCAGACCTTTGCTCCAAAAAAGCAACCCCTCATACTCAGGAATTTGAAAGTATCCAGCAGTACCCATTTTTGGCTTAGGTTGTGGCACCTGACCAAAAGAAATTGTTCAAAGCATCAAAACAAACAGCCACTTGCCCAATGGGCTAGGACCACAATTCACCCTCTCCCTCATGGCTGACATGCAACTGTTACTTGCCTTGCACATGTGCCTAACCAATGCAACTATCTGCTTGGGCAAATGCGCCTCAGTATGGTGCCCTCGATAGGAAAATAATTGCAAAAACACTCGAGAAATTGACCTTGTGGCACCCCCTCGGGGGTGGGAAAACGAAAAAGAAATGGAAAACTACATAGGCAGAGAAAACTCTTCCTACATCAATTCAGGAAAAGGCGACGCGTTGGCTTAATAAGCGCCTTGTATACTTACGACACTTTGCACAGCACTTTTGATAAGACATGGAGCAGGAAAGACGCAAGCATTCAAAACGCTTCCCACTTCAGGCAGGGTGCCCCCATACCTCCTTCAATGCATGGCATAAACCATCATAAACCACTTTACTTGCTAGAAGCATTCCATTTAGATTTACATGTGTGCTCAGTCTCCAGGGGCTTGTAGCTCAGGAAAGGCTAAGGCATTTCCTGCCTTGATTGTGAGCTTGTCCTTAGCACTGCACCCCTCATGGGGTTCTAGCAAAAATCCTGACATTGCAAAATCAATCAGGGTTACAAGAGAAGCAGAAGCGGAAGGCCTGGAGCGTTCAAGGCATTGTGCCAGTTCAAAACTGCACCATTTCCCTGCCTGTGCAGGTGCAGACGTAGCAAAGGGCATGACCTAGCAGCCAAGCTATTGAATTTCTGCAAAGATTGAACGCCTGGACAATTAATCATGCTTAAGGAATGGGCCTTAAGAAGTAAGAATCTCTGAGCAGAATGATGGGAGGGGTATATTTCTGGGGCCGGCCAGGGGCAGCTCATCAGGATCACCTAAAGGCACCTGAATGTTATTTTGAATAGTTGCAGCAAGGCCAGAGCTGTCAGCATTATATGCTTCTTGCAACAAGCTGGATCTGAAAACCTGTACTACGCATTGTTTTCTAGGCCAAAAAGGTTGGGATCGACTCTGATGTTTGCTGGTTGATGACTTAATTTGTTTAAAGTAACAAGAGGCAAGTGCCCTTCAAACTAAGCTTTGCATGCTGTTCATGTTCATGCAGGTCATCCAAGTGTTTGCATGCATCAAGGCGGACAAGAGGCTGAAATGGATGATGTGATCGCCGGGTAATGGAAATAGTGGAAAAGATAGCTACCATGCCTCGCACTTGCATACATGTACATTGGAATGGTGTCCATGCCTTGCAGCTGCATGAGTGTATTTTGAGGTGGCGACCATGTCTTGCCAACTGAACCTGTCAAATTGGTTGTGAAAAGATGCATGCACTCTTGAGATAGAATGCTTGCTTGGAGCCACATTTTTCTCCCAGTACACTTGTTGATAGTGTGAACCAGGGTTGTTCAGTGCGACGAACGGCGCACTTTATCGAACTCGCACTTTACACGCATTTTATCGCATTTTAAAAGTGCCGTTCGTCGAACTTTTACCCCCCTCTGCGAAATGCAGCCTGCAAAGTCCACTCGAAGGCCACTAGAAGGTCACCTGAAGGCCACTGATATGGCACATGAACTCACCAGGACTTCTCATCTTCATTAAGAACGCTTAAAATTGAAAGATCAAGGGATGGAAGACCTGGGCAAGCTTGTATGGGCTCTGCTGACCCCTGTCCCTGCCACCCCCCTCCTCGACCAAACGTACGATCGAACAGTTTGACAAACTCGCATTTTACACGCATTTAATCGCATTTTTCATCTCAGAACGTTGCACTGAACAACCCTGGTGTGAACAGATGGATGAACTCAACCATGCCTCATTAGCGCTGCCCGTTGCATGCCCTACCATGGCTGCATTGTCGCACCTGCGTGGGAGAGCAGCTCAGCGGAAGCAATTTCATCTGCTCCTGCTGCTGCTGAGATTAAAAAAGGTCAGTTTCCAGACTTATACTCTCCTGGTCCAGGAGAGCAAAACAAATGCGCAACTGAACCTGACTCGATCCCCAGGGTCTGTTGCGCAAAATTTGAGGGGGCCACAAAGATCAACCTGTCACTGAACATTACTCAAAAGCCCTCAATTGAAATTATGGAAAAAAAAGGCAAGCTCTGCTAAAAGTACTTGAAGGGCCGAGTCAGCCTGCAGGGGAGACTTCCTGCCTGGAGGGAATCGGCCTGGAGTGGAATTTTTTGTCGATTGAATCCCTGTTGAATGCCATGTACAGGAAAGAGCATAATCTAAACCCATCAACAATGATAAGACCATGACACTAGCCCTCAAGAAAAGCTACATGGGCAGAGGAAACTCTCCTTACATCAATTCAGTAAAAGGAAACATATTGGCTCAAAAGAGCCGTAAGTCCCCTTCAACAATAACTTGAAGGTCAAGAACAAAGGGTCGATGGGGATCTGGAGGATGACTGGATGCACTTGGGTCCAGAACTTGGCTCTGAGAAGTACCTTTGTCTTGATTGCTTACTAGGCGACTAGTAATACGCTGATAAGTCCCGACAGTGCGTGTCTAATAGGGTTTAGGCGTACAAGGGTTTACAATGGTGGCCTACAGCCCGAGACTCTGGCTGATCGGTCGCTGGTGAAACATGCTCAACCAGCATCAGATTTGAGACCTAGTTTGAAACCAATTGACATGTTTGAACTCAGATGTGAAACACCAAAATCAAGACAAGAGATAGCGCCTGAAACTCCGAGTTTGAGCACCAAGTTTAATCTGTGACAGGAGATACAAGAGGCAATGAGACGGTCAGGACGCAGTTCCACGGAAGCTCTGGCACACACTCAAGTGGAGGTTCACCCCAACAGAAGGCTGGACAGCACACTCAACGGAAAGGCCACAGGCTGCTGTCAATGTTCCAGCCTGTCTGCTCAGAGCTCTGGCACACCCAAAATGCGGCACAGACAGAGGGGCCTTGTAAGCACACACATGCGGGCCTCACCATAAAGACTTCTGAGGCAGACACAGCAGCGTGTCTAATAGAGGCAGCAATGTGGCCCCTGGGGCTATGCCGCGGTGTGCGCTCTCAGATACCCAGGCCTAGGTAGCCCAAAGTATTCAGCCACGCACAGTTCCCACAGGTTCCATGCAGTGTTAACGTCCCAGGTTCAGCACACACACATCAGCACACAACGGACAAAACGAGTTTAGGATAGGTTAGGATAGGGTTACACAGCTGTAGCTGCCTACAAGGGCACCTTAGCTGGAGCAAAAAGGTGCCTGTAACCAGACCAGACTTGTGAACAATTGTGTCAACTGGAGGAGGAAACAAGTCCTTGAGCTGAGTTCAGAAGTGCCAAGTTCTGAATAAAATGATTCACTGTCACTCTTCATGAAACAAGCATGAAAATTGTGTTCATTTGCATATTATCAGGATCGAGCTCAGCCACCGTCATGTTACGGAACCCTGGTCAAGCGCGAGGAGGGCGACAGCAAGGAGGAGGTCCCCGGATTGAATCCTTGTGGCCGGGGTGGAGATAAAGATGCCCTCTATCGGTGGGAGCCAATGGGAGGCTCTTTCCTTAATGCACGCGGCCGAACGGCAAGCGTAGATCTTTCTTTCTTTCTTATCAGGATGCAGAAAATGTCAGATTATAGGCAATATACTTCTGGGTTTTAAGGGTCGGGATGGGTGGATCTCCCTTAGTAGTGGTGTTCAGGTCCCGAGGCGACTTCCACCAAACGAGTTCAAAATTTGACAACAGGTGTAAATTTGGTATATATTAAGGGCTGCATAATTGGATTTTTGAAAATTGGCCCAGGGGGTGATCTGGGTGCCCCAAACAATTCAGATCACTCCCAGATCACACTTTTTCTCACACTTTCATGCCTGAACCTCACTCAAATTTAGTACTGTTGGTTTCTTTAGAAGCGCCTTTTCAAGAGGTATCAGAGGATATGCTGTTTGACAAAAACAAGTGTCAGACGGGTGCGCAAGTTTGAGAAACGTCAGTTTTCTGGCAGCCGTAACCAAGTTACCCTCACTAAAACCTATAAAAAAGACGGGCAACTGACTGTTTCAACACAAGGAGCTGGATATAAGTCCTTTGCTTAGCCATTTGTTGGCTGAAAAAAACAGGGTGCAGAAATTCTGAGTGGGCTTGGAGGTGCACCACTACATGAGGGGTGTACCATGCAAGTCATGTATGCGCATTTAAGCAATCGTGCCCTGGAATGTGCCCCCCCCTTCAAGCCTACTACTAAGGGTTGTTTGGATGTCAAAGCCAATCGCTATCACTGCTGCTGGCATCTTCAGCACTTTCACTGCTGCAGCTGCTGCTCTCGCTGCTGCTGGACTCCATGTAAATGCTAGTCGTCTTGGCCAGGTTGCATGACCTGGGCAAACGGAGCAGACCAGCAGGCTGCATCTCTGACTGCTGCTGCTGCTGCTGCTGCTGCTCCTGCTCTTGCTCAACCTGATCCTGCTGCTGCTGCTGCTGCTGTACACCTTGCTTTTCAGCCCTGGCTTGTCTCTTTTCGTTGCTGATCTCTTTTGCTGCAGCTTGTGCTGCTGCCGCTGCCGTTTCAAGCTGCTTCGTGCTCCAACGAGTGTCTAGCAGCTGGGCTGTGACCTCTGCCAAGTTGAGCTTCGGCACAGCTTCCATTTCCTGCCTCTGCTGCTCAGCACTCATGCTGGAGGCAGGCTCTTCCTGCATGAAGCCCAGCAAAGCTGCCCGCTTCAGCGAGAGGTAGCGCATACTCTGAACCAGGCGCATACGCTTGGCGGCTGGATCATGCTCCCTGCGCTGAGCCGCTTGCTTGGCTTGCTCCGCTGCCCCTGGCTCTGCCCATTTCCTCCGGCCCCTGCCGCTGCTGGCCTGCACCTTTGACAATGCAGCCTGCAGCACGCTAGCAAAGCCGCTGCCCATCATGCCCACCTTGCGTGCTGCTGCCTGCTCATTTGCTTCTTTGCACCACTGCCTCCATGTGCTGCCTGTCACCTGGAGCTGGTCCTTGGTACCTGAGACAGCCAGGAACTGCCGCTGCTGCGTCATGTTGCTGGTGTGGATGCCACGGGACATGCGCACCTTGTTGATAGTGCGCTCTGTCTCCATGCTGTGCGTGGTCCCAAGGTATTGCAGGTGCCAGAGGTCAAGTGTGCAGTGGAGGCTGTAGCCTCCAATGCTGTGCTGCTCGGCACACGTCACTGGCTCCAGCTGGCCTTGCTGCAGAGCAGAGTGGATGGCTGGCTTATGGTCTTGGCGGTTGAAGAAGCCCATGCTATGCGCCGTGTTCTCTGCTATGTTTGCAAACAGCCCCTTAAGCTCAGCAGATTGCTGCGTTGCCTTAGCTTCCAGGTCTGCAATGCGAGCATCCTTGGCGTGCCTGGTCAGTAACTGCTGCTGCGGCTGCTGCTGCTGAGCCTGATCTGGATGAGTAGGTGGCGTTGAGGATGGCTGTGGGGATGGTTGAGAAGATATGAGGCCGAGGGGGAATATGGTTTCCGGGTTCGTCTCTGGAAGCTGTACTGCTGCTTCTGTTGCTGCTGCCGCCTTGCGCTGGCATTCACGAGCGCGGCTGCGCACACATGCAGTGCATGCCCACAGCCCATGCTTCCTGCTTGCTTGCTCGGTGAAGGTGGGGAACAGAGGGTCTGTGCCGAGGTCATACTTGCCTGCTGTATACCTGCTGCTGCCACTGCTGCTGCTGCTGCTGCTGCTGCTGCTGCTGCTGCTGCTGCACTCAGCTGCATGCTCTTCCACTTTCTGCCAGGCATCACTCAGTGCACGCCCTTCCAGCTTCCCCTTGCATCCATTTAGCCAACAGCATCCCAGCTCCACATGCTGCTCCACGGGCAGCTGAGCATACTCAGAAGTGAGAAGGGGGTGTTGAAACCGTGTCATCTGTGTGCATACGGTGACATGGTGTTTAGAGGTGAGCACTATAGCAGCCACGCATGTCAAGCCCAAGCCAGTCCAGAACGAAAAGTTGCACATGCTCTGGTAACACAAAAAACAACATACTGGAGGAGTTTCAATGCCCGACACTGCCCGATGGGCGCCAACCATTTTTGTTTTACTCACAGCACCTCACAGCACACCAACCTGCGCTGGCCACCAGGCGCCGCATGCCACGCCCAGAATGCCTCACATGCATGCGTAGGTATGCAGGGACACCATCCAGGACAGGTCCTGCAAGGTTTGAAGCAGCGCATGGTCAGCTGTGCTGCATTTTGCCTTTTGAAGATCAGCATGCATGGGGCGTACCCGTGTGCTACCATGACTTTCCCAAGCTCCAAACGTGTGCATTTTTACCTTCTTAACTTATGAATATCCTTTTTAGGTGCTGGAGTGCACAGGTCAGACCACCACAGGTGCATGCGTGTGCGTCTGGTCCTCTTCCACCTCACAAGACTTCCTCAGTGTGCATCTGCTGCAATTCTTACACATGATGAACTTCCACACACCTACACTAAGGTCTGTGATGGGGTGGGTCAAGCTGTCTGGGCTGCTGCTGACACCAGGGTGCTCCTTCCTGCTGGTCAAACCTCTGCAACAGCTGCTGTAGCTGCTGCTGTGCGAAGACGCTGGCTAAAAATTGAAAGATTCGTTTATTGTATAACAAAGATTAAACGTGCCCAAAAAGCGGCGAGTTTGGTGGCCCGTCGAGAAGACGATGTCGGCAGACGTGTCACATTTCCGAGTGTGCCAGCTGACGCACCGGGGCTCATAAAACTGGTTCAGAGCGACTTTTTAATTTCATCTTAATGGATCTGATTGCTCAGCTTGACCTGCCCGTGTTTTTTGGGGCGTGGTCTGATCTATGTCTGGACACCGCCCTCCTGTATCTCCCCAGCCAGTGCACCATCCCAGATTCTGAGACCAGGTTTGCCAACCAGTTTTGCAATTTAAACCCAAATATCAGGTCAAATTAGAGTTTTGAGCAACTTTGTTTTGGGCTGAACACCACTACTTAGATAGGGCGCAACAAAACGGCATCGGGACGGCTTTGATGCCGGGCAAAGGGGCCAGTGCCATTGGGAAAAGCCCAGTCAGGGACGTCTCTAGTAACGTTTTCAGGGACTTCAATGCCCTTCTCTTGGAGCTTTTCTCTACAGCAAGCGTCCATGGCAACAAGGAACTGTTTGGAGCCATCATGATGTGCACCTTTGCTGACTCAGCTCGGAGGGCTTCACAGCAGAGACTGAGGGCAGTGTTGTGTCTGTTTGTGAACATTCCTTGGCATGTTAAATGTGAGCACCTGAGGAAAACCAAAAAAAAGAAAAATCACGCAGGCATTGAAAGCACTCCCCACACCAATCAAGGAAAAGAGGATTCATAGGGCCAAGGCACCATGTATCCCCTCCACCAAGAGAAAGGAAAAATCAATGTGGATCAGGAGGATTACTAGCAGTCACTATGGTAGCCCATGCCTGACCTCAGTAACGAGAGTTCTTTCATGAAAGGAGTATTCTCAAGACCGCGTCTGGTGCTAAAAAGTTTAAAAGTATACTAGACAGAATGAGCATGGAGCTTCAGAGCAAGCTTGATGGCTGCATGAGTATCAAGACCAAGCTTCTTAAGAGGCTCCAAAGTGTGAGGGGTGTAGATGACCCCACCCACACCGAACAGAGTGGTATGGAGAGTGACTTGAGCTGAGGCCCTTGAAAAATGGTGACATAGATCACGGCGCTGCTGCTTGGAGGCCTCAAGCTGATTCTTAGGCCGGGTGCTTTCGCCGTATTTGACCTCCATAAGATGGACGTGTCTCTGCTCTTGAAGAATTTGGTTAAGGTGACGAGCCTTGAAGTAGGTGAAGAGGCTGTGGCTGGCGCTGAGTGCTCTCTGTTCCCCCCGCGCCCCTCTCTCCGTCTCAACGGATACCTGGAATTCGTCATTGGCACCCTGTTCATTGGAAAAACTATTATTGCATCTGGGCGACTGGAAGTGAGCCTGTGTTTGACAGGGAAACGACGAGGGATAATATACTTAGGGAGGGTTCTTTGTTAAGTGAGCTCCCCAAAAAGAAAATAAAAGAAAAACTACGGAGGCAGAGAAAACTCTCCCTACATCAATTAAGGAAAAGGAGGCACATTGGCTCCAAAGAGCCGTGAGTCCCCTCCACCACAAAGTTTTAGAACAAGAAGTGTTAATGGGGGTCTGGAGGGTTACTGGAAGCACCGGCTCCAGAACCTGGCTGTGAGAAGTGTTTTTGTTCTCAATAGCACGCCTAGCGGTAACAAATTTATGAGTATGCTCAACAGAATGGGCATGCAGATTGCAAGCAAGTTTCAAGGCATGCTATTGGTCAAGTCCCAGTTGCTAAAACTGGTTTAGGGTATGCTCTCTATAGCAGGTCCCACCAACACCCAGAAGGATGATGTGAAAAGTCACTACTTTAGCATTTATAAGTTTGCAGAGATCTGCACAGAGGTCCAGAGCACAACTAAGCCGCCCTGATGCCAGCGCAGTACTAACCCTCGGAGGCAGAGACACTACCCATTCTGGAACACATGAATCCAAGAGACAAAGATATCCACAGAGGCACGTCCATCTCGTGGAGGTCAAATACTGTGAAGACATCAGGTCCAAGAATCAGCTGGAGGCCTCCAAGCAACAGCACCGCGACCTCCGCCGCGATCTCTCAAGGGCCTCAGCTCAAGTCACCCTCCATACCATTCTGTTAGGTGTGGGAGGGGTCATCTACACCCCCCACACTCTGGAGCCTCTTAAAGAGCTTGGTCTTGACACTCATGCAGCCACCAGGCTTGCTCTGAAGCTTCATGCCCATTCCGTCCAGTACGCTTATAAACTTTCTAGCACCAGACGCGCTCTTGAGAAGACTCCTCTCAACTCTCGTCACCAAGGTCAGGCACGGGATACTGCTAGTAACCCACCTGATCCCCACTGACTTCTTTCATTTGCTTTCTCTTGGTGAAGCGGATACACGGTGCCTCGGCCCTAGGTATCCTCTTTTCCTTAATTGATGTGGGGAATGTTTTCACTGCCTGTGTAGTTTCTAGTTTCTTTTCTTTCTTTTCTTTCTATCCACCTCATTGAAATGAAAACCTGCTCTGACACCAAACCTGAACAAACTCTAGTAACTCATCATCTCTGGCAGCAAATGAAAACCTGCTCTGACACCAAACCTGAACAAACTCTAGTAAACTCATCATCTCTGGCAGCACTTATCATCTCTGGCAGGAACACAAAGGCCACTGGTATTCTTCATAATCCCCTCCAAAAATAACAACGGGGCAACACCCTCCCAAGCCCTCAGTCACCACCTCTATAAAAAAATAGACATCCAAGGGCAGAAAGCTTAGCTTCAACTATCTGATGAGCGCTTCCTTCACCTTGGAGAAAAGAAAAGAACAACTACGTAGGCAGTGAAACACTCCTCACATCAGTTAAGGAAAGGGGCTCACATTGGTTTACAGACATTGGAGTCCAAATTACCATGGATTTCGACTGGAAGCACCAGATCCAACCTATGACTTGTAACCTGAGGGAAAAGCCTGAAAACCTTAATTTCTCCCTGACCTCCCCCTGTCGAGCCAAAGATATGATATGCATAGCTATCAGTCCTAGTCTTGCCTATGCCTTTGCATTAACTCCATGCACCCCAGCAGACCTTATCATCTGGGACAAAATGATTGACAGAACCATTTAACATAAATACAACCTCTCAAACAGCACAGCAGCAGCAATGATAAGAGAGGATGTGAATAAGTTTGGACTAAGGCGCCCATCCATCTGCGTTGAATACCACAGGCGCATGGCCTCCGCACTCACAACCAGCCTGGAGGACCCCTCAGCCAGACATCGCGCAGTCAGCCTGAATCTCCTCAACAATCAAATAGCACACCTAAAGAACCTGTCCGTGGACTCCCACAACAAAGGTGAAGGAACAAATCTCCATTAGTAAAACAACATTTAAACTACTGCATGCGGGCCCGTCAGCTGACCAGTATCCACCTGAGTGAGCTCCACCTAGAAAAGAAGGGAAAAGCATGTTCCATGATGACCTATGAATCGTGATTATAGCTTTGTCACTGCGCAAACCACCCCCCAGTAACCTCTCCAACCTCATCACGTGTATTATACAACCCCTCATGAGCCTTGGAACAGGTGGAACACATGACATCACATTCCCCTGCATTACCATGGTCATCACGGTGGCTCAACTCCTGGCAAAATACCACAGGGTGAACAAAAAATATTAAATGACACTCAATAGACTGGCAGCCCTCATCAACCTGCCATCCACTGAAGAGCTTACTAAGCTCTTCAGTGGATGGAAGTTAGCAACACTGCTGTTATCCAAAAAATCCTCACCTGCAAAAACACTGAAGCCAGAGTTCTTGCGGCTCACCGCCAAATAAACAACACCCACTTTAGCGGCCTCATTGATACCTACCTCAATGAAGCACTCAACCCCCCCACCAACGTTGATGCTAACCCTCAACCCAACAACAATCACCCAACACAGGCAGTACCAGCACCACAGCCTCCCTCCACAACTCACTTCAGGCATGAGATCACCGGACGTCGCCCCCCACGGACACCCAGTGTCAGGCCTGGGCCAGCTCCTACAGCAAGCCCTCCCAGAACAAGCACAACACATCACTGCTAGTAACCCTCCTGATCCCCATTGACTTCTTTCTTGAAAAGAAAAGAAAAGAAAAGAAAAACTACGTAGGCAGAGGAAACTCTCCCTACATCAATTAAGGAAGAGGAGACACATTGGCTCAGAAGAGCCGTGAGTCCCCTCCACCACGAAGCTACAAAAAGAAGACTCTAATGGGGATCTGGAGGGTTATTGGAAGCAACCGGCTCCATAACCAGGCTGCAAGAAGTATTCTTGTTTTCAATAGCACGCCTAGTGGTAACAAGCTTGTTGGCATACATGACAGAATGGGCATGAAGTTTGCGAGCAAGTTTATTGGCGCGTTGGTGGTCAGTTCCCAGTTGTTCAAACTGGTTAAGGGTGTGCTCAGTGTAGCAGGTCCCACCAACACCCAAAAGGATGGTGTGGAGAGTCACATCTTTTGCATTAATGAGTTTGCAGAGGTCTGCATGCTGCCGCTGTGCCGCCTCCAACTGTTGTCCAGGTCTTGTGTCTTCACAGTACTTGATTTCAATCAAGTGCACATGCCGCTGGTTTACATTCAGTTGGTGGGGTTGCATCACGCGGTTGGCTGTTGTGGCCCTCAGTGTGGGGTTGTGTCTGCTGCGTAACGCATGATGGTGTGAGCAGGGGGTAGAAGGAGAAGAAGTGGGTTTGGCTTTATAGGGAGTAATCAATATAGCATCAGGACGACTGGAGGTGAGTCTAGATCTCTTAGAAAATTTTCTTGGAAAGAGGTAAGGGGGTATAATTCTGTTTGATGCATGTGCAGGGATTTGAAGGTTGTGCTGCGCCAACCTATCACCACTCCCTATGTCCATGTTAACCAAGCCTGCTCCCCACGGGCTTTTGCTAAGAGCTTTGATGATCATTCTTCCAGCAACATTGTGGCGTTCAGTTTTCATGCTGGAGATGATATGATTTTGGCAGGCTGAAAGCATGTGGAGTGCGCTGTCTAATTGATGACAGCCTGGGAGAGGGCATAGTGGGTCAGTAGACCTTTTGAAACGAACCGCATGTTTTTGGTTATAGAGGGTGCCAGTGCGATATTGTAGGATGGTGCGCTTCATGGGTGTGGATATACAGGACATGTTCCTAAAGGCATTGCTGATTTTCTTATCTACATGTGGTAACAAACTCTGATAATATGAGTAGTAGCCTGTTTTGGGGTTGGCATATCCAAGTCTGTGTTTTGTATGCATATGAGACTTGAGAGCATTTTGAAGATTGGGGAGGTAGGTGATTTTAGGATTGGGTGTACGAGCTGTGGATGTGCCAGCATTGTGTTCTTTTTTTTCCTCTTTGGCTAACCAAAATATACGAGAAAACGGATTTCCGCCGGGGCCTGCGCTAGGGATCCCGGTATCAGCCACATTATTATTGGCTTGGCTTGCTTGATATTTTGCAATAGCATCTGCACATTCGTTACCAGCAATGCCAGCATGAGATTTTACTTTGTAGAAACGAATATTGGTTTGTGAGTTGCTAATGAGGATAGATATGGTTTTTAGGACATCCCCTTGAATATGTTGTTTGTGCTTCTCTGGGTAAAGAAGTTGTTTACGTATTTGATGAAGAGAGGTGAGACTGTCTGAAGCAATGTGTGAATAAGAGTGTGTGATGGCAGCAGCAATTGCTGCTAATTCAGCTTGACATATGGTGTTGGTAATTCCAGCACCATTGGGCTCGACAAAACTTCTGCTATCGGTGAGAGGACAGTAGACTCCTGCTCCAATTTCTTGTTTGCCATTCTGGATTTGACAACTACCATCAGTGTAAACCCATGTCCTCCAGTCAGGGACTTTTAGCTTGAGGGTTGGACTAGATTGCTTAGGTACAAATAGTTCTTCCTGATTACCTACATGTGGAGAGGTAAGATATCTAGATATTTGTTGTTTGTCAGAGGGGAGGTGTTGGCATTTATTGAATCCAGGCATATCAGCATGCATTGTATTGAGAGTAGAATGGGTGCCTATACTGCGCAGCTTCCAGTTAACTTCTGGTACAGCCGAAGCCAGGCCTTGTAGCCAAGCTGGGTTATGATTGTTTAAATGAATCCTTGCAGCTGTGTTCCAGACTGCAATCATTTGTAGGTCCCAGGTGTGCTGAGAAAGGGGTATTTCCTGGTTGATGGAGGATTGTGGATCGTTGTAGCAAAGGTTGGTACGAGCGATGGTTCCAAGTTCACAACAGAGATGTGGATAGGCAGTGATGAGTTTGGAATAGGGGTTAGTTACCATGTGTTGTCCCCATACAGGGAGGAACATGAAAGTAGCAGTGGCCTCTGTGTTGAGAATGGTTGAGTAGATAGCATGGCGTAAGGCCTGGGTCATAGCTTCCTCGGTGTAAATGGGATGGCAGACAGAAAAACCAGAATATCTGGATGAGAGGGAGTTATGATGGGCACCAAAGAGAGTGTCTCGGGGGTCAGTGCTCCAGTAATGTTGGTATTGTGGGTTGTGGTCCAGCGGGGAGGCCATTTTTTCTTGAGTTACCAGGGCCCATTCTTTAAGGGCAGCGTGGATGGGGGTTGGCAGGGCCCGCGAAAAGGAGTCTTTAATCTTTTTACTAGCGTACTTGTTTTCTAGCATAGTCTTGCGAGCAAGGAGCCCCTGCAGCTCAGATGCAAAGCTAGTAGGAGCAGGTGTTATGGCTTCATGCAAGCCTGCAAGCTTGGCCCTATAGAAAGCCTTGTATAGGATTTGAAATCGGCTAGGGGTTATCATCCCAACACATTTACCTTGTGTGTTGTAAACGCATGCC
The DNA here is from genome assembly GCA_914767535.2 of Dunaliella primolecta. NCBI lineage: Eukaryota > Viridiplantae > Chlorophyta > Chlorophyceae > Chlamydomonadales > Dunaliellaceae > Dunaliella > Dunaliella primolecta. The sequence continues at coordinate 16,139,466 of OU611752.1, forward strand.
ATGTATGCTTTGTAAATTTCCGGGAGGAGAAGGGGAGGTGGAGCACGAGAGTTGGAACTTTGTGATTCAGTGTCTAGTGATGTTAGATTGGGGTTTTGTTTTACTTTGTACTTGACAAGGTCAATGTCATGTAGCCAAAATTCACTGCAACCAGTGGGTTTAATGTCTACTTGTGGGTTGGTGGGGTGTATGTCTAAGGAAATTTTGTTGCGGAGTTCTGTGTCTAGTTTTTGCCTCCAAGTATTAATAGCGTGAGGCTTATCAAAGCCTTGTCTTTCAAGGTTAGAAAGGGCAGAGTCTGCTGTGGGTCGGGAAAGGTCTGGTTCACTTAGCTTGGCTTCAAATTCAAGCAGACGCTGTTGGAATTTAGACCAGGTCTCTCTAGTTTCCTCAGGCTCCCAGGAGGGCATCCAAGTGACCATTATGAGCTCCTCTCTAGACTGGCATTCTCTGTCAATTTTCTGTGCAATGTCTAGACCTGCACAGGCGGGACAAGCCCACGTGTCAGCTTCATCTATCTCTTGTCTTTGCCGATCAGTGTAGCAACCTAGTTCTTTCATGCATTTCCAGTGGTACGTTCGTTGGCAAACATCACAGATATACATATCAAGGTAAGGAGGTTCAGAGTTGATAGGTTCATAGCCACCATGGTAATTGCATATTTGGCAGCAAGCACACTCAATATCAGTGCGAGCAGCAGTTGAGGTAGTTGCAGGCTGAAGGCCAGCTTTCTTGAAGAAAGGCAGGGCCCACTTCCCAATAATCATTGGGGCAAAATGGGTGTGGTATTGCACTTGGTGGTGGATGAGGCTTCTCCATCCGTCTTTTTTATTAACCATGCAGTTTCTCCAACCATCTATATGGGTTATGTCAAAATCATGGGTATATATAGCATTGATAGCATGGCTAGCTGTTTTTGCTTTTGTAAGCTTGTGGACTGAGGCTTTCTTATAATTCCAGACCTCAGAGGCTTGGCATAGTGAGCTGAGGGGGTTGATGACAGGAAGGGTCAGTTCTGTCTCTATGTGAAGCAATTTTTTCTTTTTGTTTTTGTGGTTATTAATTTGTGTATCTAGGCTGTGTGGAGTGTTTGGACAGGAAGGAGGGTTGCGGATTTTGCCTGTATGGCCAGTATCTGTTGTGCATGGGGAGTTGGGCTGTGATGGGATGTAGTTCAAGTTAACAGTGCTTTGACTGGCATTAGCTCCTGGATTATTCTGGCTAAAAGGTTGAGACATGGGTGTGGAGGTATGTTTTAATGTTGAGCGTGTGCGCTTGCTAGGTGGCCCTTCCGTAGGTGAATCTTGTTGAGTGGGCGTCAAAACATTAAAGCTAGCAGTATTTTGTGTTGAAGCATGGATTATTTGTGTAGGAGTGATGCTCATCCTATAATTGGAGCGAGTTCTTTTATTGGGTGGCCCTTCTGTGGGTTTTGTTTCTTTGGCGGTCATTACTTCCTGAGTAAGAGGACAAATTTCTTGTGAAGGAATGTTGACTGTAGGGGCGGACAAGGTAGCTTGGTCACGTCTGAGGCGGCGTCCAGTATGTTCGTGTCTGTAGTGAGATGTGGAGCGAGGTTGTGGTGATGGCACAACTTGTGTGGAAGGGGTGCTGTTTGGTTGGGAGCTTGCAAGAGGGTAGGTATGAATCAGGTTATCTGGATCCACATTGAGGCCACTCACATGTGTGTTTTTGATAAGGCGGTAGTGTGCAAGAGTGTTTGCTTCAGTGTTTTTGTAGGCAATGATTTTTTGGATGGAGGAAGTATTCAACTCTTCTGTCTGGGGGAGGTTAACCAGTGCTGCTAGTCTGTTGAGTGCTATTTTACATTTAACGTTGACCTTAGAGTATTTGGATTGTAGCTGAGCTACTGTGATGATGTGAGTCTTACACGGGGATGTGAGTTCATGGATTCCATTCATTCCAAGGCCCATTAGGGGTTGCATTATGCAGGTTATGAGGGAGGAGAGATTGTGGGGAGGTGGTTTATGCAGGGAGAGGGCTTCATGGATGAGGTCCAATTCCTCATTGAATACAACTTCCTCATCTTTCATGAGGTGGAGCTTGCTAGAGTGGATACTGATCAATTGGCGGGCACGCATGCAAAAGTTGAGCTGGCGTCTTATGTGCAGATTGGTTCCTTCTCTTTTGGAAAGATAGGATGTAGATAAGAGCTTAAGGTCCGCTATTTGCTTAGTGAGGAGATTGAGGCTTATGGTGCGGTGTCTAGTTGAGGGATCTTCTAGGCTAGATGTGAGTGCAAAAGCCAGGCGTCTGTGGTATTCTACACAGATTGAGGTGCGCCCTAGTCCAAAATTATCAGAATCTTCGCGAATCATAGCTGCTGCTGTGCTGTTCCAGAGTTTGTATTTATGTTTGATAATCCTGTCTATCATGGTGTCCCAAATGATGAGGTCTGCTGGTGTGCAAGGAGTAACTGCAAAAGCATAGGCAACTTCTTTCTTGTTTCTCTTGGTGAAGGGGATATACGGTGCCTTGGCCCTAGGTATCCTCTTTCCCTTAATTGATGCGGGGAGTGTCTTCACTGCCTGCGTAGTTTTTCTTTTCCACATCTGATATATCCTGAAACACAAAATTAATACTCTACCATCTACACAACAAGTCTGCCCCCAGACAGAGAATATGACAAACATTGGAGCAACAGAACCCAAGAGCGAGCCGCCCAGTAAACGAACATGCTCTAGACACAGAGCAAGCACAGCTTCTCCTACGCACTCAATCCACACTCTCACGCAAACCAATGTTCTGTCCTCCACCCAGAATGTCAGCCCCCTTACCTGCCCAGCTTACGAAAAGAGAACCAAGAAGACGGGTCTCCCAGCAAGCGTACACGCTCTACAAAGAAGCAAGAATCTAGGCATGCGTTGCAGCAATGTAGCCAGGACCCCTCAGGACCCAGTGTCAATCAACATAACACTTTACCAGAGACGCTTCAAATCTGCCCTCAGACGGAGAAAATTTGAGCAACAAGATCTACAGAGCCCAACAGCGAGCCCCCCCAGGAAACAAAAGCACTCCAGGTACAGGGCAAGCATTACTCCCCCTGTGCACCTAACTCATAACCTCTTACTAAACACAACTCAGTCCAACGCACTGCCCACCTCCGAGGGAGTCCCCTGATGTGAACCCACAACCTAGAAACGCTTTCAACATCCCGCTTGGAGATGCCCCCAACATCAGAGCTAATCCGCCTGGCCTACAAACAGAGCTTCCTTAAGACAGGCCTCCCAGCAAACGCACATGCTCTACTGTGCACAACTCCAACTGTGCACAACTCAAAAAATGCACAAATCCAGGTCTATGCCCCAACAATGTAGCCAGGGCATCTCAGGATCAAGTGCCAATCATACTGATGCAGATTGCATTTACACAGAACCTGACCTCTTTTACACAGCAGCCACAAGCCAAAACGACACGCCTTCCATTCTCCTCACCCACCCTAACAACCCAAACAATCCAAACACACAGAATGGCAGCCATAACCCTAGGAAAAAGAGGAAGGAGTCACTACATATAGAGACAGAACTTCAGACCCCAACCATCAACCCCCTAGCTTCAAACAGTAATGGCGGTAGTATCTGGAAGAACAGAGAAACCTCTGTAAATAAGCTGGCTCAGGAGACCACAGCAAGCCACGCCATCAACGCCATCCACTACAATGACTTTGACATCACTTATAGATGCATGGAGAATCTGTTCAACGAAGAGAAAGGACATGAGCAATGACCCCTCACTCCAACAGAAGTAGTACCACACACACTAAGGGCCCATGATAATAGAGGAGTAGGCCCTGCCTTTTTTCAAGAAAGCTGGCTTTCAACCAGCAAGCATCTGCACTGCTGCCCGCACCAACATTGAATGCGCATGTTGCCAAATATGCAACTATCCCGGAGGCCTGGAGCCTATAAATTTGGAACTCCCCTACATTGACATGTATGTATGCAATATCTGCCAACGCACTTACCACTGCAAATGCCTGACAAAGCTTGGTTGCAACACTGATGAGCAAAGACAAGAGGTCCAAACAGCTGAAACCTGGGCTTGCCCTGCCTGTGCTAGCCTCAACAATGAAGACAAACTCAACAGAGAAACAAATTCTAAAGAAGAGCTACGTAAGGATAGCTGGACACTATCATGGGAGCCAGAAGAATCAAAAACAATCTGGCCAACCTTCTACCAGCGTATGCAAAAATTTGAAGCCCAGCAAAGCCAGCCCAATCTCCTCCTACCCACAGCGGACCTAGCCCTCTCCAATCTAGAGAGACAAGGATCCAACAAACCGGATGCAAGCAACACCTGGAATATTTCATGAAACAGAAATTATACACCCAATTTTGCAACAAAATTAGCTTTGACATACATCCCACTAACCCACAAACAGATATTAAACCCACAGGCTCACGAGAGTTTTGGATCCAGGAAATTAACCTTGTTAAACACAACCCCAAGCCACCCCCTAAACAGACTCCAACAGATACTGTAACCCATACTCCCCCCTCAACTACCCCACCTACCCTTATCCTCTTAAAAAATCCACAGATCAAGGGTGGCATGTGTCTACAACACGGACGGCAAATGCGTTGGGATGATGACCCCTGATTGCTCTGATGTCCTCTACAAAGCATTCCAACACACACACACACACACACACAAAGCCAAAGCACTCGGCTTACACAGTAGTATCTGCCCTCCACCAGCAAGCTTTGCATCTGAACTAATGAGACTCCTAGCCCGCAAGACTGAATTGGAGAACAAATATTAGAGCAAAAGGATCGAAGACTCCTTTTCACAGAAGCTTCCACCTTACATTCACAATGCCTTCCAAAATTGGACACATGCCACCCAAGAGGAAATAGCCTCTCCCTTGAACTGTAACACTCATTACCTGCACTACTGGAGCTCTGACCCCTGTGGCATTCTTTTTGGTTCCCAACACAATTCCCTCTCATCCAGCTTCTCGGGGATTTCCATATGCCACCCCACCTATGACAACAAGGCCATGACAGCAGCCCTGCGACATGCTATCTACTCTGCCATCCTCAATACGGAGGCTGCAGCCACCTTCGTGTTTCTACCAGCAAGCAGTAAGCTGATGACAACCAATCCCTACCCAAAACTTCTCACTGCTTACCTACACCTTTGCCTCAAGCTCGGGACCATTCCAGAAGATGAACTTACCTGTGACAATCCCCAATACTGGCCCAGCCAGGAAATTGCTCTCCCTCAGCATACCTGGGACCTTCAAATTATTACAGTCTGATATGCAGCTGCAAAAGTCCACTTGAATAACCAGAGCCCTACCTGGCTCCAAGGTTTAGCCAAGGATATTCCAGAAGCCAAGTGGTTTGTTAAAAATGTGAGCAATGACCCGATCCGCAATGAAGTCACGCTGTTCTGCCCGGGATAGGGAAATGTGAAAAGCTTCCCATAGACAAGAAGCAAATTGCCAAGGTTTCCCATAAACCAGCCACGGACATAACTGCCCCTATTCCTTGTCAGTCCAATCCAAACCTCCAGCTCAAAGTTGTTGATTGGAAGTCTTGGGCCTACACAGACGGCAGCTACCAGGTTCAAGACGGTATGGCAGTTATAGGGGCAGGTGTGTACCACCCTATGAGTGACGCAAAAAATCTAGTTGAACGTAATGGTGCTGGTATTACCAGCACCATAGGAAGAGCTGAACTGGCTGCAATTGCTGCTGCACTCATTCACAAATACACACACATTGCCACGGACAGCCTCAGCACACTTCACCAACTCAGAAAGCAGGTCCTGTATCCAGAGAAGCACAGGTGTCATGTGCAAGGAGATGTTTTTAGGACGATTTCAAACCTTGCCTGCACCTCTCAAGGCCACATCTTTTATATAAGGCCAAATCTCATGCTGGAACAGCTGGGAATGAATGCGCAGATAAGAAAAGAATAACTACGTAGGCAGAGAAGACTCTCCCTACATCAATTAAGGAAAAGGAGACACATTGGCTCCAGAGAGCTGTGAGTCCCCTCCACCACAAAGTTTTAAAACAAAAAGAGTTAATGGGGGTCAGGAGGGTTACTGGAAGCACTTGGCTCCAGAACCTGGCTGTGAGAATTGTTTTTGTTCTCCATTGCACGCCTAGTGGTAACAAGTTTATGAGCATACTTAACAGAATGGGCATGCAGGCTGCGAGCAAGTTTCAAGGCACGTTGTTGGTCAAGTCCCAGTTGTTTAAGCTGGTTCAAGGTATGCTCTCTATAGCAGGTCCCACCAACACCCAGAAGGATGGTATGCAGAGTAACAGCTTTAGCAGGGATAAGTCTGCAGAGGTCTGCGTGCTGCCGCTGTGCCGCCTCCAACTGTTGTCCAGGCCTTGTAGCGCAGATACAATAGCCAAGTATCAGGCTAGTCTCATGAGGCTTTTTGATCAAAAATGACAACCTGACTGATACCGGTATCCCTAGCACTGGCCCAGGCGGCAACCCCTTCCATAATATCGCTTGGCTGGCTTAGGAAGAGGCAAGACCAGGTACACCTGAATCTTCCTCCCCCACTCCCAATCTGATTTACTTTCCAGACCTTAAAGATGCCTTGAAATCCCATTTGCATGCTAAATACAGACTTGGATATGTAGATCGTAAAACAGGCTACAAGGGTTACAAGGGTTACAAGGGGAAAAAAGGCCTCAGTCAAGACGTTTGACTGCTAGCCTGTTCATAAATACACATGAGGTCATGAAGAAAAAAAGGAAGTTTGTTGTTATCCTGGTTTAGAAAGATATTGATATCCTGGGAATTCACATGGTGAATGGTGCCTAGGCAGGGCATCCTGTGGGAGACGTGGAGGTGTAGGAAAGAGAAGTTGTGCTCAAAAAGTGAAGCATACTTTTGATGGAGAGAGCAGACCTGGGGATTGGAGCATCTGAACAACACATGTTTTTCATCTTGTATGTCATCAGAATCACAGATATCACAGACCGGAGAAGTATTATTGGACCAAGTAGCCCGTTCAACTCGGAGAGCGTGTACCCGCAGCCTGAATCTGGCAGTGTTGCGAAGGACATGATGGGGAAGATCCAAGTACATGTATTTAGGCATTGTATAAGGTGGATGAATGGCATGTGCATTTCTGACAGGGAGAGCGCACCATTGATGGTAAGTCAGCCGCTTACTGTTGCTTACTCTTGGATCAGGGGCTGTGAATTGGTTCCAATAGCCCAGGTGTCTAGATCTCAGGTCCACCACAAATTGACTGAGGTTCACAGGGCCACAAGCCATAATTTGACGTTTCATCAGATCCGAGTGAGCCAAATCCAGCGCAGATAAGAGATGGGACGTCCAACAAGAATCAGTCATGGAGCTAAGGCTGATGTCAGCATGGAGAACCTTTTTGAGAAGGAGACTGTTGCACTTAGTAAGCGAGTTGTAGAAGCGCATAGTGGCACGAAACCAGTTGAACTGAAAAGACTCAATACCACATTCTCGTAAAATGCTCCAAGATGGTGTTGTGGATTTCACTCCAAGAAAATTTCGCAAAACGCTCAGGATCCACCAAAACAGGCTACTACACTTATTACCTGAGCTTGCTACCTCATGCAAATAAGGGCATCAGCAATGCCTTCTGGAACATGCCCTGTCTCTCAACCCATATGAAACGCACAGTCTTCCAATATCGGACAGGCACCCTCTAGAACCAAAATCATGCAGTTTGTTTTAAAAGATTCACTAGCCTTGTATGTCTTCTCCCAGAATGTCATCATATGGATAGCGCCCTCCACATTTTCTCAGGTTGCCAATGCCCTGTCATTCGTAACCTGGTAATTGAGCGTCACAACATTGCCAGCAGAAAGAAAAGAAAGAAAAGAAAGAAAAGAAAAACTACGTAGGCAGAGGAAACTCTCCCTACATCAATTAAGGAAAAGGAGACACATTAGCTCAGAAGAGCCGCGAGCCTCCTCCACCACAAAGCTACAAAGAAGAAAAGCTAATGGGGATCTGGAGGGTTACTGGAAGTACCCGGCTCCAGAACCTGGCTGTGAGAAGCATCATTTTCCATAGCACGTCTAGTGGTAACAAGCTTATGGGCATACTGAACCGAATGGGCACAGATATAGCGATGTGACCTTATTTTTCCACAAATAGAGACGTGGACAAACCCTTTAAATCGCTGCTTTGATTGAAAACATCTTGGGGTTACACCTTTTTACTATGCACACATTTTCTTCGCCTTTTAAACAGCACGCACACCTTTCTGTATCCCATCATTTTTATATACGGATTTGGATAAGGAGTCATGAGGAATGTGAGCAGGTTTAAGCTTTGTGCCCACTGCTTGAAGGTCGAGTCCTGTAAATGGTTGGGTGGTTCAAATATTTGTGATAAATGTGGATGTGCTGAAGTCCAGGACGGAAAACGTGTTCTTTTCTACTGCAATTGCTGTGAGTTGTGTGAACTGCGCAGAGAACACAAGGACCTGTTCATTGATATTTTCAAACCATTACATGCTTTTGCCCAGCTTCCAAACATTGATTTTATTCCTTTCTTGGCAAGCTTTCACATTTTGACTGCGTCTTGGGAGAATGGGATTTCTCTGGAGTGTGACAGATGCTCATGCGGGCAAAGTGAAGATGAGGCCCATGTTCTCTTCATATGTAGGTATGAGGGGCTGTGTGCTCTAAGACAAAAGTACTTCGAGTTACTTTCACCTGCACATCCTTTCTTGCCAGAATACCTCTCATAGCCAGGTTCTAGAGCCTAGTGCTCCTAGTAACCCTCCATATCCACATTAGCCTTTTCCGTCTTTAATCTTATGGTGGAGGGGACTCACGGCTCTTCTGAGCCAATGTGTCTCCTTTTCCTTAATTGATGTAGGGAGAGTTTCTCTGCCTACGTACTACGCCTAGTAGTTTTTCTTTTCTTGCAGCATCGGCTTAGTGTCCAGGTTGTATCTAATTTCCTGTTGTCCCGCAATAAGAAGCTTTTCTTTTTCGCGTCTGCCAGAGGTCTCTCAGTGAGCTTTTGAAATTACTGTTGGCTGGCATGGACCAGCCACAGGCTGATCAGTCAAACATGGCTCTGATCTGAAATTGCAGTTGTCTTTCTTCTGTAGATGAACCTCCGTCCTCTTTTTGTGCTCTAGTTGGACCAAGCTTTTTCACATGAATATTCTGTTGGCTGGCGAGGACCAGTCACAGGCCGATCAGCCGAACAGTCTGGCAGAAGGTCCCCCCGTGTAAATCTAAATCTGTTGGCTGGCGAGGACCAGTCACAGGCCGATCAGCCGAACAGTCTGGCTGAAGGTTCCCCCGTGTAAATCAAGTCAGTCAAACAGTCTGGCTGAAGGTCTCCCTGTGTAATCTAATCTAATCACATTTTGACTGGTCTTGAGGTCATAGCTTTTTTAAATCAAGACTCGTACAGATTTTAGAAGCTGAGTCAGTGGATCCAAGGGGAAACAACAACAAACTAGCTACTTACCAAGCTTGGTTTGCTACTCCTTTTGCTTGCAACGCTCGCCAAACCTATGCACCCCTGCCTTGGTATCTTTTTTTGGATTTGCCTAAGCAAGTTATGCGTAATGTGAGCAGGTTCCGGCTTCGTGCTCATACTTTGAAAGTTGAATCGGCTGTTTGGCAGGATGATGGTACCTCTGTGTGTGACAGGTGTCCTTGCAACCAAACTCAAGATGAAGCACATGTCCTTTTTAACTGTACTGATGAACACTTTTGTTCTCTGCGCCGCAAGTATCAAGTGCTTTTTGAACCTTACTTCCAGGATTTTCTTGAGACGCAACCTTTTTTACTGCGTCAAGTGAGCTCCCAATTTGTTCATCAGTTCCTTCATCAGCGAAACGCAAAGCTTTTCTTTCTTGTGTCTGAGCTTATGGATTTGAGGGGGCAATGGGACGCGATTTAGAAGTGACTCCAGAGGACCAGAAAATGAATGCCCCCCCTCGCCGCCCTCGAAACAATTCGGTGCGGCGGCCTTTGCACTTTGATTAGATTGGTGGGTTCGGGAGCGTGACCTCTTGTGGCTGTGCTGTTGGTGCATGGGGGCAGTGGGGGGAGGAGTGTAGGCCCATGCGAGTTTTTGGTGGACTCAGTGCACCAAGGTCAGACCCTGCAAGGGTATGGCTCAGTGTGTGCTCGCGTGTGGTCACCGCCTGTCTGGGCATGCTGTGCAGTGGCCTGTGGTCTTTCGCAGACGTGTGCTAGGGCCAGGCATGCGTGTTTGCATGTGCATCACCGTCACTGGCAGTCCATGCCTCAGTCCTTGCTGTGTCTGCCTCAGAAGCCTTTATGGTGAGGCCCGCGTGTGTGTGCTTGCAAGGCCCCTCTGTCTGTGCCGCTTTTTGGGTGTGCCAGAGGTCTGGGCAGACAGGCTGGGACATTGATAGCAGCCTGTGGCCTTTCCGTTGAGTGTGCTGTCCGGCCTTCTGTCGGGGTGAACCTCCACTTGAGTGTGTGCCAGAGCTTCCGTGGAACTGCGTCCTGACCGTCTCATTGCCTCTTGTATCTCCTGTCACAGATAAAACTTGGTGCTCAAACTCGGAGTTTCAGGCGCTCTCTCTTGTCTTGATTTTGGTGTTTTACATCTGAGTTCAAACATTTCAATTGGTTTCAAACTAGGTCTCAACTCTGATGCTGATTGAGCATGTTTCACCAGCGACCGATCAGCCAGAGTCTCGGGCTGTAGGCCACCATTGAAGAACAAGTCCTTGTTTCTAGCTGTGCTTGCTGCTGGGGTGTTGAAACGACTATGAAAGGGGAGCGCCTGCATGTTTTTACTATCTGCTTTTCAAGGTGTTTTAATTAACAACTTACAGTCTAAGCCAGGCAAGTGCTGGTTCAAAGCTTCTCTAGCAGCAGGGCCCGCAGCAAGAGGGTGATGAATCAGACCATGTTTGATGTTCCTGACCCTCTCATTGGTGTGGGAATTCTGAGAGTGGTCCCAGAGGTGCTCCTTTTTGTATCCCCTCGTATCTGTTCAAGGATTTGGACAAGCATGTTTTGAGAAACATTAGCAGATTTAGATTGCGTGCTCATCACTTGAGAGTGGAGACTGGTAAATGGCTTGGGGGCTCAAGTATCTGTGATAAGTGTGAGTGTGGGGAAGTCCAGGATGAAAAACATGTGCTTTTCTTTTGCAAATGTACTGAGGTGCGTGAGCTACGCACGAGATACAAGGACCTTTTTGAGGAGATGTTTAAGACTTTGCGTGTGTTTGCTCCGCCTTCAAACGCTGACTTTATTCCATTCTTGGCTTGCCATCATACTATCACTGATACTGAGATCAATGCTTTCCTAAACCAAGACTCATACAGACTTCTTAGATTTGTGTCAGACTTGGTCTCAATTTTTGATACTGGTTGAGCTTGTTTCGCCAGCTGCCATCAGCCAGAGTCTCGGGCTGTAGGCCACCATTGTAAACCCTTGTAAACCCTTGACCCTCTCATTGTGCATGTGCTGCTCCTCCTTACGTTAATTTTATTTATACCTATTTGCCCCCTTTGTTCTTGGCATGCTCAGTGTGACGGACCGTGCTTCTTCCTTACGTTACCACACGAACAAACAAATGTTGCTCTCCTCCTTTTTTTGATGCAGTCGGTTGGTCCTGGCAAACTCCTGATGTTTATTTGCCGTTGCTTTGTCATACAAACACCAGTGGAAATTTTTTCCCTTGTTCTTGGCAAGGGTTTTTTTTGCACACTTACATGCATGGGCGACGAAAAGCATGCCGTGTTCCTTTGTTCTTGCGCTTCTGTGTGCTCTCTTCGAAGGGATTATGCACAGCTATTTTCTGACTTCCCCTCGTCTTATAGAATTTTTCTGGACGACTCAGGCACTTTCTACTATTCTCAAGCTAGCTCTGAGGATGCTATTCATTTCTTGCAGAAGCAAACAAATGACACTTATCGTTTTATTTCCGATCTCATGGATATTTTTTGTGCAGTTGGAACAGTTGAGCAGACCGAGCAGCCAAACTACCTGGCTGAAGGTCAAACCCCATTGTAACTCTTGTAACTCTTACATGCATGGGCTACACAAACACTCCTTAACATTTTATAATACAGTCTTTCACATGAGCAGCCTAGCAGTCGCACTTCTTGACTGATGGCTTAATTTGTAAAACCTTGTAGGCCACCATTGTAAACCCTTATGGATTTGTTTTTGGCTGGCAGAGACCAGCCACAAGCCGATCAGCCAAACGACCTGGCTGAAGGTCACCCCCCATTGTACAGATTTTCAAAATTTTTGTCAGAACTAATTTCAATTTTTGAAGCTGGATGAGAATGCTTCACCAGCAGCCAATCAGCCAGTTTATCGGGCTGTAGGCCAAACCCCCTTGTAACCCTTTTTGCCTTTCCTGTGCAAATGATAAATTGTTGTACTCGGTTTTATATGGCTTACAATAGAAGGCTGAGCAGCCAAACTCACTGGCTGAAGGCTTCATCCCATTGTTGACCTTGTAACCCTTGTCGCAGGCAGCTAGATCTGGTTAGCACAGTCTTCGCTATTACATGAACAGGCTAGCAGTCAGGCATCTCATTTCAAGGCCCTCTTATTATTGTTGTCCCCTCTGAAGAGACACAAAAAAACACACCAGAAAACATGGTAACCAGCAACACAAGATCGCGGCAAGCAAATGAAAACATCACCACAACAAAAACAAGCATGAATGGTCCACACGCATCATCCTACATCATCCTTTTAAATGTAATATGCAGGAATCTATGCGACAGCTCCCAGGAAAGATGCGAAGACACTGCCTCTTTCTTCCCTCGCGACGCTGTTAACTACTTGCAGCAGGTACTAACCACTGGCAAGTTGCGCTGACAAACACTGCTTCATGCGAACGCACACACATGTGCACACACCCAAATTGCTTCTGCAGGCATATTTAAGGCAGAAATCGGTTCTACGTACAATGGCAAGGATGGAGTAAACAGTTTGGAGAGTCCACATCCACATTCAACTAGTTGATCACAGCCAGTTTTTGCTGTCCTGTATTCAGCACTTCCAAGGCTTCCGACCCGCCAAGTGTGAGGGTGTGCACCATGCCTGTCAAAGAAAACAAAATCTTGCAATTTCAAGGTTCCACGTGTGTTGCATTGGCCAGCACTCCCACTACACGCATTTCATGAAGGAATGACAAGGAGCGCCAGACCATTTGCTGCCTCAGCAACAAAATGAAACAAAAAGGGGTGGTCAGAGCCACCACAGATGCAGTAAGCCTCAGGATCTCCAGGCGCAGAATAGGTCAATGTCTCATACGACTGCACCCCATGCTGGGTACTAATGGTGTAGGCATGTTAGCAGAGGCTACAAGGCAGGCAAAAACCAAAGCCTTCAACTAAACTGGGGATCATCCCAGGCAGACTGCCTACCTAGCAGCTGCATCAACAAGAGGCCAGAAATCCCACCAAACCGCCTACCCTGGCCAAATTGAGGCGGGCTGCACATCAGCAACACGAGCACGGCATAGAGCAGCACCGCAGCAGGCAATGAATTCATGTTGTATGAGAAGCTCATGCTCGTAATAAATAGCATGATTATGTTAATACACCACAAAATGGTCCCAGACTGAAATGAGCATAAGTTGAATGAATCGCCTCTGCCACACACATTGACATTCTTCAGGTAATGTCTCTTAGTAGGCCCTAAGCACTGGGAGGAGACAAGGGGAGCATACAGCTTGATGAAGCGCAAAGAACGGTTTGACATGCATGCTCAAGGAAAATCTTAATGTGCGAAAAAAGGAGCAGAGGAGGAAGGACTCTGGAGTTGGCTTGCTTGGTGGCGCGTGGAGCTCCCTTGTCTGAAGCAAGCGACCGAAGACGGACCAAAAAATGTCTCTTATTTGCAGCTGATGAGCAGCACTGCACACAGCACTGCAACCTAAGATGACGCTTAATGAGGTACAACAGATGCAGCCTAAGACACGCTCCACGATCACACACCGGGGGGGGAAAGTTAGGGCCCAAGAGACCTGTGAACAGGCTCCTTGCTGTCATGACAATCACAATGCAACATAAACACAGCAACAAGGGAGTATTTCCTCCCCCTACGTAGTTTTTCTTTTCTCTTTCACACCAGCAAGCAAAAACGAAAATGCAAAGTGCAAAGGGGATCCAAACAATGTCCAGGTGCGCGAGCGATCGAGAGGAGGCGCGCATCTCCTCTGCTGCTGTATACAGCCAGTGAAGGCCTTCAAGATTCAAGCGATGAATTTCATATGGGCAGGGAAATCAAGAGACCTGCTCTATGTCCAATCCTGTTTAGATTGAATGCGTTTAGACCATAGACGGCTCTGATGGCAGGATTGCACACACACACACACACACATTGCTTTGTGAAAACTCATTGCTCTGGCTAGCAAGCACATGAGCACACGCGCATCCTCGCTGGGCCATGTGCACTTGTGGGAGGACCACGGCAACAGCCATGCCAGCATTTATTCTACTCAGGCTGCTTGCTCCAGAAACAGACGCATGCTTCCCTCATATTTGCCCCACCTATTAACTCCCCCCCCCCAAAAAACGGCATTCACATCCATCATGCACCTCATGTTCACTCCTCAATGCTGGTGTCCTTCAAAAAACGAGCAGGCGCTCCATCCTTTTTAACCTCCCTGCTCAAGCGAAGGCCTGTCATCCTAAAAAAGGTGAAAAAGAGCTTAAGCTTTGCACTTGGCATTCATAGACAAGGGCATGAAGCAGACATATGCTTAGTGCATTCTTGCAGTGTCAAATACTGAGTTTGGGTAGGAGACCCATCGCACAGCCCAGTACAGCAAGTGATGCGAGCACAGCAAATTAAAGCATCAAATAAGGAGGTGCAGATGTTGCAAGCACACCAACCTGGTACTATTCGCTGCTCATGAACTATCAGTGACAGCCTCAACATTGCCGGGGGTCACGGGCTTGCGTGCACATTCATGAGAGCAAAAGAAAGCGAGCCACAAATCTTACCATGAATCATGGGCTTGCATGCATCTTCGTGAGAGCAAACAAGAGTGAGCCACTGACCGGCTTGAGAGTGACCCACCGCTGCAAAGCAATCAAATAACAAGCCTGAGAGCGATCCACCGCCGCAAAACGACCTACGAGCGGCCGGAAAAATAGGTCAAGTAACCAGCCCAAAAGCACCTCAACCATCCTCCTTCCACCCATCCTTCAACCTCCTCCAGCCCGAGACTGTGGCAGGCCAGCAGCACACTCGCATTGCAGGCAGGCGTGAGAGGATTGCCAGGCTTACACTGCAGAGGCGTGAGAGGCATTGCCAGCGGCACACGCGCATTGCAGGCAGGCAAGAGGGCAGCAAGACTTGCAGCTGCACCATCATCTTGCACCACCACCATCAAGCACCATTACTCCACAGCACCATCGCCTCACACCACCACCACCACCTTGCAGCACTCTTGTTGCTCCATGACCATGTCACCGAGGGAGGAGAGCAGCCTTGTTCAATTGACACCTTTAGAATTAACACTGCTTACATGGTACGTACGAGCAGCGGCACCTTCCTCATAACCTTGCTTCTGGTGCTCCTAAGCAGTTCCCAAATGAGCACTGTCTGCGTTGTGCTCACAACCATATTATGAGCACCTCCCTCATGACCAGTGACACCTCTTGTCAGCATTAGTGCCATGGCGGCTGTCTACATTCAGGGGCATGGGTTGCTGGCTGTTGGCTGCAGGCAATCCAAAGGGGGAACAAAGACAAAATCTGTTTTGGATTTGAGTTTTAGCAAGCTTGATAAAAGCAGTGGAGAGGAGGAAGCACACAC
This sequence comes from Dunaliella primolecta, assembly GCA_914767535.2. Taxonomy (NCBI): domain Eukaryota; kingdom Viridiplantae; phylum Chlorophyta; class Chlorophyceae; order Chlamydomonadales; family Dunaliellaceae; genus Dunaliella; species Dunaliella primolecta. Next base: position 16,155,250 of record OU611752.1, read on the forward strand.
TTGCGCGCACACACACAGAGGTGCACACACAGCTTTTTTTCTTTCTTCTCCCCTGAACCATCCCTGCGGTACCACACACTGGAATGCGTACATGCACCAACTCGCATGTGCGACGAACTTCGCAAGCGCATACACACGCACCTGTGGTTGCTGCTGCTGCTGCTGTTGCTGCTGGTGCCTGCGTGTCACTTGAGCCAGGAGAGCAGACACAGCAGCGTGGGCTTTCTGCCCTTCCTCATCTGCAGCCAATACACGTGCGTGTGTGTGATGCATGTGGGCTTGCAGGTGTCACCTGTGAAGCCCAAGGATGCGCATGTGGACACAACACTGCTCATTCCCGCTCCTGGCCCAACCACCACAGCAGCATGCCTCGAGGGGAACATCACACTGCCCCCTCAAGGCTCGCAGATCAGCGCAGACCACACACTTCATGACGCCGCTCTCAATTGATGTGAGTTTCAGGGTCGTGAGCTGAATGCAGGACCTGTCCACAATGTTCACACGCGTGATTCGGCCTGACTCATGTTTCTCTTCTGCACTGTTGCCCGGGCGTTACACCGCCTACATTGTAGGAACATTCCATACCTGTCCATTTCCTTCTGCTTGCACAGAAAGGCTGGCCGCTTTTGCCTATTTTTTACAAATGCAGCCCAACATTCTTGTAGGTGACAGCCTTTGACAACGCCAGATGTGAAAAGAGCACTGCCCTGTTTGAATCAGAAGAACACCCAAACATGATCCCCATGTATGCAATGAGGTTCGCAGGCAGTGCATGTACTGGACTACTCCTCATCCTCATGCTGCGATACACAAGCAAGGTGGGCTTCTCCCACCTCTTGAGAGGCAAGATGAGAAGTGAGCCAGCCAGTCAAGCATCACTGACTGGCTGGCACTGGCAATCACTCATCACCGACTGAACCTGATCAGTTTCTGTCTGAATACAAGTGATCAGTCATACCTAAATTGTACGAACTTGCAGACCTGATGCGATCTGGCGACTCACCTGAGAGACCCGAGTCTGGTCCAGGCCTTGAAGGGATGTCCAGGAAGCTACCATCGTCCGAAGCGCCCTGACGCCGGAAGTGAGGGGTGTTAGGCGCACCTGCGTGCACATGCCACATGCTCATGTTGAGATGCACAAGCACAGCACCTGTCCTCTGAAGCGCCCTGACGTCGGAAGCGAGGGGTGTTTGCTGCACCTGCGGGCACATGCTTGTGTAGCATCCGCATGTACACACCCTCATGCACCTGCCTTGTAGGCTCTTACAGCAGCAGGTGCACACACTGTGACCTAACCACCCCCACACACCCAACACATGCATGGACGCCCACACTGCCAGCATGCGCACACACAGCCTTCCGTCATTCCTTGAACTCCTGAAAACACATCTTAATCATGATTTCATCATAATGACCTTTATTAAGGTCATTATGTATCTTAAAACCCACCTATTCCACGGTTACCTGGAAGGCTCAGGTGGTGGCTCAGCACCTGCGGCCGCGCAAGGTGATGCTTGGAGGGCCGTTTGGCCTCCCACACCCCTGAGCCACCTTCGGACAGTCCATAGGGACCTTCATTGGGGGCCTGCTGCAAGCAGGCACAGAAAGATGAAAAGAGTGACAAGGAGAAAGGAGGGGATAGGTGCCGCCCTCTGCAAGCCTGTAGGAACCATCATTGGGGGCCTGCTGGAACTAAGCTTCCACAAGGGCAAGGCTTCGATGGGAGCTTCAATAACACAGACATGGATACATTGGGAGCTTCATTAACAAGGCCACAGCTTCATCAGAGCTTGATGCGGAGAAGGATAAAAAAAACTCGGGGAAAGTCAGTTCACTCCCTACATCAATACAGGAACAGGGGACGCACATTGGCTGCAAGTGTGCACGTGCGTGGGCACCATTTTTGGGGCATTGGCTGTAAGTGTGCACGTATGTGGGCACCATTTTTGGGGCATTGGCTGAAAGTGTGCACGTATGTGGGCACCATTTATGGGCAAGCGCACTTTTTTTTGCACGTACCTGCACTACTGAGTGCGGCTCCTGCACCTTTTGATGAAGTGGATCTCAGTTCTAAGGTAATTTTGCCTTCTGAATGCACCCATCTCTCACCTTCAGTCTGCTTCATGGACAAGTGCACGGCGCATACGTCTCCATATGTGAGTGCACTCTGCATGGCTCCTGTACCTTTCCATGAAGTGTATCTCAGGTGAGATATGGACGCGTTTTTTGAATGCATCCATCTCTCACCTGAGATGCACTTCATAGAAAGGCGCAATAGCCACAAACTGCACAATAGCTCATGCAAGAAAGCACACGCACGCACGCGCGACACACACACACCTGCACAGGAGCTGCTAGCGTGGCCGGCATGCTGCTCCGGCCGTGGCCCAGGTCCATTGGGATGAAGGAGTCAAAGCCTCGGGTGCCACTGCTGCTGGTGTGGCTGTAGGCGGGAGAAGCACGGAAGCTACCGGAACCGCCCAGGTACCCCGACTGCAAATGCCCATGAGCAGCAGGTCCCTGGTGTATGAGTGCATAAGCATGGGAGGCTTCCGTGTTCTTTTGTACGGGAAGCTACGTCATATGTGCCTGGGTTTGTTCTGAGGTGCCCTGACTCCACCTGTGCCCATATGCAGAGGGTCCCTTGTGAGGGGTCCCTTGTGTAAGAGCGCGTGAGTTGTTCCGTACCCTCTTGTAGAGGAACTACTTACGCCTGCAAGAAAGGATCCCTGTAGCCAAAGCCAGCAGGGAGATGGAGGGGCACATAGGAGGGGCCTGCAGAACCTAACCCAAAGGAGGGCCGACAGCCAGCGCTGACACTCGAAACAAATCTACGGCCTGGATGAAAATGCTGAATATGGGCACCTGCAGTGAATGGGCCCCTTCAAGCAGCTGTGAACCCTACTTGGCTGTCTGGAGTTCCTCAGCTGAAGGGGTGATGTGGCCACAAGCCACGGAGCGATCTAGCAGGGAGGGTCAAGTTCTTTCTTGCTGCTGACGCTGCTGCTGATGCCCCAAGAGAGGCAGACCGGCGGCTAACAGTCAGGGTTTGGCTTGGTTTTTGGTTACAGGCACCTCTTTGCTTCAGCTGAGCTGCCCTTGTAGGCAAGTACAGCTATGTTACCCTATCCTATCCTAGCGGTCAGATGTTTAGAGTAGGTTTAGAGCAAAGGCCTGCCTTTGTCATGCAAGCACCCAAGACAGACGATTGCTTCTCGAAAGGTGTGCTGCTCTTCAAAAGGGTTTGTAATGGGGGTGCAACAGTGTCGAGGGGTTTGTTCATTTGCGGGGTTGGCCTTTTCCGTATGTGGATGCCACATGTTTCAGCGGTTTTACAGGGAAAACGCAACGAGTATGTGGCTTCATATTTTCCCTGCAAAAAAAATTTCTTTTGTGTATTTTACTTTAATGCGAATCAATTTTTCATAGGAAATGTACAGCATATACATATGGATTCTGCGAACCCATGTTATTCGTTATCAGTGGGACAAGAGCATTGCTGGACACAAGGTTATCAAGATGGCGCACTCTTTTCACAGACAGGACACCCTACAGACAGACAGGACACTCTGCAGGCTGATCCTCGGCTTGCGGTTCTCACAGTTTGAATCAGGATGAACGCGCACACAATCCTCGGCTTGCGGGTGTCACAGCCTCGTAATTTGATGACCATCAGAGCGCTTTCATCACAGCAAGTTCTGCAGGCCTTGATCCTGAGGCTGCGCTCCTCATGATTTACTGAGGAAACACATTTGCTTCCCTTCCAGCAGACGCTCTTGTGGGATTTTTCGTTCTGGAGGAGGTCATGCTTGAAGCCTCGTGACGCCAGGATGCAAGCCATGCTGCAGATCCTTGTGATACCATGCTGGATGCGAGAATATGGGGTGGCAGTACAGGTGCTCCCCTATATAGGGAAGCGCCTGTACTCATACACTTGGACAAATTCAGCCCATGGCAATGCGGAGCACAGGATGTGCTGGGCAGGAGCACTCACCGAAGACAAGAAGTTGGACAGCGAGGAGAGCTGGGTTGTGTTGCTGTCATGGTTTGTGCCTGTGCTCATCGACAGCACCGCCGGGTCTGAATTCACACTGTGGCTTCCAGCGCTCTGCAGGGCAGCACAACGGAGACAGCTGGAGCGGATGTGGCTCTTGTTCAGATGCAGTTCTGGACACATTCATGGACCTGGCTCACACTGTGAGCTGAGGGGAGTCTGCAGCAAGCAGAAGGTATGTAAGCATAGATCCCCCAGATACGAGGAACCACCTGCTGGTTCACACATTTCCACCCACACATAGGCCAGCAAATGCATTCCCCATCATTCACTTGCCAGTAGATGCCCCCCCCTGCCACATCCCTTACAACCTTACCGTTCATCTGACCACGCTATACCGCACCGCGTAAAGCAGCCTGCCTCACACAGTGCACATCAGACTGCCCCAAACCGTCAAAACACCAACCTACACACCCTTGGCCGCAGGTCAAATCAAAGCCAAGGCCCATCCCACACACCTAAAAAATATCCTCTTTTTTTAGCTGAAGCACACTCCATGCAACTGATGGAAGGTTTCATTTAAGCCCAGCAACACTGCCTGATCATATACCGGTGGACAGATCTTATCCAAACCTTGGTGCTCCCCTCTCGCACCTGGTGGCAGAACTCATCCAATCCCGGCAGCACCGCCTGCCACTGACCCCCCCTTGGCGCCAAGTGGCTGCTGCCGCGCTCAAAGCTGAACATCCTGCCAAGCTCGCTGCTCACAGACGCAGCATTGCCCATGTCTGCGCTGCCTTGCCTGCTCAGGCGCTCGTAGCTGCACAGGTCTGATGTGCCTGACAGGCTACCACAGCGCTCCTGCCCGCCGTTGTGCTTCAGGAAGCCCCAGCGGTCCGGTGTGGAGGGGTACTGCGATAGGGAGGGAACAAAACCCGCGTCCCCCATGTAAGGCAACACGTGCAGGGGCTGGTCTACAGGGGAGTGTGGCGTCTGTAGCTGCTGGGGGGACACAGCATGGGGGTGCGGCGCCTGCAGCTGCTGAGGGGCCATAGCGGGGGGGCGTACCAGCAGCTGCTGCTGCTGCAGCGGCTGCCGCCGCCGCTGCTGCTGCTGCTGCTCCAGCGCCGGACTCGCAGGGCCCCCGACTTGAGGCGGGGGCGGCGGAGCCACACGCGCATCCTGGCTGGACGAGGAGCAGCCCTGCTCCTCGACGCCCGCGCGTGCATAACCTGCGCGCGTCAGGGGCTGCTGCAGTGCGCTGCTCCTGCCCCCGACCTCTGCGTCCCAAGACGCAGGCCCCACAGGCAGCACCTCACTCACCAGCTGCCCATCTGCTGTGCCAAATTTGCTGGATTTGCTGGAAGCATGCAGGGGGGGCGAGCTGCTGACTGCGGACGTGTTATCGGGCGCGCTGCACACTTGCGGCCCGGGGTTGCCCTCGAACAGCATCCTGCTGTGGCTGCCGCCCCTGGAGAGCCCCATGTCCCCCGCCTGCAAAAAAAGCACACAGCTGTGTTGATTACACAACTGCTTACTACTCGCAGTAGCCTGACTGTAGCAGTCATGGACTTTTGACTAATGGTTTTTCCCTTGTAGCCTGTAATACCATCCCCCACCTGCTGCTGCATGTTCTCCTGCAGCGCCAGCACCTGCTGCGCAAGGTCAGCCACCTTCCCAGGGGGTACACAGGGGTCTGACGAAGGGCCCCTAACCCTCGTGGAGTGGGCCCCCAGGGGCGGGGAGAGCGGGCACTGCGGCTGCAAGGCGCTGGTAGGCATGGACAAGGACGGGGACTGCAGCTGCTGTTGCTGCTGCTGTTGTTGCATGGAGGCAAGCAGCTTCATGGAAGGGCGTGGCATGGGGATGAACTGGTTGCCAGGCGCGCTCTGGCTGCTCCTTGCGTAAGGGCGGTGGGGAGCTTGGCTGGTCTGGGGCGCCTGCAGCCCCTGCACACACATGCAAACACCGAAAGCACACTGGTGCATGAGTGCTTGTGTACCCTTGCGTGCTTGCACACCTGTGGGTGCATTACGAGCCAGCCCTTCAACACAACAGATTTGTGATCTCAAGACTGCCTGCTCACACACACACACACACACACAGGAATGCATGCAGACACACAAGGGAAGCGCATTGTGGGCACGACACACACCTGCTGCGCAACTTGCAGCGCCTGCAGCTGCTGCGCCAGCAATGAGGCCCGGAGCTCCTCAGGCAGCTGAGGCAGCTGTGGCTGCTGCTGCTGCTGCACCTGTTGTTGCTGCGTCGGCGTCGGCGGCGCAGCTGCCCAGTTGTCCGGCAGCTGCACCTGAGGGTCGCTGTGCGCGCGGGATGCTGCGGGCGATGGGCGCAAGCCTCTGAGATCCTCAACCTGGCACCCTGCGAGAAGGGTTGGCCGATCCCAGAATTGGTGCGCTGTATTTGACAAACATGCAGTGCTGGAAACTGTGTGCGTATGGCGCCCAATATGAATGAACTGACGCTGTGGATTGGTCAAGCCTACCTGAGAGCTGTCGGCCTGCCATGCCCTTGGCCACCCCCAGCTGTTGCTGTATTGCTTGCGCCTGGGAGGGATTGGGAAGGGAGGAGCGGTTTTGCGGCAGGGAGGGGTTCCTGGGTGCTGGCGGCGGTTGCTGCTCCTGCTGTTCTGCCAGGGCTTGCAAGACCTGCATGCGATATGCGAGCCAGGCTGGGGTCACAAATTATGCCTGATGGCTTTTTTCTTGTGCACCTTGCAAACCTCATTATGTCTGTCAGTCCAAAGCTCTCCATCCTGATGCAGATGCTATTAGGGCTGGCCAAATCAATGTAACTAACTGCTGTACACGCCACACACGCAGCTTTTTTGGCACTGAGCGTATGCCAGATTTTGAAGAAAAGAAAATCGGAAATTGCCGGCCCTCGCAATCATTTATTAGTGCCTGCCTGTGCAGGGCAGCCCCATCCCAGGCCCGATTCTACCAAATCATTTGTGATGCTTTGCAGCGTGTAGGGACATTCCTGCTAGAAAAGAGCAGATGTGACACTGCAATGCTGAACTTGAGTACCTCAAAAAAGGCTGCAGCCTGACTCTGTCCTCCTCCTCACTCCTGAGGAAAAACAAGCTACCATGTTCACACCTGTTCCTCTGGTCTCCTAAACTCCCTACTCCTGAGGAGAAACAAGCATCATGTTCACACCTGTTCCTCTGTCCTCCTGAACTCCCCACTCCTGAGGAAAAACAAGCATCATGTTCTCACCTGTTCCTCTGGTCTCCTAAACTCCCCAAAAAACAGTGCACTCGCAAGCTTGTTACCCCTGCTTTGGGGACTTGTCCTCTACCGCATAAATTCAACCAGAGGCTGGGTGGAGTGGGCTCCTTTTAATACGAGCAGGCTAGCAGTCAGTCGTTTTGACTGGATGCCTTTAGCTGCTGCAGCCTGGAACCAGAAGCTGAGTGCTGACATTGCTCATGTTGCTGGCGGTCCTGCCAACTCCACAGAACTTCTGCCCTTGGAAACCTGACAAACTGGAGCCAACAGCCTGGCAGGGCCCTCAGCTGGCAGGTGGTCTGAGTAGACTAAGGAAACTTGAGACCAAACCTTGGATTTACGCATTCTGATGACAGACACAACATCCTGCACAATTGGAATGGGAATACAAAAGCCCCCGGGAGCACCCCTTCAGGGACACTACTCATGGCAAGCACACCTGCACCATTCAAAACTGGGTGAGGCGTTTCCCCCCGTGGCACAAACAAGGACAGGACTCGCAAAGGAGGCTCACTGTTCATAGCAAGCACACCTGCATCATCTGGGACTGGGTGAGGCCCTTCCCTTGGCTGGAAAACTGCCCGATGACCTCACGAATGCGCTCGCCGAATGCGGCGTCCTCCTGCTGCTGCTGCTGCTGCTGCTGCTGCAGTTCTGTGAGCTGCGCATTGAGCAGCATGTCCAGGTTGCCCTGCTGTACGGGCTCTGGCTGGCCTGGGGCGCCTGAGTTCTCTGCGAAGGTGGCCAAAAAAAGATGGGAGCAGCATGTCTAGGTTGCCCTGCTGTACAGGCTCTGGATGGCCTGGGGCACCTGGGTTCTTAGCAAAAGTGGTCAAGAAAAGGAGGCCAAAAACAATGCACACTTGTAGACAGGATGCACTCCTCTAGGCCATATGCACTGCACAGTTGGCCAGCAGCCCAAAGCCTGCCCACAGAATCCTCCACACAACGCACCAGAGACCGCAAAGCATGCGCAGTGGCAAGGCAATCATGAGGTGAAAGCATATTTTTTTCTTGGCACACAGACTGCAAGAGGCACTGACTGCACTTTTACTGGTGACTGTATAAAAAAATTGTGGACAGCCAATGATTTATTGCTTGCACATGTTCATACAGAGGCGCCTCAAAAGCTCTGAAAAACACTTTTTTCCCCTGTCTGGTTCGACCACCTCACCCAGTATATTCTATTGCCAGTTGCTGATAGCGTGAACACTTCCTCATGCGTGCAGGCCTCAGCTGCAGCAGGGGAGGCCCCAGAGAGCAAATGAACAAGCCCCATCAAAATTTCAAGCGCTGACAGCAGGAGCGCTTCCTCACGCGCGCAGATCTCAGCCTGTAACAAACAAACTGAAAGGGAACTCTGCTGTGCTTTCACACCATCCTCCTGGGCGAGCAGCAGGGGAGGCCCGAGGGAGCAATTGAACAAGCCCCTGGACTCAATGGAACAATTGTCAAAACACAGTGTAAAACTAGGGAAGTTCTGCAGCTCATCAGAGACTTTAGCGCCCTCCACAACTGAGAGGCGGCTGCACCTCAGTGCTCAACACCCCTGCCCAGCTCCATCTGCAACTGCTGCTGCAGAACAAGGGGTCAGGCCCCATTGTGAACTTGAAAGCTCACCTGTACCCAGTTCCATTTGCAACTGCTGCTGCAGCCACAAGGGGTCATCCTCCAGCTTCCGGAGCTCTGACTCGGTGTGGGCAAAGAAGCAGATGCGCCGCTTGCAGTTTACACCATCAGAACACATCTGTGTGTGCGTGTGTGTGTGTGTGTGAGTGTCAGCAACTCTTGGAATGCACCGCCTGCATTTCGCAACTTCAGGGCACATCGGTGCGTGTAAGCAAGCATCTTAATGTCCACAGAGAAGCAATTGCGCCGCTTGCATTTCGCACCATCAGTGTGAGTACCCGCATTACAGCATGCAAGCTTCAAACACAAGAAAGGCACACCTCAATTATAGAGAGAGCATATAAATGGTTTACAATGGATTACAAGTATTGCTCTGTTTTTAGGTGGATTGGCTATGCTCTCGCTAGGCTGCGTTTGCTGGCAGGCAGAGACGCGCCTACCTTACAGACACTTCCAAATTTGGCTGATGTGCACATGGCAGGTCTTTTGTTTACCCTCCCTAATTGCAGGCAGGCTGCATGTGCTATAGCTATAGGCTGCGTTTGCTGGCAGGCAGAGGTGCACAACTTGAATATGTGCGTCCCAAAACTCACAACTGAAACATCGAGACCCTTATCTTGCTGTCAACAGTGCGCACCTGGGTACGGTAGCGGGTGGGGTGTAGCCAACACTCAAAGACTCCATGCGCAAATGGGCAGGCATCCCCACGCTTGCAGCATCCATTCTGAGACAAACAAGGTCGGTGCAGAGCATCTTTGCGGCACATTTGCAGCATTTGTTTCTGGCTAGCGGCTGGCTAGCGGTTGTTTTTACTGGAGGCCTTCTGCTCTTGTAGCCTGTAACCTTGGGTCTGGCGGATCTGTTTGAGCGCACGCAGGTTTGCCTAACATTGTCAAGAGACGGACAAATTTCTGGCTTGCCCAGAGAGTTTTCCAAGTGAGCACATAAGCATTCTTACGATTAAGGATTGTGGCCTATAGAGAACCTGCCACGGCATCAGCATGCAATGATTGGTCGCTCTGGACAGGTTTTTCCTGTATAGCTTGTTGCACCAGCATTGGTCAAGCTCATGCATCCGGCACCCCAATAAAGAAGAAGTCGTGGAACAACCCGGCACTGTTGCACTTCTGGTGCACCTCCAAAGCGCCATTGCAACATTTTTTCTATCAGGTGCTGTGAAAGCTCGAGAAAAACCCAATGTCAGTACAAGCCGCTAGGGCGGTGCTCAATCCCTCCAACTACTGAAACGGACTATTCTGGATTCCTGTGTTCTGTGTGCTCCGTTCACGTGTGTGGCAATGCTCCTGCATGCTTTGGCACCTCACTGAAAAGGCGGATGTTTCAGCTGAACGGCCCTGATTTGCAGGTGAAAGGTGACCCTCCCCTTCCCTGCATGTTCACTATCAATCAGGTCACAGAAGAGGAGCAACCAACTTAAGCACACCAAGTGGAGACACGACTCCAGACACTCACCCTCCTGTATTCTGGGCAAGCAGTGCCTGAGTAGGTGAAGGTTAGCGGGTTCCTTCGTTTTGCTTTTTCTCCAGGATGGCTGCAAGTGAGCAGCAGCAGGGGAGAAGCTCAAGAGAGCTGGAGAGAGGGACACGTGCATGTGCTGGGGGGGAATCCATGTCACACTGACTAGGCAATCAGATTACAATACAATACAAAAGTTACACACCTGTAAACGCAGCTGCACCAGTCATGAGGCCTGCAAAGGATATTTAGAAGAGATTTATTGGTAAGAAAAAGTAGAAGGAGGATTCAAAGTCAGCAGAAAGAGAGCCTGGCGCGCACACGCAAACGCTTGCGCGCACACTCACACACACACACACACACACACACACACCTGACTTTGCAGCACTGCTTCACCTGCATATTGTCGGTACATGGAAAACGGGCAGGGTGGAAAGAGGGGCGTAAGTGACAAGTAAACAAGGATACACGACTGTGAAAAAGCCATGCCGCGACTTCACGCGTGCGTTCCTCAAATACCAATGCTGGGGTTGCGGAGGATCCAGGTGCATGAGAGTCCGTCAGGTGTGACACACGCTGAGCGTGCCAGCCTATCTGGAGGCTTGGAGGACCCCCGTGGTTTCAAGCAGCTCTCTGTAAACAACATAAACTTTGCACCCCCACTCTGCTCTACACTATACCCTGTTGCAACACGCTGCAATGGGGCGTGCTAGCCCACATTCGTGGTTCGAGGTATGACTGCACCACCCAAGGTCAATGGTATATCCAGAGGGACAACAGGGCCCCAAAAGTCAATGCCAGACCCCCCCGGTACGGTGCTGTTGCTTCCCTGCCCCCTACAGTACTTGCCTTGTACTGGTACATCCTGCATACGGCGGGGCAGAGAGCATGTTCGTGATCCCGAGCAGACGCCAGTGCAAGCACCAAGTATCCCTAAAGCTGTGCTGTCCACCCAGCGCACAAACCTGAACGCGTCGCTCGTTTCATCCTCCAGAGTGCCCTCCTGGTCGTCTGGCGAGAGAGAACGGAGCCCTGCCATACTCGTAGCCTTCAACCCACGCACACCCTCACTGCATAGCTCCTTAACGGAAAATCCCCTCTTGAAACAATAATAAATTTTCGAATTGGTCAGCATCAATGGAGGCGAGTCATGCTGTGCGGGTCGAAAGTATGCAGTACAAATCAAGGAATAAATAATTAGCAATCAATGAAAATATGGACGCATGGGTCGAAGTTTCCCCTGAACTTCCGTCTCCTGTGCGTGTTTGCCGTACGCACAACTATTAATGGGCTTCCTTCGTCTCTCTGGGGGCTATGCATGGACTGCTGTTTGCGGGACCCTCATCTCCGGATACAATTTAGGGCCACTTGTCACAGGACGTAACATGGAGTAAACGGGGTCTAACCTTTTAGTCCCAAATTCGCGTGGGTTGTAAGACAAGATCTTTTCAAACGGAAAAGTTGTGGCTCTCTACGCCACTTTGCTTTGGATGCAGCCTATTGGGTGTATCGGGGCTCTCCATCCATGCTCTGAACATTGCTCCGGCAAGCTGAAGGTAAGTGGAGGAAAGACCAATGCCAACCAACAGCTGCAAGTGTCAAGGAAAGTTTTCACAACAGGTATTGGAAGCCTATGTTGGGCAGGGCCTGAGCGCATGCATGCTTGCATGCATGAGGCCTCCTAGGAAAGTCACAGCAGTCAGCTGACACTGCAACATGTTCGAAGTTGCAGTAATTTATGTCAGTCTTAATGGAATGATTTGCTCTGTTGCTTATGCGAATCTTTGTGAACCCTTGCTGTGTTTTCGGGGTCTTTTATTAATTGGAAGTCGAGACCCTGTGTAAGGATGATTCAGTAGCTAATCTGTCCAGCACTGCACCAGCTGTTGAGGTCCTCCAGTGGTGAGTGCGTGGCTCCAGGTAACGCTACAGACACTAAGAACAGAAAAACCGTAAAGGCAGGAAACTTTCCCTACTTTATTTAGGGACAGCAAATATTAATATGAATGAATTAGAGGGTGTCTTTCATGAGCAGAACATCCATGACTGGAAGAATCTGGAAAAGAAAAAGAAGAAACTACGTAGGCAGAGGAAATTCTCCCTACATCAATTAAGGAATTGGGGACACATTGGCTCAGAAGAGCCTTGAATCCCTCCACCACGGAGCTACAAAAAGAAGATTATAATGGGGATCTGGAGGGTTTTTGGAAGCACGTGGCTCGAGCCTTATGGAGCTCCATAACCTGGCTGCAAAAAGTATTCATGTTTTCAATATATCATATATACATATAGCTATATAGCACGCCTAGTGGTAACAAGCTTGTTGGCATACATGACAGAATGGGCATGAAGTTTGCGAGCAGGTTTATTGGCGCGTTGGTGGTCAAGTCCCAATTGTTTAAACTGATTTAGGGTATGCTCTTTGTAGCAGGTCCCACCAATACGCAGAAGGATGATGTGGAGAGTCACAACTTTTGCATTAATGAGTTTGCAGAGGTCTGCATGCTGCCGCTGTACACACATGTGCCGCCTCCAACTGCTCTCCAGGCCTTGTGTCTTCACAGTACTTCCAACAACATAACACCGTAGCGGGCGGATTGCGCAGGAAGCCATAAGGATGTGGTGCAAGTCCACCCGTTCCGCAATATAGGAATAGGAAGGTGCCATAATGGCATCCGGCCACCGGATCTGGCCTGGTCCTTTTGGCCTAGCGCTTCCGTCACGTTACATTTGGTAGCGAAGTACTTAATTTCAATCAAGTGCACATGCCACTGGTTCACATTCAGTTGGTGGGTTTGCCTCACGCGGTTGGCTGTTGTGGTCCTCAGTGTGGGGTTGTGTCTGCTGCGTAATGCATGATGATGTGAGGAGGTAGAAGGAGAAGAAGGAGTGGGTTTGACTTTATAGGGGGTAATCAGTATAGCATCAGGACGGCTGGAGGTGAGCCTAGATCTCTTAGAAAAGTTTCTTGGATAGAGGTACTACCTTAGTAAGGGGGTATATTTCTGTTTGATGCATGTGCAGGGATTTGAAGGTTGTGCTGGGCCAACCTATCACCACTCCCAATGTCCATGTTAACCAAACTTGCTCCCCAGAAGCTTTTGCTAAGAGCTTTGATTGTCATTCTTCCAGCAGTTGCAACATTGTGGCGTTCAGTCTTCATGCTGGAGATGATATGATTTTGGCAGCCTGAAAGCATGTGGAGTGCGCTGTCTAATTGATGACAGCCTGGGAGAGGGCATAGTGGGTCAGTAGACCTTTTGAAGCGAATCGCATCTTTTTGGTTATAGAGGGTGCCAGTGCGATATTGTAAGATGGTGTGCTTCATGGGTGTGGATATATAGGACATATTCCTACAGGCATTGCTGGTTTTCATATCTTCATGTGGTAACAAACTCTGATAATATGAGTAGTAGCCTGTTTTTATGAACAGGCTAGCAGTCAAACGTCTTGACTGAGGCCTTTTTTCCCTTGTAACCCTTGTAACCCCTTGTAGCCTGTTTTGGAGTCGGCATATCCAAGTCTGTTTTGTATGCATATGAGAGTTGAGAGCGTTTTGAAGATTGGGGAGGTAGGTGATTTTAGGATTGGTTGTAGGAGCTGTGGATGTGCCAGCATTGTGTTCTTTTTTTCCTCCTTGGCTAACCAAAATGAATGAGAAGAAGGATTTCCGCCGGGGCCTGCGCTAGGGATCTGGTATCAGCCACATTATTATTGGCTTGGCTTGCTTGATATTTAGCAACAGCATCTGCACATTCGTTACCAGCAATGCCAGCATGAGATTTTACTTTGTAGAAACAAAGTATTGGTTTGTTAATTGCTAATGAGGGTAGATATGGCTTTTAAGACATCCCCTTGAATATGTTGTTTGTGCTTCTCGGGGTAAACAAGTTGTTTACGTATTTGATGAAGAGAGGTGAGACTGTCTGAAGCAATGTGTGAATAAGAGTGCGTGATGGCAGCAGCAACCTGGACGTACGTATGATGCATCCTGATTCTACAAGAGGTTCATGTTTCATGTAGAATCAGTAGGATGTAACGCATGCGCACATATGTACATGCATGTTTTAGCACTCCATTGGGCTTTATATCACCAGGCTGGTGGGATGATAGGGATCCCACCTCAGTGGAACAAAAAGCCTTTGCTACATCTCTATCTACTCTTGTCATAGTATGACAAGACATTCTTCACAAAACATCACGCTGTTTCCTTTCCAGTCGCAACCTGCATGTGGAAACCCAACGGCATCATGGAAAAAGTGCCCATACGAGCTCAGAATTTGCAACAAATATGATTGACACAAATTGTAAAATTTGAAAAGCACATCATGGGTTGCTCTCCTCAGGATCTGACAAACCTGCGCATTCCTATTCATGGTCAGCTTCTGTTCAGTTCTAAAAACACGTGTACACCACCAAGTATTGCGCATCATGCGGCTACATGCAGGTGCATGTAAGTTAGCAATTTGTTGAACTCATTCCCAGGATTTTCCGTGAACCTTTGGCTTTTAGTAGCTCAGCAAGTGCGTAAGGAATTTAAGCCCGGCATTAATTACATTATTTTGTAATCAATTAGACATAGCACTCCACATGCTTTCAGGCTGCCAAAATCATATCATCTCCAGCATGAAAACTGAACGCCACAATGTTGCTGGAAGAATGACCATCAAAGCTCTTAGCAAAAGCCCGTGGGGAGCAGGTCTGGTTATCATGGACGTAGGGAGTGGTGATAGGTTGGCGCAGTACAACCTTCAAATCCCTGCACATGCATCAAACAGAATTATACCCCCTTACCTCTTTCCAAGAAAAATTTCTAAGAATTCTAGACTCACCTCCAGCCGTCCTGATGCTGTACTGATTACTCCCTATAAAGCCAAACCCAATTCTTCTCCTTCTACCTCCTGCTCACACCATCATGCATTACGCAGCAGACACAACCCCACACTGAGGGCCACAACAGCCAACCGCGTGAGGCAACCCCACCAACTGAATGTAAACCAGCGGCATGTGCACTTGATCGAAATTAAGTACTGTGAAGACATGAGGCCTGGACAGCAGTTGGAGGCGGCACAGCGGCAGCATGCAGACCTCTGCAAACTCATTAATGCAAAAGTTGTGACTCTCCACACCATCCATTTGGATGTTGGTGGGACTTGCTATACTGAGCACACCCGTAACCAGTTTAAACAATTGGGACTTGACCACCAACGCGCCAATAAACCTGCTCGCAAACTTCATGCCCATTCTGTCATGTATGCCAACAAGCTTGTTACCACTAGGCGTGCTATATATAATATATTGAAAACATGAATACTTTTTTGCAGCCAGGTTATGGAGCCACGTGCTTCCAAAAACCCTCCAGGTCCCTATTAGAATCTTCTTTTTGTAGCTCCGTGGTGGAGGGCATTCAAGGCTCTTCTGAGCCAATGTGTCCCCTTTTCCTTAATTGATGTAGGGAGAATTTCCTCTGCCTACGTAGTGTTTCTATTCTTTTCTTTCTATGTGTGGAGAGGTAAGATATCTAGATATTTGTTGTTTGTCAGAGGGGAGGCGTTGGCACTTATTGAATCCAGGCATTTCAGCATGCATTGTATTGAGAGTAGAATGGTTTCCTGTACTGCGCAGCTTCCAGTTGACTTCTGGTACAGCCGATGCCAGGCCCTGCAGCCAAGCTGGGTTGTGGTTATTTAGATGGATCCTTGCAGATGTGTTCCAGACTGCAACAATGTGTAGGTCCCATGTGTGCTGAGAGAGAGTTATTTCCTGGTTGAGGGAGGATCGTGGATCGTTGTAGCAGAGGTTGGTACGAGCAATGGTTCCAAGTTCACAACAGAGATGTGGGTAGGCAGTTATGAGTTTGGAATAGGGTTACTTATCATGTGTCGTCCCCATACAAGGAGGAACATGAAAGTAGCAGTGGCCTCTGTGTTGAGAATGGCTGAGTAGATAGCATGGCATAAGGCCTGAGCCATAGCTTCCTCGGTGTAAATGGGATGGCAGACAGAGAAACCGGAATATCTGGATGAGAGGGAGTTATGATGGGCACCAAAGAGAGTGTCTCGGGGGTCGGTGCTCCAGTAGTGTTGGTATTGTGGGTTGTGGTCCAGCAGGGAGGCCATTTTTTCCTGAGTTACCAGGGCCCATTCTTCAAGGGCAGAGTGGATGTGGGTTGGCAGGGCCCGCGAAAAGGAGTCTTTAATCTTTTTGCTAGCGCACTTGTTTTCTAGCATAGTCTTGCGAGCAAGGAGCCCCTGCAGCTCAAATGCAAAGCTAGTAGGAGCAGGTGTTATGGCTTATGCAAGCCTGCAAGCTTGGCCCTATAGAAAGCCTTGTAAAGGAGTTGAATTTTGCTAAGGGTTATATCCCAACACATTTACCTTGTGTGTTGTAAATGCATGCCATGTATGATTTGTAAATTTCTGGGAGGAGAAGGGGAGGTGGAGCACGAGAGTTGGAACTTTGTGATTCAGTGTGTAGTGATGTTTGAGTAGGGTTTTGTCTCACTTTGTACTTGACAAGGTCAATGTCGATTCACTGCAACCTGTGGGTTTACTGTCTACTTGTGGATCGGTGAGGTGCATGACAAAGGTAATTTTGTTGCGTAGTTCTGTGTCAAGTTTTTGCCTCCAAGTGTTAATATTATGAGGCTCTTCAAAGCCTCGTATTTCAAGATTAGAAAGGGCAGAGTCTGCTGTGGATCGGGATAGGTCTGGTTTGCTCTGCTTGGCTTCGATTTCAAGCAAACATTGTTGGAATTTAGGCCATGTCTCTTTAGTTTCCTCAGGCTCCCAGGAGGGCATCCAAGTGACCTTTGTGAACTCTTCTCTAGACTGACATTCTCTGTCAAGATTCCCATGCAGGATTTTTTAGGAGATTTGAGGCACAGACAGCAAAAGGTTTGGAGGGAAGCGGATGCCTTAAGTCCCTGAGAGGTGAACAGGAAAGCAGTGACTTACCATCATTGGTGTGGGAAACCTTTGAATCAAACACATTGGTGTGGGAAACCTTTGAATCAAGCACACCCTTCTGTAGTATAACATGTTTTTGAGGATCTGGATAAAGGAGTCATGAGGAATGTGAGTAGGTTTAAGCTTTGCGCCCACTGCTTGAAGGTCGAGTCCTGTAAATGGTTGGGTGGTTCAAATGTTTGTGATAAATGTGGAAGTGCTGAAGTCCAGGACAAGAAACGTGTTCTTTTCTATTACAATTGCTGTGAGTTGTGTGAGCTGCACAGAAAATACAAGAACCTGTCCATTGACCTTTTCAAACCATTACATACTTTTGCCCAGCTTCCAAACAGTGATTTTATCCCTTTCTTGGCGAGCTTTCACATTTTGGAGCGTGTACGTTTGCTGGGAGACCCGTCTTCAGGGAGGGTCTCTGCAGAGCTGTTTGTGGGCCAGTAGATTAGCTCTGACGTTGGGGGCACCTCCAGCTATTTTCTGACTTCCCCTCTCACATAATTTTTCTGGACGGATCAGGCGCTTTCTTCTATTCTCAAGCTAGCTCTGAGGATGTTTTTCACTTCTTGCACAAGCAAACTAATCACACTTATTGTTTTGTTTCCGAACTCATGGATATTTTTTGTGCAGTTGGAACAATTGAACAGGCCGAGCAGCCAAACTACCTGGCTGAAGGTCAAACCCCATTGTAACCATTGTACGTTTGCTGGGAGGCCCGTCTTCAGGGAGGGTCTCTGTTTGTGGGCCAGGTAGATTAGCTCTGACGTTGGGGGCACCTCCACGCGGGTGTTAAAAGCGTCCCTAGGTTGTGGGCTCAGATCTGGGGAGGGGGGCACTGGCAGTACGCTGGATTGGGTCGCATTCAGTAAGAGACTATCTCAGGTTATCACTCTGGTGAGGCCCTTGCTAGCTTGCTAGTTAAGGGACCTTTCCTAAATGCACGCGGCCTGTGGCCTGCGTAGACTTTTCTTTTCTTTTCTTTTCTTTTGATTTAGGTGCGAAGGAGGCACAAACACTTGTAAAAACTTGTCTCGTTTATTTATTGTTAACCTTGTGAAAGCTGTTTGAGAATGTTTCACCAGCAACCGATCAGCTAGAGATTCGGGCTGTAGGTTACCGATGTAAACCCCATGTGCAAAGGAGGAGTGATGCTAGCTCTGGAGGAGTGATGCTAGCTCTGGAGGAGGAAGCCGTTTTGCATACCAACGGATTTGTGGGCAGGCACCCCACTTGTCCAGCAAGAAGCGCTCCTTACATCCCTCATCAACAAACAAGCCCCATGGGTAGGTGCCCTGAAAGCACCTAAACCAGAAGGCCTGGAATGTGGGACAGCATTCGCAGAGGGGTGGAGTCCATTATTAAAGCTATGCGCGGGCTGGCACAGCGGGTTGCTGCACGCTGGACTGGCAACTCTGGAGCTCCAGCTCGGGATATGGCAGTGCCCCTGGGGCGCAACAACCCGCCTCCTGAGCAGCTTTTCCGTCAAGGTGCTGAGTCTCGGTGGATGCCTGAACCTGATGTGATGGAACTGCCTGATGCAGCTGCCCTGTACCCTATTGTTTGCGAACACATGCGTAAGCTGAATGCTAGGACATCCCCTGGTTTTGATGCTATTGCTGCACCCTTCATTAAGTACGCTGAAAAGAGGGTCCCAGCAGTTAATGGTAGAGGCACGGATAGGATGAATGTTTTAGCTCCTTACATTGCACGTCTGTTTGCTGCCATGATGGAGAGGGCTGAGATTCCTGCTTGTTGGAAAGTGGCTAAGATAACTCCTCTTTACAAGAAGGGCTCTGTGCTGGACCCAGGGAATTATCGCATGCTCGCAGTAAGTGGCACCCTGTACAGGCTGTATGCTAACGTTCTTAGGGAGATGGTCACTGGGTGGTGTAAAGAAAAAAACAAGATTCCAGACACTCAATTTGGTTTCTACCCTGGCCGTAACACTTTGCAGCACATATTCATTTTGCGGCACCTGGAGCATGCTGCTCAGGTCGAGCGCCCAAATGTATCCCCAAGGCTGCATGCAGCTTTATTGATTTCAAGCAGGCATACGATACAATTCCTAGGGAAGCTCTTTGGACTCACCTGCAGCGCATTCGTATGCCTGCGTGCCTGTTGGCTGTCATTAAAAGCATGTATGCTAATGATGAGTATATCTTCAAGTTGGTGGATGGCTGCAAGCAAGCCCGTGTGCACCCCCATTTTGGAGTTAAGCAAGGCTGCCCGCTTTCCCCCTTGTTGTTCTCCTTGTATATCAATGACGTGGACTGCTTGGCAGAAAATGTGCAAGGGGCTATTACAGGCACTAGGGACGTTCGAGTCACCCACATGCTGTATGCAGACGATCTGTGCCTCACTAGTAACCTTCCTGATCAGCTCCAACTGATGTTAGATAGGCTACATACGTATGCTCAGCGGAAAGGGTTGGTGATCAATACTGCCAAGTCTGAGATTGTGCACTTTAATTCAAAGGGTGATAATGTGCCAGTTTTCACGTTAAGTGGAGCTCGTTTGGCGTGTGCAGATTCTTTTAGGTATTTAGGCATGCTATTCACAAAACAACGCAACCCGCAAGCCACTGCTGAGTACATGTGTGCCCCTTTCCTAGCTGGTTGTAGACGGATTAGGCAATTCGCATCTGAGCACCGCCTGACAGATAGGCCGCATACCATGCTCTGGCTGACTAAAGCATATGCTCTCCCTGCTAGCATGTATGCATGCCAGATTTGGGGCACTAGATTTATGAAAGAAGGAGCTGAAATGGACTGTCCTTTGCAAACTGTACATCTGTGCTTATTGAAGCGCATCCTTGGGGTAAAGCGCACCACTCCTAATTGGTCTGTACTGCGCGAGTGTGGGCATGAACCTTTACAGTTCTATTGGTTCTGTGCAGCAGTTAGGTTTTACAATGCGTTACTGCGCAGCAACAGCACTACACTCAGTAAGGTACTGCAAGCAGATGTTGAAATGAGCAGTCTTTCCCATAAAATGCTGGACCTCAGAATTTTTGGCTGCCTGCACAGGCTTGGACAGGTGCAACGTGTTTACTCATTGTGTTCGGTCAGGGCAGCCTATAGTCATGAAGGAGTTTGTTGTTAATCTGAGAAAAAGGCTGCAAGGTGTGTGGAATGCTGATCCCTTGGCAGAGCATGGTGAACACACGGACAAATTAGCCAAGTATCATCACTGGATGGCACTTCCTTTGAGACCCTTGTCTGTTCATGGTGCGCCCTTTTCTGTCCCCAGGTATTGCATCTTGATTTAGGCAAGCGTGCGCTGAGAAACATAGCACGCTTTCGTCTACATGCTCACACTTTAAGAGTTGAGACATCACTTTGGCAGGAGCACGCATCTGCTTGTGATCGGTGTGACCAAGGAGGACTCCAAGATGAAAAGCATGCCATGTTCCTTTGTTCTTGCGCTTCTGTGTGTTCTGCTCGAAGAACTTATGCACAGCTGTTTTCTGACTTCCCCTCGTCTTATAGAATTTTTTTGGACGATTCAGGCACTTTCTATTATTCTCAAGCTAGCTCTGAGGATGCTATTCATTTCTTGCAGAAGCAAACTAATGAGCCTTATTGTTTATCTCCGATTTCATGGATATTTTTCGAGCAGTTGGGACAGTTGAGCAGACCGAGAAGCCAAACTACCTGGCTGATGGTCAAACCCCATTGTAACTCAAAAAAAAGGAGGAGTGATGCTAGCTCTGTATCTGGAGCGCTTTCTTTTCCTGGAGCCTATGTGTTCTCTTCAAAAGACTTAGGTCTGGTTTGGTTTGATTGCAGGCATCTCTTTTTCATGCTTCAGCTAAGCTGCCCTTGTAGGCAGGTACAGCTCTGTACCCTTTTCTTGGAGAGCACACAGCCCCAAAAATGTTTGCCAGAGATTTTACACAACCACAAGAAGGCAGCAAAGCTCAAGCGCATAATTCCAGAATCCGACCATCAGCGCGCAACCAAACACGAGGGGGAGAGTCGCGAGGTAAAGGTCTGGGGGGGACTCTAGTCGAACAGAGAGAAGCCCATGTCCTCCTCCTCAGACTCCTCCTTGGCGGCCTCCTGCAGGGAAATTAATCAAATAAAGGAAGATGCAGTACATAAACAGTACAGAAAGCAAAGGATGCAGCCTGTAGCTGTTTCAGCCTACAAAGGTTGCAAAGCCTTCGTCTGAGTTGGTTTTAGTTTCTGATGCTGGTTGAGAATGTTTCACCAGCAGCCGATCAGCCAGATTTTCGGGCTGTAGGCCCACCCCTTGTAACCCTCGTACTGTATCAGGCTACAAAGGCATTTAAGCTCCAAGAAGGGTGGTCTAACCAGCCAACGGGAAACAGTTATGAAGGGTACCTCATTTGGATGCCTATAAAGCAAGGAATATCAAGCATCCAATCCTTCCCACCACCGCTGTGCAGCCTCCTGCTACCTAAACAAGGAGTTGCCAATTCAGCTACCTCCCAGCCTCCAGATATCCCCACCAAGAATTAGTGCAGACTTGTAGTAGTAATACACAAATGCAAAAAAAATGATCCAGCACGTTTCCCATCAGGAACGATTTATTCCACGCTGACCATGGTCGACCACGGCTAAAACCCCAAACCCAATATGCAGTACAGCCCTGAGATTGAAGCTGACATAGCCTTGGCAAGCCCCCCTGACCTGTACCTACCACTTCCTTCTTGACTGACTTATCAGCAGCAGGATCAGAGCAGAAACAGAGAAGCTCATTGTTATGCTGCATTCTTACCTTCTTGGCTGGCTCAGCAGCAGCAGGGGCTGCCGCGGCGGGAGCAGCTGCAGCAAAGGCCTCAGGGTTGGCCAGGATATCCTTAACCTGTATGTACATGCGGATATTGTGTGTTTGGTGTGTGTGTTTGGTGTGTGTGTGTGTGTGTGTGTGCATGTGTGTGTGTGTGTGTGTGTGTGTGTGTGCATTTTGTGTGTGCGCGTGCGTGTGTGCATGTGATATGTATGTGCATGTGTGCGCACGTGTGCATGCACTTGCTCCAAAAGAATCACTCAAATGACATCCCAGTCACACCTGCACGCAGCAGCAGAGGACCTGCAGCCCTCAACCTGTCAGCGCAAACATCAAACAACTGCTCGCACTCCCCCCCCCCCCGCCCTCTTATTCAAGTGCGCATTCCCATGACTGGGGCTGAGTTGGCTGCCTAGGTACCTCTTTTACTTTGTTGATGTGGCTAGTGTGTTCCCTGCTCATGTGGTCCTCTTGTGTGTTCATGCGTGTAGAAGGAGCTCACCTTCTGGGCCAGAGGGAAGGAGTAGTCGGTGGCCAAGGACAGACCCAGCACGTTCTTGTAGCCGTTGATGACGGAGTGGGGGATGGAGGCCAGGGTGGGGCAGTCGGTGGCCAGGGACAGGGCAGCCACGTTGGCGATACCGGCAGACACAGACTTGAGCATGTCCTCGTCGGTGATGTCCAGCACGGCGGGGTCGTACAGGGTGTTGTTCTCAAACACCTGCGCGTGTGTGCGTTCGTGCGTGCACGTGTGTGTGTGCATGTGCGCGTGTGTGTTTGTTCTGGTGGGCATGATGTAAGGGCTGCCTGGCCCTGACTGAGGCCTTTTTTCCCTTGTAACCCTTTGAAGGGCTGCCTGGCCCTGACAGAGGCAAAAGGTCGAGACCAAACCAATCAACTGGGTGTGTATCATTCAGGCTGGGTGTATCTATCATTCAGGCTTCTCTTGTAAACCTTGCATCCTTTCTGAGGCAGGCACACATGCCCACCTGCTGGATCTCCAGGCCATACTTGAAGGGCTTGATGCCCAGCTTGGACAGCAGGGTGGCCTGGGAGGCACCCACGCGCTCGCCCTGCTTCACCAGCTGCACGTCGTTCACCATCTCAATGGTACCCTTGGTAATCTTGGTGGCAATACCCAGGGCCTGCACAGTGGCGTGTGTGTGTGTGTGTGCAGTGGCAATACCCAGGGCATGAAGAGGAGGAGGGTTAGGGCAGCATGTCACAAGTTGGTCAGCTGTGAGCTGTGATGCAAGCTTGCATGGCATGGCATTCTGTGTGCATGCGCGCGCACGCGCGCGCGTGTGTGTGCATGCAACTGCCAACAGGTGCAGGAGCGAGATGTGGGCGTTTGTATGCTCAGAGCTGGTGCAAGAGCAGGCACGAGCGGAGGCGTGGCTGTAGCGTCTTGCTACCACCGGGGCGGATAATGTCTTGAGAGGTCCATCTAGGTGGCCGTGAAAACCTTTTTGGTGACATTACATCTGATGAAGGCCAAGCAGGGTATGGGCCCTGTGCATTCCAATTCCAAACTTGCTTTTCCTTGTGCATTGTCGCACGGCATGCCGTACCTACTGGCAACTATCCCTGATGAGTGTGCAGGCCTCTGGTATGCCGAGAACCTACTGGCAACTATCCCTGATGAGTGTGCAGGCCTTGACAGAGCTGACGCACCTGGAAGAAGGAGGTCTGGGAGGGATCCATACCGGTGGACCCAGCAGGCACGTGCACGTCGCAGGGAGCAATCAGGTTCACGCGGGCAGGGGCGCCGACCTGTGTGTGTGTGTGTGTGTGTGTGTGTGTGTGTGTGTGTGTGTGTGTGTGTGTGTGTGTGTGTGTGTGTGTGTGTGTGTGTGTGTGTGTGTGTGCGCGCGCGCGCATGATGCAATGAGAAAAGCAATAACAGCCATTTCAACTCACAAAAATGCATGTACAGAGCTACCAACTTGCATGCATGCCCCAAGTAGTGCCGATGGCCATGTGCATTCACAGGCAAAAGAGTAAGCGTACATGCACAAGTGCATGCATATGTTTGTGTGCCACATGCTTGATGTTCCATGAGGAAAGCAAATGTTCTGTAGAAGCCCATGTAAATGCAGCATTTCCATATGTGCCTGTACATCATTTATGCATGCAACCGCACGTACGTGCACTCATCCACACTCCTGCGCATCCACATGGCTGCACACACGTGCGAAGCAAGGGCATGCAGCCATTCCTCCCCACACCTTGTACTTGTTGATCTCCTCCTTCACGTCGTTCAGGTCACCATTGGTGAAAATGATGCCCACGTTGTTGACCAGGTGGTCCAAGATGACCCTCCACTTGTCGTTGCCAGAGGTCTCGCAGTACATCTTGATGGAGCGCTTCATCATGGTGTTCTTGCCCATCAAGATGACAGCATCAGGGCGCAGGGCCTGTATGGGGTGGGGTGGGTGCCTGTGCTCTCAGGGGAGTCCCTATTAGGTTGGAACCAGGTGCAGCATGCTCAAGTGTGTGTTAGAAGTGCCAAGGTCAGCCCCAGCACGGCAATGCGCCACACATTGCGCACGAGGAACTGCAGTCGATACAATCACACGACGCTGTGCTGTGGTGTGCAGCCCTATGCTCCTGCTGGCGGCCTAGTGCGGGGTGCATGCTGCTCCCTCCGGACCGCCTCCTTCCTCCCTCACCCTGCGGATTTGCTGGAACTGCATGGAGCCAACGTTGTCGGCGCCCACGATGAAGGCCTTGTCATAGGTGTCCAGGAGCTTGCACACCTTCTCGTGGTCTGCGGGTTGCAGGTGCACGGCACAGCGTGGGTTGGGATGGCTGCTCGACAAGGCGCAGGGCAGGCACCCACTCCCTGCAGTACCACATCAGCCTCACTTACATGCCTCCTTCTGGGCAATCTTCGAGGCTCCTGGCATGGTTTCTGCTGCCTGCTGGTGGAGTAGGCAAGCGTGGGGCTGTTTACAGCGCCAACTGGTTTGAAGTAACCAGAAGGTGACGGAGCTTTAAGCTGCAAACAAAGAAATAGGGTCGGTACAGGCGCGCTCTGCGAGTTTGTGATCTGGATGTTGCAACTGGAGGGAAAACGAGCGGGAGAAGTGTGCGAGACAAGCAAGCAACATGCAAGAATGTAGAATGTTAAATAATTCTTTTCATCAAAATGATGTGCTCCTACAGTCGCCTGCTTGCAGTGGCATCCTATTGGCCACAGTGCTCTTCGCCTCGTAGAACCAAGGACCACCCCTGAGGGTCTGAATTGCATGAGGTTTCAACCTTAATTTGAGCTGCTGCAACCAGGTGAGCAATCAAGCACAGCTGGGAGTGGTGCGCTGGAGAGATGCACGCTTTGGAGCTTGCATTTTACAGTTAGGAGGGACCAGCAGTGCATAACAGGCAGGTGTGCAAGAAATCTAATGCTGCAAAAACAAGAACATATGTTTGTTCCATATTGTTGAATGAAGTGCTTCCGAGAGCAAAAAACAGGGCGTGACATGTCCTGACAGCTGCGCTTACATGCGTGCATGGTTGCAGGGATTGCCATCTGACAAACCACCAGGATCATGACCATACACATCACGAAGGCACTGCTTCCCCTGTGGCTTGCTTTGCTGCTTGTGCTGAGGGCGAGTGCAAATGAGGACGTGGCAATTGCTTTCCTCACTGATTGCTCCATGTACTCCGACTGGTACGTTTCTGGAATCTTTGAGGCAGCACGCCAGGGGATCACGTGCATTCTGGAGTAGCCATGTGGGGTCTCTAAGGCAACCCTGTTCACAGAGGTGGCAAGGACCTGTTTCCTGTGGCTAAAGAGTTGGGTTTCTAGTTGATTAATGCTGTTGTACAAAGTATTGCAGATCATGTCATAGAAACAAACAACCTGTGCCTTCCAAGTCCACCTTGCCACCCCTGTACAGCTGCTGGCCCCCTTTTTCTGCCCACTTCCTCCCAATCATCCTCCCACTGGCAGGCTCCTTCTAGCCCTTGAAATCCCTGCACTCATGTTGCTTGCAGAAACCTTGCCCTGCTGCAGTTGAGCTACAAGATGACACAAGTTCACATGCTGCAGGCAAACAGCAGCCATGCCCTTCAGCTGCAAGATGACAGCATTTCGCCCAATTGCTCGCAAGTTAACGTTCCAACATGTCACATGCTGCAGGCAAACAGTGGCCATGGCCTTCAGCTACAAGATGACGGAGCAGCCTGGCAGCATCAAGAGGGTCATGTGCTGCACAGACCAAGAGCGCCAGCGGTACAATGACCAGCTCCTGGGCCTGATGCCCACACATGTGGCCCCCTCCTTTGCAATTAACCCACGCACTGGTGGGTGGTTTCTTCAGCAATCGAGGGAGGAACCGAGTGTTTCTTCAGCAATCTTCAGGAAGCAAGGGACCCTGTGTGTCCTGTGCAAAGGCTCCTTCTTCTCACTTGCAACATGTGCACAAGCTACATGTGCCCGCGCAGGCGACAACTATGAGCAGCGTACAATATAGGCACAACCACATGTGCCTGCAGCAACATAGCAAATATCTAGTGTAAGATCCAAATGCATGTGTCGTCAACACACAGTCGATGGATTAAGATCAAAAGCCTGGTCATGCGCAGGCGACAACTATGCGGCTTACAATAAGCCGGGTGCTGTGGTGGACTGGATGGCAAGATCTTACCCCGAGGAGCACTGGGTTCTCATCCTTGATTCAGGTGCGCCTCTAGCAATTCATCTCTGTGTATGCAAATGCAATTGCGAAGTACCTCTTTGTAGGCTGGAGAGCAGTATGTGTGCTCATCATCAATCCAGGCGTTTCAATCTGTCCACGGCTTGAAACTCAAGACCAAAGGGAACAACACTTTTCTAGCCGCTCTTACCCTGTTTGACAGAGCTTGGTGCTTTGACTTGAGGTTTGGGTTCAGGAACTTTTATGATGATCCTTTCCAATCCTACCATTTGCTGCCTATAGTAGCCAGTAGGCCCCAATTGGGCAGAGGACGAGGTCTGCCTGCAGCAATCAGTGTTTCAAACTCTTTGATGTTGTCTGGAGGGCAACCTGCGATGCAAATGAGAGGCTGCACTTTTCTCTCAATGCTGTGTCCAGTGAAATGGTTCAGGTAATGCAGCCCTCCCCCTTTCTCTATCTGTCTGTCCTTTTGTCTGTCCGTCTGTCCGTCCGTCCGTCTCTCTTTCTCTCTCACGAATGCACACATTTACAAAAGCACGCACATATCCTAACTCTTGTTCTCAATTCCTCCTGACTGATGGGCTTGGATTCGCCTCTTGCTCAACCATGCAGATATGCTGCTTCGCAACAAGTTTCATCCCAACAACTACAATACCTCAAGGGGCTGGGCAGCATCTGCGCGTGAGTCTTCATGAGCAAGGGTAGAAAAGGGTCTCCAAACCGCATGCTAGCTGGTGTACAGTACAGGCTCAAAAAGTTCATAACATTGGCTTGGTGAATGATCTGAGGGAGGTCCCTATACGGTCAAATGAGTGATCATATTATGCCAAAATTTTGAGGAGAGTGTTGGAAAATCTGTAAAAAAAAAATTATGTGAGATAAAGATGTCTTGCATTCGTTTTGTCCTGCAATGTGGATGCAAGCAACGGGATGCCCGCTTGGCCTCTTAGCGCAACCTTCTCGCGTGCAGCAGGCAGGTTCAGCAACATGAAGATCAACATGTTCAGCTTTTGACTCAAGCATGTTTCTGTGCTTTTTGTGATGGCAACTACATGGCAGTTACAGGAGAGGCCATCTTTCCACACTGCTTAGTACACCCTCAACTGCCGTGTTCTTCAGTCTCCTCTCCTCTTCCTGCTTTGTGCGTCATCGCTCATAGATCCTTTCCTATTGTCTCCACACTGCTCTGCATACCCTCAACTGCCGTGTTCTTCAGTCTCCTCTCCTCTTCCTGCTTTGTGCGTCATCGCTCATAGATCCTTCCTAATTGTCTCCACACTGCTCTGCATACCATCAACTGCCGTGTTCTTCAGTCTTCTCTCCTCTTCCTGCTTTGTGCGTCATTGCTCATAAATCCTTTCTTATTGTCTCCACACTGCTCTGCATACCATCAACTGCAGTGTTCTTCAGCCTCCTCTCCTTTTCCTGCCTTTTGCGTCATTGCTCATTGAAAAGAAAACCACGTAGGCAGCGAGAACACTCCCTACATCGATAAAGTAAAAGGAGCCACATTGGTTGTAAGAGCCACGAGTCGCCCTCACCAGAGGGTAAGAGGGCTAATGTGGGTCGCTCATTCCTTTGTTGATGTTCCCCTGTTGTGCCTTTTTTCCTCTTGACTGCGTCTTACACCTATAGGTTCAGCAAATGAGCTGTGGGCGCGTCACATCCCTGCAGGCAACTCTACTCCTGTGTTCCTCTTGGCTGCGGCCTACACTATTTTCACAGACTCAGCAAATGAGCTGTGGGCATGTCACATCCCTGCATGCAACTCTGTTCCTGTGTCTCTCTTGGCTGCAGCCTACACCTATCTCATAGGCTCAGCAAATGAGCTGTGGACGCGTCACATCCCCTATATTCCTGCGCGCAACGACACTCTGGCTGGGCCGTACGGCCGACATGCTGATCAGGTCAGCGAGTTGCTTCCGTGTAGAGCTGCTGGTTGGCTGGTCTGTGCGTCTCCCATTCATGCCTTAAACAACTGTGTGTGTACGCACGTGTATATGTGTGTGTATGTGTGTGTTGGGAGCAACTTTGCAGTGCTAGCTGACGAGGCCAAAGCAAGAGGTCCAGCCTTTTCATGTAAATGCATTTGGAACAAAAGTCATACCTCGGTGGATGCCTTTTACATGCAGTAGCGTGAAATTTTACATGTTTATTTCTCCAAATCGACTTAGATCCTGGCCAGCCAAGTCCCACACAGAGTAGAAATGCTTTTTCCACTATATGAACTAGAAAAGCAGCAAATAATTTAGTTGCTGTGTTGTTTTCCAGCAGAAAAGAGCCGCAAAGGCTCATTTTTTCTCCAAGCAGCCCTTGATGGTTTCTTATGCTTTTCACCGCACAGAAGTATTGACAGTTTCTTTAAAGAGAGCCACAAGCCTTGTGACAAGGAAAGCTGCCTGCCATGTGCTGTTTTTTTAAATGTCAGGTGCTACTCCTTCATGCACCGTGATGATGTGCAAGAAGTAGAACTCACCTGTCATTTGCTGCAAACAGGGCTTTCTTTAACTTTTGTTTTCAGCATGTGAAAAAGGAAAGAAAGCACTACTGCTTGCCTGCTTGCCGGGGTCTTCTCCTTCGTGCATCGTGTTGATATCCAGAAAGTGGCACCTGCCTGCCAACCGCTGCACACATATTCCTCATCAAAAATACAAGAAAGGAAAGAGACCACCACCGCCTGCTGCAGGTTGGGGGCTTTTTTTTTATGCATCGTGATGATATGCAGAAGGTGGCACCCCTTTGGCTGTCCACCACAGAAGAAGTGCGTGAGGATCCGGAGGTGAGTGGGCGTGTGTTAAGTAAGTGAGAAGGGGTTGTAAGGATTACCGGAGGATGCCATTTTTCAAGGCACACTGATGTTCATGTGAAGATAAAGTTGGTGAAGGTGGTAAACCAGTTTCTGAGCTATGTGCAAGGCAAGGAAGGATGGGAATGCAGACAAGGACAACAAGGAAGATATTTGGCTGCCAACACAGAAAGAGGGGCTAGAAAGCCCAGAAGTGTAAATTTCTGCTTGCATTACATTCCTGCTTTATTACCGAGTATGCTTACATACGATGATGTATCAGTACAAAAGCTTTTCCATCCTGTAAGCAGTGCCTCTTGCTGAACCTAAATTCGTGTTTCAGAAAGGGACTTCCCTTGGTGAGCACCACTATTAAGGCTTTGTTCCACAAGCAGAAAGCTGCATAGACCACGCATATGTGCAGTGTCCAAGTGCCAGGGGAAGTCAGGCGTGTGGGAGGGGAGGAAAGGGTGCTCCCAGCAAAGTGCACAAGTGGGTATTTAGATTGATTACTGCTCTTTCGGCCTTGCAAATTCTTAGCTGCTCCCTTCGCATTTGGGGGACACAGCCAGGCTACCTTTGCATTATCTTAAGAGTTACAACTTAATGATCAAAAGCATATCCACAAGATTTCAAGTCTACGAGATGCCCACATGGGGGGGGGGGCAGAAATTTGCTATGGCGCTTACAAGGTTACAGAGGACTTCCTTGATATTCAATTTGTCCGGGATTATATCATCTTCCCGCCAACAAGACCCGAAAAACCATCTTAAAAGCCAAGGTCCACCGTGGCCGAGGCACCAAGCTACTTTGTTACCTGCGTGGCTTGTAAAGAGTGGCTATGAAGCTTCAAGGCCAAAAGAGCAATATTTACGGTACCATTCCAAATGGTCACTTTGCCCAGGAGCATCGGATACCCTTTCCCCTCGACTTGTCACTGGTCAGACTGCGCGTGTGCCTGGCCCATGCAGCTTCAGCAAATTGCCAATTCTAAAGACAAATTCAGCCCATTATAGCATGGGGCTTCCCAGGGAAAGCACCGGTACCCCTATATATATATTCCTGATCATACAGGCAACTCAAGAAATGCAAATCAATGCAAGCTTTTAGACGTGCTCAAAGTTCACACTACAAATGCAGCTATAAAAGATGTGCTCAAAGTTCACACTACAAATGCAGCTATAAAAGATGTGCTCAAAGTTCACACTACAAATGCAGGTATAAAAGCAGCAGCGGCTTTGTCACTTCACTTGCTTCTTTTCTGCTGTGGAAATTTCGTTTATAGAATCCCCACACTCTCTCAGGCATTCATGGTCTGTGGTGAACTCTGCTCCTCACCTCCTGATCAACCTACAGGCCTGGCGGCTTTCTGGCGACCAATACGTGCAGAAGGGAGGGAAGCCATGGATCTCAGAGATGTGAGTGGCAGGCAGGTAGCAATGTGATGGTTCTTGAACTGATCACCTCTTCCTTCCTTACAAGTGTTCTTGTAAAACGAATTTAGGCTTAAGCTGTCCAGGCAGCACCAGACAAGGCTTGCTCAAATGCTTCCTGCAGTACCTTTGCAAATACCTTGCATTGGCTGCCGTGGTATTGCGAATCCATGCTCAGGTACGGCTACGTGTTCGGAGCAGCAAAGGCCGGGGTGTGGCATCGCTGGCATAAGTCCACAATGCTGTACCCTTCGTACAGTCCTCCAGGTAATAATAACACCATCTGGCAACGTCAACAGCTCAAGTGACGTTGAAGCCGTTTGTAGTCAGCTTGAAATCCCAGCGTAAATAAGTGCGTGGGAAGAAGTCATCACGGAAACAAACACAGAAACGGGCCTCATCGTCAAATCTATCCTACAGTACACATCTGGCATTTGCCGTGACAGAAAAGGAAAAATTACCGTTGTGTTCCAAATTGTTACGTGATATTTATATTTCGGGATGGTTTTTTGGAAATTTTTTGATATTAATTGTTCGTGATGAGCCTGAGGCGTCTCAAATTGGGTCGTGATGGTCGTGATGGCGGGAGGAGCACCCCCCCCCGACTGCAGTCAGCATGCTCCATCTGCCGCTCCTTTTGCTCCATCAGCATACGAAGCAGCGACAGCGGTTGAAATTGCAACTGCGGCAGGAGCAGGAACAGGAGCAGCGGCAGCGTATGGTCAAGCTCTTCCTGCTCCTGGTGTAGTTGCTTTTGCTGCAGTGGCACCTGCTGCTTCAGCTGCTTCAGCTGCTTGAGGGGAGGAGGGGAGGGGAGGGGAGGGGTTAGGGCAAGCTTCTGCGGTGCTTGCCTGCTTGCATGGAGCTCTGTAGGCGCTTCAAATGGCTCTACCTCCTCTTGGAATCCATTCCAATGCTTTAAGCTATAAGCATGGCAAAATTCATGGCAAATGGGACCCGTTTTAGCGAGAGAAGTTTTCGTGACGCCCAGCAGGGAAAATGTTTTTTGATCCTTATTTTTCGTGATGGCTTTTGGCGAAAACGCCGCTGATACTAATTATAGGCACTTTTCGGGACGGGTCTCCGTGATTTGAATCACGTAACAATTTGGAACACCACGGTATATCTTTTTTATTTTCTCGACGTAAAGTCACACGATGGTGAGCATGCTAGCACCGGGGGCATCGCTCTGTCCGTCCTAGAAGGCCTCCTTGGATGGCTTGGGTTCTGGTGTGGGCCCTCCTCTCCATCAGCACCAGCCTCTGGGCCTCAGCGCAGCAGCAGCAGCAGCAGCAGCAGCAAGCGCCTGGGAGCATCGCCCAGCATGATGGAGAACAACGCCCATCCATCACTCCGGTGCACGTCGTCTTCCTGGTGAGCACAAGCTTTGCTCACACCTCTAGGTTTCCTCAGCTGCACATGCTGTTAGCCCCATGAGCATCGCCAGAACCTGCGCACAAACATCATGTTTGCATGCACGCAAGCACAGCACGAGGTACAGTGCATGCATGCACAGGTCCATAGGTTAACAGGGAAAAACCCATCAGTCAAAATGCATGAACTGCTAGCAGCATCAAGCACTGCTTAAGGCATGCTTGTAGCTCTGGGCCACAGTGCCCTGGCGAGCATGCATCTCGTTTTCTGCATCCCGTGTGTGTACACCGCCATGTCATGGCATGGACTCCCATTGCACATCACCTTGCACGATGTACATGTTACCCTTCATCACTGTCCTGGAGGCACACACCTTGATGAGGATTGCACACGATGCAGCTTATCCTGCTGCGCACGTTCACACACACACTCACACACACACACACACATGCACATACACACACACGCCACCACCCTTCCCCCCAGGCTGACTGTACACGCTACAGCGACTGGCAGAGTGTGGGCATGGCATGGAGCTACAAGACCTCAGGCCAACCAGGCAGCCTGAGCAAAGTGATGTGCTGCTCAGAACAGGACAGAGCTGCCTACCCTCCGGACCTGCTGCAGGATGTGGAGACATGGGTCGCGCCCAACTACGCCAACAACCCCCACAACCACGACAGGTGGGCGGGGCTGAAACAGAGCATCTTAATGTGCTGCCTTGCATGCGAATGCAAGTGTGTGTGTGCCTGCATGGCAGGTGGGAATCGCTGCAAGCTGTGCGCTCAGTAGAATGCCGTCCTCATAGCAGCTGGGACAGAGCGTGATGATGGAGTAGCCTTCCTCTCCATCAGAGCACATGCATGGAGCATGGTGCCTGGACAACGTGCCTGGACAAGCACCAACAGGAAGCACCATGAAAAAAGGAGAAAAGTCATTTGGGTCGCAGCTGCCCTCTCTGAAGGGAAGGACAGCAGGGAGATGGAAGACGCCAAGGAGTGTGACAACCAAGGGGGGGTTGGTGCTTGCACTGCGTTGATGGGGTCACGCACTGCTCATACATCGAGACCTGCTCATGAGCCAACCCTCCTTGCCCACGGAACGGTGGGAGTGAGATCACTCTCTGCAGATCTTTTGTACATGTCCTTGGAGGAATGGCATGCAGGTCACATCAATAACACCACGACAAAATGCGGGGCGCACACAGCCTGCGACACTCGTACAAAAGGCGCAAGTTGGGATGGGGAGCATATGGTAGGATGGGGAGCGCGCGGCCCGCATCATTCATGCTGAAGGCAAAGTTGAGATGGGTGGAGCAACTTAGGATGGATAGCACATCTGAATATGGGTAGCTCACAGGTTGCATCCTTTATACCAAAGGCATCAAGTAGTTTGGATGATACATCTGTGGCCTGCAACATGGGCGAGCCGGGATGCCTCACCCTCAACAGCAAGTCAGACTTGGGGAGGGCTTGGTGTCAGGTCAGCCATGCTGTGTGTAAAAATGAGGAGGAACCGCCCCAACAGATTTTGAGCAAACTGAGTTTGCAGAGTAGTCGAGGGTGATTTATGTGGTACTTCTGCGTGTAAGGAAGTGAGGATGGGGCCCTGCAGGAGTGAGTCAGGGGCACTTGGAGGCATTTTAGGCCATTTTTGGCCATCTCCAGACAGATGGGTGCCAAAATGCTTGCTCTGACTAACATTTGCCCAAAACCCAACATTTTTTTGCTTTCCGGTAGGTTTTGGGTCAAACCTAATACATTGGACTGAGAGACTGGGGGGGCAAAATTTGGCTCCAAAACACTTGGTCCCTCATGAGTGCATCTGGCAGGTAAAAGTGGAGCAAGCATGGAAATCAGGCAAGTTCGGCCACAACCTGAGCATTTGGACTTGTTCAGCGCGCTTTCCAGGTGTCCCTGCCAAGTTTGGGGGCCCAGGTGTGCAGGGAGTGGCTCCTGGCGAGCAGTGACAGCTGGGGGTTTGAACAAAACAGCATGCTCTGGATAACCCGCCTGAGCGTATGCTCACTTGACGGACTCATGCATTTGCACCTTGACATGAAAATAGAAATCTCAGACTCGTACATGTGAATTCGAGCAAGGTGGCACATGCTGAGCTTTCAAATTTTGTTTTTATATTTTATTTGTCCCAGCAAAAGTGTTGCGACCCCAGGTGGTACAGCATTTGCTCTGTGATGTTAGTGATGCTAACTTGCCATTTCCCCTGCCAAAATTGAAGTCCGGGGAGCGATTTTCTGGACCCCCGCCTTAGCCCCTCAGCTCTAGACCCCCAGAATGTGCTCCTGATGAAGTGCCCAGTTATCGCTGCTGGTCAGGCAAGCCGGGAGACAACTTCCTAGGGACCCCATTTGGCAGGCATTTTGCCTGCTTTCTGGCCCCACACCCTGGGCACCCCCTGGCACAACCTGAGTATGCAGAGCTGCTCAGGGGGGTCCTGCATACTCATAATTGGCTGGTTGCAGTGGGGCAATGACTCATACCTACTTGGCTGACCTGACGAAGTGCTTTCATACCAACGGCAGCAAGTTGGATGATACATCTATGGCCTGCAGCGTGCAAGCCGGGATGCCTCACCTTTTAGGCTTGCAGCCCATCCTTTACACCAGAGATTCTATGGCCTGCAGTAAGCAAGCTGTGCCCTTCATCTCGTACATTGTCCAGGCGTCCATGGTATCTTTGATGCTGAGAATGGTATGAAAGGATGATGCTTCATGGCCTGCTCTTATTGGGCCAGGGTGCCTGATCCTCAAGGGCATACAAAGAGAGCAATTTTTCCTCTTAAAAACAGGCTCATGCTGCAGCAAATGCACTCTGCAACAAGGCATGCATGCTGTAGCAGAGCCGTGGCTTTTGCTCTGTTTCATGCGCCGGCTCAGCTGCAGCAGCACCACCTGCAGCACTATCAGCAGCACTGTCTGCTTGGCTACAGCAGCACGACATGTACCCCAATACAAGAGATACAGGCACCGGCAGCAGCAATGGAAACCAGCATGCCCCGTGTCCAAAACAATATGCCGACACTTTTCATGCATGCACTGGCATAGCTATTTTGCCCACATAAGTGGCTTGGCTACAGCAGCATGGCGTGTACCCCATATTTTGAAAAATGCAAGCATAGGTGGCAATCGTGAAGACCAGCATGCCGCTCATCGCAATCATGCAATCAGGCTCGTGCATGCAACAAAAGATGTGCAAGAACCAAGATCTGTCGCCCAAGTGGGTGGCTTATGTATAACAGCATGTCATGCACCCCAATTCAATATGCACGCACAGGTAGCAACTGTAAGGCCCAGCATGCAAGACACGAACAACCATGCCAACAGTTCCAGCAATGCATGCCATCATGTGTACAGATACGTGGCCTACAACAAACCTGAAGCGGTAGTGGATTGGCTAGAGCACCAGACCCCGGAAGAGGAGTACGTCGTTGTGTTAGACTCGGACATGACCTTGCGGCACCCATTCCTGGTGGAGGATCTGCACCCCTCACCGGGTAGAGCTATTGGCGCCAGGTGGGGTGCGGGACACAGGAGCTTATTGCTGATTTGGACTCTGGAGTGTGTCGCTGTGTTGGACTGAGACATTCCTTGGAGGAGATTTGCACCCTCTGCCAAGCAGGCCATCAGCACCAGGTGGGGGGTGGGGGGCACAGGAGTATGCTGTTGTCTTGGGTATAGACGTGACAAATTGCAGCATCCATTCCTTGTAGAAGGTCTGCTCCCTCAGCCAGGCAGGGCCATCAACGCCAGGTGGGTGGCGGGCACAGGAGTATGCTCTTTTCTTGGGCATAGACGTGACAAATTGCAGCATCTATTCCTTATAGAAGGTCTGCTCCCTCAGCCAGGCAGGGCCATCAACGCCAAACGTTGTGTTGTGGGGCGCTGGAGTGTGTTGTTGGTTCAGTTGGTTTCTCTGGAGGATGTCGGTTGTGTTGGACTCAGACAAGAAAAACTGCAGCACCCATTTCTGGCGGAGGATCTGCACCTGTTGCCAAGCAGGGCCTCTGGCATGGAATGAAGGGGGGGGACACTAATGCGGCATGGAAAGAATGGGGGGGCAATAATTTGGCCAGCTTGCCTTTTTATGCATGGTCGTTGGTGACCGTCCTGTCTTGTGGCATATGGACAGGCGCCGAGTCGTCCGGCCAGGCCTGTGTAAAAGCCAAACAAGGTGGTGCAACACTTGAAATTGCAGCTGGTGCAGCCTTCCATCCCAGGCGCAGGTGGAGCAGTTGGTGCTGCGAGCTATGCTGCCTGGGATATGTACTTCGCACCTTTGAAAATACTTTTCTGTATAATTAGTGGTATTTGTAGAGGCGCAGCTTCTATCTGCATGCGTCCCAAAATGATACATTCTAGAAGGGTGAACAGGTGCAGAACAGCAGAAAAAACTGATCTCTCTTACTCTTTGTTTCTGGATTTGAGTAAGAAGAGGGCCCTTAGCGGTGTCAGCAGCGGGGAATGCACAGCTTCTACGTGCTCTCCCTCGCATTTCCAGAGAAGAAGCAGCAAAGCAGAAAAAAGAGGGTTTCTTGCAGTGGCACTATGGACAGCCAAGAGAGGAGGAGGTGGTGGGGGTTGGTGAGGAGAGCACTTGTTAACCCTGAAAAGGTGCACTCAGCCCTGCAATGGTACACTCTTCCCTGTGATGATGCTCTCTTCCCTGCAATGATGCACTCAGCCCTGCGATGATGCACTTGGCTCTGCAATTATGCCTTCGGGCCTGCAATGATGCAAATGGCGCTGCGATGATGCACTCAATTGAACATAACGTATGCCTGCAGGAGTTTATTCTCTTCGCCTTGCGCAATAATGCGCTGCGGTCGTGCAAACGGCCCTGCAACAATGCGCTTGCTTAGATGGCATACACGCCGTTGCATCAATGGTGCACTCACTTGTATGGCATACATGCCTGATTATGTACTCAGCCCAGCGCAATTATGCCCTCAGCCCTGCAACCATGCCCTCAGCCCTGCGATGATGCACTCAATTGGATGACATACACGCCTGCAGATGATGACGCACGCAGCCTTGTGCAATGTTGCGCTGGGCCCTGTGATCATGCCCTCAGCCCTCCGGTGATGCACTCACTCGGATGATACACGTACCTGCAGATGATGACGCACGCAGCCTTGTGCAATGGTGCGCTCGGCCCTGTGATCATGCCCTCAGCCCTCCGGTGATGCACTTAATTGGATGATACACGTGCCTGCAGATGATGACGCACGCAGCCTTGTGCAATGGTGCGCTGGGCCCTGTGATCATGCCCTCAGCCCTGCAATGATGCACTCACTTGGATGATACACGCACCTGCAGGTACACGTACATGATTGGTGTCAACAATGAGCTTGCAGAGCGGCATGTCAAGGACATCCCCCCCCGCAATGACACACTTGCTGGCCCATACGGCAGGCGGGCAGACCAGGTGAGCCATGACAGGTTACAAATTATAGGCGCAGAAGGCCTTCAGGCGAGCTTGATTTTGAACTTGATGTGTCACAGGTTACAGATGCAAGGCTTCTTCAGGCAAGGGATTACAGATTACAGTCTTTTGAAGCTGTGGCAACCTTGCTGGCTCACATTGTAGGCAGGCAGACCAGGTGAGCTATGATGAGTTGTGTTGTGAAGAGGCAAAATGCCTTCAAGCAAGGCATTTCAGATCACAGGTTGCAGACACAAAAGGCCTTCAGGCGAGCGATAGCTTCTGAGTGTGAGTGATCACCATGTGACTTTGTTTTGCGCCTTGTAACTACCTTGCTTTTTATGCTATCTTGTGGCTGCTGTGTTTATAAAAAGCGATAAGCATTTGAATCTCAAATTGATGCATCCGCCATCTATGCGCTAGTGTTTGATTTTTAGGCTGTGTGGACGTCATGTCCATCTTGCATCATTGGATCGCAGAACAAAGGAAGTGATGGCTGTTTCTTTTTGAGTGCATGTATGCATGGAAGTGCATGGTCACTTCTGCTGGTCTGTGAAGTGCTGGGAGCCCATCCTGTAATACTCATTGAATGACTTTTAAGACGCAGAGAGAGAGAGAGAGAGAGAGAGAGAGAGAGAGAGAGAGAGAGAGAGAGAGAGAGAGAGAGAGATCTTAGTGAGAGCCAGTGAGCATACCGCTGAAGCAATATGCCACACAAGAGGACCCGCAGCGGAGGTGGAAGCATGGTCCTACGTGATGGATTCTACAGACATTTTGAGGGACACAGGCTGCGTAAGCACCTTCTTCTCATAAGCCATCACAGCTGCTATCACAGCAACCGCTCTTACCGGTCATAATAATTGCTGTCGCAACAACTGCTCTCAACATGCGCACTCTCAACATTATATACACACACACACATATATATATATACATATACACATACATATATATATACATATACACATACATACATATATATACGATGACCACTCACAACAAATGCAATGAACATGTGCAGGTGGGGGGCTTTTTCTTCATCCACAGGGACGATCTGAAAAGGCTCTCAAAGCCATGGCTGCAAATCACAGAAGAAGTGCGATTTGATGAAGAGGTGGGGTCATCTTTGGTGTGCAGCTGACCACAGGGGCTCGCTATGTGTTTCCTTCCAGCTTGTTGTTTTCTCGTTATGTGCAGGTTCTGCTTTGGGATTGTGCTTCCAGTGTTCAGCTTAGTAGGTTCCTTTGGGTTGGTTTCATTTTTTCCAGTGTGTACTTTATACATTGCTGTTACAAAAAGGTTTCTGTATTCTGTTTTGCTGTGGGATCAATGTGCATGTCTAGTCCCTTTGGTCTCTCCGTTTCTGGTGTGTTCTTTTCTCTAGAGTGGAGGTTTGATGTAGTGTACGCATTTTGTTGCTGGCTTGTTGACATCTTTGGCGATGGACACCTTAGGAGGACCCTCTATCAGCGCTTTTGACATGCTGCCATAATTCATTGCATGTCACAAAAGCTGCTAAACCTTCCAGTGGCATGGGCAAGTGCTGGCTGAATTCGCTGCAGTGCATTCCATCACCTCGGCTTTGAGCTGAGGAAGCTCGTCTTCAGAGAACTGTCAGCCTCATGCCAGCCATAAGGTCCCCAGCAGTAGCCACGGTGTTTACAAGCTATACACACACACACGCACACGCACGCACGCACGCATACTCACACACATATTGCCCCTCAAAGAAATGTTGGGAAAGCACGCCGTGACGTCCTCAATTCATTTTGACACACTTACTCTTTGCATGTGACGCATGCAGGCATGGAGGCTGACTGGGGATGTGTACTCCACCCACAGGGGCGACAAGCCCTGGATCTCAGAGATGTATGGCTACGCCTTTGGGGCTGCCAAGAGCAATGTGTGGCACAAATGGGACACCATCTCCATGATATATCCCTCATACAACCCGAGTGGTCAGTCCTGAGGGGAGCACAGTGCCCAGCAGTGCTAGGGATCTCACACAAAACAAAGAAACCAATTCCAGGACCTGCCCCTCATATCAGGTTATATGAGGATAGCCTGAGCAATGATGCCCATGGGGGCACTGTGTCCAACAAGAATCTGGGCAAAACAGGGAGGTTTGTTGTCTGCAAGCTCTGTACAGCCTTTGTACAGCCCAGCAATCAGTCATGGGGGTGGCCACTTGTCGCAATAAGCAGATTGAGTTTTGCTTAGCAGGATATCCTCAATCTCAGCATCAGCAACCTTCAGCCAAGCAACACCATGCTGCACCAGGGAAATATGCAGATATTACACTTCCATTCTACAATAAAATCTAAAATTGTGTCTGTATGGGGCACGCGGCCATGTGGCCCTCAGTGGTGCTGCAGTTGGTGAGGTGCTCGTTGCTTTGATATTCCTCAGCTTCAGAATACTTGACAATGTGGGGTCCTGAGCAAGCACAATGTCTAGGGCTTGTCAACTCGGTGCATCTTCTCTGCATTTGGCATTTATCCAGTGCCCAAAGTCTGTATATATGTGCCATATTTGATGTGTGATCCTATGGAATTGGTTGACCCTAACAATATTTTCAGGAGCAAATGTAGGTCCTGCATTGTACCACTCAAGGTAAAATTATGATTGCCACATAACACAAGACCCAACACTTCACAACTGAGCAGGAAAACAACGCTTTCTTTGCTGACTTCCACTTGAAACGGTTTCATTTTTCCATAAGCCTCCGTGGGCTGTCAGGGCAAGCTTTTCTTAAAGTTGGAACATTTTAAAGCTCCTTGAACCGAGTGAAACCCAGTTTACAGGAACACGGCATGTTTCCATTCACCAGGGATTCCCTGTGCTAGCTTGCTAGTAAAGGAACCCTTCCCTACTGCATGCGGCCTTCTTGGCATGCGCAGTCATTACGTTTTTGCCTTTCCCTGGCACGCACTTGGTGCTGCTCGCCACCTTCACAAATTGATGAAGCTGGGTGCAGTGCAACCCTGTGCAGTGCAGTGCAGTGCAATCTTGTGCCTGTGCTGTTGCAATAAAAGCACTTCTTCTTATGCAGACCATAGTGTGCCACATGTGCCACAGATCCTTATGTGTGCATGTATGGATCTCCTGAAGATTCTTCCCTACCTACACAAGGCCCTGTACATGTGGCATGCCATGGTCTGCAGCTCGCTGCTTCCCAATTCCTGGCCCTGTCACGAGCTGGGGGTGAGGCCCTGGTGTTGCTGAGCTGGGTTGACATTGGTATCCCTTCCTTGGCTGAGAGAGCAGCTGTGAAGTTATATCATCTCTGTGCCTAAGAGGGCAGCTGCGTTTTGCGATTTGCGGCGCTGTGTGACACACATCTGCTGAGGCTAGGACTTCCTGCTTTGATGCTGTGGTGCTCTCTGACTGCTGTAACAAGGGTTACAAGAGGTTGGCCTACAGCCCGAGACTGTGGCTGGTCGGCTGCTGGTGAAACTTTCTCAACCAGCCATCAAAAATTGGAAACAACTCCGACAAAAACTAGGAAAATCTATACAAGTACTGATGTAGGAAAGCACTGATTTCAGGATCAGTTGAAATGTGAAAGCTTGCCAAGAAAGGTGAAGTCTGTGATTTGAAGCCGGGCAGAAGTATGTAACGGCGCTGCAACACTGTGGCTTTCTGTAAAACACTCCTACAGTGGCTGTGATTGACTGCTGTGGCTCTGTGACGTAACTCTTATGTGCCTGCTATCAAGCACTGGTATTGCAAGCGTTGACGTACAAGCTTTGACACAACAAGCGCCGGTGTGGCAGGTACTTGCATTGTGCTGTGCTGCAAAGACAAGCAGCCGTGCTAAACAGCACAACACCAGTTACCCCTTTCCAATGGCACACACAACAGGCTACAGCCTGGGATACATTCCTCATTCCTCTCATTTCAGCAGGCACTGGCCCTTTGATTATTTTGTCTTCAACGAAATGCCTTCACAGCGGCATTCCCTCAGGACTGCAGCCTGGGATTCCAGTGTTGGTTCATTCCAATGGCACATACAATCAATTTTCCCTTGAATGGGCTGCAGCCTGGAATCCAGTCCTCGTTCCTCTCAATTCAGCAGGCACTGGCTCTTTGACTTTGCCTTCGACAAAATGCCTTGTACATATGGTTCTCTTTGGGTATTTCCGTTAGGCATCTTTCCTTCCTTGAGGCACTCAGAGAGGTATTCCCCTTGAATTTGCTTCCAACTCAATGCCCTTCACAGATGCACTTTTAAGGTCATGCACTGTGTTGTATTGTTCTGCCTTCATCAATCACTAGTTTCTCAAGCACCAGCACGCTTAGACTTTGCTTGCAGCCCTTCTCACAAACCCAAGGGGTATGCACTATGTCCTGCTGTTTTAGCATTCACAGTGACAAGTTGGACAGTCACCAAAACTTCAACCTTGCTTGCACCCCATTTCCTTGCGCGTAGGCATTCCCAAGACAGTGCAGGAACTTTAGTCCGCTCTTCAGCATCACCAATCACCGATTGGCAACCACTACAACACTTTGACTTTGTTTTCATGTTTTTTTTTGGACGCAGGCATTCTGCAGGTCATGCACTGGGGCCTGCTGTTCACCATCGAGGGTCACCCGCTTGAAAAGCAAAGCACTGCAGCACTCTCACCTTGCCTGCACCTCATTCCCTTTGCACACAGGCATCCCCAAGGTCATGCACTACGGCCTGCTGTTCAGCATCGACGATTACAAGTTTGACAAGCACTGGCACTTTGACTTTGATGTCACTGTGTGCCCTCCCTGGGACAGCCCCATCCACCAGCACTCCCGTGCTGGTATCTTTGAGCCCCCGCCTTGGCCTAAGGACCTCAGGAGCTACAAGAGAAAGGTGTGTGCGTGCGTGTGCTTGCGTGCTATTTGGTTGGATGAGATGCACCTTTGAGCCCCCGCCTTGGCCTAAGGACCTCAGGAGCTACAAGAGAAAGGTGTGTGCGTGTGTGTGTGTGCTTGCGTGCTATTTGGTTGGATGAGATGCGCCTTGGAGCCCCTGCCTTGGCCCTTGGCCCACCACCCTCAGGGGCACTTGTGAATGAGAGCAAGGCATGCCTCTATGCATGCCATTTGATTCATGGATCACTCTCGTAGCGTCTGAGTTTTAAAGTCGGGCCCAACGTGGCCGGCACCCGCACCTGAGAGCAAGGAACGCAAGTGCTCGAGACTGTCCAGAGACTTATGTGGTTGCTGTGTGAGCTATTTGTATGATGCATGCAGCTTTGCTTGAGCGCGTGCACACACACACACACACACACGCACACACACACACGCACACACACGCGCACACACACACACACACACACACACATACACACACACACATACACAGGGTAGAGGCGGAGGCGGCGAGTACTACCGGGACCTGTTGTCTCTGGAAACTATCACGACGCTCAACGCAGCATTTTGTGACTTCCACCTCAGGCACTGCCCGCCCTCACAGCAGC
Source organism: Dunaliella primolecta (assembly GCA_914767535.2). Taxonomy (NCBI): domain Eukaryota; kingdom Viridiplantae; phylum Chlorophyta; class Chlorophyceae; order Chlamydomonadales; family Dunaliellaceae; genus Dunaliella; species Dunaliella primolecta. The sequence continues at coordinate 16,198,473 of OU611752.1, forward strand.
TGCTGGATGTATGCACGATGGTAAGCAGCATCGTTGAAGGATTGGGGGCTGTCTCGGATAAGCGTTCTGGGACTTCCACCTCGGGCAGCGCCTGCCCGCCCTCACGGCAGCTGCTGGATGTGTGCGCATGAGCAAACAGCACCATTGCAGAGTGGGGAATGTTTTGTGTCTGCGCTTGGTGACGTCCACCTCAGGCGCTGCCCGGCCATGGCACGTTGCTGCTGTTTGGGGGTGCACAGTGTCATGGCATATGCCGGCACATACACGTTGGCACATCGCGTTGGCCCAAAGTGGCAAACACTTTGGAGGGAAGGGCACTGGACTGTGGGCGCTGCCCGCCCATGGCTCAGCGCTCCTGTTTTTGCCTGCATAATGTCATGGCATATGCCAGCACATACACTCTGGCACTAAGGACTGTCCCAAAGTGGTGAATGGTTTAAAAGGAAGCGCTGCACCATTCCAAAGTGGCAAATGGTTCAAAAGGAAGCGCTGCACCGTACCAAAGTGGCACAAGGTTGTAAGGGACGGGCACCTGGCTGCAGCAGCACACACTGCAGCTGCTGGATGTGTGTGTTGTAGTGAGCAGCAAAGAAAAAAAGCAGAGAAGGATGTTTGATGCAGATTGTTTGCGTATCTGCAAGCTCCAACAACCATTACCCCCCCCGAGCAGTTGTTAAATGTGTTCATGGTAAAATCCCAATGCCACACTCTAGGGCCTTCCGAAGCCAATATGATGCCCAGGAGGTGTCTTGAGGGATTGGGGATGTATGTCATGGGGCTTGAGGGATTGGGATGTATGTCACGGGGCTTGAAGATTGGAAATGTATGTCATGGGGCTTGAAGATTGGAAATGTATGTCATGGGGCTTGAGGGATTGGGAATGTATGTCATGGGGCTTGAGGGATTGGGGATGTATGTCATGGGGCTTGAGGGATTGGGAATGTATGTCATGGGGCTTGAGGGATTGGGAATGTATGTCATGGGGCTTGAGGGATTGGGAATGTATGTCATGGGGCTTGAGGGATTGGGGATGTATGTCATGGGGCTTGAGGGATTGGGAATGTATGTCATGGGGCTTGAGGGATTGGGGATGTATGTCATGGGGCTTGAGGGATTGGGAATGTATGTCATGGGGCTTGAGGGATTGGGGATGTATGTCATGGTGATGCATCATTTATGTGGGGGCATTGGAGTCATTTCCGCAACAGCCCCCCACAACCAGCATTAAGTCACTCATGCTTTCTGCATGCACCTTAGTGTGCCCTGAGTGTAACATTAGGGCATACATACTATGACAGGGCTCGTACCATCTGTTTATCTCCCAAGCATTGAGATGCGCAGGAAAACTGGCACGTGTGGGTGCTTTGTGTGGCTCAGAGGCTAAGTTGCGCCCAATTTGGCAGAAATGTGGTGGAATTTAAAATGTGCAGCGAATGACCAGCGCTCCTGGATTTCAGCTGCTCTTGACTTATCTTGTGATGAAATGTCAAAGTATGCGATGGGGCGGTGGGGTGATGTGCTGGTGGGGGCTGCCCTGGGGAATATGCAGGTGCAGATAGAAAACCCCCCCACCCGGCAAGTACCCTTCCCTTCCTGATTCAGTGTTAAAATGTGCAGAGCCCACATAAGCCTAGTGAAGGTGTTTTGGTTATACCGCTGCTTTTTCATGCTTGCATACAGCTCTGCGATGAATAGAACGAAACATGTGTGCGTCACCATCAGAGCACATCCTCTGTGGAAAGTGCATGGTCATCAATGTTTTGCCAAACAAATGCAACTGGTTTCAGGCTCGCATTTTTGTTTGTGTGCAAAATCTTCACAGGCCGTCACGCAATATACAGAGGTCCAGTGGGAGGTTCAAGATGAGGAGTTGCATTACCGGTGCAAAGATACAGAGGTGAGTGATACGCTGCACATTGTCCTGCTATGTTGTTACCATGGTATGTGCTTTCGTTCGTGTGGTTTGCTTTTGTAGTGTGTTCTGCAGCCAGTTTGCTGCCCCAAGTCTTGGTCGGTGATTACCCTTGGGCTTGACTTGCCACCTTTGTAGTCAGTTTCTTGCCATTGTCAAGGGTCAGTCATGTAATTATGTGTTAATGTCAATGTATTATTCATGTGTTGCTGCACCTGCCAGTCATGAAATCATGTGATAATTTTTTTTCATGTTGCTGCACACCCTGCCTGAAAACCATCCACATTCACACCCCTGTCAATCTTCCTCACCATCATTTTGTTTGCATGTCCTTTCTCCTGTATGATACTTGCGTGGCTCTTCCCAATGATGCTTGCATGCCTTCTTCACACACTCCCCTGCTGCCATCGAGATCGGCAGCTTGTTCCTCATCAAACATGCAGCAATAGGTCCTGCTGCAGACATCGTTCCTTCCCTGCTCTCTTCTTTTCATTTCTTGCAGCCGAGGTGTCGGATGTGGGCCAAGGCTGGAGAGTGCGACAAAAATGTGGCGTACATGAATGTGGGTCGTGCCGTTACCCAGAGCAAACAGAAGCTATGCAGCCCTCGCGATGGATGGATGGATGGGATGGGAATGACAGGGATCTCGTTTTTCCAGAAGCGTGGCTTGATGTCAAGCGGAGGATGGCCATGCGTGCTGTACTGTGTATGGTAGAAAAAAAGTGAAGCACACTCTCGCATCTCCATGCTTTGTGTTGCCGTGAAACTGAAGGGGAGATTTTGAAACCACACAGGCAGCGCAACCACTCCCAACATTGGTCATGGAAACGCAACACCTAGGGTCAAGGTACTTGGACATACTTGACTCAGGTTATGACACGCAGACACAGTGGCAAACGAGCCGTCGGGCAAGTGACTGTTGTCGACCCACTCTGCATGCATTGGGCTGCTGTGCATCCTCACGCTTGCTTTGGCTCCTTTTCTTGTGTGGAAACTGGGCGTTCTTCTTCTCTTAATCCTGCACTTGTTCTTGGCACATTACCTTTCCTCCGCATGCAAACTCAGCCAAACAGCAAAAGCCTCTGAAAGACAGCTATGGCATTGAAAGATGCATTTTAAATCCGCTCGTTCCTCTGCCCCTCACCCATTCTTGCACTGCCCCTTTCCTTTGAATGATCCTTTCCTTGCACTGCCCCTGACGCAAGCCTGTAGCCCCAGTCTCCGTATCTTGCTCTATGGAAGTGCTCTCTTCTTTTGCTCTTTTGTGCCTTCAAGCGCCTTTGGGAACACCATGCTTTGGGGGCTCATACAACCATGTTTTTGTGACGCAGGTTGCCGTGCTTTTGGGGTTCCCACTGTCATGCCTTTGGGGCTCGGATTAGCTTTTGTGTGCTGACATGTACTAGGCAAGCCGAGACATAGCCTGTGCACCCTAGCCCTGCATTCCCTTTATCTGCATGAGGATTTGCCTTGAGGCAGGTGGCCTTTGTACCTGCCTGTCTAAGGCTGCTCACACCTACCCCTTCAGACGCAACCCCCAGTTGCTGCAACAGTCAGCACACACACACACACACTCCCTCCACACTGGGGCCCTCTGCAAACCCCTCCAAAATTTGTCCCCTCCAAATGCTGTAAGTGTCAGCTCTTACATTTTCTCTCCGCACAGGGACCCTGCGCCTGCAAACCCCTCAAGAAGCTGTTCCCTTCGAATGTAGCGCCCTACAAACCTTCCCTCCAAATGCTGTAGGTGTCAGCTCTTACATTTCTCTCCGCACAGGGACCCTGCCCCTGCAAACCCCTCAAAAAGCTGTTCCCTCCAAATGTAGCGTCCTCCAAACCCTCCCTCCAAATGCTGTTAGGAGTCAGCTCTCACGTTTTCTGTCCGCACTGGACATTGCCCCTGCAGGAAAACTGCCGGGAGGCATGTGGCCTCTGCTCCCATCTGTCAGAGACCACTCCCCGGCCTGCCCCGTCAGAAACCTTCCAAATGCTGCAGAAGTTGGCAAGCACCCTGGGTGTGGAGATGCCCGTGCACTCCCCAGACAACCCCTCTGTTTTTATGCCAGGTGGGTAGCGCGCCGGGTGATCTGGGAGCTGAAGCTTGTATGGTTCACAGTTCAAACTGCACGATTTAATTAGTTGGTCTTATCAATAATAAAACTTATTTTTTTTATGAATTGCCTGAAATGGCTGAAAGGCAGCGCAGAGTGAAGAGAAGGCCGCATATGGTTGGTGCATGGAAGGCCGCATGAGGTGAAAAATCCCGTATGTTGAATGGAAGGCTTCTGCATAGGTGAAAGGTGAAAGAAAGGCTGCATGTGGTAAGTGGAAGGCTGCGTAGGTGAAAGTAGAGCCATGTGGTTAAGGAAAGGCCGCATGATTGTGAGGGTACCAATCCACGTCTCCACCTCAGTGGTATAAGTAGTACCTTATTTAGAGCTTTTCAACAAGACATCAATCCAAGTACAAAGGAGTGTGCTTGATCTTCAATTGGTGAAGATGGATGAGCTCATGAGTTTGCCCACTTTTGTTTTTTGCACCTCACTAGCACCGTGGTATTAGCTAATAAATAGGCATGACTTTTGGGCAATGAAATGATCTTAATTTAGCGTAGGGAGGCACTCAGGCCGTCTCCGATTGGCAGCCTTACTTGGCTCCTGATCATCTTCTCCTGATCATCCTGACAGAGGGTCTCATTCCCGTCTTTTATTGGGCTGGAGCATGGGAGCTTGGAGGCAAGGGAAGCTCCAGAAGCAGGTCCTGATACAGCACATGCCTGCAAAGAAAGAGACCTCTGCCACCATTCGTTACAAGAACCTAATGCTTACCTGCCCCCTGGCCCCAATAGCATTCTAGTTGATGCTCAACAGACATTGTGCAATCATTTGAGACAAAAGGCCGCACCGCTTGGGGCTCGGCACAGATGAAGACAATGCTCAACTGGAGTTGCGCAAGTGGTTCTGTCGGAAAGCCGCACTGCTTGGGGGTTGGCAGACATGAAGACAACTGCGTCTACAGAAGAAAAGAAATAAAAAAGAAAACCATAGAAGGAAAGAACAGAAAAGAAAAAGAAAAGACTGTGTGAGCATGAACGTCCAGCTGCGTGCATAAATGAAGGGTGCCCTAACAAGCAAGCTAGCGAGGACCTCACCAAAGCCTACAGAAGGTTGAAGCTCTGTAGAGTAGGAAGTTGTTGGCCTTGTCTCTGTGTGTGTGCAGGGAAGTGTAAGGTGCGAGACTGACCCCAACAATGACGCAGCCATGCAGCGAGTCGTTTAGTTGGCGCGAGAACAGTCATGCCCACACTTTGTGCAGCAATTGCGCAAAGGATAAGGCTGCCCTCACACATTTGTGGTTGCAAGGGAAAGCGTAGCTGAACCATGGAGCTGTCATACAGCACCCTTGGTCAACCAAGGTTGCAGGTTACAGGTTACAGAAACAGAGGCTAAAAGCGAGAAACTTGGTCAACCAAGCGCGGCCAAATCTTGGGGCTGCCATGTGCTCTCCTTCAAGGAGGAGTGCGGTTGCACCTTGAGGCTGCCATGCAGTAATTGTGGCACACCAGGCGTGAGTGCAGGTGTGATTGAAGGCATGAGTGCAGGTGTACCCCGAGGAATTGATGGAGTGAGGCGGCCACCTCCACTCCTTGTGGTGCTCCATGACATTTAGAGAACCACATGTTTTCTGTGCACACAATCGTCTCGCAGGGCAAAAGCGTTATCTATGCATGTTGGCACATTTTAGTGCACGGTTTCCAGGAATTGGGGCAGTCATCCAGCATATGCATTCTTCAGGGCATGAGTGCACACATACCCAGGGACCTCCTGTTCTGAGGTAGGTCACGTCTATGTCGTGTGCTCGCAAGGAGGCGCGTCGCCGATCCATGATTTGGGCAAAATGGAATTGCTGTTTTGTAAAATGAAATAATGCTGTTTTGAGGCAATTCACCTCTGCATCTTGTGCTCGCAGGGAAGCGCATCGCTGATCCCAACAATGGGGCAACGGCGCAGCAGGCAGCTGGACAGGCAGGACTACAGGACAGCGGCAGCAGCACCACCATCACCACCACCAATGCACCAGACGGCAGCAGCAGCAGCACTGGCCAGAGCAGCAGCGGCGTCACCATCAACAATCAGAGCGGAGGAGACAGCGCCAACAATCACGTTGGAATCAGCCCCTCCAGCCAGAGTCTCGGGAACACTGATAGCGCGCAGAGTAGTGATAGCACGAGTAGCCTAAGTGTGGGCAGCACCACAGGGGGTGGCGGAGAGAGCGGTGGGAATGTCAGGGTTGGCAGTGAGGGCCCTGGCAATGGCAGTGGTATCAATGCTGGGGGTGGGTTAGTGACAGAGCAGCAGGAGGGGAGCAGACTGAACCTGGAGGCCTTAAAAGCATGGCAGCAGCGGGGGGTTGGGGAGAATGTGGGCAAGAATATAGCAGAGAACAGTGGCGGCAGCAGCAGCAGCAGCAGTGCTGGCGCTGCTACTACTGATGGGGGTACACAAGGCATGCAGCAGCAGCAGCAGCAAGCACAGCAGCATGTGCAGCCTGAAGATGAGCTCAACATCACGAAGCAGGAAGTGGTGTCGCCCGGCGAGCGTGCGGCTGGGGAAACACAACAAGCTCACAAAGCTCAGGGAGGAGAGGGTCCAGCGGAGAACGGAGAGGCCAGGGTCAGCAATGAGGGAGGGGTCAGTGATAAGGGAAGGGGAGAGCCTGGAGTGGGTGGGCAGCAGCTGCAAACCCAGCAGGCGGCAGCCCCGCCGGCGAAATCCAAGAGCGCGCTGTTGCTTCGGTGCTACCGGATGTCTTTGAAGCTGGATGAGGTGGGAGCTCTGTCATGTTGGGATGGATAGGTTCATTCCAACGTGTGGTCCGCACACTGTTCAATCTCACCTGGAGCCCTCGGAGAGGGGCTGTAATGCTAATGTGGGCATGTATGCATGTTGTTGATGACGTGTTTAAGTGCGAGAGCTTAACAGTGACGACAACATGCGGGGATCTGACCCTGTGGTTTGTTTCCTGCTCAACACCAATGTGCACATGCCGACTCTTTGGCCCTCCTGAGGTTTGTGTCCTGCTTAAGGGGCTGAGTTTTGGTTGATGGGGTCACATTGTTTTTCCTAATTCAGGACAAGCCGAATCAGGCATGTTGTGCTTTCTGTAACATGGGCTCAAGTGGTTTGCTCAAACAGGCTCACTGGAGCCTGCTCAGTTTTGCAAATAATCGGTCATTGCAAGGGCCCAAGACAATTGCAGTGCTGCTGGAATCCCCGAGGGGTTCTAAAGAGGTTACACACAAGTATGGAAGCATGTACTCTGACATGCATGCCTGCTTTCCTTCTTTCCTTCTTGTGCGCCATGGCATTCAAACTTGTCTTTGGATCGTTTATATAATGCAAAGGCAAGCAACCGCCTTCTTTGTGTGCTCTCGATGTCTTTTCTTTGAAACTGCTCGCCTTCAAGCCTGCTCACTCCTTCCCATTGTCATTGCCATGGCTTGTGAAGTGCTCCCTTTCTCCTGCAATACCAAAATGACGTTGCACATGCTCCCTTCCTGGCAGGTCAAAGCCTGCGTTGATGCAGCACGCAAGCTTGAGCAATGGGAGAAGCCGCCCTTGCAGGCCAGTGCAAATGAATCTGGGTCATTTGAGGTGCGTTTATATATTGTGTTTGTCATGGAGTTGGTGTACAGTGGGTCAGGGTCATTCACCTTATGTCCGTGTTTGTGCTCATGATGGTGTAGGGTCGCATTCCCATGCAGCAAACAAATGTGTTTGAGCTTGCTGAGCTTGCTGTACTGGCCTCAAAGCAGAAGTGCATGAATTGGCATGGGTGGGAGCAACCAAAGATGGAGTTGGTATGTAGGTATTGTTTTCATCCCTTGTTCCTCATGATGTGCTCAGCCCACAGACAGATGCTCATGCATGTGCGCACATGTGCTTACACACACACATACATGCGCACACACACGCACACACACACACACTACACACACAGACACGCGCACACACGCACGCAAGCGCGCACACGCGCACACACAACACACACACACACACACACACACACAATCACACACACACACACACACACACACACACAGGACACGCTTGACAGCCAGGGCACCCAGGGTCTGACAGTGTCTGGACTTTCCCAGCCTTTGATAAGAGCCAGCAGGAAACTGGTCCTGCCCACCAAGGATGAGGCCACTTCCAAAGCTGCCGGTCCCACAAATGCAGAGGGCAAGGACAGTAGTATCCTCCCAAAGATGATCACATGGCAGGTGTGTTTGTGTAGGGCAGGCGTTTGAGGGGTAGAAAAGGGAAGGGGGGGGGGGGGTCTGTAAAAGGGGTGAAGGCGGTGTGGGCAGCCATGTGCACACTCTAGGCCTTTTGTCGACTGAGCCTCTTCCTTACTCCTTTGTCTTTAACTGACTGCCTAGTCCAAGCTTAACTTTGGCTGTCCTTTTCAAAGAGGGTCTGCAGAATACCTGAAGTGCAATGCTCACTACACTGCATTATTCCCATTCCTGTAATCAATGGCTCCCATTCCTGAAATGCATTGGTCCCGCCCTTGAAATGCATTGCTCTCATTCCTAAAATGTTTTTGTCCCACCCCTGAAACGCATTGCCCCTGTGGAGGCCTGGAGTGGGCTGGGTCCTGAAGCCTGTGGGCCCTGCCATTGACACAGGCAGAGAAACTGCATAATCCTGTTTTCTTTCTTTTAGGTCCAAGGGTCTGTTCAATTCCATGTGGCACTATGACTCTTGGATCACAGAAAAAAAAAAGGATAAGAGAAACTACGTAGGAAGTGAAAACACTCCCCACATCAATCAAGGAATTCTCTTCACACCAATTTGGCAGAAGAGGATACCTACAGCCAAGGCACTGTGTATCTTCTCCACTAAGACAACCACGAAATCTGCTATCTCATCATGCTCCCCTTTCTGTGTTCACAGGTGTGCGGAGTTTGGATTCTGGCCATTGTGGTTTTTTTGGCAGCCATGCCACGCTTCTTCAGGATGAGGAAGCGAAGAGCTTTTCGATCTGAGTAGGATGCAACTGAATGGTGTCCCTGAAATAAAGCACGTGCTTTTTTATTTGTGGGGCTGGCATTGGGAAATCAGATAGATTAACAAACATCCTGAGGAAACCTGCAATTGTTATGTTTCTACGCTGAATGCTCAGCGGCTTTTTTATGTTTTTTTAAGAACTATTTATTAATGATGACAAATGAGTACCGGTCAGCAAACAAGGACATGCTTGCTTACCTCACACTTTCCCCCTCCCATGCTTTGCTGATGGTTGGGATAATGAACCTTTTGAGAAGCAGTGTTAGCGCTTGCGAAAGCTGATCATTTTTTGGCTGTTCAGCGTATGACAACTAATATATGCTAACAGACATGCTTGCTTCATAATGCGCTTTAAATCCTCCTTGAGACCTCTGAGCTTTTTACTTCTTGAGCATCACTAGCCTGTTGCATAGAAATAAAATCTGCAGCAAGTATGCCAGGTTCTGGAGCCGAGTGCTTCTAGCAACCCTCCAGATCCCCACTAGCGCTTCTTTTTCCTGCTTTGTGGTGGAGGGGACTTACAAGGTTTACAGGAATAAGGCCTTCAGTCAAGAAGTGCACGACTGCTAGCCTGCTCATGAAAGGCAACTAATTTATGAAGGAAAAAGGAAGTTTGCTGTTGTCCTGGTTCAAAAAAGCAGACACATCATGACATCCTGCATGTGGTTTAGATTTAGATTTACACGGGGGGACCTTCAGCCAGACTGTTCGCTGATCAGCCTGTGACTGGTCCTCGCCAGCCAACAGAATTTCCATACTATGGAAAGCTTAGTAAGCTCAGAAACAAACGAAAAAAACCTGCATGTGAGAACAAGGGAGCATATTTCCTGCGGAGGGAAACCACCTGGGGATGTGTGCAATGAAAGAGCACATGTTATTCATCCTGGACATCATCATCAATGAGTTACAATGGGGTTTGACCTTCAGCCAGGTAGTTTGGCTGCTCGATCTGCTCAACTGTTCCAACTGCACAAAAAATATCCATGAGATCAGAAATAAAGCGATAAGTCTCGTTAGTTTGCTTCTGCAAGAAATGAATAGCATCCTCAGAGCTAGCTTGAGAATAGTAGAAAGTGCCTGAATCGTCCAGAAAAATTCTATAAGACGAGGGGAAGTCAGAAAATAACTGTGCATAAGCCCTTCGAAGAGAACACACAGAAGCGCAAGAACAAAGGAACACCACATGCTTTTCATCTTGGAGTCCTTGTTCACATCTATCACAAGTTCATGTGTGCTCCTGCCAAAGTGATGTCTCAACTCTTAAAGTATGAGCATGTAAGCGAAAACGTGCTATGTTCCTTAGCGCGCGCTTGCCCAAATTAAGATGCAAATACCTGGGGACAAAAAAGGGCGCACCATGAACAGACAAGGGTCTCAAAGGAAGTGCCATCCAGTGATGATACTTGGCTAATTTGTTCGTGTGGTCACCATGTTCTGCCAAGGCATCAGCATTCCACACACCTCGCAGCCTTTTTTCAGATCAACAACAAACTCCCTCATGACTATAGGCTGCCCTGACCGAACACAATGAGTAAACACGTTGCACCTGTCCAAGTCTGTGCAGGCAGCCAAAAATTCTGAGGTCCAGCATTTATGGGAAAGCCTGCCCATTTCAACATCTGCTTGCAGTACCTTACTGAGTGTAGTGCTGTTGCTGCGCATTTTAGCATTGTAAAACCTAACTGCTGCACGAAACCAATAGAACTGTAAAGGTTCATGCCCACACTCGCGCAGTACAGACCAATTAGGAGTGGTGCGCTTTACCCCAAGGATGCGCTTCAATAAGCACAGATGTACAGTTTGCAAAGGACAGTCCATTTCAATTCCTTCTTTCATAAATCTAGTGCCCCAAATCTGGAACGCATACATGCTAGCAGGGAGAGCATATGCTTTTGTCAGCCAGAGCATGGTATGCAGCCTATCTGTCAGGCGGTGCTCAGATGCAAATTGCCTAATCCGTCTACAACCAGCTAGGAAAGGGGCACACATGTACTCAGCAGTGGCTTGCGGGTTGCGTTGTTTTGTGAATAGCATGCCTAAATACCTAAAAGAATCTGCACACGCCAAACGAGCTCCACTTAACGTGAAAACTGGCACATTATCACCCTTTGAATTAAAGTGCACAATCTGACTTGGCAGTATTGATCACCAACCCTTTCTGCTGAGCATACGTATGTAGCCTATCTAACATCAGTTGGAGCTGATCAGGAAGGTTACTAGTCATGATCATCAGCCTCACAAAGGTTACAGTTTTGGGAAGACCTGTAATTCCAAGTTGTTGTCTCATAGCGAAGGGTGTGAGCACGGAGTCTAAATCGAGCCACGCTGCGAATGACATCATTGGGGAGGTCAAGTACATGCATTTGGGGAGACTGTAGGGAGAATGCATAACCAAGGCCATGTTTGTAGGAGGAGCGCACCACTGGTGATAGTCAAGTGTTCGCTGTTGCGCTCTCTTGGGTGTGTTGGAAAAAGGCGCCCAATATTTAGATGCCTGGTCCTGAGATCCACAACAAAATGACTGAGATGAATGGGCTCACAATTCAGCAGCTTCTATTTGAAAATGTGGGAGTGTGCCAGACCATCCATGGCTGACAGAACATGGTTTACAAGGTTTACAAGGGAACATAACCTTTAGCCAGATAGTTTGGCTGCTCAGTGCGTTGAAAGAAATCCATCAATTCAGAGATAAAACGATAATTGCCATTGTCTGTGACAGAACATGGGAGGACCAACAATCATCAGACCTTGAGCTCAGCCGCATGTCAGCCTGCAAGATCTTTTTCATTGTGGAGCTGTTGCATTGGGTCAAAGAATTGTAAAGATTGCTGCTTGGAACCAGTTGAATTGTAAGGGCTCCAGACCACATTCTCGCATGATGCACCAAGAGGGAGTAGTGTCCCTGACCCCCAGAGTTCTTTCAAGCACGGTTAGCAGCCACTTCTGTATGGGATTGTCCATCTCTTTGCCTTGTCGTAGGTAAGGGGTAGCCCAGATCTGACTTGCATACATGCCAGCAGGGACTGCATACGTCCTGAGGAGCCAAATCTGGGCGTGTCATCTGTTGGCAAGGTCGTGCTCCTGAACAAACTTTTTAGGTGGAGGGGACTTACAGCTCCTTTGGGCCGATGTGACTTCTTTTCCTTCATTGATGTAGGGAGAGCTTCCTCTGCCAGCATAGTTTTCCTTTCACGCCATGTCCAAAGATGTTTTACCAAATCAAGCCATACCCGAAGGAGAGTACCAATATCTGGCGTGCACTCACCTTAATCATGTTTAGTTTGATTATGCTGTGCCAGGCCACTGCCATAAATAATTGTGCGCTCTCGTTCAGGTCTATCATATGATTGCATCTCACTGCAACCCGCGCACTATGCAGGCTTGTGCATTAAGACCAATTGCATGCATAAGAAGATGCATATTCTAGCTATGTGTAACCTGAATCTGGCATTGTGTCGTTCAACTCCAGGATTCCACACATCATATGTGCGAACTGTATAAGCTGTGCATGGCAGGTAAAATGCTGGATTCATGGGTGTCTGCAGTCCTAAACACACCCAAGCAAGCTTGCTTGCATAAGCTGTTGCACAGATGTAGTTTGTGAATAAGGGTCTGCAATGAGAACTCAGAGTGATGATGAGCTTCAGCGCATCTGTGCGCATTTCAAATTTCTGCATCATAGCCACTGAAGAGGCCAAACAAGGCAGGTTGAAAGCATATGAGAATCTTGAGGCCATAACTTGGGCAAAAGACCTGTGCTTAAAAAATGCAGCCTTTCAACTAATACGGCACCTTTTTTAATATTCAGTTGTTTCTTTTGTTTTAATGATTGTAATTTGTATGGTTGTTACAAGATGCCAATGATTGTAATTTGTGTGGTTGTTACAAGATGCCAATGATTGTAATTTGTGTGGTTGTTACAAGATGCCAATGATTGTAATTTGTGTGGTTGTTACAAGATGCCAATGATTGTAATTTGTGTGGTTGTTACAAGATGCCAATGATTGTAATTTGTGTGGTTGTTACAAGATGCCAATGATTGTAATTTGTGTGGTTGTTACAAGATGCCAAGAAGCAGGAGCTGGGTGCTGTGGTCGTCAACCGGGTCTCCTTCTCCTCGCCTGTAAACACATAAAAATTGAACTCCATCATAAGCAGCAAAAAGAATAAGAACAATACATATGCAGCAAAATGTGCAAACGTAGTGATAAAGCATGATTGCAATGTCTTGCGCATGATTGGTTGTATCATGCCATGGTGGCAAACAGTTTGCTTCTACCAAGAATTCAGGCACAAAGTATCATAATTTTTTTGCTGGGACGGCAAGTGCGGGAAAACAGCAGTGAAATGGTAATAAAAAAAGAGAGAAAGGAAAGGAAAAAATACGTAGGCAGAGGACACTCTCCCGACATCAAGCAACTTGCTTGAAGGATGCTTGCTTGAAGGAAAAGGACACAAATTCAAGTCAGTCCAAGAGTGCTGGAAGTCCACTGCGCTACAAAGCTCAAGGACAGGAAGGGCCAGTGGGGCTCTGGAGGGTCAATGCAAGCACCTAGTTCCAAAACCTGGCTGTGAGAAGTATTTTTATTTTGGATGTTGCGTCTAGTGAAAGCGAGTTTGTGGGCGTACTGTACCATACAGTATGACAGAATGGGCATGGAGTCTACATGCAAGCTTAATAGCCCTTAATAAGTGTTCCACCTCAGCAGTTTCCTAGGGAAAAATCCTGCAGGCCTGCATATTTACAATAGAAGCAGGAGGCGCTGTGATTGAAAGCAGCGGTTAGGTTTAGGTCCTTTACATTGATGCAGGCCTCTTAAACTCGTAGATCTCTTGCGTGCTCTGAAGACAATTTCAAAAAAAATGAAAGACACTCCACGTTGCGATGATCGTCACCAGCTTTCCCAGCATAATTAAAGTCCTTCACCGAGCCGCTTTCATTCTCACAATTTCTTCTTTCTTGCTTTCAGTCAGCCTTGTTTGGTTGTGACCAATGAATGACTATGCTGGCTGTAGCTTTAGCGCACAGCCATAACAGGCAACGAGCACTGAAGAAGTCCCCAACAGCAAACCTCATCAAGGTCGTCAATTTCCTAGACCAATAAAACAAACACTTGACAAATAACTTGCTTTGCTGGCATAAAAGGGAAAGGAAAAACCAACAGAGTTGGATGGCAAATGTTCACGTACTTGTTCAGGTGATTTGAATTATGCAACCGCTATAACCCTCCCTTGCTGCAAAGGCAAATGTTTATTGTTGGAAAACTGGATGATGCCACTGACCATGCTTTTACACTGGGTCCTTGATATGTCGTGAAATGGGTTGCAACATACAATTGGCAGGGTTGCACGCTACTGCTACGCTACGGCTACGCTACGCTACGGCTATGGAATGTCAACAGTAGCAGTAGCAGTAGCCAGAAAACTGGCTAAATGAAAAGCTGCTATATGGCACACAAAGCACAAGTTACATGTATTTGCACCGCTGAGCACTTCAGCATGACAATTTTAGGCACTTTGCAGGTGGTTGCACACCTTAAAGATGCATGCAGCGCCTGTACAAGTGCTAGCTGGCTGTGCATGTGGCCACTGCATGGGCTGGGCACCGCTTTCCTCCCATCTGCTTGATGTCCCTGTTCTATGCTTGATGTCCCTGTTACACAATCTGAGGATATGGGCTTGAGCTTGCCCTCTGCACATACCCATTTGCCTCCCGATAGCCCAAGCATGTCCATTCCTTATTCTTCTGCATCCCCTCTCTGCTTCTTAATTACAAACTTATATTCTATATTTTGTTTCAAGACTCATGATAAGAATGGCCATCAACTTCTGACGGGCATTTTAGGCGCTGCTTGTCGATTTGGCCCAGGCACTTTTTCATAGCAATAGTCGTAGCCACTGCTACGCTACGGCTACGCTACTCTATGAATTCGTGTCCGTAGCACCGTAGCGTCCAACCCTGACAATTGGCATGTAGTGACATGTAGGCCAACCTTTCTTAGCAATGGGCTAAGAAATGCATGTTGCAGTTCTCCGACCTCAAGTAAAAACAACACACGATATCGGCTAGCCAATTCGCGAATAACGGAGAAAACAGCCGCTAGTGCGAACGCAGCCTTGATAGTGAGTAAGATAATCATTAAAGATTCTTTTGAAAAACTTGAAAATAAAGGGTGGTCGTTGTATTACGGGATGAGAAGATCAGAAGGTGGTCGCGGTTGTGTTGAACTCATGACAATCAACCCTTGAAGAATAAAAATAGATATTAAAATGAACGAGCTGTACCAACAAGGCAATTCGGCCTTCGTGGATGAGGACTACCACAGAGCATGCGAGCTGTATACTCAAGCACTTGGAGCAGAGCAATCTGGGAATTCTAAGATCCTCGAGGCACGTGCAAACGCACACCTGCGCCTGGAGAACTGGATGGACGCCCTGCAGGACGCTACAAGGGCAGCAGAATTGGATCCTCAGTCTTCCAAGGCCCTGCTGCGCAAAGGGTGAGCGTGGCACATGCATGAGCATGCTCATATCATATCCATGCAGTGCCAAGGCAGAGGAGCTGTCGCCACCTTTTCATTCAGAAGCATGCCTTCTAGACTTCTCTGTGCCCTTGGTTTCCCATGCCTGCCTGTATCCCCCCCCCCCCCCCTCTTCCACAACAGGATAGCAAGCTTCCACCTGGAGGAGTATGAGGCTGCAAAGGAGGCATTTGATGCTGGGGCAAGCCTTGCCCCAGACAACTCGCAATTCCAAACCTGGGCTCGCAAGTGCCAAGCTGAGCTAGAAGGTAAACACATGCGCACTTGCTATGCACGAGGTCATGGAAGTCCAATCGTGTTCATGAACTCGATCACCCATAACCTCAACGTAAGAGGCGTCTGGAGTGACCCTGTTAAACCTGCTGCATTTCCTCACCTGCTGGTGCTGTGCCCAAGTCTTCTCGCGTGTGCCTGTTGTGCCAACCATGCAATCAAAAACACCACAAGCATCTGTCATGGGATGCGTCCAGGCCACAATCACCACTGTGATGTCTCATTCAGACCGTGATGAAGGTCTTGATCGACACAGTACACAGTGCCAAAAATGCTTGAGGCGCCTTCTTGCTCTCTTTCTGCCTGTGTCAGGAGGAACTTGCATGCGTGTGGCAGCTCTTGAGCCTGTGCTCAAATGGGGATTCAGTCTCTCTCTGAGTCAATGCCACAGTAACGATTACATTTGCAATGCCAGGTTGTAGCTGATTGGTAGGAAATTAATAGGGCTTGATCAGTTTTTGATGGCCACTTGCGCTCACTGACACACAAAAGGCACACAAACACACAT
Source organism: Dunaliella primolecta (assembly GCA_914767535.2). Taxonomy (NCBI): domain Eukaryota; kingdom Viridiplantae; phylum Chlorophyta; class Chlorophyceae; order Chlamydomonadales; family Dunaliellaceae; genus Dunaliella; species Dunaliella primolecta. Next base: position 16,214,781 of record OU611752.1, read on the forward strand.
GCATACACACGCGCACACACACACATGCATACACACACGCATACAACACACACACATACACACACTCACACATGCGCACACACCGCAGACGAGAAAGCAGCAGCACAGCCGGCCGCCCCCTCTGCCCCAGCACCTCCCCCACAGCAGTCTGCCCCCACCCAAGCACCTCCTGCTGCTGCACCTGCCCCCCCTCTTTCCACTAGTGGTGCTTCAAGCCAAGCCTTGATGAATCCTAAGCTGCCCCAAGCCCCTGAGCGGAGGTTCAGGTGAGCAGGGAGCTGCGCCTTGGGAGGTTCTAGCTGAAGGGAGCAAGTGCTTGGTGTGTTTTGTGGAGGCTCCACAGGTGCTTGGTTTGTTTGTGTGGGGACTCCACAAAGGCTTGGTGTGTGTCTGTGTGGATTCCATGTGGAAGTGGGCAGATAGCTTAGCCTGGTACCTCAAGCCACTTTTTTGGTGCGTTCAAGCGCCTACTGCCTCAATCACTGAATAGAAAAGACCACAGTTCCTTGTCTGACATTCTCCTTTGGTGTGATGCATTGCCTCAGCGACAAAAGCAATGAGAGGCAACCAATTTGCAGAGAGGCAGGCTAATGAGAGGCAACCAATTTGCTGAGAGGCAGGGCGATGAAAGGCTGAGAGGCAGGGCAATGAGAGGCAAACAATTTGCTGAGAGGCAGGGCAATGGGAGGCAATTAATTTGATGTTGCGCGCAACTCGTCACGCGGAACGCTCTCGTGAGAGCGTGAGCAACGACCAAGTAGTGGCCATGTGTGCTTTGTTTCCACGCTTCAAGTTTCATGGGAGCAACCCTGAATGAATTCTGCCTCAAGCAAACCAGGGAGTTGCTGTCTCACTTTACTTGCCTGGCATGTGCCCTCACAAGCTGCTGTGCTCACTGTTGCCACCTCTGCAAGGATGACGCATAAATATGCATGTGGCAAAGAGTGTATGCTCCTGTGATGTGCCTCAGAGGCAGATCCCAGGTCACAGTGGCAAATCGCCTTCAGGCAAACCCCTGACTGCTAGTACTGCATGCACTTTATTTGTGTAGGTTACTTGCAAATTCAACACACGGAGCACTCGGCCCCTGACTGCTTCTCCTCCATGTGCTCGATTTGCACAGGTTACTTGCAATCTACAGGTCTTGGGATGAAGCCATCCATAAAAATGCTTGACTGCTAGGTTGGCTTGAGTAGTGTAGAACAGGGCCAAGCACGTGAAAACGCAGTGCTTGATAAATGCTGGCAGTTCCTCTGCAGGGTCACATGTTTGGCGCCTGCACTAGAGAAGGCCACTCCATTGATTCATGATTTCAAGATATTTTTTTGCTGTCGCTAACTTGAAGATGTAAGGTTTGGCAACTTTGTACCAACCCTGATTCAGGCACCAAATTGCTTTGGAGTGGCAAGGCAGCTTCGACAATTGCTGGACAAAGTTGAACTCGAATGTCAGGTTGAAATAGGCTTCTGTGCAGTTGTCATGTTGCCTCACGTGCTGGAATGTATTATTATCCATCTTTCTTGTGTATTCACCTTGTGTCAAAACAACCCAATGCTCTGCTCCCTTTCCAGCCTTCCTCCCTTTAGGATTACGCCAGGACCTGCCTGCAACGTTTGGTGCATGTATCATTATCATTATCTGTTGATGTGACGATCAGGAAATCAAACGGGCCCCTCTTTTGATGCTGTAACTGACCTGAGCAGAGGGAAGAGTTTGTTGGCTCAGTGCCGGCCTCCTCTTTCCTTCCTGATGCCCTGATATTGTGGGGTGTGGTCTTTTTGTGCATGCAATTCATGAGCACCCTTTTGCTTGTTTCAGGCACCAATGGTACCAGTTGCAGTCAAAGGTGACAGTGGATGTCTACGCCAAGAACATGAGCAAGGAGCAGGTGAGGCGTCTAGGCAAGATAGAAGAACAGGTAATTGAGATTGTTCTGACAAGCTATCTTGACGGGACTTTGCACGAGCTCCTGTCATGAATGGTTTATCGCCACACACCCAACCGCTCTTTAATTGCGTCTTCTACAGGCGATAGGAGCAACTTGGAGACAAGAAACAAGCTGCTCCTGGAGCTTCCAGCAATAAGGAAAACAAGCATGCTTGTCAGCACGCACCCAGCCACTCATTGTTTCTCTTTGGCATGCACGCCCTATGGTTGCTGAGGCTCTGTGCCCACATGCACCTACAATGTTGCCCTTAAGTGCCTGCAACTTTGCCCCCAAGTTTCTGCAACCTTGTGCCTGCATTTGTGCCTATAAATGTCTGCTCCCTCTCGTGTCTCCAGCTTTGTGCCCATAGGTCCCTACAACTTAACGCCGGTGGGTGCCTGCAACCTCGCGCCCCTAGGTATCTGCAACTCTGTGCCCTCAGGTGTTTGCACTACAACCCTAATGCCTGTAGGTGTCTGTAATTTTTGGAGAACAGCGGTTGACAGTGGTGATCAAGGAGGAGGGGAAGGACGATTACGTGCTGGATGTAGAGCTCTTTGGCAAGGTGAGGTAGGGGGTGGGGGGCTGGTAATTTACTAAGACAGGAAGCTGTGCTTGACATTGGGAAAGCTGGTTGGTCATTCATGGGAGTTCTTTGAAAGTGCATGGTGCTTTGGCGGCGAAAAATAGAGCGAATCCATGAGACGTGCTTGGTGTAGTCAACAAACAAACTCAACACGAGTGCGCTCAATGTAGCTGACAACAAGATGTAACTCAAGTGCGCTTGGTATTGCCAGCAACTAGGCTGGACATGAGTGCTATGAGACATGCTTGGTTTTGTTAAAAAATTTCTTTTACTATAGTAGCCATGTCTTTGTGCATGGACTTGACACTTGTAAAGCTGGATGGTCATTCATGGGTAGCTTATTGAAAGTGTGATGCTTTGGATCATTGGGAAAAAAAGCGAGAGAAAAAATTAAATGTGCTTGGTATTGCCGACAACTAGATCTATCGCGAGTGCCATAAAGCACGCATTTGATCTTCCTTGTTCTGCAAGAGCAAAATGCTGTGCCTGAAGGCTGTAATGCCTGAAGGCTTTGTTGAGGCGGTGGCAGAAATGCCTGAATGCTGCAGTCCTCAAGCGATTTATGAGGTTGGTTGTGTGGATGGCTCATCGGCAGGAGAAATCCATTTGTCCGCAGGGCCCTGCAGGAACATTTGTCATGAGCAATGTGATGCCTGCCTAAGGTGCCTACAGTGCAGGAGGTGCCATCAAACAGTAGAGCTTCAACTTTGTGTCAAGGTGCAGCACACATGCACTTCTGAAAGTCATCAAACATTGAAGCTAACTACTCAGCGTGCAAAGTTGAGGTGCGTGGCAAAGTGGCCTTAGGTTGCCGATCATGTGCATGTGCAAGGCCTGCAGTCAACACACAGCTGGCTGCTAGCCTGCGTATAGAAAGGGGCAGAGCAATTGTGCACACTGGCTCCGGCGCTGCCTAATGATGCTGTTTCCTTGCAGATCATGGGTTCAGCTCCCGAGCAAGTCGTGCCTGAGCAAATCGTGCTTTGTGCCACCAAGCCTTTTGTTAGGGAGCCGTTCCTTCGTGCATGCAGCCTTTTTTTGGCTGGCACAGTCTTGTCTTCTTCGCTCCCTGCGAGAGCGCCTACGCATTTCACCTCTGTTCATGTTGCCTGTCTGCGTTGAGCTCACCCTTGGGGCCATTGGTGCCCTTGCACAAGTCCACACATTTGCAGGAAGAATTTTGCTTCCTTACTTTTAGATCCATGCCTTTCTTATTATCATGGTGTCTTATGTTCCCTGCTCTGCAGATCAAGCCTGAGGAGTGCCGCTTTGAAATCCTGAAGACCAAGATTGAGATCACGATGATGAAGGCAGATGGGACCCACTGGGTAAGTGCGGTTGGTGTTTTGGTTGGGCCTGGGCAGCTGGTGTGCAAGTTTCAGGGAAACAGGCAACCCCAGGGGTCCTGCCCCGGGACTGGGCTTTGCCATAAAAAGCTGTCTGTCAAAGCGTTTGGTGGCAAGGCATGAGGAACGAGGGGGGTAAATTTGGCTGTTGGTTGTGAGCTGTCAGTCAGGGTGCTCAACCGTTCTAGGCTGGAGGAAAGGGGGGGAGGGGGGAGGGGAGTTGGCTGGTGGTTAGGAGCTGTCAGTCAGGGCGCTCAACTGTGCTAGGCTGGAGGAAAGGGGGGAGGAAGTGGGCGGTGACTGGTTGTTATGAGCTGCCAGTCAGGGCGCTCAATTGTTACAGGCTGGAAGAAAGGGGAGAGGGGGGGGGGGGGGTTGGCTGTAGGTTGTGAGGCACGTAAATTTAGCAGGCTCAAAATCCACTGAATAGAAGCCAGACTGGCAAGTACTATCTTGCCATCCTTGTACATGATTTGATTGTGTTTGCAATCGCTCTGCAGAGTGCCTGCCTGCCGCAATTGACTCATTGCAACACCATGTATGCATTGCTTGCTGTGTCCACGGTTGCAGGCTGATCTGGAGAAGTCTGACAAGCCTAGCCTCCCCACTCCAGGAGCACCGGCACCAAGTAAGTCACTGTGACAGTCACTGTAATAATTGCTGAGGCATTGTCTACCTATGTGCTGCTTGTGTCAAGCTGCTGCTCAAAGCAGGCCACAGCTGTTCTTGTGCGGAGTCTGGGCGCTTTCTTTCCTCAGCTGCAGCTCAGTTCTCTCATTCTCAAGCTGCTCTTGAGGAGGGCCACAGCTGTGCTCTTGCAGCAGAATGTCAGTGGTCTTGCCTCTCAGCTGCTGCTTGAGCTGCTTGTTATGGAGCCGCTGCTTGTGGCAGACCTCAGCAGTGCTCTTGGAACATGCGACAGCTCTCCCTCTATAGCTGTTGTTGCATGCCGCTTCTTATGAAGCAGCTGCTTAAAGCGATTTAGAAGGTGTGCTCCTGTAGAAAAGGGGGGGGGGGGTCCTTGCTCAATAGCCCCTCGAGCTCCTTGCTTCGAAGCTGCTGCCTGAGTAAGCCTCAGCTGATAACCACCTGGTGGTGAGATTGATCCAAAAGAAAACATGCACATAGGGTTAAATGAGGTAAATGTCTGCGCGAGTGGAGCAGACGACCACCAATGGTGCTTGTTTCCTCCCCTGCTGCTTCTGGAGCTGGTGCTTGATTGCGTCTATAACAAAAAGGAACCATTCTCTAGCCATCTCACCAACTTGCAACCATTGCTATTGTGGACCACAACTCTGATGCAAAGCTGGTTATATGTATGCATAATTATTTATCATAGCTTGTATAATGAATTTCGTATATGCCCATTGATATACATATAATAAATATGCGGTCAGTTCTCAACTAAAACCAAACAAAACGCTTTACAGGAGGGAACAAATCATGGGCCGTAAAGCGGACCCATGATTTTGATTGAGCATCGTATTCTTTACCTTAATGCTTACGCATGTTGCTTTTGTGCAAGTAGGCACAGCACAGCACACATTTGCACATGTGGCTCTTACCTTGGTTGATGCCTGGATCTTGGCTTTAGTGCTCCACCAAAACCAGAATTCAGGCGTCAACCATCAGGCAGCACCCATGCAGTGCAGCTGGTAGCATAAGGATGCATGCATAAGGATGCATTGGTAAGGGTGCACTGCACAAGGGTGCAATCGTAAGGGAGCATTGCATAAAGGTGCAGTCAGGCAGGGCTCTGCTGGATGGGCCAATCCAACCCTGGTCACATGGGCTTGTTAGAATCTTGCATCATGCGCAAGGCTCCCCCCCTCGGCTGCTGCTCACCCTGCATGCTGTGAACCTGTTGCTTGAGGCGGACCTCGGCTTTGCAAAGTGCAGTGGTCGCATTCGCCAGTTGCTGCCCAAGTTGCTTGTTTGTATTGGAAGTGCTGCTGGAAGCAGGCCAGTTGAAATGCAGACCAGAATGGATTTATGCCAGAGCAGCACAGGGAGTTTGCGAATAATTAAATGATTATTGTTGGGGTCCCTCGCAATCTGAAGTGCGTTTACAATTTTCAGGACGAAAAAGGGGGCTCATTCTGGAAAGGAAGCATTTGCTGAAGGCAAAAAGAGAGGGGAGGGCTTGTACCTGCAGAAATAAAGTTTGTCTGAGCCCAGATGAGCTGTGTGGCTTTGCAAGATTTTGGTTTGTAACATGCTGTGTTGTAATAAATTTATGTTGCCTACCTAACTGCTCATTGGATGTTTAGTTGGAGGATCGTAGAATGTGGTGAGCCACCATTTGTTTTGTGTCAGAAGGCAAGATTTAACTGGTGGTCAGCTGTGCGCTGTGCAGCCTCATCACCTCAACAGTGTCCAGCAAATCATAATCCCTAGCTGCTTGACCAAATATCAGGGTTGTCCACCTTGTATTTACCAGTCTCATACCATGCAGCCCAACACCCATGTCACATCCTAGAGCACACATAAATTGGAACAAGTGCACCTCCCTTATTACATCATCCAGCAGCACCAGCCTGGTCACGTCATATCTTGCTCTGTGTCTTTCCCTTGCAGCCCTTTACACAACGCCAAACCCTAGAGCACACATAGACTGGAACGCTCCTGTTTCTCACCTTTTATCTGCAGCCCAGTACCCCTCGTCGAACCCTAGATCGCACAAGGACTGGAACAAACTGGAAGCAGAGGTCAAGGAATTGGAGCAGAAGGGCGAGCTGGCTGATGGGGACCCCCTCAACAACTTCTTCAAGAAGATTTTCTCACAGGTACGCGTGATGTCTTTGGTCAGGTCAGCGATGTGGGTTTGAGTTATTGCCCCGCTGCCAGCCAATTTTGAGTATGCAGGACCTGACCTGTAAGTGTACCTATCTTAGCAACTCTGCGTTCTCAGTTTGTGCTGGGGGTGCCCAGGTTGTGGGGCCAGGAATCAGGCAAGATGCCAACCAACATGGGGTCTTCATATAGCTGTCCCCCGGCTTGCCTGACCAGCAGCGATGGCTGGGAGCTTTATCAGGATAGTCTGGGGGGTCCGGGGGGCTAGGGCAAGGGCCTGGAAAATTGCCCGATATTGGCAGGGAAAGGCTCAATGTTGCATGAAACACGGCGGGTGCACTGTATTGGGTGCACAAGGTGAGACGTCAACGCCAATTTTTTAAGTAAATGCATCAAAGAGCAGGTCTATATTTTTCAGATTGCGGGGCCATGCAGTGACATTTGAGTCCATAGCATTGACAGCTCCCAGCTTTGACCAAGCCCCAAGAACGCGCACATCCACTCCTGGGCCCCAGAACATGGTAGGGCATGCTCAGGGAGTGTGCTGAGCAAATTCTCATACTCAAATGGTGGCAAAAGTAGGTGCTTGCCTAGTTTTCATTTCTGCACTGCTTTTACCTAGCAGATGCGCTCATGCTCTCAGTGCTTTGAGGCCATACTTCACCCCCTTTTTTCACACCAATGGATCAGATATGGCTTGATGCCTTGTTAGAAGCCTAAATATGTTGCAAAGTAGTGTCATAGCATGCATTTTGGCGCCCTCAGAACAGAGAATGGCCAATTTTGGCCTAATGGCCTGAAGGTTTGCCTTGGCTCACCTCCGGGGCCTCAACCTCACCTCTTTGTATGCTAATTGCCGAGTAGGTCATTTGATACTACCCTGCAAACTCGGTTTGCCTTGGCAAGAACTCCTCGATTTCTGGCACAGCGTGGTCAGGCTGACCTAAGGGGATTATCAGTCCTGGGCTGCCACAATGACAAGGATGCTTTGCAAATCCCAAAGTAAATTTTCATGTGTAGCATCCCTGTCTGGCTGGAGATTCATTTATCTCGGGTCACCTGGTTTTAACTGAAGGGGCAGGGCCTAGAGGGGTCGTCACTCCTCAACTGCCTCAATGGAAGGGTGCTTTGGAGGCTCCAAGATCTATTTCTGGCCCCAAATCCATTTTTAAAAGGCCACATGATGATTGAAAAGCAGGGCTCCACTTGCAGACCTGCCTCAACGACAATGATGTGATTGAGGTGTCGAGCTGCTTGTTCCAGCGAGGCATAAGTTTATAGCTTAAGCTTAACTACAGTCGTTGCGGCGGGCAGGAAATGGATGTGCCTGCTGTGCCCTGAACATACTTTCCTGGGCTTCTAGCCACGTCTTCTGGGGCAGAAGAGGGCCTCGATGTGCATGAAGGGGTGGCTTCCTCCTTCTTGCCAGGAGCCTGTCATGCATGATTGCTTTAACATAATTTCTTGCTGCAAAAAACTGGATGTTTGCGTAATCAAGATGGGCCTGTGGAAGTAAATTCCTTCAAGGTCACACTTATTTTCAAGCGCTCCCATTTTAATCAGACCGATGTTATGTTTCTGTGCAGGGAGATGAGGCGCAGCAGCGCGCAATGATGAAGTCCTACCAAGAAAGCAATGGAACAGTGCTTTCCACAAACTGGGCAGAGGTGGGCAGCAAGAAAGTGGAATGCACGCCCCCCGATGGCATGGAGGCGCGGAAATGGGAGATGTAAGCATGGCAGGCAGCTCTGAAAGTCTGTACCTGGAATGGTATGGCTTTAGAAAAGAGAGGTTACTGCAAGCGTACGTCTTGTAGGGAATAGAGAGGTATGGGACCTTGCATGGCTTGCGCAAACATTGAGGGGCTTCAAGAGCCATGTGCAGTGCTGGAAAAAAAGCAAATGTGCATGTTTGCATGAAAACAAGTGCAACTTGTCCTCTACACCATTTTTTCCATACCTGAAGGAATGCTCCAGTCTGATCAATTTCTTGACTATTTCATTTTCATTTCATTACAACATTGCTATTATGTAACTTGCTACAGTAAGCAACTTATATGTAAAAAAGGAAAGAGAAGGTGGAAGATGGAAAGTAATAATGCTTGAAACGCCCTTGGCATTCAAAACATACAGGCGTTTGAGTCCGGTCAGTGACAACGAAGTCAGCAACCATTGATACTTCCATGAAGAAGGGAAAAACCTATGCAGTGGAAGCACTTTTTACATCAATCAAGGAAGAGGAGAAACACGAGCTTTAAGAGCTGGGAGACCCCTTCTAATTAAGGGAGAGAAAAGGTTGCACAGTCATACCTATAAGCAATCATCATAATCCCATTGCCTATGAGTTACGAGCTGCCAGTGACCCACAAGTCCAAAAACTAGACAATCCTTTTTTTTTGCCAAGTTGCGAAGCATTTCTTCTGGACGTTGCTCTACCTCTTGTTCTGTAGGATGGGGCCCAGCCTTTTAGGACAGGTGACCTTTCCTTGATGCACACGGCCAAGCTTGCACTGCGTAGTCTTTTTTTTTGTTTGTTTCTGAGTCACACGGTGTGCTGCAATGGAGGCATTTCTTCTGGACGTACCCTTGCACCCAATGTAAACAATGTATTGCAACATGTCCTTGCGTCCAAGCCATCAAGGTCCAGCTTTTCAGGGATCTTCCTGAAGGTGTTTTTTGTTCCCCCTGTTCATGTGTGCTGCTTAATCCCCCTGCTCCAGTGTCAATGTGCATAGCTGGTGGCCAGTCTGTTCATGCGCCTTGAGCATCATTATGATGGTTAAGCTCAAGGCCTCGTGCATTCATAGAAAAGTGATTTGAAGGAGCGAGGCTTCAAGGCTTATCTTGTAAAGTTATTTTCGTTACATTAGGTTGCATAGTTTACCAAGGGCAACAGACTTACTTAGCCAGCTTAACCCCCATGGCTTTTGCCCTTTTCTCGCTTTTGACAGTGATACAAAACAAGCGTGTAGGCTCTGCCCTCGAGAACTACTCCCTGGCCTTCCCCCTTCCTTTGAACTTTGCCCCCGCCAACCTTACTTTCTTTGTCAAATTCGCTTCTGCCCCCTTGCTTTCTTATGCCCTCGCACACTGATACTTGCTTTTTCTGCAGAAGCCCTAATGGCATATCCCTATGTCCTGGGCACATGTGAGACAAAAAAAAAACAGTTACTTGGTATTCCAATTTGCAAGGTTAGCAACAACGGAAGTGCTGGGATTGGAAGCTCTAACAGCCTGAGGGCTTGATATTCAACATCAAGTTGTAAGAAGGAAAAGAAGACTAAGTAGGCAGATCTGAAAGATCAGATGCCACAACTTCACACAAGCTACATAACACAGCATCATTTGGATCCTTGGGAGACATTACTGATAGTACCCGGTCCGGCTAAGGCGTGGCCCCTGCACAGTTCCCTGAAGACTCTGCGCTACACCAGTCCTTAAACCATGCCTGTCCGTGCCTACCTCCAATTGTGAAAGACTTTTTTTGCTTTCAGGTTCAGTTGCTGCATGTTTGGCACTCCCCGCATTTCAGCACCTGCTTTGCTTTTTTGGCAAATGAAAATCAAAGTCTACTTTGGAGCGACATGACAAGATGCTTACATGCTTGGAAGTGTTTCGTGCGTATGGCTTTTGTGCCCGAGGAAAAGGAAAAGCTATGCAAGCCATGTATCGCTACAAACGTTAATTAAGGAAAGGGGTCAGCATGGGTGTGAACACTGGGAAAAAACACCACAAATAGATTTACATCATGATGTGACATGCTGGCGGCATTGCAACATTCTCCTCCATTGTGCAAGCAAGACCGTCTTGTTTGTACAATGGTTTGTGACAGTGAGACATCCTCTGCAAGCGCTTCCAGTTCCCTCAATGACACTTCTGATTAAACAAAGTAGGTGTACGTGTTTTTCAGCGACCAGGCGAATTGCTGAAATAAAAACAGTTCCTTCAAAGTTGAACCGATATGACCCAGCCTCTTCAAGCAGCTGACATCGTACACAAGAACATGAGGTTGCTGCCAAGATCTCCTTGCTTGACTTTGAGTCATTCATATCTAAAATGCCAGATCTCACCTATCCCTCTGAGCCAGACAAATAGCATGTCAATCAGTTTCCTGGTATCCTCACTCAGCTAGCCTGAGGCTGGGGCTAGCAGTAAACCATTTTGACTGGAGGTCTTTTGTTCCTGCAACCTAACTGTAACCATATCAATCACTTGTTCAGGTGTCCTTACAGATAGGATGGGGCTGGCTTCCGCCACTGCGACTGCCGCCCCAGATGCACAGCAGCGCTGCTTGCATAGCTAGCTCTTTGTCGTCCTCAAGATCCGAACCTTCCTCAGCAGCGCCACCATTGCCATGACCGCTGTGGCTTCTATTGTTGTTGCTGCTGTCACCGCTGCAGTTGCTCATGTCAAGCGGTATGTGGGTACAAGTACCCCTGCTGCCCTCCCGCAGGGCATCAAACCTGTGTGCACGTGTGCGTGAGTGTGTGTTGTGTGTATCTTGGATTCTTTCAGTAAGTATCCAAGAAAAGAAAAAGAAAAGAAAAGTCTGCGCAGGCCACAGGCCGCGTGCATTAAGGAAAGGTCCCTTAACTAGCAAGCTAGCAAGGGCCCACCAGAGGTCCCTCAAAACTACACTAGCTACAGCTAGCCTAGGAGAGGGAAAGAGACTGAACTAATGAGGATCGGGCGGGTTGTCGGCCATGCCCCGAGAGTATCCAAAGATGCATGCACATAATATCCCCGTGTCGTATTTGGTGTAAGCTTTGTTGCCCCGATCTCTCTTCGGATCTATGCAGCAGTTGACCTTGCGGGTGGGGAGGAATCCTCCCCAGTCTTGTGAATGCTGGCACAGCACTGCGATCCATTTTCAATTGCAATGAAAGCATGCCTTTGAATGAAAACATGTTTGTGGCCAGGGCATGTCTGTGACTAGGGCATGTGTGTGACTAGGGCATGTGTGTGACCAGGGTATGTTTGTGACCAGGGCATGTCTGTGGCCAGGGCATGTCTGTGGCCAGGGCATGTCTGTGGCCAGGGTATGTTTGTGACCAGGGCATGTCTGTGGCCAGGGCATGTCTGTGGCCAGGGTATGTTTGTGACCAGGGCATGTCTGTGGCCAGGGCATGTCTGTGGCCAGGGCATGTCTGTGGCCAGGGTATGTTTGTGACCAGGGCATGTCTGTGGCCAGGGCATGTCTGTGGCCAGGGTATGTTTGTGACCAGGGCATGTCTGTGGCCAGGGCATGTCTGTGGCCAGGGCATGTCTGTGGCCAGGGTATGTTTGTGACCAAAGCATGTCTGTGGCCAGGGTATGTCTGTGGCCAGGGCATGTCTGTGGCCAGGGTATGTTTGTGACCAGGGCATGTCTGTGGCCAGGGCATGTCTGTGGCCAGGGTATGTTTGTGACCAGGGCATGTCTGTGGCCAGGGCATGTCTGTGGCCAGGGCATGTCTGTGGCCAGGGTATGTTTGTGACCAGGGCATGTCTGTGGCCAGGGCATGTCTGTGGCCAGGGTATGTTTGTGACCAGGGCATGTCTGTGGCCAGGGCATGTCTGTGGCCAGGGTATGTTTGTGACCAGGGCATGTCTGTGGCCAGGGCATGTCTGTGGCCAGGGCATGTCTGTGGCCAGGGTATGTTTGTGACCAGGGCATGTCTGTGGCCAGGGTATGTCTGTGGCCAGGGCATGTCTGTGGCCAGGGTATGTTTGTGACCAGGGCATGTCTGTGGCCAGGGCATGTCTGTGGCCAGGGTATGTTTGTGACCAGGGCATGTCTGTGGCCAGGGCATGTCTGTGGCCAGGGCATGTCTGTGGCCAGGGTATGTTTGTGACCAGGGCATGTCTGTGGCCAGGGCATGTCTGTGGCCAGGGTATGTTTGTGACCAGGGCATGTCTGTGGCCAGGGCATGTCTGTGGCCAGGGTATGTTTGTGACCAGGGCATGTCTGTGGCCAGGGCATGTCTGTGGCCAGGGTATGTTTGTGACCAGGGCATGTCTGTGGCCAGGGCATGTCTGTGGCCAGGGTATGTTTGTGACCAGGGCATATCTGTGGCCAGGGCATGTCTGTGGCCAGGGCATGTCTGTGGCCAGGGCATGTCTGTGGCCAGGGCATGTTTGAGACCAGGGCATGTTTGAGACCAGGGCATGTTTGAGACCAGGGCAAGCCCTTATGCTCAGAAGTTCCATTGATTCCAGCACGAGGTACATAACATATATACCTGCAATGTGCCGGATCTGCATGCTTGCGCAAGCGCACGAGTGAACAAACACACACCTGTCTCTTAGCCGCTGCAGCACCGGCTCCTTCTCACCTACAGCCCCGCATTGTCCCGTTTCCAAGTCCCCTCCACTGTCCATTCCAAACCACCCTTGGCCAGTGCCAGCCTCAGAATGGGCCCTTCTGTTACTGTCCCCATCATCACCATGATCACCACCCAGCCCAGCTGCAGCATCTCTACTTGTGGTAGCTTGCCTTCCTCCAGCATCTCTACCCATAGGACCCTGCCCACCTTCTCCCATACCCATGCTGCCTCCTCCATCCCAGCAGCTTCCCACAGCCCTTTCTCCCTCGCTTCTCTCACACAGTGCCTCAGATCCCAGCGCCCCAAACAGCCGCAGGCAACTGGATGATGTCCCTACTCCCGCCCCAGCATGTCTGTGCTCACAGTCACCCTCTTTGTCCCTGGCCCGTTTTGCTAGCCCTTGCTCCTCTTGTCCTTCATCCCCTCTGTCACATGCAGCGCCTCCAGCCCAAGGGCGCTTTGCTGGAATGCACAGGGTTTCAGCAGCTGGAGCCGAGGGTGGCAGTGGTGGTGGTGCTGCCATGTGGGGCTCCTTGGAGGCGATGGCTGTGGGGTCTTTAGGAGACCCGGCTGAGCAGCTTGGGTGTCCAGCAGCTGCGGATGCTGCAGCAGTGCTAAGACCCTTGTGGGGAACAGCTGTGTAGTGTGCAGCTGCGGATGCTGCAGCAGTGCTGGGATTTTTGTGCAGAGTGGCTGTGTGGTGTGCAGGTGCAGCTGCTGCAGAAGTGCTGGCACCCTTGTGGGGAATGGCTGTGTGGTGTGCGCGTGCGGCTGCTACAAGAATGCTGGTACCCTTGTGGGGAGTGGCTGTGTGGTGTGCGTGTGCTGCTGCTGCAGGAATGCTGGGACTTTTGTCGGCAGTGGATGTGTGACGTACAGGTGCCAGTTCCCGACCCTTTGGAGATACATCTCCATGGCGAGCGAGTGGGAGTGAGGTGCTGGCCAGGGTGCTGCTGCTGTGCGGTTCTGTGGCACACTCTCTGCCATGTTGCTTCTTGGACGGGTCGCTCACTTGGAACAGGTCTGCCAGGCTGGGTTTGAGGAGGTCAGCCAGGCTGCCCAGCCAGCTGCCTTTGCTCCGGCCCTGCTGCTGGCCTGCTTGCTGCTCCTGCCCCTGCGCATATTGTTGTGTCCTTGGGTTGGGATGGATTCCCTTTTGCTGCTCTTGTTGTGTTTGCTGTGCCCCTCCCACCACCTGATCTACCTTGTGCTGCTGCTGCTGCTGTTCCTGCTGCTGCTGCTGCTGCTGCTGCTGTTGGTGGTGCTGCTGCTGTTGGTGTTGCTGCTCATGCTGCTGCTTTCTCTCTGTCCTCTGCACGCCATCTGACTGCAGCTGCGCCCGCCCTCCTGCAGCACCCTCTGCAGAGGCACAGCTGCTCACTTTCTGGCTCGTTCCATGGGTGACGTCCAACAGGCGCTTGCCACTGCCGCTGCTGCTGCTTTCTAGTAGAGGAACATGGAAGGCAGTTTGCTTGACTCCTAGGGCGTCCCTTTTGCTAGGGCTGCCGCCGCTGCCGTCGCTCCTTGAACCCTGCCCATCCACCATCTCACTGCTGAGCTTGCCACTGCCACTGTGCAAGGCTTTCCCTTGCCTGTGCTCAGCGCCAGCCCCATCTGTGATCCTAGATCTGATGTTGCCGTCGCCGCATGCAGTTCCAGAAGCAGAACCAGAGGGAGGCAGGGAGGGCGACATCTCAGGGGAATCATCAGAGCTGCTGGGCCCAAACAGCCCCCCCACTACAGCGGACAGAAGTGACGCTAGGCAGTCATCGGTCTCAAATGCAGGGGGGCTTGCAAAGGGAGGAGAATGGGGAGCTGCTAGCACGTTGACTGCTGGGGTTGCTGCTGCTGGCGGTGGCAAGGGCGGAGGTGCCATGTTAGCTGGGCGGGGTGATGGCAGTACAGGTGATGAGGACAATGCCGCTGGTGGCAGCAGTTGTGAGGTCACAGGCATATTGATTTCTGGTGCTGCTGCTGGTTGGGGCTCTGGTAGCGGCTCTGCTGCTGGTGGCGGTGCTGCTGGTAGTGGTGGAGGTGTTGGTCGTAGCTCCACAGCATTCGTGGCTGCAGCAGCGGCTGGTGCTTGCTTTTCTCCTGGCAATGCTGTGGCCGCTGAAGCTGATGCTTGCTTTCCTCCTGAAAATGCTGCGGCTGGTGAAGCTGGTGCTTGCTTTTGCCCTGGCAATGCTGTGGCTGGTGCAGCTGGTGCTTGCTTTTGCCCTGGCAATGCTGTGGCTGGTGCAGCTGGTGCTTTCTTTTGCCCTGGAAATGCTGTGGCTGGTGCAGCTGGTGCTCGCTTTTGCCCTGGCAATGCTGTGGCTGGTGCAGCTGGTGCCTGCAGTGGCAGCAGCGGCACAATGGGCCGCAGTACTGTGGCTGGTGAAGCTGGTGCTTGCTTTTGCCCTGGCAATGCTGTTTCTGGTGAAGCTGGTGCCTGCAGTGGCAGCAGCAGCGCAATGGATGGTGCTGATCCTGCAGCCTCTTCCAGCCCTGCTGCAGCCTCTGCTGCCCCTGCTCCTGCTGCTGTTGCTGCTGCTGCTGCTGCTGGCACACTGTATGCTTCTCCATTGCATTCCATTTCCTCTACCTCTTGCGCTGCTGTTGCTGCTGCTGCTGCTGCTGCTGCATTTGTTGGTGCAAGAGCTACCTTTCCATCACTTTTCATCCCCACTATACCTCC
Organism: Dunaliella primolecta; assembly: GCA_914767535.2. Lineage (NCBI taxonomy): Eukaryota > Viridiplantae > Chlorophyta > Chlorophyceae > Chlamydomonadales > Dunaliellaceae > Dunaliella > Dunaliella primolecta. The sequence continues at coordinate 16,230,416 of OU611752.1, forward strand.
TGCTGCTGCTGCTGCTGCTGCTGCTGCTGCTGCTATCTGTGCGCCTGGTGCCCCTTCTCTGCTCCCCCCTGGCCCATTCTGCCTGCCCCCCTTCCCAACCTCCATCACACCCACACATTTGCTCCCCAGATCTCCCTGAAAATTTGGGTGCCTTGCTGACTCTTTGCCTCCCTCATCAAGCCCCTGATCAGCTGCACCCCGTCCTTCATGATCCACCACCATCCCTTCATCACCTGCTGCAGCCGCCAGGCCAGCCGTCCCTGTCACCAGAGGGTATGTTTGCGGCTGCACCCCATCACCCTCACCCTCTGCTCTGTCGTTTCCAGTGATCACGTCCAACCCAAACCTCAAATGGCCCTCCTCAGCTGCTGTGCGCTGCAGCTGTGGCTTACCATCACGACCCTTGCCTCCAAACCCTGCCCTACCATCAGCATCTTGCTGCTGCTGCTGCTGCTGCTGCCTGTACTGGTTGCCGCAGCTACCCATGTCCTCAATGACCATGATATCTCCCCCGCCCCTCGGCTTTGCACCAAGTCCTGCACCCCCCTCATACAGGCCCCATTCCTCACCATGCACACTGGCATCCCCCTTGTACACCACCCCTGCACCATAGCTGCCTTCCCCACTCCCCCCACTCAAATGTTGCCGCTGCTGCTGCTGCTGCTGCTGCTGCTGCTGCTGCTGCTGCTGCTGCTGCTGCTTTTGCCTGGCCAAGGCTCCTGAGCTGCTTCCAGCCACCAAAGTCGCAGCTGCCTGTGACTGGATGACCATCTGCTGCCGTGGCTGCTGCCTGGCCAGTTTTTCTGAGCTGCCCCCAGCCACCAAAGCCTCAGCTGCCTGTGACTGGATGGCCATGAGGTATGCTGACAGATGGCCATCCACACCCACGCCAGAGTGCTGGCAAGCTGTCATGCTTGCGCGGTAGGCAGAGTATGGGTGCCTTTCCTCAGCGTTGCTGCGGGCCTGGGAGAGAAGGACACGAGTGTGGGGCGTGGGAGAGAAAGCTCAGTCGAGCCACCTGAGAGCAGCTCTGAGGGTGAGGGCAGGATCTTTCAATGCAGGTTTGTTCTCTGTGTGCCTCTGGGAACATCCTCTTCAAAACAGCTGTAGGGATTCTCTCAGTCTGAACTTCGTGGTGGGGAGGTCAAACGGTCTGTGCATTAACGTGGCCCCCTTTCCTTAGTTGATGCGGGGAGTGTTTTCACTGCCTACGTAGTTTATGTTTCTATTTTTATCATGTTGTGGCACACTTCTGGAAGGGAAGGTTGGTTTCCATTTTCAGCCTGGGTGGGCAAAAGAGAGAGAGAGGCAAAGCCTCCAGAAAGACCAAACCTACGTAGGCAGAGGAAGCTCTCCCTGCATCAATTAAGGAAAAGGAGACACATTGGCTCACAATATTGGAGGATAGTTGGAGTATCAACAGCACTCAAAGAACAAAACCCTGATACACATATTGTCTCTTGCGTCATGAGCTAAGCGCTGCTTCTCTGAAGAAAGTCTGCAGGCATGACAGCTCTTATCCTGATCGACTTTGTTTGAGCATACCATACAAGTGCAAGTATGTTTCCCCCTAGAGTACGAAACAAATGAAGACTGGAGACCTTGCATGCATTAAAGAGTGAGACTCCAAAACACCAGACACAAAGAAAAGAAAAGAAATGTCCGCGCCTTGCAGTGGGGGGTTTTCCCAGTGTTTGCACCCATGATGACCTCTTTCCTTGATTAACGCTTGGGTTGATACACCACATGCGTAGCTTTTCCTTTTTGCTTCACCAGCCAAAAGGCCAAGTGCGTTAAGGAAACTTTCCCTAACCCGCAAGCCCGCAAAGGTCTCACCAAGGGGCCCTAAGATCTACACCAGCCTAGGAGAAGCCAGAACAGAGCTAATGAAGATTCTGAAGGTTGTCAGCCATTCTCCTGGCACAGAGCATTGTGCCCAAGGTTGCGCTTCCTATTAGTCAACACTTCATTGACAAAAGTAAGAGGCCTCTGCATGAGTCCATTCGGTGGGAGTCAATGGGTGGCTCTTTCCTTAATGCACGCGGCTGTACGGCAAGCGTAAATCTTTCTTTCTTTTCTTTCTTTTCCAAGGAATGCCAACACCAAAAGCTTTTACCTCTTCTACACCCTTTAAGATGATACGAGAAAAGCATACCAACACCAGCCCACAACTTACTTCAGGGGTTGCAGGCCATACGGGGTCCAGGTTGCAGCACCTGTCAACAGCATGCAAGGGCTGCGCTTGCTGTGAAGTGCCACATCCAGGAGAGGTCTGCGGTAGATGCTCTGATAGCTGTGCGGACTCTGCCAGACGCAGGGGTGCACACTGCTCTGGATCTGGCTGCTGCGTGGATGCTGTCAGCTGCGTGGTGTCTGATCCAGTCAGGGCCTGCAACTGCTGTTTGAGCTGCTGCGTGTGTGCTGCCTGCTGCTGCCGCTGGCTATGCAGGTGCGATATGGTAGAGGACTGCTGGCTCACAACTGCCTCCAACCGCTTGATGTAGGCTGCCTGTTGCTGCTCCTTGGCTTCCAGGTTCTGGATTGTGAGGGAATCCCTGTACCACATGACATTCCACAGCAAGCGAATATATTGCATTGCAAGCACGCGTCAGAGATGCGTGACGTAGGCTGCCTGTTGCTGCTTCTTGATCCTTCCAGATTCTGTATTGTGAGGAGAATCCCTTCACCATAAGATATTGCACCATCAGATGTTGCGCAGCTAGCACCAGAAACGTAGGCTGCGTGCTGCTGCTCCTTGGCTTGCAGGCTATGGTTTGCAAAAGAGTCCCTGCACCAAAAGACAATGCTCAGCAAGCAAATGTCAATGCGGGTTGCCTGGGATTCTCTTGTGATGCATGCAACTTGCAAAGTGCTGCACTTTGCTGGTAAAGGTGAGCATGGTTGCTAAAAGAAGAAAAGAAAGGTCCACAGCAGCCAAGAGGCCGCGTGCATGAAGGGAAGGCTCTCCAATACTTTGTGCCTCTGTCAAAGTAAGCATTGCTGGTGATGGAACTTTTCAGGTTGCTGCTTCAAGAGGAGCATGCACAGAGATCTATCCTGCATTCTAAGATCAAGAAAGGCACGGAGCATGCACAGAGACCCAACCTGCATTCTAGGGTCAAGTCTCAAGAGAAACACAGTCGTACCCTTGTTGATCAGTTTTATTCCCACACTGATCATGTATTTGAACTTATTGCTGAAAGACAAGCCTTCCCTTGAGGCTGAAAGGATTGCAATTGAGCATATTGAGAGGTTACACATTCCACTGCCTTCGTAGTTTTTCTTTCCTTTCTACACATATGTGCGATGACATTGTTTGCCTAAAATCAATCATCCATATCTGGTGATCTGTGTTCACAGATCTTCATTGTCCTTGCCTGCAAAGATGTGATGTCCATACTTTATGAAGTAGCAGTCACGTTCACCTGGTGATCTGTGCGCGCAGCTTGCCGTTCTCCTTGCCTTCTGGTACGGCTTGCAAAAAGGCCTCTGCACCGCACACACATCATGGAAAGCTTGGATAATTGTAGGCAAATCCACGCTTTTTTTTTCAGATCCGCGCAGATTGGATACAAATAAGAGGCACAGGAAGACCAACAAAAGGGTGCAACATGAAACATGGGAGTGTCTGATACCCCAGTGGCTGAGGTAGCACTGTGGAGCCTCAGATCATCATGTATAGCGCATCTTAAGGATCTCCATTTGGGGATATGAAATGTACCAGGTATGTGCGAGTGTTTCTTCTAATTGAGAGAGGCTTGCGCTAGCACAATGAGACTAATGATACAATTTGTATCAATAACTTCATTTACTTGCCCTCTCGAAATGACATGTCCTCTTAGTCTTTGCAAACGTTTACCTGCTAGGGTCAGAGCAATGATGCTGTCGCGCCTGACAGCCCTTCGTGCTTCCACTGCTATCTTTGTGCGCACCTACATGCAGGTCAAAGACAAGCAAGTGAAAAGAAACGAAAAAGAAAAACTATGCAGGCAGTGAAAACACTCCCCACATCAATTAAGGAAAAGAGGATACCTGGGGCCGAGGCATCGTGAATCCCCTTCACCAAGAGAAACAAAACAAAGAATCAATGGGGATCAGGAGGGTTACTAGCAGTAGCCCGTGCCTGATCTTGGTGATGAGAGTTAAGATAAGTCTTCTCAAGAGCGCGTCTGGTGCTAACAAGTTTATAAGTGTATTGAACAGATTGAGCATGAAGCTTCAGGGCAAGCCTGGTGGCTGTATGAGTGTCAAGACCAAGCTCTTTGAGAGGCTCCAAAGTGTGATGGGTGTAGATGACTCCACCCACACCTAACAGAATGGTATGGAGGGTGACTTGAGCTGAGGCCCTTGAAAGATGGCTACATAGGTCGCGGTGCTGATGCTTGGAGGCCTGACGTGACATATCATTGTAAGTTTGATACGCATCACAACTCACATTTTAGCGCTACTGCTTACATCTGTGTTTTCACCTTCAAGCAGAGTGAGCTTTCACACCAATTAAAAATGTGTTTTGCACAGACCACTGATAATTCCTTGCAGCACTTGTACCGCCAGCTATGTGTGCACCTTCATGCACTATGAGCTCACACACAAGCATGTGGCATGTGGCCATAGTAGCCATGCTCGAGTGTTTCTATCAGCAACATTCCCACAATAAATATGCCTTTGAGTGTTGTGCCAGGGCCTTTGAGTGTTGTTCCAGGGCATGCCAGTGGTGCAAACGTGCACCTGGATCCCTTTGCCACACAACTCTGCAAGGAGTGCAATTTTAGGCTTGCAGTGCACGCACACTAAACTCTTGTGTTCAGCAGCAAACCAGAGATACTCAATTGAAGCTTTTCCTTATAATCTCCTTTATTATATGAAGTTGGATGCAACCATTTATTGTGGGGTCTCTCCTACGGTAAAATACAATGGTGCGCATGTTTTCTGACTGTTTTATTGAAGGGATTTGATGTACATCATACTTTCACGTTGGACACTTGGCACTTGATTCCCATGCAGTAAGGCATACTACCAGGAGCACATCCGCCCCAGCATCTGCTCACCCCTCCTCTATCCTCTTCTTGATGCATGGTTTATGCAAGACATCTAGTTGCTTCAAGTGTGGACATCTGACACGCTACTTTTTTCCCACAGGAAGGCGCCATCATGGTATGATACCTGCAGCGCTTGCGCCCCCACGTCTGCTTGCCTCTCTTCCATCCTCTTCTTGATGCGTGCTTCTCGCTTGGCTGCAGCATCCATGCCATCACTCTTGCCTTTGCGCATGGCCTTTGCCTGCCTTTGTCTCCCTGACGGACAACAAACATGCACAAGTTTACATGAGGCCCTTGTTGCCTGTGCGCTTGGCCTTTGCCTGCCTTTGTCTCCCTGGAGGACAACAAATATGCACAAGTTTGCATGAGGCCCTTGTTGCCTGTGCGCTTGGTCTGCCTGCTTTTGCCTCCCTGGAGGAGACAGGAAGGGTGCACATGTCATCCTGGAGGACAGCAATATTGCTGATGTCAGATATTGCATGAGGCCCTTGTTGCCTGTGCGCTTGGCCTTTGCCTGCCTTTGCATCCCTGCAGGACAGCAAGGGTGCACATTTCACGCTGGAGGACAGCAAAGGTAAGAAAGAAAAGGAAAGAAAAACTACGTAGGCAGTAAAAGTTTCACTGTGAAACACTCCCCACATCAATTCAGGAAAGGGGGCCAATTTGGTGCACAGACCGTATGACATCCCCACCACAAAGTTCAGACTGAGAGAAGTAGGGCAGGCAGACAGCAAAGGTGCATATGCCATGGCTTGCATGAGGCAATTGTTGTGGTGCGTGAGTGTGATGAGAGTATGCCAAAATAAGCCAAGTCCATGATCAGACATCCCTTTTCACACAAGAATGTACCTGTTTATGAAGAGCTGCAGAATGGGAGTCGCACTTTTTCAGCAGGAAAGTAGCAGCACAATAACCAGCTTTTCATGTGCGTGCTCTTCTTTTGTTCACCAGCATGTTTCAAAGGGAACTTTTTTCAATTCGTCTGACTGGTAAGAGGATGTTTTGGAGCCAGGCAAGCATTGGTACCTGCAGCGCTTGTTCAAACCTGTTGACACACAAGTGACTTTCACCTGCATTTCTTGAGCCATCACAAATAGAAACCATATTGAAACAGGACAGTCACATGCACTCCAGGAGCTTGTGCTATTACAGCAATCTCAGACGCATATGCAGCAAGAGTGCTGGGTGTGGCACAAATTGGCCCAGAAAAGCCCATACAAGAGAGTCTTTAAGTGCAGCTCAAAGAATGAAAGTACACTGGAGGATTGGTACATTCCATAATCTACTTTTCTGCTGGACTAGCCCTGGAAAGCGGGGCCCAGGCCTTGTATCTTCCTAATAGGAAGTGATTACTCACTGCCAAGCAACTTACTTTCAAGACACAAAAAGAAAAGGAACTCTGGAGGTGAAGCTCACCTGCGGCACTGCATGCAGAGGGAGGTAGTGCAACACTGCCCCTCCAAAAAACAAGCAATCGTAATCTGAGAAGGAAGGATACCATGAAAAATATTTACCAGCAGTGCTAGGTCCAGAGGGAGGCAGCGCAGCCTTGTTCCTCCCTCTGCCTCCACCTCCAGGGGCAGCTGGGACTGCCTGTACAGGGATACCGGACTGAGGTTTGTGCAACAGCAGGCATGTTGTAGAAGATGCAAGAACAGAAGTGATACAGGGAGACTTTCTGAGCAGGGTGCCAATCTCAGATGGGTATGAGTCTCTAGAAAGCAGGCAAATTGCAGAAGAATTATGCAAAATAGAAAAAAGCTATAAGGGGCCGTTTGAGCAGGGGTGCCAGGGGTCTGAAGTACATGCAAAAGCAAGCAAGAAAAGAAAAGAAAAACTACGTAGGCAGAGGAAACTCTCCCTACATCAATTAAGGAAAAGGAGCAAAGTATCAAATTTGGAAAGCCAGAAAAGAAATGACAAGACTCTTTGGGCAGGAAAAATACGCAGACCACAGCCGGCACCACGAGTGAGTGTTCAGGGTAGCTACTTTTAGGATTATAAGACTTTTCCAGGGCATTTTGCCGATGCCCAAGGGGAAAGGCAGGGAGGCTTTCACAACTCAGCAAGCACAAGTGTTGGTGATGTTCAGACTGCCCACACAGGAGAAAAGAAAAAAGAAAAAAAAGAAAAAAGGAACTTAGGCAGTGGGTCCTGTGACCTCATACAGCAACTTGCCGCACTTGAAGCGCACTGCCATGCCTCAATGTTTCCATGGAAAGGTTCTCTAACTAGCAAGCTAGCAAGGGTCTCACCAAAGCAACCTTGAAATTCCAAGCAATAGACAAAATCCTGTAAATGTTGAGGCCAAGGGCTCAAATATTGTGATTTCCAACTGCAGAAACAATGCAGTTTTACAGACATCCAGCGCTGGACAACACCAAGTGCTGCAAATAAATTCCGCAATCCTGTAGTATGTAACCTGTCCGACACTGAGTCAACACTCCTGCAAAGGGTGCAAGCTCTGCCCTTTGCTAACTTTTTGCATTTTGCCCAAGGGTGCATATACTGTGTTTTTTTAGCTTATTGCAACCACGGGGTAGTGTTGCTCTCACACATGAGGCAATCCCATGCATTTGATCAGCATGAAGAAAGAAACAGATAAGCCTACGCCATCCAGGAGGCCACGTGCACAAAGGAAAGGTTCCAAAACTAGCAGCTAGAGCAGGGATATCACGAAAAAGCCCTTAATTCTAGACACAGCTAGCCTGGGAGAAAGCATAAAACAAAGCTAAAGGGGATCTGCAGGGTTGTCAGCATGCGGGTCAAGCACGTCAGGCAAGGCAAGAAGTGTGATCACCTTAATTGAGGAGATGGATCATCATAGTTGCAAACATGGAAAAAATTGTTTAGCATTTGCTTCAAGCTTATAATGCACGCTGAAAGCCAATAGCAATTACAAGCCATCATGCAATGCACCAAACATGCTTGGAGCGCTGGGCATTAGTGTTTGAACCTGAAGAGGTAAGGCCTTAGTAGTTCTTCTTTTCTTTTGTCATTGATTTCCTTTCCTTTTTTGAGGTAAGGCAGCTTTTTTGCATCAAGGCCATACGAGAGACGCAGGCACCCTTTTGCACCAACAAAAGTTTTGGGAACTGCTTTGGAATGTCCACAATACACCAACAAAAGTTTTGGGAACTGCTTTGGAGTGTCCAAAATGCATCATAAGTTGACACTGCAGGCTCTAGTACAAGCAATACATTATGATCTGGCCGTCCTACCTTGACTCCTGTTGCTGTCGCTGCTGCTGCTGTTGCTACTGCTACTGCTCCAGCACTTGCTCCCGGCCCCCCGCTCCCAGCGCCAGTAGCGCCACTGCTGCCCCCTCCTCCCTCTCCCCCCACATCAGCAGCACCCATTCCCCCGGCCCTCACCCCACTCTCACCAGCTGCGCCAGTTGCAGCAACAGCAGTCGCGCCCCCCTCAGCTCCCACAGTAGCAGCACCAGTGCTTCCCCAGCCAGCAGCAGCAGTGATTGCCCCACCACCAGCAGCAGCTGCTGTGGGGTGTGGGAACACACGGGGCGGCGCAGGGTAGCGAGGCCTTTTGGGCTTGGGTGCCACTGGAGCTCCATCTCCAGCCTGTCCTCCTGCTTGCTGCATTCCTACACAACCAGACTGACTTTTGCGCTTGGTACCGTGTTGAGCCGTGGCTTTTGCTGCTGCTCCAGTTGCACCATTACTGGCCTTGGGAATACTGCTCTTACTGCTGCTACCGCCGGCTTTTGTGCCTGTCCTCGCCTGCTTTGGATTGACCCCTTTTGCAGATCCCAAACTTGCCTCCCCCTCCTCAGTCTCCACTTCCAGCAGAGCGTCATCCCCACTGCCGTCCGCCTCCTCATCCTTCTCTTTATCCTGCATGTGCATGCACGTGTTGTGTGGAGCCCATCTGCGCCAGGTATGAGGTGCACAGGGTCATGCTTGGTGGTGAGCAACATGGAGCTGGAAGCACCTATTCATGAACGTGTTGAGCAGGTGCCATATGTGTGCTTGGTGTGAGGTACGCAAAGCCATGTTTGGCAAGCACACTATTCTGAGTGACATTCACATTGATTGTGAAGGTGCATATGATCAGGGCACACGCAGGAGGCAGGAGCGCGGGGCCTGCCTGGCATACCATCGCCAGTACTTACAGGACCTGGCGCGTACATGCACGAATGTATTGTAATGATGGAGGTGCGTGGGCAGAGCGCATGTGTTGGGAAAAGAAAAGGGAAAAGAAAAAAAGACTACGCAAGCCAGGTCCGGCTGCGTGCATTAAGGAAAGGTATCTAGCAGGCTAGCTAGGCCTCATTGTGTTGGGCATGTGTGCACGATTAATCATGCCATCATCAGCGTTTACCTTTTACTCTCAACAGCGCAGACCACACAACCAGCAGTGTGAGGCGCTCATTGGGCTATACAGCTATGCAGCTATGCAATTATGCAGCTATGCAGCTATGGAGTGCGCCCCACACTATCAGCGGCGTAAGCCGCACAGTAGACTAAGCAGACCATGTGTGAATAGCATCAATCAATAAAACCCCTTGTACGAGATGTGAGATAATTTGTTATGTGGGGGCTTTGCTTGCATGGTATTCATAATTTTCCCGTTTGTGGAGTAAGTCCTGCAGATCAGGTGTGCTTCAGATGCGTTGCTTCCTTACACCTGGGCAATTACAAAGCAAACCCTCCAGATCAGCCATCGACTTCCCACCCAAAAGAAAGAAAGAAAGAAAGAAAAGAAAAGTACATGCCAGCCAAAAGGCCGTGTACATCGAGAAAAAGGTTCCCCAACTAGCAAGCTAGCAATAATCTCACCATAGAGCCCTCAGACCAAAATTACACACAGCTGGCATAGGAAAAAGCCAGAAACAGAGCTTATGAGGATCTGGAGGGTTGTTGGGCATACTCCTGGACCCAGCCAAACCTTACGTACCACAGGCATAAGCCTCACAACCTTACCAGACACAACGCAGACAAATGTGCCTCTTAATTCAATTAAGTCAAGATGCCATGCACTCTCCAATCCTTGACCAAAAATCATTAACACCAGGCACACATTATCCTTGAAGGGTTCTTTTCATAAGGGAGTCACTGGGGGTGAGGAAGTGCAGAGCAGGAGGAGGAGAACCCACGCCCACAGGTGCATGGCTGATGACCCGCCAGATTCCCACTAGTTGTTTCCCGTTGGCTCCTAGCTTAGTTTAGGCTGGGCCTGTGAGCCTCTTTGGTGAATCCCTAGCTAGCTTGCTAGTTTGGGAATCTTTCCTTGATGTATGCAGTCTGACCTGGCTTGCGTAGTCTGTTCTTTTTCATTTCTCGTTTACATTTGCATACTTGGGCATCTAAACTGATCAGCCAGCAAATTCACAGCCCCAACCTTTTTGTACCTGGGCATTTACAAAGCCAATCCTGCAGGCCAGTCATTGAATTCACAGACCCAACCCTGTGTTGTGCACACCTGATCAGCACCATTTTTGCCTGCATCATTTCTATTTAATTACCAAAATAAACGCAGCGTCTGCACTGCTGCAAAGCAAGGTAAGTTAAGACCTGATGTGATCTGGCCTGATCTGACTTCCTTCCTTTTCTTCTGCATCTTTGAACTGTGTTGCACATGCCATGCTTCCTGCAGACTCGAGGAAGCAAAGGGAGCCAGCAAATGGAGCCATCTCATAGGCAAAAAGCGTCACCCCGTAGGCCTGCAGGGGCACCTACACCTCATAGGCCTGCGGCGTCACCTAATTGGGCTTTAATACACAGCAAAATGTTACTTTAGACCTCCCCTCACTCACCACACAAAAGTCCTCATCCCTGCTGCTGCTCTCCTCTTCACTGCTGCTGCTGCCTTCACTGCTGCTGCTGCTGCTCCTGTCTTTCCCATCTGCCCCAGCAGCACTCCTTTGGGTGCCCTTGCCTGGCTTGCCAGCACTGTGTTGTGCTGTTTTGACCTCTTTCCTTGCAGGCCTTCTCCCCCCGGTCCTGCCCCCTCGCCCCCTCCCTGCCCCCACCTTTGCCCCCCGGCTCCCATTGCCCCTGCTGGTCAAAGTTTGAAAGCAAATGCACAGACACAATTGATGATGGTGTTCAGGTTCAGGTGTATTTAGGCACTTGATTTTTATGGGTAGCTTCTTACACATTGTTGGATATGACCAGTTAAAGCAATGACAATCAAGGAGCACGAGTCGCCTCTAGATTATTTATGTGGAGTCTTGCATTCCTGTGTGAGACAAGGAGACACCCGGAAGGTCCAAGACACCCCAAATGCTGAGATGAGCTGAGACCAGGTCTGCGCTACTTTTGAGCAGATACTGGCAAAGCAGATAGCCTGTACATGTTCTGGGATGTGCAATGTGTGTCAATTCTCAACACCGCGCTCGCAATATAAGTTGTACAAACAGATAGCTTGAAAATGCTTCTTGAGGCATGGAAAAAGCCAATGGTCCTTGAGTGCGTGCATGTGTGTCTATGTGTATGTGTGCGCACGTGCGCATGTGTGTGAGTTGCCTGAATTAGACACCACCATGTTTTTACACATTTGCCACAGTGGAGTTGAGCTGCTAAACAATGAGAGACACAGTGCAAGGCCCCAGCTGGATTGCTAGTTAGGGGGCCTTTCCTGAATGCACGCAGCTGGACCTGGCTTACGTAGTCTTTTCTTTTCTCACACAATGCAAGGCGTTTGCTGATGCCAGCACAGATCACAAAGTATTGAGGAATAAGGTGTTTGCTAATGCCAGCACAAGGGACATAGTATTGAGGAATAATGCATTTGCCAATGCCAGCACAGATCACAAAGTATTGAGGTATAAGGCGTTTGCTGATGCCAGCACAGATCACAAAGTATTGAGGAATAAGGCATTTGCTGATGCCAGCACAGATCACAAGGTATTTAGAAAAGAAAAGAACAGACTACGCAAGCCAGGTCCAGCTGCGTGCATCAAGGAAAGTATTGAGGAACACCTTGGGCGTGCTTCCTTCTGCAGGGCATCTTCAGAACACACAAGGCAACAAGCTCAGCAAGTCAACTTAGCAGTTGCTGCTCGTTCACATCCAGCCACAAACGTGTCCTCAGAACACTCCTGGCAGCAAGCTCAACAAATCATGTGCAGCAGTCATTGCTTGTTCACATCCAGCCACAAACCTGTCACACTTGTCCCCAGAGCACTCCCGGCAGCAGCAAACCCAGCAGCTCGATTCTTACTACTACTTCTTGACCATCATCATGATGGTGTCCAGCCACTCGTGTAATTAGAGCACCGTGAATCCCGGCAGCAGCGAGCTCAGCAGCTCAATTCCTGCTACTGCTGCATTTGATCATGTCCTGTCACACACTTCAAGGAAGTTCCCAAATGCATGACATTCACTCCACCCTGGTCATGACGCCCACTCCACCCTGGTCAGTACACCTCCAAAGCAGATGCCAGTATTCATGCTTACACCAAGTGCCAGCATTCTCACACTAAGTGCCAGCACTCATTCTCACACCAAGTGCTCACACACTGAATATCCTGCGCCGACTTTGACAGCGAGCAAAAACGGCTCGATCACAAAGTGCACGCTGTTGCTCCTCGCAGCATACGCATGGCAACTTGCAACCAACTTGAGAACCTCGGAAGCGCACCTCTTTGATGCTGACTTGTCCAAGGGGGTGCCCAGCCGCCGCTTGATGAGGCTGGTGGTCTCCTGGTCCATATCCACAATCTCACACTCGAATAGCATCTGTGGGTGTACACAAGCACACACACACAGCGCTTGGTAAGGCTGGTGGTCTCCTGGTCCATGTCCACAATCTCACACTAAAACAGCATCTGTAGGTGCACACAAGCACACATGCACACATAGCGCTTGGCAAGGCTGGCGGTGTCCTGATCCATGTCCACAGTCTCATAATCCAGCGCTTAAGTGAACACAAGCACACACACACACACACAAAGCGTTTGGTAAGGTTGGGTGGTCTCCTAATCCATGTCCATTACCTCACATTCCAGCACCATCTACAGGCGCGCACACACACACATTCACACACACTGGGGAATGAACAAAGTGGAATTGATGCAAAAGTGAGGGCACACGCATGCACTGGAGAGTATACACAGTGGAAGTGGTGCAAATGGGGAGGACAAAGAGGGCCAGTTATGGCATGTTACTTTCTTTTTCAAAGAGGAAAAAAAAAGCAAAAGCCATACGGGCAGGGAGTTCAGAGCGCAAAAATGGAGCCTTCCTCTGTAAAGGAAGTATACAAAGCTATATCAACAAAGACCAACAAGACAGATTGGCTGGAAGTGGGATAAGTCCCCAAGGAAAGTATGATATCGCACTGGCACCCTCTTTAAACAAAAACATGCGGTTTGCTTCAAAAGGTCCACTAACCCATTATGCCCTCTCCCGGGCTGTCTTTAATTAGACAGCGCACTCCGCATGCTCTCAGGTTGCCAAAATTATATCATATCCAACATGGAAACTGAACGCCACAATGTTGCTGTAAGAATGATCATCAAAGCTCATAGCAAAAGCCCTTTGGGAGCAGGCTTGGTCAACACAGACACAGGAAGTGATGATATGCTGGCACAGCACAACCACCAAATCCCTGCACATGCATCAAACATAATTATACCGCCTAACCTCTTTCCTAGAATATTTCTAAGAGATCTAGACTCACCTCCAGCCGTCGATCGCATCGAACAGAGTTCTACCCCCTCACCTCTTTCCACGAAAATTTTCTGAGAGATATAGAATCACGTTAAGCCAACCTGGTGCTACACTGATCACTTCCTATTGAGCCAAACCCTCTTCTTCTTCTTCTCCTTCTTCTCCCTGCTCACACTATGTAGAATGCATGGCACCCCACAGAGGTCCTGCATAGCTAACCGGATGAGACAGCCACACAAACTGAATGCAAACCAGCAGCATGTGCACTTGATTGAAAACAAGTACTGTGAAGACACGAGGCCTGGACAACAGTTGGAGGCGGCACAGCGGCAGCATGCACACCTCTGCAAACTTATTAGTGCAAAAACTGTGACTCTACATACCATCCTCCTGGGTGTTGGTGGGACCTGTTATACTGAACTCAACCTTGACCAGTTCAAACGACATAATCTTGACCATCGACGTGCCATTAAACTTGCTTGCAAACCTCTTGCCCATTCTGTTGCATATGCCAACGAGCTTGTTACCGCTAGGCATGTTCTTGAAAGCAAACATACTTCTCACAGCCAGCTTTTGGAGCTGGGTGCTTCCACAAACCCTCCAAATCCCCACTAGCACTTTTTTGTAGCTGTGTGGTGTAGACGACTCGCGGCTCTTCTGAGCCAATGTGTCTCCTTTTCCTTAATTGATGTCACGTCCCTACTGTAGGGAGAGTTTCTTCTGCCTATATAATTTTCCTTTTTCTTTTCCCTGGGAAAAGGTGACATGGAGCCTTAGAAGGTCATGCAAAGGGTGCAAGTGCCTTTGCACAGGCCACAAACCAAAACCGCATTAGAACAGCAAATCCCTTGAATTAATAAGGCATGTGTACCCCTGATTTCCTTCTCTGTCTGTCTGCTTGTTCACATGAACAGAGGCATTACAGATTGACGAAATGCAGGCATAATAAATTAACAAAATGCTCTATCTGTCTGCTTGTTTAAATGAATCGGCACCATATTTTGATGATCTCTTCATATATTTGTTGCCAGGATCAATTAACAAAACTAGGGATTGACCCGCAAAGGTCTACCAAGCTTACACTAAACTCCATGCCCAGTCTTTGCAATATGCGCACAAACTTATATTATCAAGGCGTGCCATTGAAATCAAAAACACTCAACATAACTCTGGTGCCCTGAGGCTGCATGCGTCCAGAACCCACCAGATCCACACTAGCTTCCCTCTCACCCTCTGGTGAGGGAGACTCATGGCTCTTTGAGCCAAAGTGCCTCCTTTCAATTGGTGTAGGGAGTCTTCTCCCTACCTACGCGGTACCCTGCCTACGTGGTACCCTGCCTATGTGGTACAGGGAGTCTTCTCACTGCCTACGTAGTTTCTACCTTATCTTTTTCTTGCCAGATTATCCATCTTGTGCTGTTCACCCCTTCATCTACCCCTTATCCCACTTGAACCGAGTGAGGTAGGTCTGTGCCTCCCTTTCTTAGAGGAGATGCAGTTGTATTGCATACTTTGTGGAGTCTTCTTAATCCTTTTCCATTGAGGAAAGGGATGGCTCTTGAGCCAGTCTTCCAAACACCATCCCTTCCTTTGTGCTCCCTAGGACGGTTCACATACCCTTCCCTGCCTTCTGCTTCTCAAGCCAAACCAGGTCAAAGCCAAATCTGTTTGTCCACACATTGTCCATTCAACCATCCTTCCCTACCTTGTGCTCCTCGGGCGTGACCAGGTCAAAGCCAAACTTATTTGTCCACATGGGCAGTACATCACGCACGCTAGGCAGCACCAAGTATTTGACGCCCACACCCAGCAGCAGATTTTCCACCGCCTGCAACCAGAAACAAAGCAACGTAACAAAATCAGGGCTTTTCATTTAATGATGTAGGTACAAGTGTTGCTGCCTACGCTGTTTTTTGCTTTGCCTCTTTCCCTTCCGTCAACGGCAAATGGCACCCATACTCGGCAGCATATGCACATAGCTGCAAGTGCACAAGCAGGTGAGGATCACGATTTTTTGCGCCTGCTCTCGGCAAAACTTCAATTTTTGGTTGCAGTCATGGCTAAATTCCTCAGCCAGCACCAGTTCTACAGCCTGACAAAGGGCGCTCAGTGAACAGGAGCATCCAGGCTTTAGTATCATAATGGCATCACAGTTGCCAAAACTCTGCAACCAAATCACAGCAAACGAAGCTCTTAGCAGCTTGCCAGAGCTCTAATGGCTTTTATTCAAAGCAGCACTGATTGGGGTTGGGCATTATCAAATTTGCGGCTCCTTTTTCTTAATTGACGCGTGGAAATTTTGATGCCTACACAATTTACTCTTCTTTTCGTTTCAAATTTTGCGCTTACCGGTCATTCTTTTTCTTGGCATGGTTGCCATAAGAAAAGAAATTATGAAACGCATAGGCAGTGGAACTGCCCACATCAATTAAGGAAAAGGTTCCCATAAAATATTGTTAAGTGTTGCCAAAACAAATATCCAGCAGGGGCACGCTCACAATTGCTGCCATCAAAAAGGATGCATCAAACAGGATGCATTGCACTTTCTCAGCTGGAAAGGGGCTTTATACCTCATTAAGAAGGGAGCTTGCTTAAAGTTTGTTGCAGCAATGAAAGCAAAATATTACAATTATTGTTTTGTTGTGCTTGGAAAGAATGCCAGACGGTGCTTACAGAATGCCAATGCGGTGGGTGCTTGCACAATAGTTATTTGGTGCTTGCACAATGGCAATGGGCATTGATGGTGCATGCTGCAAAGTGCGATGTGTCTAAGAGTAGATCTGCCACCTTGATCAATCGCCTGCAGTTCCCTGATCGCCTGTAGCTCTCCCTGGTTGAGATAAAAGGCATCTCCGCAAAATGGGTGCCAAAAATCCTGCATGGGAAGGAAGTTTGAGAATGATACAGAGGCGTGTGAGGGTTGCTCGTGTCAGCTTATCTGCTGGCAGATGAAGCGTTCATTTGCACATGGATGTGAAGTGCAAAAGGTGCAAACGACAGTGCAAAGGAAGCAGCACTGCCTTTCTTTGAGAGCTCTTTGGTAAGGCCCTTGCTAGCTTGCTAGTTAGGGAACTTTTCCTTGATGCACACGGCCTTTTGGTTACCGTAGACTTTTATTTTCTTTTCCTGTTTTTTTCTCTCTGGAGCCTGTCCAAGACCGAGGTTGTAGACCTTGTAACACCTCCAAATACCGATTGCCCATGAGCCTATTCAGTAACATGGCTGCAAAGAAGTAGAAACTGGCTCTGTTATTTTTCTTCCCTGCACTCTTAGCATTTTTGATTGACACAACCCAAATCTTCAAGCAGCATTTGTTGTTCCTACAACGCCTGTTGCACGACAAGTGCAGGCTCTTACCCGCCTTGCACTGTGACTTTATGCAGCATGCCAACACATTGTTGCCCTAAACCTGACCATTATTTTTGCATGATGCTTTGCTCTGTAAATGTCTCTAACTGTGTCAAGTTTAGGATTGATGGCCCTTTGAGACCCTCGCTCGCTTGCTGGTTAGGCTTCCTCTCCTTATTGCTTGCAGCTTTTTGGCTGGCGTAGACTTTTCTTTTCGTTTGCTCTGTAAATGATCATCCTAGCATCGAACCCAGGCAGCTAAGAAGACCAGGCAGCTCAAAACACAAGTCAGATATGGAAACTAAAGCATGTCATCATCGAAAGATTACAAAAGTATAGAGTGGTCTCCCCTTTCTTAATTGATGTAGGGAGAGTTCCCTCTGAATCTGCAGCTTTTCCTCTTCCTTCCTTCCTTCCTTCCTTCCTTCCTTCCTTCCTCCCTTCTTTCTTTCTTTCTTTCTCTCTTTCTTTCTTTCATACTTTCTTTCATTCTTTCATTCTTTCTTTCATTCATTCATTCATTCTTTCTTTCTTTCTTTCTTTCTTTCTTTCTTTCTTTCTTTCTTTCTTTCTTTCTTTCTTTCTTTCTTTCTTTCTTTCTTTCTTTCTTTCATTCTTTCTTTCTTTCTTTCTTTCTTTCTTTCTTCCTTCCTTCCTTCCTTCCTTCCTTCCTTCCTTTCTTCCTTTCTTTCTTTCTTTCTTTCTTTCTTTCTTTCTTTCTTTCTTTCTTTCTTTCTTTCTTTCTTTCTTTCTTTCTTTCTTTCTTTCTTTCTTTTGTGAAATGACAAAACGACAGAGGGGTATACCAACGTAGGTCTTCTTCTGATGAGGAGCGCTCACCTCACCACCTTCCGCTTTTAAAGCCTTCCTTCTATCAGAATTGACTGCAGCCACCACATGATTTTGAAATTTGACTTGCCTTAAAGTTGCCACTGTCACAATGATGGGACCCTTGCGCAGTGCTACCACGCGGAATTCGCCTGTGGATGTCATGCACAGAAGTGTGGTAAAGGCATAAAAGAGGGCTTCATTGTCAGGCTGAGAAAGAGACGCAGCCATAACAGTGTCATAACACCCCATGAACAGAAGCTGCTCACTCAAGGGTATAGGTATCACTGATGCGGTTGCCAACCGTCCAATTAACTCAATAAACTTGCAGCGCACTCTTGGCGCAGCAGACTCTGGTCATGACATCATGTGGCTAAATTCTGGGGCTAAAGTGTGAGGCAGGAATGCGGGAAGTAAAGTCCATGGAATGCAATATTGAGCGGCCAGCAACTTCAGGGGTATGTGCTATACAAGCTTGGATTGTGGCAGCTGATTTTTTAAGGTTGAAGGTTCAGTTGCAACGAGACGGTTGCGCTAGGCCATAAAGACCAGGCCAAGACCGGTGGCCGGATGCCACTTTGGCACCTCCCTATTCCTTTATTGCGTAATGGGGGGACTTGCACCCCATCCTTATGGCTTCCTGCGCATTCCGTCCGTGCTCACACCGAGGCCACTCATCAATGCATCACAAATAACAAACGTCTGAATGATGCATAACAAAGCAGTAATGGTGCAATGTCGTTTCCCAGGACAGAAAGAAACATTGAGGCTGTGTGTGTGTGTGTGAGTGTGTGTGTGTGTGAGTGAGTGAGTGTGTGTGTGTGTGTGCTCATGGCAACAGCAATTCAGGAGGCTTGCGCTGTTCCTCGAGGTTGTGTTGCACTTCCTGCCGCATCCCAGGAACATGAGCATGCAAAGTTGGGACGACGCCAACTCATGACACCAGAGGAGAATTTCTGCTGCCACAGTCAGCTTCTTTCAATTATGATCTAGCACTTCAGGTTTTGCCATGCAATAATCGAGAGCACGTTGTGTGCATTTTCCTGATATCTCAAACTGGCAAACTATTCATAAGTGTCAGGTACAGACCTTTTTCCTGGCAGGCCTTGCCTATCTTGAATGCGCACAGACAAAATTACTCAGATCTCACCAAAGTCATAGGTGCTTGGCTCTTCCTCTTCCTCCTCCTTGTCTTCACTCTTTGCATCAGATTTCTGCGTTGGCTCTCCCTCTTTAGGTGACACATAGGCCTACACACGTCACAGACACAAGCGTGCGATTAAAAGCAGGCATGCCAATTTCATGAGGGTGTCCTCGGATTGTGATAAGGGAGTAAGCTTGTGAGCTCATACTAGTCAAGGATCTTCATCAGGAACAGCATTTCAGGGACGGTTTTTGCCTAGACAGTGAAAACTAGTCAGAGGATGTGTGCAAAAGACATACTTTACACTATAAATTGCATACCTGGCATACCATCTCCACCAAGTCACGGCCATTGTCCATCTTGGTCAGCCTGAAGCTGTCCCCAAAAATCTTGATTGCCTGGCTCACAGCGAACTTGCTTGCTGCTCACAAAAATAAAGATGTAAACAAAGAAGGTAGCATCATGGGCTGCTCGACAACAATGGCGGCTGCTCGAGCTACTCCCTCACACTGCATGATTTACAAAAGTGCTATTGCCTCACACTGCATGATCTACAAGAGTGATACTGCCTCACACTGCATGATTTATAAAAGTGCTCCTGCCTCACACTGCATGACCTATGTAGATGCATAAGTGGCGAGACCATGAGTGCTGTAGTGTGCTTGCACACACATAGGTACCTTTATTGTCCTCCCGGTACTTGATCACTTCCAAGGTGTATTCATCAGACTCGCCCTTGATCTTGTTCTTCTTGCCTGTGCACTGCTCCCAAGAAGTGTACACCTGGTAGGGCATAATTTCACAAGACTTCCAAAGCTAAAGTCAGTTTCCCTCGGCGAGGGGCCTCTGTATGATTATCAAAAGAAAAGAGTCACCTTACATTTGTTGAGGAATCCTACGCCATTCCCCATCAAACCAAGCCTGGCAAGTCAATTGTTTGGATTCTAGAAATCAGCAAAGGACCTCGATTAAGCATTCCCTCGAGCAACAGTATTTGGTGCTGTTGCTCATGCGAATTCGCATGGTTCGAACCATAATTGACCCTGTTTGACCAGGTGTCAAATTACTCCCTCAGGGAAGTTTTATGGAACAAACTGCAACAAAGAACACCTGCATGTTAAAGCCCTCTGTGATTGCCACAACTTCCAAGGTCAGGGATCCTAACTGAGTCCGCATGCCAATACTTGACCCCTTGTGGACCTGGAGGCACATGCGCCAACTGTCACTCGCCTCACCTCCTTACACTCCTGCAGGGGTAACAACCAGTGCATTTCACAGACTGGTAAGTTGTAAGCATTTCTCTGAAACAAGTCAAGAGAGCACCTGCAGCTCTTAACTTCCTGGCGTTGTGTGTGCTCGGCATGCGCATAAGCGTTCAAATTCTATTCTGTGAGCATACTTGGTCATCACGAGTGCAAGCAGGACACTCAGAAGTGGAAAGCCTGATGAAAGACAGGATGCATCCCCTTGCACAGTCTCAGGAAATAGCTCGCACACACCTCCGAGCACAGCACAACAGCCTGCTGCAAACTCTCTTCAGTGTGCTGCTCAGAGCTGGCAGCACCGTGGCACTCGACGTGAAATGCTTTCACGGTGCAGCAGCTGCACCTCACGAGAAGGCGTGGTC
Source organism: Dunaliella primolecta (assembly GCA_914767535.2). Lineage (NCBI taxonomy): Eukaryota > Viridiplantae > Chlorophyta > Chlorophyceae > Chlamydomonadales > Dunaliellaceae > Dunaliella > Dunaliella primolecta. The sequence goes on from OU611752.1 coordinate 16,251,035, forward strand.
CAAAATGGGGCGTCCAGTCCGCCTTGCCGCAGAAAATGCAGGTTTCTGTGTCGAACGAGCACCATTCGCGCCCGTCCGCCAAGCTTTCTTGCAAAAGATCCATTTTTAATTCAATGAAAAAACAGTTTATGCGCGCCAGCCCGTGCCAGAAGAGAGCCGTCTATCCGCCTCACAAATTCAAATTCCTGCTTCGATGGATCTTAGCAATTTCGATTATTTGAGTAATATAATGTTTAACTCAGAGTAAGATAAAAAAGATTGCGTCTTCGTTAGCTATTTCAGTAGCTTGCAAGTTTGAAATTGGAGGCTCACGCCAGTGCAGGTGCCTTGTAAAAATTGTCCAAGTTCTTAGCTCAGCTCTGATTTGCTGTTCAAACACTTCCATAGCCTTGGGTAAACTCAGGGCCCCAGCATAGGAGGCCCTCCTCGCTGAGGATATCCTCGCTGAGGATATCATCGATGCCCTCAACCCTGGAGGCTCTTGCCAAAAACATGTGCTGGAGTGGCATCTTGAATGGTCTCCCGTGGTCATGAAGACATAAGCAAGAGCTTTGACGCAGATCTCTAGAGTTATGCTGCCCAGTGGCCTCCTCATGGCAACTGCCTGAGCAGTAGTCAGGATGGCAGCGGAGCAGAATATTTTAAGCTTAGGATCGCGCTGTCACTGGAGTTCAAATTCAGCCATGCAAGTTTTCTTTCCATGCCTTTTTATGCTTCTTCTTCTTTTAAAATCATCCTTATAGTTTACACAAGCCCAAGAGCTTGGTGGTGCATCTGGAGGCCTTTGGCACACAGGGAGTGACTCCGGCAAGCTGAGCGCGCACTCATGCAAGCCTGGCGCGCAGCAGGTTAAACTGACTGGCCCATTAAACAAGGGAACTGGGCAAAACGCAGAGAGGGTGCTTGTTATAATCAGCTTTCAACGGTGTGTGCTTAGTACCGGTAGAGGTGAGCTGACTGCCAAAGGCAACACACCTCTACCCGGTATGGCAGCTGACTTGATCTTAATCAAGGCCCCCAGATATGAGGCTTGTTGTGTCCTGCTTTGCAAAAAAAAGTTTTTAGGTATTAAAAACTCTTGTGTACCAGTTAAGAAAAAAGTTAACACATTGGCTCAAAGAGCTGTGAGTCCACACCTCCAAAAACTCTCAACCAAAGAAGACATGTGGGGATCTGAAGGTGTACCAGCAGCACCAAGTGCCAGATCCTGACTTGAAAATTGGTTTTGCTATAACAAAACATGTTGTAGTGGTGAATTTTTGAGCGTGCCGTACAGAATGAGCATGACGCTTGCCTGCAAGTTTGATTCCTTCCAAGGATCCACACCTAGCTGGCTAACAGATAAAGAGTGTGTTGGACATAGCAAGTCCCAACAACGCCCTAGAGAATGGTATATGCAATGCTAGCTCTACCTACAAGACTCATGCATAATTGTTGATGCTGGTGCTATGCCTCCAGTCGACTTTTAGATCTAGACTTTTCACAGAACCTGACTTGTAACAGGCAAGCGTGCTGATCGTATGCTCAAGCCCACGAGAATGACTGGCAAATGCAAACATATTGCACCCCTGTAAAATCCCTCTTTTCCCACGCAGCACGTGGTGTCAGCTTTATACTAAAAGATGCCCTGAAAAAGTATATTTGGAGACAGTATGGTGATAACACACACATATATAGGGCCTCTGGGCTGGCGCAGATTTTTCTTTCCTGTTCTAATTTTATGTACATATACATGTATGTACATGTACATAAAATATATACAGGGAGAGGGAGAGGGAGAGAGAGAGAGAGAGAGAGAGAGAGAGAGAGAGAGAGAGAGAGAGAAGAAGCAAAATCCCTAGCTTCCAAGCTGAGCTGTCATGCCATACAGAGACTAACCACTATCATAAACACTAGACATGCTCTTTGCTTACTGGGGGCTTCAGGGGGGGGGGGGGTTCGCTGGGCGCGCGGAGGTGGATACAAGGAGAAGGAGAGTCCGGGCGTCTCGGGGCATGGCCGACAACCCGCCCGATCCTCATTAGTTCAGTCTCTTTCCCTCTCCTAGGCTAGCTGTAGCTAGTGTAGTTCTGAGGGACCTCTGGTGGGGCCCTTGCTAGCTTGCTAGTTAAGGGACCTTTCCTTAATGCACGCAACCTGTGGCCTGCGTAGACTTCGTTTCTTTTTCTTAGAAGAGACACAGAATTCACAACCGATCGTGTTATTACACAAAAAATTGTATTCAACTGCTTTAATGTCCCAAAATTTGCCGTCAACCAGTGCATTGCACAGACTGGTAAGTTGTAAGCATTTCTCTGGAACAAGTCAAGAGAGCACCTGCAGCTCTTAACTTCCTGGCATCGTGTGTGCTAGGCATGCGCATAAGCGTTCAAATTATATTTTGTGAGCATACTTGGTCATCACGAGTGCAAGCAGGACACTCAGAAGTGGAAAGCCTGATGAAAGACAGGATGCATCCCCTTGCACAGTCTCAGGAAATAGCTCGCACACACCTCCGAGCACAGCACAACAGCCTGCTGCAAACTCTCTTCAGTGTGCTGCTCAGAGCTGGCAGCACCGTGGCACTCGACGTGAAATGCTTTCACGGTGCAGCAGCTGCACCTCACGAGAAGGCGTGGTCCAAAATGGGGCGTCCAGTCCGCCTTGCCGCAGAAAATGCAGGTTTCTGTGTCGAACGAGCACCATTCGCGCCCGTCCGCCAAGCTTTCTTGCAAAAGATCCAATTTTAATTCAATGAAAAAACAGTTTATGCGCGCCAGCCCGTGCCAGAAGAGAGCCGTCTCACAAATCCAAAATCCTGGATCTTAGCAATTTTGATTATTTGATTGAGGCTGACCCTCACACATTGATCCTACTAAGATCCCTCTCAAGACAGGGACATTCATCTTGTTGAATTTAACTTCTGCCCTGATACCAGCCCCTTTCCCACTCTAGAAGCTGCAGCTGCCCAGCATGCCAACGCTATAACCAGGCTTAAAACCACCAGCTTGAGAAACCCAAACAGGAACAACAATGTGACCTTACACATCATCTTAGTTGGTGTCCCAGGCACTATCTAAAATGACTACACCATCAAACCTCTAATCAACTCGGGTTTATCACTAGCATTCAAGGTTATTTACCATGCTATCCAAAGATTAATAACTATTAATAACATAAGGCATGCACTTCATTTTCAGGGGACTTCTGGGGGTGGGGTTGCTGGGTGCGTGGTAGTGGAGAGCAGAAAAAGAAGAGTCCGGACGTCCAGGAGCATGGCGGACAACCCTCCAGGTCCCCATTAGCTCTGTTTCTGGCTTTCTCCTAGGCTAGCTTAGTCTAGTTTAGGTTTGAGGGCCCTTTGCTGAGACCCTTGGTAGCTTGCTAGTTAGGGAACCTTTTTTTAATGCACGCGGCCTTTTGGCTACTGGTAGCATAGACTTTTTTCTTTTCTTCTCAAATTTTGATTAATGGCATTTATGTTCAACTCAGAGTAAAATGAAAGATTGCGTCTTTGTTAGCTATTTCAGTAGCTTGCAAGTTTGAAATTGGAGGCTCACGCCAGTGCAGGTATCTTGTGGAGTTTGTCCAAGTTCTTAGCTCTGGCTTGCTGTTCACACACATCCATAGCCTTGGGAAAACTCAGGGCCCCAACATAGCTCCTCCCCCTCCTTACCCCATTGTCATTTTAACGTAGATTTATGTTATGATACAAGTTGTTATGATATCCGTCCTTTATATGACGGTTGGACGGATTAAGTTGTCGAAAGCAAGCAAGTGCTCACCTCAAGGAGTGAGTGAGGTTCTTGATATCTAACTTTTGTATATACCTGAGCTTGGTTGGGGTTATTCGGTGCCTTCAATTGGCAGTTCGAATTTGAGCTTCCCCCAACCGGCTACGCCCTCCCTCACTCCGAACAAAAGTCAACCCGTTACAAGAGAACCACGATGGCTGCCTTTGATGGTGCGTATGCTGCTTGCTGATGCGGTCTCTTGATTTCCCCATCTGTCAATTCAAATAGCCACCCTGCAAGAAACTCTTCTTCACCCTGTGGCCCTTGCCCCACACCCGATCAACCTCTGCCACACTCATATGCATACAGAGGGACGTGTGTTCTCTGACTACCAGGGCCTGGAAGACAGGAACATTGACGTGGACACCATCTCCAATGCTACTTACCTCAACAATTTTAAGGCTTTCATCTGCAAGGCAGAGCCGCAGTGGGATGTTGGGAAGAAGAACCAGCTGTATTACCAGTGAGTGTGAAGCTTTGGCAGCAACAGGACCCCTGCTCAGGCCTCCCAGGAGAGAAGCAGCTGGTGCAGCGCAGGCTCCATTTAACATTGTTGCCCTGGAAAACATTTGTGAATTGATTTGCATTAGGATGTCTGTGTCAATGCGCAGGCGCACATGCATGCAAGCTCCTACATTCGCGCTCTCGCATGTTGTGCATTCGGGTGCAAAAGCACACACACACATATGAGCGCACACCCACCCACACATATACATACACACGCAAGCACGTGTGCGCGCATGCGCACTCACACGCACACACACACACAAACACGCACGCACGCATGCACATACACACATACACACTGCAATTGCATACTGCCCTCCATGCGGTGTTGCCAACAATGCATGCATACAGGAACCAGCTATATCACAACAAAAATAAGCTTGTGGTGGACCTGGAGCATGTGCGAGCAGAGAATGTGCAGCTGGCCAAGGACCTGGAGATGCGGCCCGGAGAGCTGCTGCCATTGGTGTGTGTATGTGTGTGTGAGAGAGAGAGAGAGAGAAAGAGAGAGAGAGAGAGAGAGAGAGAGAGAGAGAGAGAGAGAGAGAGAGAGAGAGCCTGCTTGCCAACACTGTTCATACACCACTTGCCCTTTTTGCAGCTTGATCGTACCTTGAGCTGTAGAAGCATGCTGCAACAAAATATACACCTGGGGGTAATCAAGCTGGCCTGCCAAGGCAAGTAGCTTAAGTCAAGATGTCCAAACTTGGTTGCTGTCTGATCGAATTGCTGCATGTAAAATATTAGACACAGGGAAAGGATTTGCCATTTGTAGTCTGTAAGTTGTAGGGTGGCAGGTGCCAATAGCGGTTCCTTCTGCCAATTTCCCGCCATCGCCCCTTCACAAACACACACACACACACACACGCAAACCTTGCTTTCAGTTTGAGCAAGCTGCTGTGGAGGTTTTGGAGAAGCACTACACAGAAAGCGAGGAGATGGCACCTGCTGAGCTGTCCCAGCAGGGAGTGCAGGTAGCTGGAAGGGGGTGTGCTTAGTTCCAACTTTCTCTTCCTGCCATGTGGCGTCATGGTGGAATCCCAGGGCATACAGCAGTTCTCGGGCCCTTTCCAAGTTTGTGATTGATGTTTCCCTGCCTGTGTAGGAAAGCCAGTCTATACATGGTGTCTACTGGTGTGCCCACGTCTACCTGGCGCAAACAAGCAGCGCGTGCTCACTTTGTTTGCCTGGCAGGCTGCTGACTCACATCTGCTTCCGCCTTGGCTTCTTAATCCCTCTAGATCCTTCAGCCTTTCTCTGGCGCAGACACGGAGCTTCCTTTAGCATTGACTCTTAATCCCTAATGATCCTTCAGCCTTTATATGGCTCAGACGCTGAGCTGCCTTCTGAATGCAACAAAAAAACGGAACCGAGCCACCGAATCACCTTGTGCACATACGCTGGCATATGCCATCACACGAGCGCAGATGATCCACCCCTTTAAATGCACCCAGACAAAGCGAAAGCTATGCTTGCCTCTCTTCTTAGTCGCTTTGCGCCGACCTGGCTGGTGCTACATGACCTCCTGCTACCTCACAGGCCTCCCCTAAACAAACGCTTGACGCAGACCATGTCCTTTTGCGCTGCCTGTGAGGCCTCATTCAACGGCCATTGAATGGAATGCTTGGTGCATATCCAGGGTTGGCCAGTTTCTCACATGTGCGCTATGTATTTCACATTCTTCCTGAAAACAAGCAGCAATATACAGAATTGGCCAGCCCGAAGCATATCAAGCTGGTGCTGCATAACATGTCCTGTGCTCTTGCTTCGCTGTGCAGCGATGTGCAGGGCGCAGCACTCATCACTCATCGATTCTTCCACCTATCAATCATTTTCACTGCCTCAGGCTACTGCCTACGTTCCTGCACTGCCTCGCAGCTCAACCTGTGCAGGAATTCTGGCAGTGATTGCTTCCCCAATAATTTAATCCTCAGCTTCTTAGGTGCACAAATACAAGTACTGAGGGTCAACCTGTGCAGAAGTGCTGGCATGCCGAAAAGAAGATAATTTTTTCTGTTCTTTTCTTTGCATTGCAGGTTGGTATCGTTGTGTGTAGATACCAATACAGCTTGCTTGTATGCCGCTGTGCAGGTCATGCTGTGCAGCGGCATGCCTCATCTCTTCATTTCATCGCGTGTTGAGATCACTGTGTGTGGTTGCTGCTTTGTAGTATGCCACAATGTCACGCTGTACAGCAGTGTTCTGGCCCGAAATTAGTGTCTTCCATTCTTGGTGAGACCATTATATGAGGTTGCTGCTTTCCTGTGTGCCGCCATTCAGGTCATGCTGTACAGCTCCACCGCCTTGACCCAAAGCCGTACACGCTCCATTCGAGATCTGGCGGTGAGTGAGACTGAGCATGCCTTGAAACATGCCTGATGCATCTGCATGCTCTTCCATTACAAGTAGGATTAGGCAGAGTAAGAGGCTTGAAAGCACACAGGGAAGCCTTATGCAGCTGTAGTTATCCCTGCTCTGCTTCTTCACGGTTTCCGGTCCCAATGCTTTCAACGCTCTCAATGCTCTCACACTGCTCCTTAGGAGGTGCCACAAGGGAGCAGAGCATGCTCTGCTGTTTATTTGTGGCTCTGTGCCAACCTCTCCCGTGTTGTGCTCTGTGTGTGTCCCTGCGCGTTGTGCTGTGTTGCCTTTCCGCAGTGATAGATCAAAGCACGATCGATGGTTTTTACCTCATAAAGATTCCTTTGTGGCCCATGGGTACTTCACAGGCTGAGCGTGTGAGTCAGCTGGTGATGGTGACAGGCATCGTGACGGCTTCCTCCAAGCCTAGAGTAAGTGCATTGTTTATTTCTCTTATTGTATTTTTTTTGTGGGCTTCCGACTGCTTAATCCAAGCCTAGGACAAGCGCTTTTTTCTCAATCAATCTCACAGCATTATGCTATATCATGCACATATGACTTGTGACATGAAAAAAAATGTGTGTGTGCGCATGCGACGGTGAATGGATCCTGCTAACGTTATTTCAAATGTGTATACAATGTGTGCCATATTGTTTTTGTTGCAATGGGACTGAACAATTACAGGCCGAGATCAAGCTCCTTAGTCTCTCACAGGCGTCTGTTGCTTGCCTGCTCCTTTTGCACATGTGCACTACGGCCACCTCACTGACATTTGTTGCGCAAGCACCTCCTTCGTCATGTGCTGGGCAAGCACCAGGGTTACTGATGCATATTGCATGCACACACTGCTCTCTCTTTTGCTGCTAAAGCTGCTGCTCGCCCTCCCCCTTTTCTCTTGATAGTTGCTGGGCAAGCACCAGGGTTACTGATGCATATTGCATGCACACACTGCTCTCTCTTTTGCTGCTAAAGCTGCTGCTCGCCCTCCCCCTTTTCTCTTGACAGTTGCTGGGCAAGCACCAGGGTTACTGATGCATATTGCATGCACACACTGCTCTCTCTTTTGCTGCTAAAGCTGCTGCTTGCCCTCCCCCTTTTCTCTTGATAGTTGCTGGGCAAGCACCAGGGTTACTGATGCATATTGCATGCACACACTGCTCTCTCTTTTGCTGCTAAAGCTGCTGCTCGCCCTCCCCCTTTTCTCTTGACAGTTGCTGGGCAAGCACCAGGGTTACTGATGCATATTGCATGCAAACACTGCTCTCTCTTTTGCTGCTAAAGCTGCTGCTTGCCCTGCCCCTTTTCTCTTGATAGATGCTGGGCAAGCACCAGGGTCGCTGGTGCAGGTTGCGTGCAAGTTCTGCTCTTTTGTTTGCTGTTAAAGCTGCTGCTTGCCCTCCACCTTTTTGGCGAAGCCCCATTCATGGGGCGTGAGCCCCTAGGTTTGCCGGCTTCCGGTAAAGTTCACACCTGGCTATCCTGGCCCTCCCAGGGCACTCCTCGCCCTGAAACCCGGCATGCAGGCCAAGCAAAAAGTTTCAGGCAGCCCTGCAGTGTCAGTTAAGTGGAGGAGGCCACGGGCAAAAAGTCCTGAAACTTCTTGGTTTGGTAGCTGAGCAGAAGATGGCCAGCATGGCCCACCCAGCGCACCCCTCGCCCTGAAACCCGGCATGCAGGCCAAGCAAAAAGTTTCAGGCAGCCCTGCAGTGTCGCTTAAGTGGGGGAGGCCACGGGCAAAAAGTTCTGAAACTCTTTTGTCTGGTAGCTGAGCAGAAGATGGCCAGCATGGCCCACCCAGCGCACCTCTCGCCCTGAAACCCGGCATGCAGGCCAAGCAAAAAGTTTCAGGCAGCACTGCAGTGTCGGTTTAATAGGGGAGGCCAAGGGCAAAATGTTCTGAAACTCTTTTGTTTGGTAGCTGAGCAGAAGATGCCCAGCATGGCCCACCCAGCGCACATCCCGCCCTGGAACTTGGCATTCTTGCCAAGCAAAAAGTTTCATCGGAGGATTTGTGCTTGGGTAGCCGGGCGGTGCTGTGGGCAGTGACATCGCAAAAGTTTGGTAGCCACGCAGGAAGCTGACCTCGATTGAGTTGAGTTGCTGAGCTCCGACACTCAAAGTGACCGCGATGCTTTTGTGTCTCAGCGTAAATAATGTACATAGTTATGCGAAGCTTGCCGCTGTTGCTGTGTTCGACGTTCGTTTGTTGCTCAGCACGGCATGTGGAGGAGTGGGCTGGTTTGTACACAGCCTTGGTGCAGAGGCACGCACAGCAGGGGCAACACCATGCGCGGCGTACATGCAGCATCTGTGGCCACACCAACTGCAATGCCCAATGCACACAGCAATGCACGCAGCAATGCATGCAGCAATGCACGCAGCAATGCACGTAGCCATGCACGCAGCAATGCACACCGCAATGCACGCAGCAGTGCATGCAGCGATGCACGCAGCAATGCATGCAGCGATGCACGCAGCAATGCTGCGCTGATTGCTACGCTGATGCCTGTGCATCATGGCATGCTCTAGTGCTGTCAAGGGTGTCAATGGCGTGCCATGTTTGAAGCCTTCAGTCACTGAGAGCCGGCTTCGCCAATTTTTCAGCGTCGTTTGCGACGCTTTCCCCACTCGTCTCTTGATAGTTGCTGGGCAAGCACCAGGGTCGCTGGTGCAGGTTGCTCGCAAGTTCTGCTCTTGTGTTTGTTTGTGTCAAAGCTGCTGCTTGCCCACCCTTTAATCTCGCGCTACACAAAACCATCACCCTGAAGTGTACTGTGCAAACACTTTGTGGTGACAGAGGTCCTTGTAGCATGCAGGCAGCGCTACACAAACCCATCGCCCTGAAGTGTACTGTGCAAACACTTTGGGGTGAGAGGTCCTTGTAGCATGCAGGCAGTGCTACACAAACCCATCACCCTGAAGTGTACTGTGCAAACACTTTGGGGTGAGAGGTCCTTGTAGCATGCAGGCAGTGCTACACAAACCCATCACCCTGAAGTTTACTGTGCAGACACTTTGGGGTGACAGAGGTCCTTGTAGCATGCAGGCAGTGCTACACAAAACCATCACCCTGAAGTGTACTGTGCAAACACTTTGGGGTGAGAGGTCCTTGTAGCATGCAGGCAGTGCTACACAAACCCATCACCCTGAAGTGTACTGTGCAAACACTTTGGGGTGAGAGGTCCTTGTAGCATGCAGGCAGTGCTACACAAACCCATCACCCTGAAGTGTACTGTGCAAACACTTTGGGGTGAGAGGTCCTTGTAGCATGCAGGCAGTGCTACACAAACCCATCACCCTGAAGTGTGCTGTGCAAACACTTTGGGGTGACAGAGGTCCTTGTAGCATGCAGGCAGCGCTACACAAACCCATCACCCTGAAGTGTACTGTGCAAACACTTTGGGGTGAGAGGTCCTTGTAGCATGCAGGCACAGAGCTGCTTGCCCCCATGCACATGCCAGTGTGTCCTTGTCACGAGTTCTCCTTTTTCCTTCTTCTCCTCACTTGTCCTCTTGTGTAATCCATTCCACATGCGCAGCACAAGGCCACCTCCCTGACGGTGCAGTGCAAGAGCTGCAAGGGGTTGCTGCAGATTGCGTGTAAGCCTGGCATGGGGGGTGCCATCATTCCCCGCTACTGTAGCCTCAACACCAACCCTCTGCCAGGGTCTGAGAAGTGTGAGGAGGAGCCCTACCAGGTGTGTGTGTAATCCTAGCCTCTTGTACCGGATTGATGTGAATGTAAGCGTGCAACTTGAACTCGGCGTCCAGCTCTGTGCCAGAGTGTGAGAAGTGTAAGGAGGATCCCCACCAGGTGTATGCAAGTCTGTTGTACCTAATTGGTGTGAATGAAAGAGTGCAACTCAAACTGAGCGTCCATCTTTATGGTCCAAGAAGTGCGAGCAAGGGCCCTACCAATTGCGTACCTGCAGGTCTGTTCTACTTATTTGTGAATGCAAGCGCATGACCTCTCCGATTTGCATTCCCCTGTGTGTGTTTTGAAGGTTTTGTTATGCCCATTACCTAAGCCGCCCATGCCTCATCCTTGTTTGCTTGCTGCAGGTTTTGCCGGACAAGTCGCAGTACGTGGACCAGCAAACCTTGAAGCTCCAGGCAAGTCCTGTGCTGCTGTACACTGCTAGTATGCCAGTGTGCTCAGCCAGTATGTCAGTGTGCAAGTGCGCTAGGAAGTAAACTCATCTTTTAGGGTCAGGTTGCAATGCAGGATGTGGTTGCTGGTAGGAATCTGCAGAGGCAGCACAGGCATGTGTAGGAATCTGCAGACACAGCACGAGCGCGGGCATGGAATCTGTAGAGGCAGCACAGACGAGGTCATGGAATTTGCACAGTATGGACGAGGGCATGGAATCCGCAGAGATAGTATGGACGAGGGCATGAAACCTGCAGGGATAGCGCGGGCATGGGTAGGATTCTGCAGAGACAGCACGGGCATGGGGTGGGGAGGGGCTGTCGGTGCAAAGCATGACAAGGAAGTAAACACAGGTTTAAAGGCTGAAAGCATGTACCCCGTTGCAATTAGGTGAACATTGACCACGACTCCCTTTGCCTGCTCTCTTTCCTCACTCTCTGGTTCTCCTTGACACCCTGCCTTTCATCTTCTCCCTGAATGAAATGCCTGCTCTTGCATTGATGTGGTGGGCCGCAACGAAAAGGAAAAGTCAACACAGGCCATGTCCTATCACTTGATGAGTGAAAGTTAGGGCGCCATATGTGCAGCAAAATTTGTCCTTTTTCCAGCTGCGCATATCGTGGTGCCGTGGTTAAAAGGCTAATCAAATTTCAACTCGACCCATCTAAACTATCCTAATGCAGCCGCCGCAGCCACAGCCGCCGCTGCTGCTGCTGCTGCTGCTGCTGCTGCTGCTGCTGCTGCTGTTTACCCATGCAGCCCCCGTGAAGCCCCCTGCCCTTCTTGCCCCTCTGCTGCTGTTCATTCCTACAAGACAACACACCCTCAAAAAGCCCATGGAAGCCAGAGGATGTGTCCACTGCAGGGCTGCCCCGGACTGCGTCACAATTGCCTTTGACCGCCATCCAATGATTGTCGCTCTGCTGCTCAACTGCCCCTGACGACAACACAGGAGAAGCCAGAGGATGTGCCCACTGGAGAGCTCCCCCGGACTGTTACACTTGTCATTGACCGCCACCTCGTGAACACAGTCACCCCAGGCACTCGCGTTAACGTGGTGGGCATCTACTCCACCTTCAAGGTGAGCATCTGCTCCACTTTTGAGGTGGGCATCATATAAGGTGGGCATCTACTCCACCTGCAAGGTGAGTGTTTGATGCCTTTGGAGTTATGAAACATGCCCTTGACAGCTGCGTGCCCCTTCTCAAGAGGGGATGACACTGCCATCTGTGTATGCACGAATGTGGTGGGCACCTACTCCACCCTCAAGGTGAGCAGAGGGTCAGCTTGTGAGCTTATAGAGAGGGACATGCCAATGAGAGTGCTGGGCTTGGGGATGTGGATATGGATATGCAAGTGCTGTACGCTTCTTGGCATAACTCGCGTAAACAGGATGGAACTTAAGAATCTTTTTCTCGTGTGCAAGTTGTCGTCAGAGCCTTTAGCAGCATTGCCATGGCCGCGCGCCACCATGACAGTCTTGCGCTACTTGCTATTTTATTAATGGCAGGTGCTGCATGAAATCATCGTAAAGGAAGAGTCTGGTCTATGGTAGCTGCAGGGCACAGGAGCCTTCAAACACTGTTAAGCTTGCACAGCAAGAGTCGTTCATAATGAGTCTCACAGGGTTCACACGCATCAAGAGAGTACAGAATATGAGGCAAACATGGCATCAGCCATGGCTGCATTGCATTGTGGCACAGGGCAAAGCCAAGGAGAAGGTCATGCATCACATATGGTGATCACATTACACACAACATGGCAATTGTGCGCAAGTAGGTCACACATGGCGTTAGGTTGTGGCACGGGTCAACACAATGGAAACTGCGTGAGCCACGTATGAAACAACTCAAATGCAACGTGAGTCTTATGGGCATTGCATTGTGGCGCAGGGCAAAGCCATGGAGAAGGCCCCCGCTGCATTGCAGCAGCCTTACCTGCGCGTGGTGTCTCTGCAAGAGGAGGCTGGTGACTCGCACTCACGTTTCAACTTCACGTGAGTGGGCCCTAAGCGCTTATTGCAAGCTGATGTGTGCATCAAAAACGTGTCACTTACTCAAACCTGACAAGTGCGTGGCTCACACTCACGCTTCAACCTCATGTGAGTGCCCCTGAACGCCTTTGGCAAGCTGGCGTGAGAAGAACATTTTACAGACTTGTAACCCCCAGAGGCATTCCTCATCTCTCTCGCGCATGTGAATGGGCACCAAGTGCTGTGAGCAGAGAGAGGTGTGACAAAATTTGGTGCTGGCCTCAGATGCAAGGCCCAGACACGCTTGACGATCCAAGGAATTCTTCTCCTGATGAATTTTCGAAAATCCTGACGCTTTGCTCAAACACCCATGCACCCGGAATTTACGTTTGGGGATTCACACATGTTCAATGGTGCCCTTTCTGCTGGCCGGTAGAAGTGCTTGAGATGTTGCAGGAGTTGAGGATGTCATTGGTACAGACTTAGAATGTGTTTGCAAGCGACCAGGTGCTGAGAGTCGGACTCCTGGTCAAAGTGTTGGCAAGTAGGGTGTCGATAAGCTAAACAAGGCTAAGCAGGGCATCATTGAGCTGAGCAAGGCCCAGGACATTTTTATTTTTAATAATTGTTATCTCTGCACTTTCATGTTGACCACGGGCTTCAGTGCGGGACCGCGTGGTGCTACTTGTTCCTCTAAGCCTGTTGCACTTGCTGCGCTGCCAATTATCGATCATCTGAGGATAAGCAAGTAGGCACGCTACCTCACTCAACTTGTGCATATGATAGGGAAGGAGTTGTGTCGTCCCTATGCTTGCACGCATCCGCTTCCAAACCGCTGTGCAGGTCTCTCTCTCGCTGCTCAGTTGGGGCAATCCCCTTACTCTCCTCTGCCCTCTTCTTGCTTCCTTTGCTCTCAGGCAAACTGAGATTGCCGAGTTCGAGCGGTTTTCCAAGCAGGACAAGGTGCATGACGTGATCTTCTCGCGCATGGCACCCAATATTTTTGGCGCAGAGGATATCAAGAAGGCAGTGGCGTGCTTACTGATGGGGGGCTCACGCAAGGTGTGTGTGCGCTGCATAAGGCAAGGTAGGTCAAGAAGCATACCAGCCCTTCAGCGTGTCACCTAGAGAAATATGGTGTGTTCCAGGCTGCAAATCTTGCAAGGTGGGTGGTTGGGCAAGAAAGGTGACCACAGAGTAGGAAGCAAGGAAACACACTCGAACACAGCTGTCATGTACAAGTTGTGCAGCCAACGAGGCTGCGTGCGTGTCCATAACAGCTTTTGAGGGGATGCCTGGCATGCAGAGGCAAGCTTTCATAGGCATTATTTTCAGTTGTTTGCTGCTGCTGCTGCTGCTGCTGCTGCTGTGTAGTCAACATCCAGTTTGTTGTTCCTCTGTGCTTCCTCACACGTCTTGTGCAGTTGCTATGCATGCAGATAGATGGCACTCTCCTAGATGGCACACAAAGGGACAATCATGCGCTACTGCTGCTGCTGTTGCTGCCTCTCTCAGTTTGCTCATTTCCTGGGCTGCTGCTGTGCATGCAGTCTCTCCCGGATGGCACACAAAGGAGAGGGGATATCAACGTGCTGCTGCTGGGAGATCCATCCACTGCAAAGTCCCAATTCCTCAAGTTTGCATCCAAAGTGGTGAGAGAGGGTTTGAAAGAGTTCAAGGTCGCATCTTGGATGTCATGGCATTTGTGCCAGCAGATTTGGAAGTGACATTGTCCATTGTCGTCCTGCTCAGCAGGCTTTTGCAGCATAGAATATGACAGGGCCGTGTAACGCCTACGCACACAGGCACCCATCAGCATGTACCTTCATCCATTTTTGTGTCCTATGATCCATTTTTGAAAACTTGAAATTGCATGAACTTGCCCGCCGCTCATGCAGGCACCCATCAGCGTTTACACCTCAGGCAAGGGATCAAGTGCAGCTGGTCTGACAGCTACTGTGGTGCAGGTATGATGCATGCCCAGAGTTAGCTACCTGCATGTTCTAAAACAGCTGTGGATTTGGCTTGGGCACAGCCAGGCACCACCTCTTGCTGGTGGCAGTCGCAGGAGAGCAAGCACTTGTCGCCAAATGGCTTCACATGCTGTCCTCTATCTCTGCAAATGGTCAACCCTGTGTCTTTGTTCTTGAACCACCACCAGTGAGCCACGCAAGCCGCAGTATGGTGGGCAGCACCTGGAACAGCCTGTGTAGCATGAAGGCAAAAAATCAAGTTGCAAAGCTCCATTGGTACGCGCGTCCAAGCACACACACACACACACACACACGCACACTCTCGCAGGACCCAGGCAGCCGCGAGTTCTACCTGGAGGGTGGGGCCATGGTGCTGGCAGACAATGGTGTGGTGTGCATCGATGAGTTTGACAAGATGCGACCGGAGGATCGGGTCGCCATCCATGAGGTGAGGCTGCGAGTCTATTGTGTGCTGAGGATGGACGCTTTTTGCTCATGGCTTGTGGGTGGGCCTTTGCCAGCAGGCATATGTGTGAAGATGCAGCCAGAGGGTCGGGTTGCCATCCAAGAGATAAGACACATGATGGTGTGGCTGCAATGCATGCAGATGCTGGTATGTTTTGCATTACTGGGTTTGAAAGGACGCGGCCCGAGGATTAAATTGCCATCCATGAGGTGAGGCTGCGAGTCTGTTGTGTGTGCTGAGGATGCTTGCATTGTGCTCATGGCCTGTGGGCCTATGCCACCAGGCATATGTGTGAAGATGCAGCCAGAGGATTAAGTTGCTGTCCATGAGGTGAGGCAGCAGGGTTGAGCGTGTAAGACTTGTGTTTTGAGATGACTACAGATGTAGGATGTCCATGAGGTGCGCCTGTAGGCGTGCGCGCATGCACGCGTATGTGTGTCCAATTTTTGAAGTCCGTACATGCTAGCACCAAAAATCAGCTGGAAGATCAAGTGGCTACTCAAGAGATGTTTTCAGAGGTGGCCTGACCCAAGACTGGTTCGGCAATTGATATGCAAGAGTGACGCAAAAGTAAGCATGGGGATCACGTTGCTCTGACTTTAAAATAATATGCCTGCAGGCCATGGAGCAGCAGACCATCTCCATCGCCAAGGCAGGCATCACCACCATGCCCAAGAGCCGCAGCACGCGTACTCATAAGCAACACCCTTGCTTTTGCAGGCCATGGAGCAGCAGACCATCTCCATCGCCAAGGCAGGCATCACCACCATGCCCAAGAGCCGCATCACGTGTACTCATAAGCCACACCCTTGCTTTTGCAGGCCATGGAGCAGCAGACCATCTCCATCGCCAAGGCAGGCATCACCACCATGCCCAAGAGCCGCATCACGCGTACTCATAAGCCACACCCTTGCTTTTGCAGGCCATGGAGCAGCAGACCATCTCCATCGCCAAGGCAGGCATCACCACCATGCCCAAGAGCCGCATCACGCGTACTCATAAGCCACACCCTTGCTTTTGCAGGCCATGGAGCAGCAGACCATCTCCATCGCCAAGGCAGGCATCACCACCATGCTCAAGAGCCGGACCAGCGTGCTGGCTGCAGCCAACCCACCCTCAGGCCGGTGCGTGCTTCACACAATTTTCGCCAAAACCACTGCGCAAATGAGAGCCTTTGTGCAGCCAACCCCCCATGGGACCAGTGCGTGCCTCACTGCTTTGCTGAAATCACCGTGCAAATGAGAGTCTCGGTGCGTTTAAACCACCATTGGGCTGGTGCATGCCACCCAAAGATTGCTGCTGCAATCGCTGCGCAAATGAGGGTTTTGTTGCATCCATCCCACCATTGGGTTAGTGTGTGCCTCAAAGGGCTCCACAGAAATCGCTGCGCAAATGAGAGTTTTGTTGCATCCATCCCACCATTGGGTTAGTGCGTGCCTCAAAGGGCTCCACAGAAATTGCTGTGCAAATGAGAGTTTTGCTGCAGCCAACCCACCATGGGCCAGTGCGTGCCTGCATGCATTTGCTGGAATGACTGTGCAATGGTAGCCTTGCTGCATCCACCCTTCCATCAGGCCGGTCCAAATCCCGCAAGCGTCGTCGCTGAAATCACTGCAATTCAGAGTCTTGGATGAGGAATGCATGAATCTGTGAAGCAAGATGCCTCCCTTCCGCACTCGTAAAGGAACGTGCCCTCTCTCAGCTCCAGGCTGCGAGTGGAGAGCCCTGAAGCTTGCACTGCTTCCTCCTTCCATGCAGCTATGATGACTTGAAGAGTGCTCAAGACAACATCGACCTGCAGTCTACCATTTTGTCGCGCTTTGACCTCATCTTCATCGTCAAGGACCCTGCCAGCGAGAGCCGAGATGCCCAGATTGCAACCAAGGTGGGCAGATGCTGTTAGGTTCCGGGAAAGCAGTGCAGGTGAGCAATGTTTTCATGGCCAGGTGGCAACCCAGAAAAGAGCCTGCCAGAGAAAGCCGAGATGCCCAGATTGCAACCTAGGTGAGCAGGTGCTGTTATGTGAAGGGAAAGCAGCCAAAGGAACGATGCTCTCATGGCAGCCAAGTAAAAAGCGCTTGTGCTCAAAGACAAAGAAGCAGCAAAGGTGGACGTATATTGCTGAGCCCGGTTCGCAAAGGAGATGAGCAGTGTTGCCATGCTTTGGGAAAGCAACCAACAGATGAGCGGTGTTGTGCCTCAGGGAAGCAACCAAAATAGAAAGGGAATCAACCAAAATATGGGCAGTGTTTTTGTCTGAAGGGGTAGCGGCGCCCTTACTGGGATGGGCAAGGCAGGTGTCTGACCGTTTCACTGCATGAAACAGAAAAAGTCCCAGGCAACACTGTGCCACGGACCATGGACAAACACACGCACACACACACACACACACACTCGCATACACACACAGGTGCTGGACAACCATCACATTATGGGCAGCCTCATGCGATTCATACATGTGCGTGCGTGCGTACGCGCACACACACATACACATACGCTCGTATACACACACAGGTGCTGGACAACCACCGCATCGCGGGCAGTCTCATGCGACACATACACGTGCATGTGCATGCGCACACACGTATATACACACACACGTATATACACACACGCTCATACACACACAGGTACTGGACAACCACCGCATCGCGGGCAGCCTCATGCGACACAATGCCGCCGGTGCAACTGACACCAATGATGAGAGCCGTGCTGAGGTGGACTTCCTAAAGCGCTACATCCACTACTGCCGCTCCCAGTGCGCACCACGCCTGAGCGAGAGCGCGCAAGAGCGGCTTGCGGCGTACTACGTGGAGATCAGGGATGAGGTGTGTATGCTTCCGTGTGGACATGCTGTTTCTTTTTTTCATACGCATGTGTGTGTGTGTGTGTGTGTGTGTGTGTGTGTGTGTGTGTGTGTGTGGATTAACAGTGCAGGTGAGTCGATGATATAGGTGGGGTTTGCATGAAGGCGATGAGCATGAGGGACAGGGAGAGGACGCATTTTGACCATGCAAGTTTCTGGTGGTTTTGTTTGAGCATTTTGGGGCTGGCCTTTGAGGAGAGTGCGGCGCATAGTTTGCGATCCGTGCTGGCAACCAAGGTGTGCCACGTTCCCCCTGCCTTGGTCTCAGCAGCTGCATTTTGATCATAGGGACACAATACACACACATGCACACACACACATACACACACATGCACACACATGCACACACACATGCACACACATATACACACACACGCATGCACACACACACATACACATTTCAATGCTCCTGTGAACCATCCACAGGCGCGGAAAGCATGCGAGCGGGACGACAGCGACACACCTCCGGTGCCGGTGACTGTGCGCCAGCTGGAGGCCATCATTCGCATCAGCGAATCCCTTGCCAAGATGGCCCTGCAGGTATAAGCAAACACACACACACATTTATACACATGCATGCACGCACACAAGCTCATTCGTACGCGCGCGTGCATGGTCAAGCGTTTAAGGACTTTTGTGCTCATGGTAATCAGGTGCACGATTCACCTGTGCATACATGGATCCGTGCTTTGGTGTGCAACACTGCAAATCTTGACACTTGAGCAACCAGACGCTCTTCCCAGTCCCTCAATCTTGAAACTTGAGCAAGCAGGTGCTCTTCTTCCCAGCCACTCAGGAGTTGCTGACAGTAACGCACTGCAGCCACGCTGATACTGGGAATTGGAAGAGATAGGAACGCTTGAAGAATGAATCCCAAGAAGAACAACACAAGATGAATCATGAATAGTTACTTGTTCTATGGACAAGGCCAGGGCCAAGAAAACATGCTCTCTTCTGTTATGCTGCAGACCACTGGTAACATAGCTCATGCGGAATCGGCCATCAAGCTGTTCCAAGAGCCTACACATTAGCTCTGCTTTGCTTTTGCCAGCAAGACCTTGGAAGTGTTCTCAGTACCGTTTCCCACATCTCTGCAGACTACTGGCAACCTGGAGCATGTAGAAATGGCCATTGAGCTGTTCCGGAAGTCCACCATGGACGCTGTCAAGTCTGGCGTGGTCCAGTACAATGTAGCCTCAGACCCACAGGTGTGCTTCCAGTAAAATGTGGCCTCAGACAATGTAGCCTCATACCCACAGGAGCGCTTTCAGAACAAATGCAGCCTCAGGCCCTTAGGTGTGCTATTCTACAGTGAAGTTGTGCCTCAGGTCATTGCATGAGCGTACCCTTGACAGATCAGGGCGTGCTCAAAATAAACGTGCAACAGGCAGGCAAAAAGGGATGGTAGCAGGCAAGAGAGTTTGGTTCCTTCATTTCTTGTCCGATATGAGGTGCCAGGGTCAATCCATCTCGTTAAAGCCGCGCCCATTGCCTTCCGCTTCTAATTGGAGCCCAACATCCTCTTTCACACGTGTCCTCCCTCCCGCCTGCTTGCTTACCTATTTTGCAATTGCATTGCACACGATGAGCCTCGTTTTTGTTGTATTGTCTGTCTGTGGTTCTTTTTTATCTGCACCGCCTGAGGTTGTGAATTGCCAGTCATGTCAGAGGAACATTTGAACTTATCCAGATTGAGATGGGGGTGGGGGAAAGGGAAGAGGGTGACCTCGCACACTTCCCCTTGCAAATACTAGCCAGGAGCATAGCTAATTAGGATTCCGAGAAATGCAATCGCTCTTTGCTGTTTCCCAAGAGCATTACAACGCCTGTGTCGTAAATTATTCCACACATTTCTGTCTCATACCCTTGTGCATCACCTTGATGGTTGTCTCAGCGAGAGCGCATCCATCGCTTAGAGGACAAGATCAGGAGACGGATCCACATTGGAGGCTCCATGAAGCTCAGGTGTGTGTGTGTGTGAGTGTGTGAGTGAGTGTGTGAGTGTGTGTGTGTTTGTGCGTGCGTGCGTGCGTGTGTGTGCTTGCTCTGTGGACAGAGGTCGTGGCTTTTGAATTTGCTCCTTTTTCCTGGCTGCTTTTGCTTTGCTATTTGATTTATATTGCAAATCGTTTGCAACCTGTGCTTTCCATGTGTCCTGAATGCGCTTCAGCCCCAGCAATTGACCTGATTGTTTGCACTTCTTTCTTGTGAGCAAGAGGCTGCCACATGAGATCGTGGTTCAAAAGGAGCCTGACACTCGAGCATCTTGTCCATTGCCACTGCAATCCTGTGAACAGAAGGTCGGCTATGGGCTGCTGCACAGGAATAAAAAAATGCTACATACTGAGATGGTTGGCCATAAGGTCCCAGAGGCACAAACCTTCCTTTTCATGATGCCACAGTTAAATCTTGTGTACATATAACCAACCTGCATCTGACTTACAGGAAGCTACTGGATGAGATGGTGGCCATGGGGGAGCCAGAGACGCTGGTCATGCGCGCGCTATGTGCGCTGGATGCGCAGGGCGAGTTCCAGATGCGGCGTGAGCGCACCATCGTTACTAGGCAGCGATGAGGATGGTGTGATAGTGTAGAGTACGTTTGCAGCTGTGGTAATGGTTTGTGTCTGGATGCGCAGTGCAAGCACCAGATGCGGCGCGAGCGCCCCCACGTTACTTAGCAGCAATGGGAAGTTTATGATGTGTTTAGAGTGCAGGGTCCGTGGATTCCTTCTCATCTACACTTGGTTGCTTTGGTGAGGCTTCATAGCTCATGGGGCAACAGGATCCAGATGGCATTTCAAAATCGACCTGCTGAAGGGAAGGGTTGACATAGTGACTGTGGTATGTCTGCTTGACAATAAGTCTTTGCTCGGACCTCTATGTGTGCTTATTGCTGGAAAAATTGTTGGTCACACAGTGACCCAGGCACTGGCACACCTGAGCGTTGACGTTGACGTTCATGACCATACTACATATTAAAAAGAGGGAGCGGGATGACCGCAGGATGCAACACAGCAGGATGCGCTTAGAACCTGACACTTCTTCATGTTTGTTTTTATTGGACCAGATGCCAGAACTGCTTCTGGCTTGATTGTACAGGGGTCTTATGTTTGCTCGGACTTGCTAACATGCTCGGGGGCAGGATGCCTCGCCTGTCATCGCTCTGCACGTGTGTAGGCAGGTACAGCTATGTGACCCTTTCCTTTCCTTTGCATGTGTGTTTGTGCAACCACATCATTGCCATTGAATGTTCTTTGGATCCGATCTTTGGATAGAGTCTATCTTTCAGAAGCACCATACCATAGGTATTTCAATGATTGTATAGTTTGGCAAGTGCCTGGCAGAGGCGTCAGCCAAGGTCTGACCTTGCGGCAGATGCTCTAACTCGAGCCAGAGCCATCCGATTTGTCTCTGTGCTTTTTGTGAGCACCTGGAATGTTTTTCCCCCATCCTGCACGCCTCAAGCAAATACAGCGATGGCAGGAGCATGCCATGTGAACCAATGTGGACCAATGAACATGCCAGGGGGTTAACGTGTAGCAAGCCAGTCAATGAAAACAGGGCAGGGCCTATTTCACTCTAGGCAAAGTAGCACCCAGTGCTTACTGGATTCATGCTGGGAAGCAAGGGAGGCTACACATTACTGTGTACTACATTGCAAGCCCACTTGGGTGGATAGGTGACCGGTGGGTTAAAATGCAAAGCCGAGTCAAATATTCATCCTCATCCAGGCGGGGGGGGAGTCCCAAATTCGAGCCCTTGTGGTGGTGGGGGCCGGCCCTTCCTTAATACAATGCTTGAGGTGTGATCCGCTTGCGTAGCTTTTTTTGTGTGTATTAATTTGCATTAGGGAGATTTGTTTGACCAAATGATCTTTGTTAAGGATAGGATAGGACAGGGTTACATAGCTGTACCTGCCTCTTGACCAAATGATCTTTGCTGAGAAGCTGGGAACTGAGCTGCACAATTTAATGCACTCATGTGGTCAAATGAAAGGTAACAATTAGTGTGCATTAAAGGGGCTACTCCGGTAACTGGACAGCATTCAGCTTTTTCTTGCTTTCTTTTCCAGTCATTCAGAGCACAGTGCTGATTCCCGCACCTCTTCCCACGTAACTTTCTTAAGGTTACAGGAAAAAGAAGGCCTCCAGTAAAAACGGTTGACTGCTAGCCTGTTCATAAAAATGCAATCATTCATGTAGAAAAGGAAAAGGCTTGTTATTACATTGGTTTAAGAAAGAAGAGATGTGATAAGATTGTACATGGTGAATGCCACGTAGGGAGCCACGTTATTGGAAGAATGAGATAAAGAGAGGAGAGGACCAGAAAATAGGAAGCATATTTAGGCCGAAGAGAATAGATGTAGCGATGATTGCATTGATAAGGACGTGTTGTTCATCCTATACATCATCTTGGGCATCACATAGATCACAGGCAGAGGAAACAGCATCATCCCATGTGGCCTGCTCAACTTTCAAGGTATGGACACGAAGGCGAAATCGAGCCAAACTGTAAACAATGTGTTTGGAATATTTGAGCAGAATATAAGGAATACTAAGTAATTTTTTTTGTTGTTTGCGTCTCATGGGTCGTAATTAGAAAACTGTCTCAAATATGCTAGATGGCGAGACCTGAGATCCACAACAAGCTGACTCAAGTCCAAAGGATCAGCAGAGCGTATCTTTTGCTGAAAATGATGAGCATGATGTAAGCCATTTATGACAGACAATAGACGGGATGTCCAGCAGGAGGAATTCCTGGGGCTGAGGGAGATGTCCGCATGAAAATCCTTGTGCAGTAGAGCACTGTTGCAATGGGTGAGAGAATTATAAAAGCGTGCACAGGCTCTGAACCAGCTGAATTGAATAGGTTCGATTCCACGGTCACGGAGGACACTCCAGGAAGGAGTTGATGTGCTTGCACCCAGCATGAATCTCAAGAATCTCAGAATTTCTGGATGCAATTATCCATCTCTGTCCCCTGTTGAAGATATCTAGTGGCCCAGATCTGACTTGCATACATTCCTAAGAGATCTAGGCTCAAATCTAGTCGTCCAGATGCTATACTGATTACTCCTTATCAAGCCAAACCCACTTCTTCCTCTCCTTCTTCCTCCTCTTCACACTATGCGTTGCGCAGCATAAACAGCCCCACACAGAGAACTAGCGTTGCTAACCGCATGAGACAGCTTTACCAACTGAATGCAAATCAGCGGCACGTGCACTTGATTGAGATCAAGTACTGTGAAGACACGAGGCCTGGACAACAGCTGGAGGCGGCACAGCGGCAACACGCAGACCTCTGCCAACTTATTAATGCTAAAGTAGTGACTCTTCACACCATCCTTCTGGGTGTTGGTGGGACCTGCTATAGAGAGCATACCCTGAACCAATTTAAACAACTGGGACTTGACCAAAAGTGTGCCTTGAAACTTGCTCGCAATCTGCGTGCCCATTCTGTTGAGTATGCTCATAAACTTGTGACCACTAGGCGTGCTATTGAGAACTAAAACACTCCGCACAGCCAGGTTCTGGAGCCCGGTGCTTCCAGTAGCCTCCAGCCCCCCATTAACCGTTAATGTGACACTTCTTGTTCTGAAACGATGTGGTGGAGGGGACTCGCGGCTCTTTGGAATCCGCTCGGAGCCAATGTGTCTCCTTTTTCTTATTTCATGTAGGGAGAGTTTTCTCTGCCTACGTAGTTTTTCTCTTCTTTTTTGATTCCAGTTCCCTCCAGGGACACTGAGCAGTGCCAGAGGGGCCTAGCATTGTGCAACCCATTTCAACACCGAACATAAATTGTCTCATACCGAGAAGGACTAGTGCAAACAGGTTTTCCATACCCACGTATTTACTGGATATTGATCCGTTTATGAAGTCTTTAAGACGTGATGCACTACTTACTAAGTACCCCTAGTAGGGGTGCAGAATTAAACAGGTGCTGGAACTGAGTGCGCAGGTTGGTCAAACAAAGAGAAGGAAAAGAAAGAAAAGGGTTACATAGCTGTACCTGCCTGCGGGGGCAGTTTAGCTGAAGCAAAAAAAACTGAGAAGGGCAAACCAGGATCATGTGTTCTTTGTCTTGAACAGTGTGCCAATTGCATTTGTTGCAAATTCTAAGCTTGTAGTCTTAGTTTGGTATGGCAACATTATTTCATGCCTTATTCCTATGTATTTATACTTTTCTACAGCTGCTTAACCCACAGGTCACTGCTGAGCATATGTGTGCCCCTTTCTTGGCTGGTCGTAGACGGATCAGGCAATTTGCACCTGAGCACCATTTGATGGATAGGCCACACACCATGCTCGGGCTGACTAAAGCTGTAAGCTTATGCACCATTCAATGGACAGGCCACACATAATGCTCACATTCTGTGGGACCCTTTGGTGAGACCCTTTCTAGCTTGCTAGTCATGGAACCTTTCCTTAATGCACGCGGCCTTTAGCCTGGCGTAGACTTTTCTTTTCTTTTCTTGGCTGACTGAAGCTTATGCTCTCCCTACTAGCATGCATGCTTGCCAATTTTGGGGCGCTATATATATGAAAGAAGGAGCTGAAATGGACTGCCTTATGCAAACTGTGCACCTGTGCTTATTGAAGCGTATCCTTGGGGTAAAGCGCACCACTCCTAATTGGTCTGTACTGCGTGAGTGTGGGCATGGACCTTTACAGTTTTATTGGTTTCGCGCAGCAATTAGGTTTTACAATGCTTTACTGCGCAGCAACAGCATTACGCTCTGCAAGGTACTGCAAGCAGATGTAGAAATGAGCAGTCTTTCCCGTAAATGCTGGACCTGAGAATTCTTGGCTGCATGCACAGGCTTGGACAGGTACAACGTGTTTACTCATTGTGTTCGGTCAGGGCAGCCTATAGTCATGAGGGAGTTTGTTGTTGATCTGAGAAAAAAAGCTGAGAGGTGTGTGGAATGCTGATGCCTTGGCAGAACATGGTGAGCACACGAGCAAACTAGCAAAATATCATCACTGAGTGGCACTTCCTTTGAAACCTTTGTCCATGGCGTGACCTTTTTCTGTACCTAGGTATTTGCATCTTGATTTAGGCAAGCACATGCTGAGAAACATAGCGCGCTTTCGTTCACATACTCGAACCCTGAGAGTTGTGATCATCACTTTGGTCTCCTTTTTAATTCCAATCTAACAACACTTTGGAGCGTACATCTGCATGTGATAGGTGTGACCAGGAGGACTCCAAGGTGAAAACCATGCTGTATTCCTTCATTCTTGCAATCCGATGTGCTCTCTCAGAAGGACTTTGGCACATCTGTTCTCTGACTTCCCCTCTACTCACATGTGGCGATTTTTCACCTGCACATCCTTTCTTGCAGCATCAACTTAGTGTCCAGGCTGTATCTAATCTCCTCTTGCAACACGATAAGAAGCTTTTCTATTTCATGTCTGAGCTTTTGGCTTTGCTGTTGGCTGGCATGGACCAGCCACAGACTGAGGCTGATCAGCCGAACAGTCTGGCTTTAGGTCTCCCTGTGCAATCTACTCTACTCACATAGCTTATCTGGATGAGTTTGGCTCTTGTTTCTACACTCAAGCTAGATCTGAGGATGTATGAAGGTCCCCCCGTGTAAATCTAAATCTAAATCTGAGGATGTATTCCATTCCATATGGAAGCAACTCAGCTCAAGGCTTTCAGTCGGCATTTACACAAGCTTGGTTTGGTTTGGTTACAGGCACCTATTTGCTTCAGCTAAGCTGCCCTTGTAGGCAGGTACAGCTATGCAACCCTATCCCTAACGGAAGCAAACTAATGAGACTTACCGTGTTCCTTCCGAACTCGTGGATAATTTTTGTGTGGCTGGAACAGTTGAGCAGGCCGAGCAGCCAAACTACCTGGCTGAAGGTTAAAATCCTTCGTAACCATCATAACCACCTACATTTTTCTGCCCTTGCATGCGGAGTAGCGATTGAATGAGCAATTTGTCTTACCTTGGCAGCGATGCTGAGTTCTAGGGCACTTTGGGGCGGGCCTTTGAGGACATATAAGCACCTATCCCATCAAAAGGTACATCCAATTTACAATTCCACTTCAATTCCGTCATCCCCTAAAATGTCAAACAGGCATCACACAAGGATCCCTGTTTCTTTCAGGATCTGACAAGCAATCATAGAAAACAACTCCACAAGATGTGGAGTAAATTTTTTATTACTCCTAGGATCCAGGCACACTCCTTCAGCGTTTGCATCATACATGCAAGGCCATCACTCATCTCTCAAAAATGATGGATGCACAGCGTTGCATCCTCTCCTCATCTCAAACATGCACCCATCCTGGATTTATTGTTGCATGGAAACAAGGAGAACGCCTTCCTTGAAAACAGCAAAAAGATACAAGAGCTTGTTTGCAGGAAACCTCTGCTTCTGCACCGCATGCTCTAAGTGAAAACGAAATGAGTTGGTTGACAAATGAATGCTACTAGCGCAATGACCAGTGCCAAGGAGCGCATAGGATACAAAACAATTTGACATGCCACATACGACTTCCATTATCTTGTACAAGGTGGCAACCCCCTCTGGCCTCAGCTCTTCTTCAGCATGGGCTCTTCTCAGGGCTCTCTTCAAGCCAGAGAGCTCGGGTTCTTGAGCACCCTCTGCCTAAGAGTCCGAGCTTCTCAAACATATGGATCATGCTACAAGTTGCCACAGCACTGCTTTTAACACGCCTGTATCAAGCAACGGCAAAAGCAGCATACTCGCATGATGCACAATGGGTATAGACATGGCTACAGTGAGCAGCATATGTGCGTGCAAAGGCGCCGCACACAGAAAGCCATGTTTGCTTGGAGAACCCTAGATAGCAAACGCTCCTGGGGTCTGAAGAACCTCGATCTCTACCCGCTCTGCTTCCTCTTGGCTGAGTCCAAGCATCTCCTGTGCATGGCGTGCGTGTGTGTGCGCGTGTGTGTGTGCGCGCGTGTATGTATGTGTATGTGCATGCTTAAATTTGCATTTGCACATGCACGTTTGTGCAGCTGTACACACAATGCATGTGACAAGTGTTTGTGCAAGAAAGCTTGTGAAATCATGCAAGAATGCTCGTGGGAATATGACAGCCACCAACTAGCGACCCGGATGCTGGATAAGGGCAGGATGTTGCACAGTTGAGCAACCATTTTGTCAGGCCACACAAGCTGTGTCCTTAAAAAAAACGAGGGTCAGAATGTTGAAAACTGCAGACCCATGCAAGCCCCACAACATCCTATATCCTACATTACGGACTATGCCAGGAAAAGTTGCACAAAGTAGCTTCTTTCACATAACTAAGAAATACCTGGAGTTGGAGCAGGGTCGCAAAGTTTGGAGGATGCTCAGTGTTGGTAATGTGCAGGCGGTAGAGTCCTGCCAGGTCCTGCATTGTGCGCAAACAGCAAAGAGGCGAGAAGAGTTGAGGAGCCTGTGTGCAGGCGATACAGTCCCTGCCAGGTTCTGCATTGTACGAAGATGGCCGTAAGATGGCAAGATTAAGACATTTATAAATAGCAGTAGGGTGAGGAGGGGTTAGAAGCTTGTGTGCAGGTAGCACTGTCCTCTGCCAGGCTCTACGCTGTACGACGAGGGCAGGGAGCTGGCGAGATTGAGACATTTACAGACAGCAGTAGGGTGAGGAGGGGTTAGAAGCTTGTGTGCAGGTAGCACTGTCCTCTGCCAGGCTCTACGCTGTACGACGAGGGCAGGGAGCTGGCGAGATTGAGACATTTACAGACAGCAGTAGGGTGAGGAGGGGTTAGAAGCTTGTGTGCGGGTATAGCACTGTCCTCTGCCAGGCTCTACGCTGTACGACGAGGGCAGGGAGCTGGCGAGATTGAGACATTTACAGACAGCAGTAGGGTGAGGAGGGGTTAGAAGCTTGTGTGCGGGTATAGCACTGTCCTCTGCCAGGCTCTACGCTGTACACAGACTGCAGTATGGTTTAAAGAAGACTGAAAGAATGTCCTTAGGGAGCTAACCTCCGGCTTGTACAGGCACGTCCCCCCAATAAAGGAAAGACACATCAGAAGTAATGGAGCATGAGCAAAGAGCTGACCCATCTCCTAGCATGGAAATAAAGACCGTCCTGTTTTGGGACGCTAGTAAGGTGAGGGGAATTTGGAGCTCCCCCCCTAGGCCACTTATGCACATCCCACATCCCGTTACGGGTTACGTTGCAAGATTAAAGAAATGAGTATCTAATGAGCACACAAAGGAAAACCGTGCGGTTTTGGTGTGAGAAAGCAAGGACTCTGCAAGTTCTGTTGCAAGAGCAAAGAGGTGCTCACTAAATAGTGCACAAAGGAATACCATTTTGCTTTGAGGTGAGAACAGCAAGGACTCTGCAAGTCCTGTTGCAAGAGCAAAGAAGGAATTGCCTTACTAGCACACATAGGAAAACTGTCCCGCTTTGAGATGAGAAGGGCCATGACTTCATGAGCATTTAGAAAGACTCAAGGCAGTCTTTCTTGGGAAGCAGCAAGATAAAGAGGTGTAGGGTTCTGCGGATGGTACAAGCACAAGGTACAGGTGTTAGGTTTTGCGAATGGTACAAGCACAAGGTACAGGTGTTAGGTTCTGCGGATGGTACAAGCACAAGGTACAGGTGTTAGGCTCTACGGATGGTACAAGCACAAGGTACAGGTGTTAGGTTCTGCGGATGGTACAAGCACAAGGTACAGGTGTTGGGTTCTGTGGATGGTACAAGCACAAGGTACAGGTATTGGGTTCTGCGGATGGTACAAGCACATCAGTTCCCAATGACAACGCGGAGCCGGCACTTTGGAAGTGCCTCTGTGCCAACTCCCCGAATGAATGGGCAAATTTCGAAAAGGAAAAGTCAAGGAGCAAAGTGGCAATGGATATCATCACCTCCAGCTTGAAACCTGTCAGAGAGTACGAGGACAGGATACGCGCACACACACACATACACACACACAAACACACAAGGAATCCCGCACTAGGCTCCCATGGGCTCAGGATGGCGCTGATGAACGTAACAAACTTTGAGATCAGGTTCAGCGTCACCATGGCAGAGGTATTGTACCCCTCAGGGGTGGGCATAGCAATCTCCACATCCAATACTCCGCAGGGGCCCACTAGAGCCCCCACCCTTCACCTCTGGGCTCAGCATCACCATGGTATGGGTACGGCACCCCTCAGGTGCCCACACTTCAACATCCCCACATCAAATACCCCTCCTTTGGGGGCCCACTCCCAACCCCCTTTTGTAGGCATCACCAAGAGCCTCACCTCTGGGCTTAGCATCACCATGGCAGGGGTACGGCACACCGAGTTGTTGTTCAGGGCTTTGCTGAGCTCCAGCATGGCCTTAGTGATCTCGCCCGCTTTTTGGTAGGTGGCTGCGTTCTGGATGTTGGCGGCTTGGCGAGTTTTGGCCAGCACACGCTGCACAAAAAACAAACACAAGGGTTGTTCATGATGCAAGCTGTAGTGAGTCTCAGACATTGGCGGCTGGACGACCCATGGTCAGCACCCTGTGCAACCTTTATCTTTAGGCCAGTATCATCACTTCCTTGTTTTCACTTTGCCCCAGGTAATCTTCTCGTGCATGGACTCGCGCATACTGACACGTACACATGCGCACACAATTCTTCTTTTGATCTGGAAAGGACACATGATTGCAGCATGCCACCTAGCAAGCAACGTGTCAAGCTTCTTTCAGCTGCAAGATCTTAGCAACAATTCATAAATGGAGCATGCCTCTTAGTTAGCTCTAAGTCAAGCCTGTGCAGAGCAGTAGGCTGCGAGATGTTAGCAAGAAGGATGTATTGGCAGCATTGAACTGAATCTTTAAAAACAATTGATTGTAGTGTTCCAGTGGCCACCAGTTCTTATAAGCATCACACTAATCTGCCATAAAAAGAGCAATCGGGGAAGGTAAAAAGCCAAATTTGTCAGCGGAGCCTTTTTGTAAAAAGCAGAGTGTTCAGGGTGTGCACATCAATGGTTTTCCAGGAAAGAAGCAGAGGGTTGCTTGGATACATATCAATGGTGAGCCAGGAGCCACAGAAATTCTGAAATGTAAGGCACCCACTGTGAACTACAGAAAAAGCAG
Source organism: Dunaliella primolecta (assembly GCA_914767535.2). NCBI lineage: Eukaryota > Viridiplantae > Chlorophyta > Chlorophyceae > Chlamydomonadales > Dunaliellaceae > Dunaliella > Dunaliella primolecta. The sequence continues at coordinate 16,281,179 of OU611752.1, forward strand.
GAGATGTGAACATTAGGCCGAGGATTGTGACTAATGCCACTTAGGTATAATGCGCACTTGCACGTAGTAACTTCGTAGTCAAACGAACCGTGCAAAGAACACGCCAGCTGCACTTGTCTGCATTGATTTGAGACAAGAAAGGAAGGCCAAATGGAAGTGGATTGCAAACATATCTAAGAGACCCCACGTTTTGTTGCACCACCCCCACAAATTACGAACGTTTATGTATCATCAATGGCAAATGCAGGTGTCATGCTGCTCATGATCCCTTATCCCTAGTCACACGCACCAGCACGCGCGCACACACATACACACACGCGAGCACACACACACACGCGAGCACACACACACACACACGCGAGCACACACACACACACACACACACACACACACACACACACACACGGACACGTAAGCACACATATTGGCACACGCGCACACACAGACGCACACACGCACACGCGCACACAAAACACACATGCAACATGGGCAGCCGCTTCATTGCACGCAGCCTCAGTGCCACCATCCCTTGCCAACTGCTTGGATTACTGGGAAAAATGCTGCCACCCCTCACAGACCCACACCCACTCCCACGCAACCCCACCCCCCAAACACCCAAACATACCTGGTGATGACGTGGGTCCTCAGGATGTAGTGGCGCCTGCAGGTCCATGTCGGGTTCCTCTTTGTATGCTGGACGGCGCTCACGTTTGTGCAGCAGGTAGGACGCCAATGCGACCGCAGCACCAAAGCTCAGGGCTGGGCCCCAGCAGCAGGAGTAGCAATATGTTGGGCTGCAGCAATGAGGATCAGCTGACACCGTCTGCTGCACCTCAGCCGTCCTGTTACTGGCGCAGGGAGGGAGCCTGTGAGCAGACGTACCGCACCTTATGTGTCATGTGCAACAGTTGTTGGAGGGCAGTGTGGTAAAGTGAGGCTTCATGGGCAATAGGAGCAGCAAGTTGCACCACCATGCAACACTCCCAAGCACTGCCTGCACCCTGAGTTCTGAAAAGCACCTGATTTCCTGCTGATAGCACGGCGTTGGAGCATTGTGGTAGGGATGAAATTTTCTAGACACGAATTTCGGGCAGCCAATGTGACTAGGCACGCCTTGCGCAAACTTGGCGGAGGGGAGAAGACTGTGGACTACTTTTGGAGGTGTGAGCAATGAAGCCATAAGGATTCACACTTGTTGCCAAGGCTAAATTTAAATTTTAATTGATTACGGTGTATTTGAAAAGTTTGCACCTGTGCAATTTTTGTTGACCGCAGTTTCGTAGGTTTTCGGTACTGGCAAAACAGTAGGGATGAGTGACTTAGGTTTGTTAGGTGCGTACAACAGTGAGTCTTCAGATGAGGAAAAGGAAGCAGGCTTGCGTCGAGGGGGAGACAGAGGTCTAGAGAGCAGCAGCGAGGAGAGCAGTAGCAGCAGGTACACACACACGCAAGCGCACACACGCACACACACACGCACACACGCATGTACACACATACACATACGCATACACACACGCATGCACACACAAACACACACACACACACACACACACACACACACACACACACACACACACACACACGCACGCACGCACGCACACACGCACACACACACGCACACACACTTGTACAAGCACGCTCACTTTTTTATTGCATAAGCAAAAGCATTTAGTCACACACATGCATGTGCGCTCACAGGCTGTGTGCCATAAATAGTGCAGTTGTCTTTGCGACACACAGCCAAGCTCCCTTTGCAAACTCGACACACAAAGCACATTTTAGTGTGCTAGTTTATTTGCACTACAATTCTGAACACTTGAAGTACCTGTTATCTGTATAGTGCACAGCATCTGCTGGTGATGCACATTTCCCAACAATGCTCGCAGAGTCATAGGCTCCACCGTTTTATTGCATTCACTCACAGTGCATGTATGTAGTGTACAGTAGCTGCGGCAGTGAGCGCATACATGCTAAGTCCACTCTTTCCCATCTCTGTGAGGTGTGCGTGTGGCTGGTGCATGCAAACAATGAATGTTGATGTCATTTCACTGCTTTCCCAAAGCATGTCAAATCCTGCATGCTTCTTTAAGACTCCTCAAGACCCATGGCTTCTATGCTAGGCCACGTGTACATGTGTGTGCACGCTTCTGTATGAGATCCAAGACTTTCAAACTTAATTCAAACAAGATGAGTGATTCGTTTGACTCACCGAGTGCACACACACATATATGCATGCATGCATGCACCTCTGTGTCCACAGCCTCAACGGCGCCCACACCAGCTGAGTTCAAGACTCCATAGACAATGTGTACACATGTGTCTGCACCTCTATGCGCAGCCTGGATAGTGCCCAAGAGCGGGCGTTAGCTGCAGAGGCCAGGTTGAGAGATTATGGGGAAGTCCAAGGCCCGCAAGGCAAGTCACAAGGCGGGGACGGAACGTCGACAGCCGCACCAGGAAAAGTGCTGCCTCCAGCGGATGCTGTATTTGACCAGGTAAGGTGCTGTGCTGTGTTTGATTAGGAAAATCGCTGCTTCCGGCGGATGCTATTTTTGACCAAGTGAGCTGGCCATCCGTTTTTATGCATGCCTCTTAAGCACAGGCGTGTCAGCTCTGCAAGTCCTCTCTGTGAGGAAAGTGAGAGTGTATGTGATGTTGTTTGTTTACTTGGGTCAAGTGCGTCCTTTAGATCCCCATGAGCTCTGTTCCTGGCATTCTCCTAGGTTTTAGGGCCCTTTGGTGGGACCCTTGCTAGTTTGCTAGTCAGGGGACCTTTCCTTAATGCACACGGTCTTTTTGGCTGGCGTAGTCTTTTCCAGAGGGGGTCAACTGGCCTACATTGCTGGACATGCTCTTTCTCTTTATCCTTTTTCAATTTTATCCATGCCGACCGTTATTTCGTATGAATGTTACATTCACCAGGAACGACGAAAGTCAAAAGACCTCAGATCACTCTCCTGGCCTCAGATCACCCAAAAAGGGCCCACAGCTCCACCCTGGGAACATTTCCATTCCCAAACATGTGTCTATGTAACCTCCATATGCTATGCTACCATCCTGCATGTTCATAAAAAAAAAGAAGAGGTCAAGGGTTGACCTTTTGGGCACCCCTTGTGCAAAATCTTCTCTGAGGGAAATGGCTGGAATTATGTATCTCACCAACCACAGTGTCTCTTCACCCCATTCCTTTTGCAACGCTATTCTTTTGGTTCAAGCACTCCGAATCACTCAAAAGCATCGATTTTCATGCAGTGGGTGGTTTGGAATGGAGATTAGGTGATAAAAACAGGGTTCAGGCCGTGGCTGATTGGACATATGGCCGGCCAAGGTTTCAGCCCACCTCTGCTGAGAGCATATAAAAGACGCCTGTTTTGGGGGGGAGTTGTCCACCTTTGATAATTCTCTTCCTTTTCTTGTTGAAGTGTGCCAACACCAGATTGGGCCGCGTTCCTTTCAAGTTAAGTTTGCTGCAACAAAAGGTTCAATCAAGGATAGGCGACGTGACAGCTGTTGCACTGTCATTTCATTGGAGTGCAGGCTTTGGAACCCTGCGTTTTGATTTATGCTGAATGCATTGACGAGGCCAAGATCAAGTCCATGAAGGACCGTTTGAAGGCTCTTGAACTTCAGGATCGCAGCAGGTCCATGGATGCCTGCCCATCACAGCTGTGCACACCTGATGGTTTTTCCTCGGGAACTCTGCAAGCACTCACAAAAGACCTGTCAAGGTTAGACATTGAATTGGAAGATCTGACAAGGTTAGACATTGAATTGGAAGACTGCCCCTCGTTTGCTCGGCATTGGAAAACATGTACTGCTTCGCATCGGCTTCCCATGGGATGGACATCGAGCAAACATGGGACTGGAGAAATCTGCCTCACTTTTGCAGCTCGTGAGGGTGCTCGGATGTCTTGGAGGTACCTTACTGGAGACCTGTTGGCATCTGTGGTCATGCGCCCTGCTTGAAGGTCGATTCATACCTGGCGTGACCCTGTTCAAGGCATTTGCATATCATGTATGTCTCATCATCATCACCATCACCATCATCATCATGCATGTCCTCTGATCCTCTAGAAGGCTCGCTGGTGGCCCTGGGCGCACACACACAATGCCATTCCCTTGGACCGTGCCGCTTGTGACTGCCTGCCTGTTGCGGCAGGTAATCACCAGTGCGTCTTGAATGAAGGCCGCATATTGTACGCTTGTGATCCTGTGTGACTGCAGGTAGGGGGAGTGCCTGAGTTTTTAGACCCAGAGAGCACGCGGCCGCTTGCAGTATCGCTCACGCATGGGCGAGACACCAGCGTTACGCAAGCAGGCAGCAGCAGAGGGGGGGGTGGGAGTGCACAGTCGGTGGTGGGCAAGGGCTCGAAAGGCCAAGTGCCTGGGGCTGACTTTGATGTTGCGCGCCTCGCACCACTTCTCAAAGGACAGAAAAGGTGGGTGGATGTGTGTGTTAAAAGACTAAGATGTTTGCGCATAGCTCCTTAAACTTCCTTGTTCTATGCTGTTTCCAAGCGCACTCTGGCTAGGATTTTGAAGTCTGTTTCAGAGCCGCAACCTTGTTAATTGAGTGCTTTACCTATTTCTTTGACATCCTCAACAGCCATCATTTTCCGCTGTTTTTAATGCCTTCTTAAAAAATCTGACAAAGCCTGGCATGCTCTTTTCATTTTGTTTGCTATTTTTGCTTAAGTTCTGCGCCCTCCTAACAGCTTCTACTTGAATTTAGGCTGTCGTTGATGCAGATATCTGCAAGTGCACATTTCTTGCTCAACAGCAAAGACAAGATTATTTGATGCAGCAAGCGTGCTGCACAAAGGTTGCTTACCCTATCAGTGGCATGCGCATGAAGTGCACGTGTGAGTACATGCAGACCTATGCCTGACTCCTCTTTGTCCATAAGTGGCAAGAAAAAGTGTTGGACTAAGTAGCGCTAGCTACCTACCCTGGTTTGAGTCTGTGCATGTGGCAAGAAAAGAAACGGTTTCCTTTCTTTCTCAATTGAGCAAGCCGGGCGTCCAGGAGCATAGCCGACAACCAGAGCAGATCCCCATTCGCTCTGATTAGAGCTTTGCTTTCTCTGAGGCTAGCTGTGTCTAGTGTAGGTTTGATGTGATATTGCTTTGAAATGGTATCGCACGAGGTTGGATGTGATCAGGCTTCAGCAAAAGCTTCCTTGTTGTAGCTTTTGTCCATGGATCTTAGGTAGCCAAAATTATGTCGCCCAGGAAAACAAGAAACTCCGGAGCATGTCTCAAAGGGGATCCCACCAGGAAATCTGATTTGATCCAAGGTTCCAACCACCTTTTGGTGAGACCCGTGCTAGCTTGATGCACGCAGCCTTTTGGCTGGCATGGACTTATTTTACCTTATCAAGCAAGCCGCCTGCCTTTTGATCCTCGCCTCTCAACAGGGCTGAACCTGGAACCACATTGAGGCCCGGGGCAGTCATAGAGGGCAAGGCCAAGAGGTATAAATTGGAGGAAGAATCAGCCCCTGTGTATTCAGATGTTCAGGTGAGTGTGAGAGGATGCACAAACTCTTTTGCTGGTCCTTGCCATGCGGCAGCGGTTTCTTGGCTCCTGGCGGCATCGTACAGAGCTTTGTTTCTTGGCACCTGGCTCTTCACATCTAGTCTTCATATCTCGTATATGCACAGACTTTTGCTGCACCAACCTGATATTGCAAAAGAAAAGACTGCGCAGTCCAAAAGCTGGGCGCGCGCAAATCAAGAACGAGTACACAAGCCATCTCGCTAGCAAGGGTTTCACCAGGGCTCATGCATCTCACCAGGGCATACGGCCCTCACAAATGGGCATATGGGTACCACCAGGGCATACAGGCCTCACATATGGGCATATGGGTACCACCAGGGCATACAGGCCTCACATATGGGCATATGGGTACCACCAGGGCATACAGGCCTCACATATGGGCATATGGGTACCACCAGGGCATACAAGCCTCACATATGGGCATATGGTACCATCAGGGCACACAGGCCTCACGTATGGGCATATGGATACCATCAGGGCATCCGGGACTCACTGGGGCATATGGGCCGCATGGGTATGATCAGGCCATTTGGGCCTTACATAAGGGTATATGGCTGTATGGGTATGATCAGGCCATTTGGCCTTACATAAGGGTATATGGCTGTATGGGTATGATCAGGGCATTTGGCCTTACATACAGGCATATGGCCGCATGGGTATGATCAGGGCATTTGGCCTTACATATGGGCATATGGGTCTCACCAGGGCATATGGGCCGTTCTTCCCTTGGAACCTCTATATTCTGTTAGTATCTAAAACAGCAAGGTCCCAGTCCCATGATCTCTTTTTTAGCGCACCAATACCACATTCTTGTGCGACCTCACAACAGCGTGGGCGTGACTGCCAGTAGATGCTTGCATGACCGTCAGGATAGGCGTGGCCTTTCTTCCTTGGCGCAGGCATGGTTGCCAGCCCTATATGCGGGCATGACTGTCAGCATAGGCGGGGCCTTTCTTTTTATCACAGGCATAACTTCCAGCCCTGAGCGCAAGCACCAGGCCAGCGTAAGTGTGCTCCTTGCCTAAACCAGTGCATCTCTGGCCGTGTGCACCTTTGGTACGCCCCTTGGTTTGTGAGGGAGAGGGCCAAGCTTACAAGCAATATATTGAAGGATGGGGGCCCTCCTTTTCCTCCCTTTGTCACTTCAGAAAGGTCCGCTTTACCCAATCCTGGATGCCTTCATGCCAGCAGAACAAAGCCCATCCATATTGCAGGTGGCGATGCTGGGCAGCCATGTTGCAGGTGGCAATGCTGGGTGGCCATGTCAAACCCCAAACAAGCCCAAAAGAAATCAAACCCCATCCATGTTGCACCCCAGATACCCCAAACAAACACCAAACATACACCAAACAGACCCCAAACAAATTTCAAATAAAACAAACCCCATCTATGTCCAAAACCTAGACACGGCTTGCTCATTCATGTTGCAGGTGGCAATGCTGGGCGGCCATGTCAAGGCGCATGCTGGGGCACAAGAGGGCAAGGCTGGTGTGGTAGGGCCCGTAGGCCCAACTGCCCCGCCAGGGTTAGGTGCTGCACCAACAAAGGTGCGCGCATGTGTGTGTATGTGTGTGTGTGTGTTTGTGTACGCGCGCAGATTAGGTGCAGCACCAACTAAGGTGCATTTGTGGGGGGGGGGTGAGTGGGGGGGAGGGGGAAAAGAAGGGGTTTTGGAGTGAAGGGACGTTTTATGCATATCATGTCATCCGACTGTTGAATTGAAATCAAGTACTGTGAAGACACGAGGCCTGGACAGCAGTTGGAGGCGGCACAGCGGCAGCATGCATACCTCTGCAAACTCATTAATGCAAAAGTTGTGGCTCTCCAAACCATCCTTTTGGGTGTTGGTGGGACCTGCTACACTGAGCACACCCTTAACCAGTTTAAACAACTGGGACTTGACCACCAACGCGCCAATAAACTTGCTCGCAAACTTCATGCCCATTCTGTCATGTATGCCAACAAGCTTGTTACCACTAGGCGTGCTATTGAAAACAAGAATACTTCTTGCAGCCTGGTTATGGAGCCGGTTGCTTCCAATAACCCTCCAGATCCCCATTAGGGTCTTCTTTTTGTAGCTTCGTGGTGGAGGGGACTCACGGCTCTTCTGAGCCAATGTGTCTCCTTTTCCTTAATTGATGTAGGGAGAGTTTCCTCTGCCTACGTAGCTTTTCTTTTTCTTTTCTTTCTTTTCATCCGACTGTTATGGATGTAATGTCATCTAACTGTTATGCGTGTAAAGTGATCTAGCTGGTGGTGGCATGTCCCTACAGATGTATTGAAGATTAATTGGACTTGATCTTGGCCTCAAACAAGGCACCACACACCTGGTTCCGTGGTCTTTTTTGTTTAACACACGGTCAGAGCTTTCTTCAGAAGTCTGATTGATAGGTCTTGCTCACTTACATTCCAAGCTTTCTATTTGCCATGCCTGTAGGTACGCACCAAGCCAGAAGCCTTTTGAGTCCTTTTCCAACTGCAACTCCATTGTAGCCACCATTGTCACTACCATTGTGATTCCATTGTAACCACGCCCGCAGGTCCGCACCAAGCCAGAGGCCTTTGAGTCCTTCTTGGATAAGGGTCTGGGTGGGCAGCAATTGCCGCGCAAGAACCAAGATCGCAAGGAACGGGAAAAAATGAAACGCGAGAAGGGGCAATCCACGCACAAGGAGTGGAAATCTGAGGCAGAGATGGCACTGAGGCAGCAGTATGATTGATGCATTATACAGTACACGATGGCCCCGGCTTTGACCATTGCGATGACCTGTTGGTCGAAAAACAATTTCTGTTAGTCTCTCCCCTTTTTTGTCTGGGAAAAGGAAAGAAAAGTGCATATGCAGTTAAAACACTCGTCACAAGAAGAAAAGAAAAGAAAAACTACGAAGGCGGAGGAAACTCTCCCTACATCAATTAATGAGAAGGAGACACATTGGCTCAGAAGAGCCGTGAGTCCCCTCCACCACGAAGCTACAAAAAGAAGATCCTAATGGGGATCTGGAGGGTTATTGGAAGCACCCGGCTCCATAACCTGGCTGCGAGAAGTATTTTTGCTTTCATTGTAAAGGAGACAACTTGGTTTGATCGTCATGAATCCCTGGATCACTACTGAAGTAATTAGTGGGGAGTGGGGATTGATGTGGGGAATGTTTTCACTGCCTGCATAGTTTTTCTTTTCTTTTCTGAAGTAATCAGTAGAGAAGCCTTGATCATCCCTCACTACATTGGAGCCAGGCAATAATGGCAGTCTAGATATTTGTATCTCGATTTAGGCAAGCACACGCTGGGAAACATAGCACGCTTACGTTTACATGCTCAAACCCTGATGGTTGAGATCATCCCTTTGGTCTCCCTTTGTAATCTTATCTGAGTTTTGATCATGACTTTGGCAGGAGCATACATCTGCATTTGATAGGTGTGACCAAGGAGGACTACAAGATGAAAAGCGTGCTGTGTTCCTTTGTTCTTGCCATCCTATGTGCTCTCTCAGAAGGACTTTTGCACATCTGTTCCCTGACTTCCCCTCTCCTCACAAAACTTATCTGGATGAGTCAGGCACTTGTTACTACACTCAAGCTATGGATGTATTTCATTTCTTGCGGAAACAAATTAATAAGACTTACCATTTTACTTCTGAACTCATGGACAATTATTGTGTGGCTGGAACAGTTGGGCAGGCCGAGCAGCCAAACTAATTGTTCCTGCTGATTTAGATTTAGATTTACACGGGGGGACCTTCAGCCAGACTGTTCGGCTGATCGGCCTGTGACTGGTCCTCACCAGCCAGCATAATGTCCATAAGCTCAGAAACAAACGAAAAAAGCCTGTTGTTGTGTTGCAAGAGGAAATCAGAAACATCCTAAACACTGACTTGTTGTAAAAAAGGGTGCTCCATTGAAAAATCACCAGAGAAACAGTTGAACAGGTAAGCGTACTGTCTTCTCAAAGCACAAACATCTGTGTCTCTGCACACCAAAAGGGCATGAGCCTCGTCTTGAATCTCATCACATGGACAGCGATCACACAAAAGAGCGTTCCGAATATCCCAAGCTGCTGTCTCCACCTTCAGTGTGTGTACCCTGAGTCTGAAACGGCTAACATTCCTCATGACATGTGGAGCCAAAACCAAATGCATGTGCCTTGGTAAACGGGCAGGGGCACGCACATTGTGGTCAAAAGGCACTGCAAGAAAAGGTTCCTGTTCCTGCTGACGACTTGCGCAGCAAGGTTCACCAAACTGGACCAGCTCCACGCTGATAAACTGCTTATTTTTACTAGCTCTCAGGTGATATGTTCAGAATTGGCAGAGGTGGCCTGGCTGGCAAAAGGCATGATATCACACAGGGACATGGCGCCTGACTGAAGGTCAAATCCCATTGCAACCAGTATGAGTTGACATTGTTATTGGCCACGCAGCCCGCAACTTGAAGCCACCGCTGAGTACATGTGTGCCCCTTTCCTAGCTGGTTGTAGACGGATTAGGCAATTCGCATCTGAGCACCGTCTGACAGACAGGCCACATACCATGCTCTGGCTGACAAAAGCATATGCTCTCCCTGCTAGCATGTATGCATGCCAGATTTGGGGCACTAGATTTATGAAAGAAGGAGCTGAAATGGACTGTCCTTTGCAAACTGTTCACCTGTGCTGATTAAAGCGTATCCTTGGGGTAAAGCGCACCACTCCTAATTGGTTTGTACTGCGTGAGTGTGGGCATGAAGCTTTACAGTTTTATTGGTTTCGCGCAGCAATTAGGTTTGCAGTGCTTTACTGCGCAGCAACAGCACTACACTCAGTAAGGTACTGCAAGCAGATGTTGAAATGAGCAGTCTTTCCCGTAAATGCTGGACCTCATAATTTTGGGCTGCATGCACAGGCTTGGACAGGTGCAACGTGTTTACTCATTGTGTTCGGTCAGGGCAGCCTACAGTCATGAGGGAATTTGTTGTTGATCTGAGAAAAAGGCTGCAAGGTGTGTGGAATGCTAATGCCTTGGCAAGTATCACTGGATGGCATTTCCTTTGAGACCCTTGTCTGTTCATGGCGCGCCCTTTTCTGTCCCCATGTATTTGCATCTTGATTTGGGCAAGCGCGCGCTGAGAAACATAGCACGCTTTCGCGTACATGCTCATACTTTAAAAGTTGAGACATCACTTTGGCGGGAGCACACATTTGCTTGTGATAGGTGTGACCAAGGAGGATTCCAAGATGAAAAGCATGCCGTGTTCCTATGTTCTTGCGCTTCTGTGTGTTCTCTCTGAAGGACTTATGCACAGTTATTTCCTAACTTCCCCTCTTCTCATAGAGTTGTTTTGGATGATTCAGGCACTTCCTACTATTCTCAAGCTAGCTCTGAGGATGCTTTTATTTCTTGCAGAAGCAAACTAATGAGACTTATCGTGCTAAATCCAACCTCATGGATATTTTTTGTGCCGCAGGGCCAGCAGTTGGAACAGTTGAGCAGGCTGAGCAGCCGAACTACCAGCCTGAAGGTCAAACCCCATTGTAACTTATTGGCCAGCCTAGTTACATGCCTCAGTCAATGAACGTTTCCGCCTAGCTGCCCTTGTAGGTGGATCTAGCGATGTCACCTTTCCTTACTTATTACATCCATGACTTTTTTCAAGTCTCTCAAGCAAGTTCTGAGGATGCCTTTCATTCCCTCTCCTTTGGCTTACACTGCCCAGCAAGCGGAGCAGCCAGAAGGTTTGATTACCCCAGCTTCATATTCGAGGTTGGAAATGGCAATGTGAGTTGACCTTTGCCTGATGACTTCTGATGTAAACCCTGCATCCCTGTGAGATGACCTCTGAAGTGCCTATGTTGGCTGGCGGTTCCAGGACGTTCCTTTCCTCAGGAATGTCGACTGCTTCAACATGTGTGTCATGGCCTCTTGGGCCATTTTTCGAGTTGTGCTGTTCAAATTTCCTGTGCACTTGTATTTTCTAATATCTGACGCTGCAACCTGGTGGAATTTGTGTTTAAATTCACGTGCTCATTTCATGCAGAGTGACTGCGCACATGTCTGAACAGCAGCATGACTTCACCTGCAGCTATTTTTGTTGCAAGACAGCCTGGAGGCAACTGGAGGAACTCTCAGCTCGGGCACCTTACGGGGCGTCGGGCTTCTTTGTAATGATCAAACATTGATTTAGCAGGGTGTCATTTGCTAGCCTGTAGCATAAAATGATTTTTCCAGGGTAAGCAGTGGGCTCCATGGGCACATGCCACAAGAAACGTGGTCAGGACTGGCAAATGGACAGGCCACAGACACTGGCCCTGGTGATAAGCTGAAGGTATGGTCCAGCCTTGTGCATTACATTTACTTGGTCTCACCCAAAATACAGCTTAAGCATCTGCAACAATGCTCACACCCTTGCCCTTGGTGTTCTGGTCCTCAGCCACAGTAACAAAAGAGTACATCTCCTCCTGCAGGCAAGAAGTGGAATGGAATGGACATGTCAGAAGCAGGTGCGCAGGCAAAAGAGAGTTAGTTTCCTGTTGGCCTTGGCTTTGGCAAAAGAGCTACTAGCAGGTGAGAGTCACTCCTCTTGGTATTTCTGGGGGCCTGCTGGCCTAGATCAAGATTGCTTGGAACCAAGCTTTGCTGTCTGCATTACTGCACATTTGAAGCAGATGGTCCAGGCTTTACAGGGGCATGCTGTCAGCAATACACAACTTAAAAGCCTGGCATTTGCCATCAATATTGACCGATTTTGGCACTCGTTTCATTATAGCGCTGCGCATGAGAGGCAAGTTTAAAGGTCGTTCTACCACCCTGTGTAAAAAATGACTATTGATGGCACCCTTGCAGGCAAGTAGCGAACCCATTCACTTCTGAGCAAAAAAGCTCTGCATCCAAATGCAAGCTTGCAAAGAGGAAAAATGGTTACCTAGCTTGATTGCCTGCATGCTTAATTAGAAACAAAGACCTTCTCAGGGAAGACAAGCGCTGCTGAACTGCTGTACCTCTGCACTCCTATCTGTTCTTTTGCCACCCCACATCTCCATCTTCTCCTCAATTTACATGTGCGAAGGCTGGAAGAATACACTCCTCTGTTTGGTAAGCTGAGCACGCAAAAAATCCAGGTTTGTGTTTAAAAATATTCTTCTGCGAAGGCAATGGTGATCAAGACTTCGCTCTTCCTACCTTATGCCATAGAATTGACCCTATAACCCAAAAGCGTTACTTTCGTCTACTAAAAAATTGCATGCAGCCTTCTCTGGGGTTAGCCATAGTGGACTGCTTGGGAAGACTTGCAAGACTACATGAATAGCAAGCTATCTACTCATAGGCTACTCATTGCTACTCAGAATGCAGGTGCTAAACTCCAAGCAGGGAATTGCATGCTAGCAAAGGGCGTGGTGCCACTGCCTTTTTCAAAGCGCCATTGCTGAGTACCACATACATGATGAAGGCTGGGTATACCAGAAGTAGCGAGGAAAGGGGCTACTGTGAGCGTCACCCCAGTCCTTAAGGCCAAATTCCAGAAAAATGGCAAATGTACAATCCCAAACTTCATCACACACCCTTCCAACATAGCAGCAACAATATCACAACATCACAAGGGTGAAGAGGAGCCTGCCAGACCATCCTCATTCGATACTTCACAAGGTATGTGTGCGGGGGGTGCACATGTGCATGCATGCGAGTGTGTGCATAGGCTGATGAGCAGATAGGAAGAATAATTATGCTTGGCTGGTCGCAATGAGGCAACTACAGTAGGTATTGCTCCCCAAACCGTTTCCTAATTGCATGCAATGATGCTTGAAACCCGCTCAACCCACTGTTCCGCTGCTTGCTCATTCTGCTTTCCAGCATTGTCCAAGGACTGTTGATTGAGCGCAGCTGCAACCTCCATCCTCACAAGACCTTAATGGCACGCAAGGCAATGATGCGCACCATGCATGCATGGCTCCCCACCCACCAGAGCTGATGCATGCCCAAGGGCTCATGCCCATCAGGGCAAGGGTGAGTCCGTGCCCTTGTGTTTTGACACGGTTGCCACTTGCTGCTGCATGGAGGCTTGGCACTCCTTTACGCTGCACCCCAAGCGCCACCACTCCCCGACAATTCCCAGAAGAGCCCTTCCTCCTCCTCACCTTGGCGTCCTCATCGTCGTTGCGCTTCCGTGAGATGACCACGCGCACGCGGACGGGGACGTTCCTGATGCCTTGGCACCACACCAGCTTGTTCAGCTTCACATCCAGGCGCACGTCCTTGGTGCCCATGACCTTGCTGGCGAATTCCCTAATCTGCTTCACGGCCTTGGGTGCCCGCTTCTTGAAGGCCGTCTTGTGGATCCGCTTGTGGAGGTTCACCTGTGTGTGTTACAATGTGTGTGTGCAGACGGGCTTTTTGCTCAGGCTCTCACCACTAAAACCAATGCCCTTCGCTACACTTGCAGCAGCTTGCTACATGCCTGCATGGAGCAAGCAGCAGCCAGTGTCTCAGCAAACAGGTCAATGCAGCACACAACAAGAATGCAAGACACTCACGGTGTACTCCCGGGTCACCGTCTCCTTCGAGCGGGCCTCCTTCTTGGCCATCTACAAGCAGGAGGCAGAGGCGAGGCACCAGGTTCAGAGCGCTGGAAAAGAGAAAGCCGCCAGAAAGCTAGAGCTCACGCTGATGAACAAATTGCTTCCCACCTTGGCTGATTTGCTAAGTATAAAAAGTAAGGGGCACTATAGGCGCGTTGCGCGATTTTCTTCACATCCCAGGGAAGTCGGGCAACCGCGATGGAGGGTGTCAGTTTATAGATAAAATCTCAGTTCTAATAGATAAGTTGAAATAGTGGGAGGGAACGCATCCGTCGCCTTGGGAGAGACACGAACGGGCAAGCAACCATCCATCAGTGTTTGCCAGTTTACATACCGGTAAATAAACTGTCAAAATATACCAAAAACATATAAAATGGGCATGTTTAAGCTTACTTGTATGTGTGTGTGTGTGTGTGTGTGTGTGTGTGTGTGTGTGTGTGTGTGTGTGTGTGTGTGTGTGTGTGTGTGTGTGTGCGTGCGCGTTTGCGTGTGTGTGTGTGTGTGTGCACATGTGTGTGTGTGCGTGTGTTCGTGTGTGATATTAGAAACTCATCACAACCCTTAAATTTGATCCCTATAACATGATCAGCCAATGTTTTCCTGTGCTACAGATGTCTGGGAAAGCCTTCTGCTCTCCAAAGTTTGTCGAGGCGTCTAGAAGCATCTGATGCTCTGTGCTGAGGTGGTGAACAAAGCGAGAAGCACTTCGAGGATTGCATTGGTTCTAAGACTCACACAAATACACGTTTGAATAATCCTTTCGATACAAATTGTTTTCGTTAATTGTCAGGCCACCCACTCCACCCTCACACCGAGTACTGCGCAGTATGGGGAGTAGCACAACTCCAGCCCGCCATATCCACTTGATAGAACTTGAAATACTGTGAAGATTCGAGGCCTAGTGCGCAGCTAGAAGCCTCACAGCTACAAAACAGCGAACTTGGCTGAACTGTGCAAACAACTCCAAGGTGCAGAGATTACTATCCACCCAATCCTCCTGGGTGTGGTTGGAACCGAGGTATGGGCAATGTAAATTGTTCCACCCACACCCTTGATCAATTCAAGAAATTAGGGATTGACTCACAAAGATCTGAAACACTTGCAAGAAAACTCCATGCCAATTCTTAACCATTTGCGCACAAACTTTCCTCTACCAGGCGTGCCACTGAAAATATAAACACTCATCATAACACTGGTGCCCTGGAGCAGCGTGCTGCCAGAAAGCCACCTGATCCACATTGACTCCCCTCTCATCTTCTGGTGAGGGAGACTCACGGCTCTTTGATCCAATGTGTCTTTCTTTCCTTCATTGATGTTGGGAGAGTTTTTCCTGCCTATGTGGTTTTTTCTTTTTTCTTTTTATTTTCTTTCAAAAATATCTGTCCAGCTTGTAATGGAAACAGAATATTTCTATTTCTAGATGATTTGATTTGGTCACCTTCATGCAACTACCATGGTCTACACCAGGTCTAGTAAGTTTTTCAGCATGAAAATGGTATGCTTCATGCCCTCAATTTTTTTCATAACATCACTCCTCCGAAAAGCGTCCACTGGCATTCTCTGGAGTGCTGGCAACAAGTACTGGATTGCTGGTTGTACTGCCAAGGCCAGGAGCCAGATAAGGCAACCTCTTGCACAAGTTGTATGAGGAGAGCCGCAGTGACCTCAGCAGCAATTGCATTGCATGCTTTCATTAGAAGCAAAATGGGTCCCTTCTCGGATTGCATACCAGATGCAAAGTGTTTTTAAAAAGATACTACATGTTACAGGCAAGAAAACATGTGGTACGCTTACAACTTGTGTTGTAAATTAAGCTCATGAACAGGAGTTGAAAGGAATTGCAAGGTAAAGGGAAAGTTGTAATAAAGTTCCTATGGAAGCTTTGCTTTCCAAGTCGTCCAATTATCATAATGGTTGTGAAAAAAAGGAAAAACAAAAAAGGGCCATGAGATGCCTTGATCTTAACAGCTTTTGCAACTGTCTGCATGCAGTACATGGTAACGTGACCATGTACACCACACATATTTGCACCGATGAATTGTAGGTATGTTCATAAGGCATTTAATGTGCTACTGCTGAAACACCCAGGAAGTAAGGAAATCGCATGAAAAGAAGCAAGTAAAGTACCATCATTCTAGGAAGTCTTCTTGCTTCTGTATCCTCCCTTGCCTCCCACACCTGCATGTGCAGAGGGGTGCAAGCAGCATTGTTGCAAATCACTGCAATCTCCAGCGAAAAGTGTAACACACATGGTAATAGACATGACCGTTGAGCAATGGTGGCCCACCTATTGAATGATTGAACATACAATTAAAGTTGTATTGAGGAGTTCAGCAACAAAATGCACTTTGGCTCGCATTCTTTGAGGCCATGAGGAAAGGATTGGCACATTTGGTAGCACTTTTCATGGGACCTTCCTGGTAGCAGATACATTGATACCGCCTGTTGTGCTGCTCTACACCCTCCTTCATCAAGAGGTAGTCACTGCTATGGCATTGCATGCACGTGTCAGAGCATACATTCAGTATATTCTTTCATTGTACTGTGCATTTTATCATCCTTCTGCAACCAGGAGTGCATACCAGGCTGGGCAGGCTTTTCCAGCATGCAACAACAACAACAACAACAACAACAACAACAACAACAACAACAACAGGATTCTTGCTTTACGTTTTGCACGATGTGTGCCTGCACGGGCATCAGTTGTAAGGTAATCGGGTGCGTAAGATCGTGCAGGACACTCACTCTGCTGATGCAAGTCATGGGATTGACGTTGTGCCTCTTGATGCAACGCTTCAGTGCTTATTGCATCATTTAAAATGATGCCCAGCTGGGCGGGGGGGCTGTTGTAGGCTTCACGGATCTTGTCCACAGCCTGTGCATCACCCTGCACACAAAGAAAGGGAAAAGAAAAAAGAAAAATCTACGCTAGCCAAAATGCCACGTGCATTAAGGAAAGCTTCCCTAACTAGCAAGCTAGCAAGGGTCTCACCACACCCTGGACACATAGCAAGCCACACGCAATCTGACTGGGCACACGAGCGCAGAGCTGGCTCATCCCTTGCAGCCAAGGTACAACCTGTGCTATAGGCTGCATCTGGCTCCTTCATCTGATCCTTTATCTGATCCACTTTTTTTTAATTTGTGCACAGCAACATGAGATGAAGACATGCAAGTGTACACATCATTGTCTGAAACTACAAACTAGTTTTCTAGTTTCTTTTTTTAGTAAGTGCCAGGCCTATCGTGGGCAATCCAGATCTTGCCTGCTGCCTGGATATGCTGGTCAGACTCGGCCAGCTTCAATAGACACAGCATGTCTGTCTTGCCCTCACTAGATCCCATATTCATTCTTTTGCTGCCTGGAAGTCTTTGGAGCTGCACTTGCATGTGAACGCAGCAAGGCTCAATTTGAGTATCAAAAGGAAAGGGTCTTAAGGACGCCCCCCTAATCTTCTTATCCTCTCATCCTCAACATGCAAGGAAACGCGCATTTGCAGAAGCACAGAGGAACAGAAGCCACAGACCTGTGAGACCTGGGTCATGCTTGTTCTAATTAAGCTTCCTAGAAACTCCTCTCTTGCAATGAGTGCACCTACTTTCTCCCATTTCTTTCCCCCCTTGCCTTCTTTCTTTTGCCCCTGCATCCCTGCCTTCCTTTTATTTCTTTGCGCCTGCCTCTCTTGCCTTCTTTCTTTCGCGTATGTCCTGTCTTTGCTTTTAGTCTTAGGGAGATCTCTATTTCCCCGTGATAGGCTCTGTGTAACAACATGAACCTACTTGTGCTTGGGCCAAGGCTAGCAGGCGCTCATGTTGCTGCTGGAATACAGTGATGATGATCGGCCGCCAGATGCGCACACGCGCATTGATGAACCAGTTGTTGAGCTGCAGCAGGTCCAACCCAGTTGACTGCAAAGCGTTGATGGTAATCGAGATGAAGGCGTGAACCATTACAAGGAATTCTGAAGGCGTTGAAGCATTTCGCATGCTCAAAGGGAGTTATGAATGCCATGCGGTGCTTATATGCAACAGCTCCACTCTAAAATTTTCTTTGCAAAGCAATCACTATCAAGCACAGACACAACAGCGCTGTATACGCCTGTGATGGACAGGAGGAAAGTATTGGACATGGTAAGCAGCTTTCCACTTGAGCATAAGTGTGACCATGTGTGAGTCTGGACAGGATTTAAAGAAATGACTATGCCAGCCAAAAATGGCCGCATGCATAAAGAAAGGTTCCAAAAGTGTGAGTCTTGCCGATGCAATTGGAGGATAAAGAGAGGCCTGCATGTCACTTGTTTCAGAGCAAAGGGGGAATGAAAACACATCTACCGAAACAAGTGTTCCACCAGCTGCTGGCATGCTCCATAAGATCACAGAGTGCACACACCTGCATGAGCGAATTCTTTTCAACTTCTGAGGGATAAGGATGGTGTATGTGGTTGTACAACCAGGCTTTGAGCGTGGTGACGGATTGCTTTGGAAGATTCTCTCGCTGCTTCTTTCCCCCACCGCCTGAACCAGCTCTGCTCCCTCTCCCGGAACCACTCCCTCCGCCTCCCATCATCGATCCAGGCATACTCGGGGCCATCATCCCTGGTAGCCCAGGCAGTCCGCCCATCAGCCCAGGAAAGCCTCCCATCATTCCCATTCCCATGCCCCCTCCAAACATCCCACCTATGCCTGCGGACAAGGACGTGTCAAGCAACGAGTATTTGGCAGCTCAGCAGAAATGCAAGTGAGAAGGGTTAAGTGCAGGGCTGGAGCTGGGCTGCACAATCAAAAAGATAGATGGTTCTGATTTCTGCGCTTGCACTTATTCACTGGCTTGTGCACACATGCAAAAAAATAAAAGTGCAAACACTGAGGTAGTGTAGAGAGGGTTTCCTCCGCCTAAGTAGTATATCTATTCCTTTCTGGGGTGCACACAAACGCACCTGGCAAGCCCATGCCCATCATAGCCCCCCCAAAGCCCATGCCTCCAGGTCCCCCAAAGCCTGGCAGCGAGCTTGGGTCCAGAAGGGACATGAAGTTGCTGTCCATGCCGCCACCTGCCCCCACCTCAGGGTAACCTGCCACCACTGCTGCAGCCGCAGCTGCAGCAGCTGCCTCTGGTGAGCATGCGGAGTAGCCGCCGCACAATGCCGCGTTTCCTTCAAAATCAGGCACAGGGTAGCCTTCCATGCCCCCCATGTGCTGCTGAGGTGGATTCACGACAGCCAACGCAGCTGCCTCGGCCGCTGCTGCTGCTGCTGCTGCTGCTGCTGCTGCTGAGCTGTCATCACTGCCAGGAGGCGCCAGCTCACCCCCACCCTCTGCGCGTGCTGCTCTGGCTGCTTCTGCAATGGACGGGTCCTCTAGCCTGCAAGTGAGGTTGCAAAGAGGTAGGAAAGTTCGCAGCCGTTGCAGGTTTGTGCACCTTGCAAGCCTCCTCCTCTGCCCCCTGCCCTGGCCACGTCTGCAATTTGCTCAATGAGTCTCTGATTGTGAGCATGGAACTAACAAATAGTAATCAAATGAATTGTCCTTTGAGCCTGCCACTTGTGAGTGCAATGCAAACAAGGGTTGTGTTGGTGCAGTGTTACATGTTTTCTTGGTTGTGCTTTCCTAAACGCCTCCAGAAAGAAAGAAATGCCTCCACAATGGCAAAACGTATAGGTGAAAAAGACAAACCCAGAGGAGCTTGTAGGGCTCTTTAAGTATCAGCTGGAAAACAGAATGCATCAATGCTCACTAGTAAAGGCTATACTTTGTTCCTCCAATGACCTTTTGGTGAGAACTTGTTTTGAGACCCTTGCTAGCTTGCTAGCTAGGGAGCCTTAATGCATGCAGCATTTTTTGGCTAGCATAGTCTTCTTTCATCTAATTTTCATTCTACCACCACCCTGATCCTGATCCTGACCCTGACATATGCATTTCCTAAAGACAAGAAGCCTGTACACGCACCAGGAGAGCAGGTCTCCTTCATCCTCAAGGCCCACCATGTCCTGCTGCTCCTGCTGCTGCGGCTGCTGCTGCTCTCCTGCCGGCAGCACCACGCTGCAGCTGCTCCTCGCGCGGTCTGAACCTGAACTGATGCGAACCTGACCGCTGAGCATGGGGTTGCCTATTGGCCTGCCCACTGCTACTGGGTGGTGTGAGCCATCAGGAATGGGCCTCCCGGCATGTATGGCTGGTGCCGTCAGTGGGTTCTGGCTGGACATGGTTGTGTCCGTGCACGAAGGGTGTCTGGGCATGGTGGGCAGTGGCGATGCAGGCAAAGGGGAGGGGAGGGGAGGTTGCGGCATTTGGGCTGGGCTGGGAGGCAGCATGTGTGTGGGCATGCTGCCCTGGGTGTGCTGGATGGGGAGGCCTTGAAGCACAACTCGGGATCCTGTGCTAGTATTTGTGTGCATGATGGAAGAGTGGTGTGGGGCAGAAGAAGGCCCTGCCAAGGCGCTGCGACTGGGAGCGACGTGGCCTGAGGTGAGCGGGGGATTTGGAGGTGGAGAACTCAATTCTGAGGCCAGCCAGTCAAGGGAAGCCGGCTCAAAGGACGCTGCACCAGGAGGCTGTGGCGGGTGGGGGGGCGGAGGTTCGGTGGGATCTGCACCGGCAGGGAGTTGGGCCGCGTCCAAGCAGTCTGTCATCGCACACCACTGATCCTCATCATCTTGTATCAGGTCCATGTACATGCCAGCCAGAGGGTTGTGGTGGCTGCTGTGCTGCACCACAGGCTGTGACGGACCAGCTTCGGACAAGTCCCTGCCTGTGTTGAGAGGCTGAGCTGCTTGGGATTTGCTACCAGATTCTGGCATGACAGAGGGTGCAACAGAGGGCGAGGCTGGAGTTGTTTCCATGGGGTCTGCTGCTGCTGTAGATGGCATGGGAGCTTGGGTGAGGGGGACTGAGTGAAAGCTTATGGCAGCTGGATATGGGCGCTGCTGGCATGCCTGCTCACGGGCCTGCTGATTTTGGCTGATGGCAGCTGGATATGGGCGCTGCTGGCGTGCCTGCTCATGGATCTGCTGGTTTTGTTCCTCCACAGTGTGGCTGTGGTGGTGGTGGTGCTGCTGCTCATGGCTTGAGCGACTTGGGTGTGGTAGACACCACTGCATGGGCTGTGCTGTGCTATCTCCTGAAACACAGGCCAGAGCATGACCACCTAGTTTTTGTTTGCTTGCATGTCCTTTCAGTTGCCCTGCATGCACTTTGTTAGGTTGAGGCTAAGATGCAGGGAAGCCAGGCACATTGAGCATCAGATGATGCTATCGCACACAAATCATACAACTCAGATCAAGAGAGGAAAATATCTGGCTCATTGACTGACAAGAGAATCCTGCTCATTTCTAGGCATGACAAATGCATGGATAGGTATATGTGCGGACACACACACACACACACACACACACACACACACACACACACACACATTTTCTTTGTTACCTGCAGGTCCGAGCGGCTTGAGATCGATGTTAGGAAGCGAAGGCAGACTCAAGCTATGGAATAAATTGTGGTGAAGCTCTTGCTGGTGGGGTTGTCGGGAGGAATATGAAGCATTGTGGTGTTGCTGATGAATATGCTCAGGCTGCAAATGGGGAGGCCACGCGGGCTCCTGCCTGATCTCATCCACACTATGCCCAGCAGCATGGCTGCTCTCATCTGCATGGGAAAAGGTTGGATTTTATTGGGATGGGGAGAGGCAAAGAGAAGAGGATCAAGTAGTGCACCAATCTTTGTTTGGACTCGTGCAGTTGTCGCACTAATTTCAAGCAAAGGTCAGCAGATAAGAAGGAAAAAGTTGAGAGAGAAAAGCTGCAAGTGATCTCTATAGTGCAAGCATGAGTTCCGATGCACCCTTTAAAAGCATTGGCATGATGAGAGGAATACATAATCTGCAAGCTCAAGCTACACGATCAATACACCAAAGCCAAAGGTTGGCATAATCAGCATGGAAGCTGACTGTTGGTCATCTTTTAATGACTAGATCATGGTTCATGCCAATGCATGGTCGTACTCTACTTTTTGCTTTTGCAATACGCACCTTCATACACCTGGCAACTGTGCAGGTTGGAGTACAGGTGACTGAGGTCACTGACAGAGCGGTATGCAGGGTGAGGAGGAGCGGCGTGGGACTGCTGGGAGGGATGCAGCCCACGCGGCTGCTGCTGCTGCTGCTGCCAGCTTGAACAGCTTTTGTCAGTCGTGGTGCTTCCAGATACCTGCAGCCCCGATTGTGTGTTGCAGCATTTTGCTAAAGGAAACCATTGTTCCTGGCGGCAATTTCCTTCCCAAAATTCCGTTCCCAAAATTCCCTTCCCAAAATCCCCTTCCCAAAATCCCCTTCCCAAAATTCCCTTCCCAAAATTCCTGAAAACCCTGGAAGATGGAAACAGCTGAATACATTACATTCGTTTCCACCCAATCTGCCCCACAATTGTTCACCTTCCCACCTACAAATCGCCCAAATTCCCACATGCATTAGTGCCACAAAATTGTACGTGCCAGCTCTAAGGGAGGGAAGATTTCTTTCTCAGAGCTTACTTCCTCATGTAAGCAGGAGCAGCAGCAAGTGTGGTCAGCGATGCCATGTACCTCCTTCCATGTGCGAGCAATGACATCCATTACTGTGCTCATATGCTCTTAACCCAAAAGGATGCATCCTGCCTCAGAAACTCCTCCAGCTAACAGATTCATCTCTATCTTCATGTGGACAGTGCATTCACATCCTCTCAAGACTCTTGTCGGACGTCAAAAATGCATTTTTCTTACAAACACAAGCAAAATGACATTGCATGAGATTGAATGTGATCAGGTCTTAGCAAAAGCTTCCTTATTGCAGCTTTTGTCTCTGGATCTTAGGCTGTTAAGGTTGTTTTGCCCAGGAAAACCAAAGAATCCAGAGAATGCCTTGAAGGGGATCCCATTAGGATGTCTGTTTGATCCAAGGTTCCAACCACCTTTTGGTGAGACCCTTGCTAGCTTGCTAATTAGGGAACTTTTCCTTAATGCATGCAGCCTTTTGGCTGCCGCGCCAGTGGCGTAAACTTTTCTTACCTTTTCCAACCACGTAGTCCTGCTAACCTCAAAACACCAACCACTGGGACAAATTGCAACATGTGTCACAAAGCAAGACCAAACACGAAGAGAGGGGCAGAACCTACCCCTCTTGATATTAGCCGGCAACCTCACAAACTTGGACTGGAACTTGCCACATTCACTCTTCGGATTGCACATGCTGCAAGGTCACTTGGCCTGAAATCAGCCGGAGGCCCTACAGCACCAGCTTGACTAACATACGTACTTGTTTAGAACAACTCTGTGGTAAGGTAAGAAAGCAGGTTCTCTTGGGTACGAGTGGGACTAGAAACCTCAATTCTTTTTGTTGGCTAGGGCTCAGTCCTTTCAGAGCTATCACACGTGCACAAAAAGCTCCATGACCACTCTGTTCAGTGCGCATTACAAGTTGTCAACACAGGACATGCCATAGGAAGAATACGAAACTTCTACAGGTGGGTGCTGGACCCTAAATCCCCACTAGTTCTGTTTTTCACTTTCTGGTAAAGGAGACTTAAGAGCGCTTTGAGCCGGTGCATGTCTGTTTCCTTGATGGATGTGGGGAGAGCCCAGCGACTGCTTGTGTTCTTTTCTTTTTCTCTAATGATATGCAAAACCTTCCCTCTGCAATCTTCTTTCCAATACGTGTATTTCACCACGCCACGACGCCACTTGCATCAACAGGGTGGTAAGTTGCGTGTACCTGGCTTTCAGCACTTGCTCAAACAACTTGCCTGCATGCCTTGTGGTGTGTCAGTCTCTACCCTCTGGCTGCTTGCACCATGAGGCTTGGATCCCACAGGAATCCCAGGAAAGGGGGGCAGCTTCATGGACCCGGCTCGAACCTGGACGCCAAAAACAGCCCCCTCTTGCTGCTGCTCCTGCTTGGTGGAAGCCTCCTGTTTGACCTGTTGGTTGGCGCGCACAAAGAAACGATGACAGCTCATGATTGCTAGAATAGTTGCTAGGATATCAGTTAGGCTCATCTCACAAAGAAGCTTCTGAAGACCAAATGAACAATCTGCCTTGAGCACCTCCTTTGCTGTGTAGTAGGATGGGCTGCAAGACCACAGACCAGCAAAATATCTAAGTATGATTTAATAATGATGAGATTGTATCCTGGCATGAGAGCCCTACCAAGGAGGGCTCTGCTGCGGCAATTGGTCCTGATGTGGGGTAGGCCTGCACTTCCTGGCTCTGGAGCTGCAGCTCCGAGTGTGAGCGCTTCTTGGTATGCACACCCTGCAGGCGCAATCAGAAGTGTGATCCCTTGAAATTGTGGGGGCACAATGGAAAGTGTGTGCGCTTCTTGGTGCCCTGCACCCTGCAGGCGCGATTGAAAGCATAAAACTGCTCCGTGTGCACCTAGGATACTGAAAGAAAAGAAAGGAAAAAAAGAAAGCAAGAGAAAAACTACGTAGGCAGAGAAAATTCTCCCTACATCAATAAAGGAAAAGGAGACACTTTGGCTCAGAAGAGCCAATTTCCTAGGACACTGAATAGCCAACATTGCAGATAAACTGTGTTGCCTCCTTGTGTACCTCTCCTAGGCACTACACAGATTGTGTCGATTTAGGCATGTTAAGTTACAACAAGAAACCAGCATTACTTTTATGGAGGGACAACAGCCTACTTGGCAGGCAGTGCATGTGCCAGTGGGCCTAGGTATAAGAGAATAAAGAGCACCTGCATCCCTGAGCGCAGCTGCAAGTGTTTCTTGACCCTGCCTTAATAACATTGGAGACATCTCAAATGTGTGTTGATGTGATCCAAATTTGTGCAGGCTGCATTCTACTTGAATCCATGTGTTTCAAGCCGTCCAATGCATACGCTCCAAACCATTCTTGCTCAACCAAACTTTCATGAGTAAGAGCGTGGCAATTCTGATCCGCCAAGAGGAAATGCTTCATATGCAGGAAGGATGGCTGCCAAAAGGGAGGATACTGAACCACACAATCCTCCCTTGTATTTGTGTCTCACTCCCAAAATAGATAAAAAAAAGGGACAGGAAAGAAATGCGTACCTGTGACAAGGACAAGGGCGGGAGGGCCAACCCTTTGCTAGCAGACGAGCCTGCAGCTTTCTTTGCTGCTTGAGGCAGCTGCTTAGGCTGTTCTCCTCTTCTCATAGCATCCACTCCTCTGATGGAGTCCTTGGGGCTCACACATTCGTCATTGGCACAAGTGTTGGGCTCTGCCCCTGGGCTACCCTTGGAGGAGTGGGTGCACGCAACGCGTGGGGGAGATGCCTGCAACCGCGGCGGGGAAAACTGGAGTTTGTTCGATCATCCTGTTCTCATGTCTTTGTGTGTGTGTGTGTGTGTGTGTGTGTGCGCCCCCACTCCCTCTCAGCTGGCATGGCTGCTGATCAGGAATGACACCTTATTTTTATGAATAAGGGCTATCGCTCTTTGTGACCCAATTGACTCGACCTTGCAAGATCAAGGACTTACACCTCACCTCCATGCTGACACGCCTTTCAAGTGGGGGGTCGTCAATCGACATGGCCTCCATTACTGCTGCAGGTGCACTCCTCTGCTTACGCAAGCTCAGGCTGTTTTGCTGTAGTGTGTGTGGAAATGGAGCGGATGTGAGCAGCACCTCCTGCTGACTGGGACGTGGGAGTGCTTGCAAGCAAGCCAGCAGGAAGGATGAAGAGGTGGTGCAAGGAAGGGTTGCTCGAGCTGAATATAAGACTTCAGCTCAGCAAGCGTGTAATAGCGCCTGGGTGTGCAGGCTGCTGCCCTTGTAGCCGCCTCCTGCCAGAGATTACCCGCCAGATCTGGTCCTCAGGACGCCCTCTCAGCAAGCGGTTCAGCTGGAAAGCAGTGAGGGAGCACATAGCTTGTCATCATGGCAAGGATAGAGGCCAGCGCTTCCAGCAATCAACCTCCAGTAGCTGCCCTTTCAAGCAGACATGGTGCAAGAACGAGCATGGCGCTTCTCACCGTGCATTACTTAATCATCAAAGAATTTAAAACTTCCGCTCGTGGACGCGCTCGTGTTTGGCGCTTCCGTCCCTTGCGGAAGAACGAATTGGCCCAGCTACGTCTATCGGGCCTTGGCGTGTTCTGATTTTGAGCCTTATTAAATTGTTAAAATTATAATGATTCACGGACGAGGCCCGCAGCTCCTGAACCGGACGTGCAGCACGATCGACCAAGCTGCAGGGGAAAGGAATTGAAGTGCTACTGAATTATTTTGACTGAAAATCTGCAAACACACACATGCATCTGCCCACTTTTAAATGAGATGTCTCTGAGGGTAAGGCGAGGAAAGACAATACCAGGATATTGCTGGAAAAAATAGTGGTGTTTCTGTCTGTATGACATCAGGCAGGAAACCTAGCATTCCACCAGCTTAGCGTGCAAGTATGGAAGTGAAGAGCGCTTGACATACAAGTTAACAGCATTTCAAACAAAACTTTAGAAAATGGGCATCTAGAATGGTTCTACAAGCTCATCCTCACTTTTTTGCTTGGCTGAACGCTTCATCGTTACCATAATGAGGTTTCGTTGAACACACGAGCATCTCCACCAACATGGAGAGGACCATGTGTAGTGTGAATTGAAAGGGACGGAAATCTCTAGCATTCTGAATTTATGTTAGTCATTGCTGCATTGCTGGCACTCAGTGTGAAACCCCTTTCCTGCAGGATATTTGGCACTTCACACGGAACCATTGCTCGTACCAACATTCGCTACAATGATCCACAATCCTGCCCCAACCAGGATATACCTCTCTCTCTCTCTCTCTCTCTCTCTCTCTCTCTCTCTCTCTCTCTCTCTCTCTCTCTCTCTCTCAGCACACCTTTTGACTGATCTTGAGGTCAATGCTTTTCTAAACCAAGACTCGTGCAAAATTTCACAATTTCTGTCGGAATTGGTTCCAATTTTTGATTCTGGATGAGATTGTTTCACCAGCAGCCGACCAGCCAGAGTCTCGGGCTGTAGGCCAAACCCCCCTTGTAGCCCCTGTAACCCCTCAGCACACCTGGGACCTGCAAATTATTGCAGCCCGGAACACAGCTGCAAGGACCCATATAAACAACCATAACCCAGCTTGGCTGCAGGGCTTGGCTACAGCTGTACCAGAAGCAAATAGAAGCTATGCAGTGTTGGCAACCATTCTACTCTCGATACGATGCATGCCGACATGCCTGGATTCAATAAATGCCAACGCCTCCCCTCTGACAAACAACAAACATCTAGAAACCCAACCTTCAGTCGTTTAGTACTGCCCTCTTGCTGACAGCAAAAACAATTGTTGAGCCCAACGGCACTGGAATTACCAACACAATATTTTGAGCTGAATTAGCAGCAATTATTGCTGCCATCACGCACTCTTATTCACACATTTCTTCAGACAGTCTCGCCTCTCTTCATCAAATACGTAAACAACTCCTTTACCTTGAGAAGCACAAACAACATATTCAAGGGGATGTCTTAAAAAACATTTCATCCCTCATTAGCAACTCACAAACCAACATTTGTTTCTACAAAGTAAAATCTCATGCTGGTAACGAATGTGCAGATGCTATTGCGAATTATCAGGCAAGCCAAGCCAAAAATAGCGTGGCCGATACTGAGATCCTGGCGCAGGCCCCGGCAAAAATCGATTTTGTCATTTACTCTGGTTAGCAAAGGAGTAAAAAAAAGAACATACTGCCGGCACGTCCACAGCTCCTGCACCCAATCCCAAAATTACCTACCTCCCCAATCTTAAAAACGTTCTCAAGTCTCACATGCGTACAAAACACAGAAACTTGGAGATGCCAATTCCAAAACATGCTACTACTCCTACTATCAGAGCTTATTACCTCATGTTGAGAAGGAATTTTGCAATGCCTTTAGAAACATGCCCTGTATATCCTCACCTATGAAGCGCACTATCTTACATTTCCGCAAAAGCACCCTCTATAGCCAAAAACACGCGGTTTGCTTCAAAATGTCCACTAACCCATCGTGCCCTCTCCCAGGCTGTCATTGATTAGACAGCGCACTCAACATGCTTTCAGGCTGCCAAAATGATATCATCCCCAGCATGAAAACTGAACGCCACAATGTTGCTGGAAGAATTATCATCAAAGCTCTTAGCAATATCCCTTGGGGAGCAGGCTTGGTAACATGGCCATAGAAAGTGGTGATAGGTTGGCGCAGCACAACCTTCAAATCCCTGCACATGCATCAAACAGGATTATACCCCCTTACCTCTTTCCACATATTTTCCCCAAGAGATCTAGACTCACATCTAGTCGTCCTGATGCTACAGCGATTTCTCCTTATAATGCCAAACTCCTTCTTCCTCCTCCTCCTCATACCATGTGTTACGCAGCAGGCATGGTAACTCACAAAGGACCAGCGTAGCTAACCGTGTGAGACAGCCTCACCAACTGAATGCAATCCAGCAACACGTGCATTTGATTGAGATCAAGTACTGTGAGGACACGAGGCCTGGACAACAGTTGGAGGCGGCACAGCGGCAGCATGCAGACCTCTGCAAGCTCATTAGCGCAAAAATTGTGGCTCTTCATGCTATCATAGCATAGATGATCCTTCTCAGTGTTAGCAGCCTGGCAATTCATAGATTCATAATTAAAAGATGGTCACGAGATGATCACAAGATGATCACCAACATAATTCATAGATTCACAATTCATAGATGATCCTTCTCAGTGTTAGCAGCCTGGAAATTCATAGATTCATAATTAATAGATGATCACGAGATGATCACAAGATGATCACCGACATAATTCATAGATTCACAATTCATAGATGATCCTTCTCAGTGTTAGCAACAATGGCTACCGCTGCAACTTGGAGGTGCTGCATGTCACTTTGCAGCTAGCCTTCTGCCCACACACAGTAAGTATTGGTGTGTATGTGTGTGTGTGCGGCTTTTGCCACACAATGTAATAAGAAAGGGAGGCTGGTAGCGATGTACGAGCTGTCATCCCATCCTTAATGTTGGAAACCTGGGCACATACTTCCTTGGCAAAGTGCCTCTACAGCAGTACGTGCTTTGTATTGGGAATGAGAATGCCTATCTCTTGCATGCATCTCCTACCTGCTCCAATTTCTTTGCTCGAAAAGCACTGCGTTTGCAAAAGAAAAAAGAAAAGAAAAGTCTACGCCAGCCCAAAAGGCCGCGTGCATTAAGGAAAGGTCCCTTAACTAGCAGGCTAGCAAGGGCCTCACCAAAGGTCCCTCAAGACTACACTAGCCTAGGAGAGGGAAAGAGACAAAACTAATGAGGATCGGGCGGGTTGTCATCCATGCCCCGAGACGCCCGGACTCTCCTCCTCCTGGTAGCCACCTCCGCGCGCCCAGCGACCCCCCCCCCCAGAAGCCCCCTGTATGCAAAGAGCATGTCTGTTGTTAATGATAGTGGTTAATTTATGCAGGGCATGACAACTTAATTTGCAAGCTAGTGATTTTGCTTTTTGATTGGTTAGGCCCAGATTGACAAGAGGTTTGATTGTATAATCATTGTAAATGGTGCCGGCAACACCAATCAGGATGATGTGTAGTGTCACTTTGTTATTCCTGTTTGGATTTCTTGAGCTGCGGGTTTTAAGTCTGGTTATAGTATGAGCATGTTGAGTTGTTGCAGTCTCCAAAGTGACGGAGGGGTTGGTGTCTGGACAGAATTTGAGCTCAACGAGGTGGATATCCCTGTCTTGAGGAGGGATCTTGGAAGGATCAAGGTGGACTTGTCGGCCTGGAATAGGGCGCACAAAGAGAGCATCAGGGCGGCTTTGGTGCCGGGCAGAGGACCCAGTACCATTAGGGAATACCCAATCAGGGATAGCTCGGGAGATGTGTTCAGGGACTTCTATACCCTGCTCCAGGAGACTCTCATTACGACAGGCATCCATACCAATAAGGGATGAGCCGAACCTGCCTTTACTGAGGGCTTTTACACAGAGACTAAGGGCCTCATGGTGCCTGTTGGTGTGCATACCACTCATAGTCGTGTTTGAGCATCTGAGGACAATATGATGAGCGTTTGCACAATCAAATGCAGCAAGCTAGTCAGAATTACACAGGTGTCCATGCTCACGTGTAGAAACCGGTTCGGTGAGGCCCTAGCTAGCTTGCTAGGGGACCTTTCCTTAATGCACACAGCCAGACCTGGCCTGCGTAGTCTTTTCTTTTTTCTTTTCTTTAGAAACTGGTATTCCCTGGGTGCAGGTATACACACTCAGGCTGTTGAAGTTTGGGGAGGCGAAGAAGAGGGCAAAGAGGGAAGATAGCTGCAATGAGCAGCTATACATCTTGGTCGAAGGAATAACAGAATGGTGTGTGAAGAATCCAGGCAAGGTGGAAATGCCTGGATTTATCATCATACATGACCTCTCAGTTTTTGAGGACGAGGAGGAAAAGGAGGAACAAGTTGACTGTACTTGCCTCTTATGAATTGATGAGACACATACACGTTACACAGCTTTTCTGCTGTTGCTGCTGCTGCTGCTGCACGTGTCTTTGGGGAATTTTAAAACTCATTTGTGCACACTGCATCTGTACATTCGCGTTTGCATTGGGTTAAGAACTTTAGGCAACTTTACATGTTATTGCAGGCTGGTGAGGCAATCTTTTTAATCAGCCTGAGGTGCCACTTCTGCTATTATTCCTAATCTACTTAAACTGCATTTATTTCCACATGTTATAAAAAGCTCTCTTGGTGTGTGTAGAGTATTGACAAAGTGCTTAAAGGGGCTTTACCATGTAAATGGTTTAAAAATGGCATCAGCATGCCATCGTCAACTTGCGGAACAAGTGAGCTTACGTGCCATGTACATCACCTCATATCAGAATTGCAAAAAGCTCTTGGATGGGCTTGCAGGCTAGGGAGTTTTGATTCAGGTCCAGACAGCCTGAGCAACTTCCTGAACCAGGTCATCAGGTCAGGCCTGATCCAGGTGCAAAACATGCTGAAATCGACCAGAATCAGTTTTTTTTGTAAAAAAAAGCACACCTCTAGGGTCATTGCCAAATACTTCTGATCCGGACCTGATTCAGGCTATATCCATTCTGATTGACAAGCTGAATCAGTTCAGTACAAAGAACTGATTCAGATCACTCCAGATCCAGACAACCTGAGCAACTACCTGAATCAGTTCATCCTGATTCAGGTGCAAACCATGCTGAATTCGACCTGAATCAGTTCTCCTCTGAAAATTAGACCTCTGAGGGTCGTTGCCAAATGCTTCTGATCAGGACCTGATTCAGTTCTGATTGACGAGCTGAATCAGTTCAGCCACAAGAACTGATTCAGGTCACTTATTTCCTGAATCAGACAGATCAGAACTGAATCAGGTTGGGATAAGAAAATCCACACTTTCCGATGAGGGCCTGTTATATTGAACGCACCCTTAATCAGTTCAAACATCAGGCCTCGACCACCAATGAGCTAGCAAGCTTGCACGTGAACTCCATGCACATTCTGTAAAGTCCGCCCACATGCGCATGAGGTATCACCTACATGCAGAGCTCATTCGTGCTATATCAACCATATTAGAGCACTCCCCTCATCCTATTCATTTCTACAAAGTCAAAGCCCACTCTGGCATCATTGGCAATGAGGGGGCTGACGCCTGCGCACGGCCTGCAGCTCTCACGGCCACCACAGATATTGAACTCCCACATGCCTGGGACCCATTCCACAATTTTTACTGGCTCTCATTGAAGACCTCACACGGACAAAATGATAGCCTGCACCGTTCCCACGCTTTCCCAACCCACTACCTCAACAACCTGACCGACAAACTTAAATTACACATGCATACAAAGCACAAGCTAGGCTCTGCTGATATCTCTGGCTACCATTACAATAGCTGGCAAAGGCTCAACCATGCCATACAACCCACTTCCCCAATCACCACTGCCAATATAAAAGCTCACAACCCAACCTGTCAACTTGCTAACAATGAAATCAGCAACTCCTTCTGGACTACTCCTAAGATCGTCCTCAAACAACAGATGCCCGCTGTGTGATGATATGGACAGCATTAATCATGTTGTCCTCAGATGTCCAAATCCAACTATGAGTGGTATGCACACCAACAGACACCATGTTGGCCTTAGCTTCTGTGTTAAAGCCCTTAGCAAAGGCAGGATTGGCTCATCCCTTATTGGTATGGATGCCTGCCGTAATGAGAGACTCTTGGATCAGGGGACACAAGTCCTAGAAAACATCTCACGAGCCATTCCAGACTGGATTTTTCCTAATGGTACTGGCTCCTCTGCCCGGCACCAGAGCCGCCCTGATGTTATCTTTGTGAGATCTATCCAAGGCAGACAAGCTCACCTTGATCCCTCTAAGATCCCTCCTCAAGACAGAGACATTCACCTTTGTTGAACTGAAATTTTGTCCAGACACCAACCTTCTCATCACTTTAGAAACTGCAGCAACTCAACATGCTCACACTATAACCAGACTTAAAACCCGCAGCTCAAGGAATCCAAACAGGAACAACAAAGTGACTCTACACATCATCCTGATTGGTGTAGCTGGCACTATTTACAATGAGTACACGATCAAACCTTTTGTCAATTTGGGCCTATCCAAACACAAAGCAAAATCCCTAGCTTCCAAGCTGAGCTGTCATGCCATACAGAGACTAACCACTATCATTAACACCAGACATGCTCTTTGCTTACTGGGGGCTCCGGGGGGGGGGGGGGGGGGGGGTTCGCTGGGCGCGCGGAGGTGGATACAAGGAGAAGGAGAGTCCAGGCGTCTTGGGGCATGGCCGACAGCCCGCCCGATCCTCATTAGTTCAGTCTCTTTCCCTCTCATAGGCTAGCTGTAGCTAGTGTAGTTCTGAGGGACCTCTGGTGGGGCCCTTGCTAGCTTGCTAGTTAAGGGACCTTTCCTTAATGCACGCGGTCTGTGGCCTGCGTAGACTTCTCTTTCTTTTCTATTCCACCCACAGACTTGTAGCCACTAGGCGCGATAGTGAAAACAAGGATACTCCTCACAGCCAGGCTTTGGAGCCAGGTGCTTCTAGTAACCCTCCAGATCCCCATTAGCAATTTCTGCTTTGTAGCTTCGTGGTGAAGGGGACTCACGGCTCTTCTAAGCCAATATGTCTCCTTTTCCTTATTGATGTAGGGAGAGTTCCCTCTGCCTACGTAATTTTTTTCCTTTTCTTGGGACGTCATTGAAAACTTGAGAAACAGGTTCACCTTGCATTTGGTCAAGCTGGTTTATAAACAAAAAACATCCAGCAGCTACACTGTGGTGGCACCTCTTATTGACAAAAAGCTGTGGACGTCCTGGACGCAGAATAATCAAAGAATATGTTATGCATCTTTTGGGCAAAATGAGAGTTCTAAAACACAAGATCATCAAAGCTGCTACAACAAGACCAGCTTTCCACTGGCAGTCCTCAAAAGTGTATGTACTCTCTTTAATAAACCAAGGATAGGGCACCATCTTTTGCTAATTGAGCATGCTTATAAAGGATGAGTGCGCATGGCAGCCCTTAACATTTTCTGTTTTTTTTTTTAACCGAGGAAACCACTCAGAAAAACACTGAGAAACGAATGTTCCTCCTAGCATTACTCTTATTCCCGCTGTGAATGATCAGGATCCTAGGCTTTCAAAGCAAGTTGCCCCAATCCCCCAAATCATAGAACCATCAATGTGTTACGTCAAGCTGGCTGCTTGTCCCGCAAACCCTAGTTCTTTCTCTTCCTCTTTCTCCTCTTCCTCCCCTTCCTCCTCCTCGTCCAGTCAAAGCCCGCTGTCATCCTTGCCATGCCCTGAGCTCTTTCTCCTCCTCCTCCTCCTCCTGTTGTTCCAGTCAAAGCCCGCTGTCATCCTTGCCATGCTTGCTCCTTGGAAGCCCCGTCGAGGCCCCTGGTAGACAGCACCTGCTGCAGCTGGGCACTGAGATGCTGAGGAGGGAGTGGAGCTGTTTGGCTGGGCCTTGGGGCCCGGAGGGAGGGAGCTGGGTAGCTGCGGTAAAAGGTGCTTATGATCCCTCTGGCTGAAAGGCGTGGCCAGTCGAGGATTCACCACCTGTGCAGGGATGGCAACAGGGTGTTTCACACTTCTTGACCAGCACACTTTTTGATCACGCTCATTCACGTTTCCTGATCTGCCAGTGGATTTGAAGGCGCAGGGTTGGAAGGTGCAGGCAACAAAAAAAAGTCATGCATAGGACTCATAAAAAGGAAAAACTACGGAGGCGGAGGAAGCTCTCCCTACGCATAGGACCCATAAAACAATGTTGTTGGTGTGCAAAAAGGACATGATTAGAGGTAATAAGGGCAAGAGGCATGGAACGTTGTGAGGCATTTGGCAAAGGGCAGAGGGGCATTCAGGAGAGCTTGTTGACTTTTCTTTCTGCATAATACTGCACGCAGGCTGCCTTCCTTGCTTAGACCACTTTGTCAATGTGTGCATGGTTTTCCGAGTAGTCCTGCAGGCAGGCTGCCTTCCTTGCTCAAACCAAGCGTCAGTGTGAATGGTTAAGTTGGCACACAATATTGTTGAAACTCAAAGCATCCCACACCTGAATTGCTTGCTTTGTTGGTGAGGCTGCATCCCCTTGGATGACCCCAGATCGCATGGTGACATGCCCTAACACATTACAGCTGCCAGGTCCAGCGCTGCTTCCATGCCTTCTTGCTGCAGCCCCATGGATCGCACCACTATGCACAGCTGCTGCATGACAGGCAGCGCCCCTCCCTTGCCAGACAAAAGTGCCATTTTCAAAGTCGGCACCGCCCCTGCGCCCATCTGGATTGCTTTTGATTTCAAAACCGCCCTTGTGCGCAGCTGCTGCTGCTGCATCACAGGTGGTGGCGCCCTTGCGCATGACAGGGGCATCACCGCCAGCGCCCCAGAACACATCAGGCTTGCTGGCGCTGCTCCTGCATGCATGACCATCCTTCATGGTACTGCTGGTGGTTGTGCTCCTGGACACATTTACGTCCTTTGCGGTGCTGCTGGAGGCTGTGCTCAAGGCATTGTGATGCATGCCACTTGCCAGGAAGGGCGAGCTGCTGGCTGTGCTCAAGGCATTGTGATGCATGCCACTTGCCAGGAAGGGCGAGCTGCTGCTGCCATACAGGTAGCTGCGCAGCTTTTGTGCCTCTGGCGTCCTACACACATCTCTGGTGGGCTGGGAGGAGCTGGGAGCATGCACCTTAGGCAGCAGACCAGTCCCTGTTGCCGTTGTGCTGCTGCCCAGGGGTGGGGGGTATTTGGCACTGTGGGTGTGCCAGCTTGCCCCCCTTGCATGCGCAGTCTCCGCTAGCATTGGGTAAGCTGATTTGGTGCGGAAGGGGGAAGGAAGGGGTAACTCAGGGCTCAGGCAGCGCGCTGCACTAGGAGTTGCACCAGCGGTATTGTCACCCATCCCAAAACCAGGAGCTCCCCTGGCTTTGATGCTAGATCCATTGCTTGGCAATCGAGGGTCTAGGTGGGAGGGGCTCTCGCTTGCTGCCTCCTCAAATTTGAAGAACCGTGTTCCTGCTGAGCTACTGCTCCCAAGCTTGGAGGGTGTTCCTGGGCTGCTCCTCATGCCGTGCATGCGCGAAAAGTGGGGGGCAGAACGGGGGCTGGATGGGATGCGAGGCAGAGTTGAGTGAGGGGGGGAGAAAGGACCATTGAAGATAGCACCGGATTTTGTTGACTCAGGGGAATGTGGAGGGGAGGGCAAGGATGCAGCTGCTCCTGAAGCTGTTTTTGAGACTGTCCCTAAAGATGACAGGGACACGCTTGCAGCCACGTCAAAGCCATCTTCCTTGCCGTCTATCTGGTCTGCGCACAGGTGTGGGTGGGCATCGCTGCATGCCCAAGTGAAGCTGCGGCGCAGTCCTCGCTGATTCCCCTGGTGCTGCTTTTGAAAGGCGCCATTTTCTTCCAGGCTTGTAACTGTGCCACCTTCTGCGCTACCCCTCCCATCATTTTTGCGGCTGTAGTCGCTCGTGGTGGTGGTGGTGGCGCTGGTGCTGCTCCTGCTGCTCCTGCCGCTGCCGCTGCTGCTGTTGCCACCGCTGCACACAGAGATCTCCTTGTAGGCAGCACTGCCTAAGGCTGCACTTTTTGCACCTGTGCTGATGCGTCTGACATCACATTCCAAGCTGCTTGCTGTTGGGACAGCGCCAACAGGCTTGGCTTCTGGACTTTGCCCCTCAGCTGCCTTTTTTCTGCTGTCAACGTACGCAGCAAAGCAGCCTGCATGTGCCAAGTCCACGCCAAAATGAGTATATTTTAATCAAAAAAGAGAAAAGAAAGGCTACGCAAACTGAAAGTGGCCTCCCACATTCACTTTAAGCTTCAACACCGAATGCAATTACATCATTGGCAGTGGTTTGCACAGAAATCACTATTTTAATGATTTCCATCCTGCATGGTAATTGCAGCTGGTCGTCCCCTCGGCTGGGCCCCCACCTTCCTAGCCCCCCACCTTCCTAGGCAAAGTGTGACCAACTATAGCCTACCTCAGCAACCCCTGCACCGTTCTTAACCCTGAGAAACGTGTCAGGTGCCTGAGTTTCCCCTCTTAAAGCCATGTAAACACAGAAGCTTTAGGTGGAGTGGAAATAATTGTTACAGGTTGTTACAGGCCCGGAAGTGCAGCTTGCTGTAAGTAGGGGGGCTTAGCTGTGAGGATGACCTGCTTCTAGGCTCAGAAGTTTAATTTTGAGCCTAAGCCAGAAGATATTACAACAGTATTGACATATTAAATACTCAAGCAAAGCTTCAAACTTGGGGCAGCGCATCCAGTGGCTGGGATCTAAGGGCCTTGATCTGGCAGCACATGACATGTAACAAATGCAAACAAAAATTGCACCAGATCAAAAACATAACCTTTTCATGGGGCTCAAGGCCACCATGTAACAAGTTTGATATGAAAGGCATGATACACGCACCTGCACCTGGTGCATTGCTAGAGGTTGCCTGCTTGATGTCTGGACAGGTCTTTGTTTGCTTCTGTTTCTGGACTACAGCTGCTCTTGGGCTCTGCAATTTTTGCATGTTGTCTGTTTTGTAGTCCAGGCGCTGAAGAGGAGATGGTGGGCAAGGCACTTTCTTGCGCTGCGCTGTTGCTTGCTCCTGCAGCTGCACTTGGGTATTGTTATGACCCCCGCCATATATCTGCTGTTCCTGCTCCTGCTTTTGCTGTTGCAGCTTCTCCTGCTCCTCCTGCCTTTGCTGCTGCTCCTGTTGTTGCTCTTGCATTTGCTGATGCTCCTGTTCTTGCTGCTGCTGCTGCTCCTCCTGCTGCTGCTGCTGCTGCTGCTGCTGCTTGTTACAACCTGCAGGAAATATTGAAAGTACTGATGAACATTGAAACTAGATAAAAGATTTCATTTGGGTAGCAAATCCAACAAATGCAGACCGGACATGAAAAAATGAAAGCCAGGGCAGCTACAACCTTGGTATAATGGTTTTGTAAAACTTTTATAGTAAAAGTATGACAAAGAGACACTTTTGGAATAGCTCTATTGAAAATTATAGGCTTGAGCGTGCCCTCACTTTACGCTCTTGAATCTATCTGCGAGCTGGCATCTTCAAGAAAAAGATCACACAGGTCACATGCAAGTTATTTTGTGCAATAATTTTGCCCCAAAATGTGGACCAATTGATCAATGAAGCATTTGATTCTCAAGATCCAACTGATCTTCTTGCAAGCAAAGCACTCTGTCACAGATCTACAGCATCAGTCACTGGGAAAGGTTTGGGCGGGCTGCAGACCCTGACCACTAGGAATGGTTTGGGCAGGCTGTAATTTTGCGGGCAGCTTCATTTTTTCATCTCCTGGCCTTAATCGTCAGAATAAATTTTGGAACACCGGAAGCTTGGGAGCAAGCTTGATTAATAGATCCAAGAGCTTGACCCAGGCCTGATCACCAGGGATTGTGTGGGCAGACCACAAGCTTGAGGGCAAGTTTACTTTCAATCTGCAGACCTTAATCATCGAAATTTACTTTGGAAGGCTGCAAGCTTGGGAGCAAGCTTGATGACATGTATCCAAAATTTGATTTACTGACCTTGATCATCTGGGACGTTTTGGGCTGGCTGCAAGCTTGGGGGCAGGGAAGAAAAGATGTCCTCTTCCTCCTCGCCTTCTCCTCCATCATCCACAACTTCAGCACTCCCCCTGCTTTCACCACACTCGCTGCCCAGCTCTCCTGCGTTGTCATGGCCAAGCCCCTCACTGCATTCTTCCCACTCCTCCTCCATAGCTGCATCTCCTGTGCTCGTCCCATCGCTGTGACCAAGCCCACCGCTGCTGCCAACATCAGCATCACAGCCCCCTTGCACCATCCTGTCCCCATCGTTTCCCTCCGTCTGTGGCCTCCTGTGATCTAGGGCTGCAAGCATTGCATCCAGCCTGCCGCCCACCTGGAGGAGCTGCCCCATACGCTCCGCATTGCGGGCTGCAAATGTGCTCTTCCGCGGTGTCTTGAACGCCACACTGCTGCGTGTAGTGGACTCACATTCGTCAATTCCTCCCTTCCTCTTCACTCCTGCGCTGCTCAGCTTCCCCACACCCAGTTGTGCTTGCCAAGGCTTCAAGACGTTGCCCACGGGTACCCCATTCACGGCTGATCCTACCTCCTTTGACAGCACTAATGCTGCTCGGCTCCTCCTTGCTGCCTTTGCCTTTGTTCCACCTCTATGGGCACCCTGTTGCCTCTGCTTTTTTGCAGCCTTAAGTGCAGGCCCTTTTAGAGGCCCTTTCAGCGGCTGCTGCGCCGCCATCACACTGCTCATCACTGCAGCAAGCCTAGATTTGCGGCTGGGAGTTACTTGCTGCTTTTGCTGTGTGGGGGCTGCCACTTTGGAGGCGGAATCTTTGCCACTGGCATCGAGGGCATCTGCAGCAGGACCCCCATCCCATCCATTCTCAGCTCTGTACTCTGTAGAAGCTCCACTCAAAACTTCCCCTGCTGTTGTGACTCCAGGATCAGCCTGTAAATAGGGACGGCACACATAAGACGCTTCAGCCAATCAAGGTGCGTTAAAAGAATGCCAGGAGTTATGCATGATTTTCCTAAGTAATGGCTGCCAGAGATGCAGGTGGTCATGTTTTTCTATGGCTTTCCTGAGTGACAACGTACAGTGGAGGTAATGCGCAAAGGCAATACAAAGGGTAGAGAGTGAGGCAATACAACAAAAAACACCTCACCTTTGGCACTTCCAGGAACTTGACCATGATCCTCTGCATTTCTGTGTCAACCCTTGCTCGTTGCTCGGCACTTAGATCAGGCAGGTTGGTGCGGAACAGGCTGAGTTTCACACTCTTCTTTGCCTGTGGATGCATATATATGAACCGCATGACATTTCATGAGTACAATCCTGCTTTACTTGTGCAATGCCTCCATTTATTTCACAGGTAAGGGCTAAAAGTATTTTCCCTAACAGATTTTGCCTTCTCTACTACTAACAACAGATATGCTCTTCGTCTTCAGGGGGCTTCTGAGGGGGGATAGCTGGGCGCGTGGTAGTGGAGAGCGGGAGAAGGAGAGTCCGGGCGTCAAGAAGCATGGCAGATGACCCTCCAGATCCTCATTAGATCTAAATCTGGCTTTCTCCTAGGCTATCCGTGTCTAGTTTTGGTCTGAAGGTCCTTTGGTGAGGTCCTTGCTAGATTGTTATTTAGGGAACCTTTCCTTAATGCACGTGGCCTTTCTTGGCAGGCATAGTCTTTTATATACTCCTTTTCGTTTCTTTCTGAGTGCATATTTTAAGTCTGGCATGGAAATCCTCCTGGGCGTGGGTGGAATTATCTACACTGCCCATACCATGGATAATTTCAAAAAAACTAGGGATTGACCCGCAAAGGTCTACCAAAC
Organism: Dunaliella primolecta; assembly: GCA_914767535.2. Lineage (NCBI taxonomy): Eukaryota > Viridiplantae > Chlorophyta > Chlorophyceae > Chlamydomonadales > Dunaliellaceae > Dunaliella > Dunaliella primolecta. Next base: position 16,321,139 of record OU611752.1, read on the forward strand.
TCGCACGAAAGCTCCATGCCCATTCTGTGCAATACGCACATAAACTCACCCCAATCAGACGTGCTATTGAAAACAGAACCACTCATTATAAATCTGGTGCCTTGGGGCTGTGTGCTGCCAGAAACCCACCAGACCCACTCTAGTTTCCCTCTCACCCTCTGATGACGGATACTCACGGCTCTTTGAGCCAGTGTGTTTCTTTTCCCTTAGTTGATGTAGTGAGTGCTCTCACTGCCTGTGGTCTATTTCTTTCAATGCTCAAATTTGCCGCTGCTGAAAAAGAATCAAGGAACTTATGAAACAACAATCATTTTCAGAACGCTTGCAAAACCAACATAGTTCTCCTTGTTTCATGATCAACCTTTAACTGTTTGTCTTGTCTTACCACTTTCACCCTTGGCTTGTTTTGAGCCAAGCGCTCCCAGACTGGTGTGTTTTGCCGCGGTCGAATGCGATGAGAAAGTGGACCGAGATCTTCACCCTGAACAAAAAGCAAGCAGCAATAGAAAACATCCACAGTTTTGGCGTTGATATGGCAATGAAAGCAAAGTTGCTATCAAAATTCTGTGTTCTGTATTTTTCTTTGCTAAAAGTCTTAGGGAGATTGTCATTTCTCCGTGATGGGCTCCGTGTAACAGAAAAATCAAACTTCTGCTTGATGCAACCTGCCAAATAAGTGAGAACCGGTGAAGCCTCCTTCGTTATGCATTCACTCTTGCTGGAAGAGAGAGTCACAGATGGAAACATACGCACCAGGTTGCAGCGCCAATCTGAATCATTGACCGTCACAGCCTCCACCCTTCTGATTATAGACGTCTTCCGTGCCTGGCGCTGTGATCATGAACAAAAACAAACTTTGTGCATCTGTATGAGGATATACTTCTTGAAAGATAGATCACGAAGCTTGTAATTAAAACAAATGGAAATTAGTTTGAACAAAGTTTTATTACAAAGACCACAGGGTCAGGCACACCCTCAGCACTTCCTTGTCTCTTATGCATCAACGTCTTACACATCACCCACCTCTTTCAATATCTTCTGGACCACTTGCTCGCTTTCCTCCTCTTTTGCCTGTTAGCAAAGTTGTCCAAGAATAATGGAGTATAATTGCACACAATTGAGCATGGAGGCACACGCTGTTCTAGCACATCCAGTTACACCTCTCTTCGAAGGCTTGTGCGGCAAGCTCTTGGAACGGAAGGATGCAGGGCTGGACAGAATAGCTGTTCATGTTTCAACCTACCCTGTTGCATGTATTCCATGCAAGTGCACTGAAATGTGCACCTACCGCACACAATCCTGTAGGCAGCCACGTTTGCAACATACAAACCCACGTGACTGCACAGATTTTCTAAAACTCCGTGAGCTTACTTGCCAGTAGGCAGCCACATGTGTGTCATGCATACCCAACAGGGTTGCATGAGTTAAGCTTTTTCCCTTTGAGCATACCTTCCTTTTGGAAGCCATGTGTGAGCCATGCAAATTCTATAAGGCTGCAAAGCTTGTATCCTGTGAGCGTACCTTCCTGTAGGCAGCCACGTGCGAGCCATGCAAATCTATGGGGCCTTCAAAGCTGCCTTCCCACAGCCCAGCGGATAAAGTGGCCGTGAACGCTTCTGTGACATCCTGCTTTGACTTCTCCCACCCAGCTCTGTTTATGTGCCAGAGGAAAGGGACTGGTGTGTGTATTTGTGTGTGTGTGTGATCAAGACAGATAACAGACTGGCATTTGCTAGGTGCACTCACAGGGGCAAAAGCACTCATGCCGCAATACATGGCGGCCAGTGATGAGGCTCAAGTGCTCATGCAGCAGAGCAGCACTCACAGAGATGCTGGCAAGTGCTGATTGTAAAGCCTGGAAGGATGGCGGTGGCTGGAACGGTCTTGAGCCTTTATGACTGAGCGCCTGCAGATCTTGCTGTGCTTTGCATCCGAGGCAAATCTGTTGTAGTAGGACTGTCGGCACTGGGTTTTGAAAGTGCTGATTCGGCTGCTCTTGTTGAAGATTGAGCCCCGGGACAGAGAAACGTTGGATGGCCGCGGCTGCTGAAGCACATTGGATGCCCTGGCCTGCAGCTTCTGTACATCATGCCATGGCGGGTTGGCTACACCATCCGGGGTCAGAGCGCATCGAGCAGGCCTGAATGGGGTTGGCTGCGAAGGTTTGATGCCTGTATCCTCTTGACAGGGCTCCATGGTGCAGTTTTTGAGCAGTAGTCAGCCTGCAATTGCAGCTGTTGTGCACAGAGGTAGAAACGCTGCTTTTGAGAGAAGAGGAGCTCTGGTGCACAGAGCTTGTATGTAGAACCGAGAAAGTTCAAGTGCATGTACGAGTTGCCTGCAATGTACAACATTCAGGTGAAATGCCAAATGTGTACAGGGCTATGATGAGTGCTTAACTTTTGAGGCCTAGGGGGCAAAATTGTAGGCTGCCTGAGCCTGCTGTTGGGTGGGGCGCAGGATAACACTTCTCAGCAACTGGTGGTGTGGCTACCTGCTTCAAAGGCTACTTTTGCGTTGATTGAATGAGTGCATCAATGGACATTTCATTACTTGCTGTTAGGCTACGTAATCTAATGTATACATGCTCCTCTGCAGCACCGTTTTGCACGCCTCGCACAATCGAGCACCCGGACGCACACATATTTCTATGAAACATACTAATTTGGTCTGATACTACCATGTACATGAATGACAAGCCAAACGCTTGCAATGCAGGCCAAGGATGGAATTCTGACCCAAATGCCCGTACGTCTTCCTCCATCCAAATCATTCCCAAATCTTACCTCTGTTCCCTTGTGAGCACAGGTTTAGGTTACATAGCAATATTCTAACATAGCACCAGCTTTGAGACACCTGGGTGATTGCTTATAGAGAGAGTCTTTTCGGGTGCAGAGACGCAGTATGGCTTATGTGAACTTTTGTTTAACGCATTACTTTGTTGATGCAATTATAATCAAGTTTGATGTGAAGGGGAGGGCATGCAGCGAGATTTACCTCCTACCATGTGTGTGAATATTTCCTTCTTATTTCAATCTGGTTTATTTTTACCAGATTAAAATTTGTATTGCTGTTTGTTGCTAGTGCCTCTTAGGCTTCTTTTCCGCCATTCTCCGGGAAGTGGTTCATGTTGCATCACGTATATCTTCCAAAACAGTTGTAGGTGTACTCTCAAACTTTAGCAGGGACTTCAGACATGTGACCGTTTCTTTTTCATCAGCCAGAGTCCAGGAAGTGGCCAGCAGTGACCTGCTAAAGCACCTTTTTTACTTATGAATCCAATGCTGGAGGAGGAGGAGCAGCCTGCGGCTGTCCCAACCCCGGTTCTGGAGGAGGAGCCTGCGGTTCTCTTACTCCCTGAGCCTGATGCAGCGCCAAGCCTCAAGCCCCGCCCTCACTCGCCGCCCACCCCAGACCCTGACCAGCAAGGTCCTGCTGCACACAACTTTGCTGGCGCCTGGTTTGAACCCGGTGAGAGAGCAGGAAACAGGCATGAAAAGCACGCGCGCGTGCACACACACACACACACACACACACACACACACACACACACACACATGCACGCACGCACGCACGCACGCACGTACGCACGCACGCACACACACACGCACACACGCACACACACAGACACACACACTCTTGCACACGTTTAAAACTCACAGGCACATGGAACTGAGTGTTTACAATATCCTCAATGTTTTGTCAGCCAGCTGACTTGCATGCAACAGAAGCACCACCTTCCTGCAAGCATGCATGATGCACTGCTAACATCTCTGCTGCTGGAAGCAAATAGCTTCCCAGGCCCCCCTAGCTGCAAGCTGGCCTGGAATACATACAGAAGTTAAACTTAAAATCATCCCTCACTATAATACTGGCAGGGAAACATGTTCTTTGGTTGGAATGAATCAAAGGATTTGTTCATGTCCCATACCTGCGGATGAACACGCACACATACGCGCAGAGGATGTGCTTGTGATGAACAAGGAAGGGCAGCAGCGGTCGCTTCGGCGAAAGGGTGACTTGGACGTTATGGAAGCAGGGCTCCATTCGCTGTCGTTTGACTTGCATTGCCAAATTGGGCATGAGGTGTGTGGCAGGGCTTCGTTCGCTGTTACCTGACTTGTAACGTCAAATTGGGCAAGAGGTGTGTGACGGCTTTGAAATGGATTCAAGAAGCAGCTTTTGTGCGCTATCCCCACTTGTGCTGCAAGGAAGTTTCACCATTTGAGACCCCCCCTCTTGCATGCACCAGCACGTAGCATAAACTATCGCAGCTCCATTCCAAAGTGGCGCATTTTTTTCTTGTCAGTGCCTGTAGGCTTGCACCCTCCTCCTCAAGGATTGTCTGTGGATTTGCTGAATGCCGTACCCTATTCAGTTCCAGATGGCTTGCGGAGAGAGAGTGGCACTGTTGTCATAAAAGGCATGCAAAACTGCATAATAGTAATCTTGAAAAGCCTGTTCTTTCTGTGGCTGGCATGCAGAGAGAGCGGCAGCGGCATGAAGAAAGGCAGATGGTCTTCAATGCTCGGCGGTATGCAGAGGGCTTGCAGAGCACTGTGCGGGTTCGACAGCTCGTGGGCCAAGTGTCTGGCAAAGAACACATGTTCGTGCAGGTAAGAAGCCAATAAGTGTATTGCATTTTTTTGAAAGATGTGTGCGTGTGCGTGTATGTGTGTTACATAAAGACGCGTGCATACGTAATGTATCTTGAGCAGTATGCAAAATGATGCAAAAGCTCTGCTATACCTCTGCATCACTGTGTTACCTATCCAGTAAACCACGAGCGACCCCCTTAACCAGTCTCGCTAAAGTGTTCGTGCTTCCTGCCTTCCTGCTTGTATGCTCTGTGCATGCCAACCATCTTTTCGTGTCCTAAGCAATGTAATTGGATGAAAAGTTGGCATGTCGAGGTGCTTTGTGTGTCTCCAAGACTTCAAACACACTGTTTTGAAAAAGAAAGGTGACTGAATGAGATCTGCTTCAGGTCTTGTGCAAAGCTTAGCAGATGTCAATTCTGTTTACATGAAAATTTGTTTGGTTTGCTTAGGCAGGCAAGGAGGCATGCAGCAGGCATGAACAGTTGAGTGAGACTGGAAGGGGGGCCGTTCAAGGGGACAACCTTTAAATTAGAAAAAAAGGAAAGGCTAAGCATATTAGAACTGGCTGAAGAGAGAGAGAGAGAGAGAGAGAGAGAGAGAGAGAGAGAGAGAGAGAGAGAGAGAGAGAGAGAGAGAGAGAGAGAGAGAGAGAGAGAGAGAGAGAGAGAGAGAGAGAGAGATGGCTGTCGGAGGGGCCCATATGTTTGTGTAGGAAGGAGAAAGGCTCACAAATATGCAGGATTACAAAAGTACGTCTAGATGTGTGCAAGCATTCAGTGGACACAAGTACTCAGCTTTATAAAAATACTGGGCATGCAAGGCGACATCACAAGGTAGGTGTAGGGGGAAGTATCACCAGTCAATAGGTGTGTCTGGCAGGGCTTTAGCGTAAAGAAAAGTGTTGTGAAGGCATCACATGGTAGATCACATCAAGGAAGTTCAAGGGAGATTAAGAGGGTCAACAGTCTCGTACCCTGGCTAATCAGGTGATGGTGGTACATACTCACACAATGGTAGACGCTTCTGCAGTAGATTACTGACATGACATGACTGACATGACGCAGTAAGCCTGCCCCACAGGGGCATGCCCAGATTTTATGCCACTCTTCAGTTTCTTAATTTCCCCCTTCTTGCAACTTCCTCCTCCTGCACCAGCACAAGAAGAAGGTGAAGGTTGAGTGGTTTGCATTGAAGATTCTCCAGAAATATAATGGCACGAACCAAGACCTTATCCTCAAACCTGTCACAGATTTCCTGCTCGCGGGCACCATTTGGTTCCATCATCACCAATAAATGTAAAACCAGTGTCATTGCGTTTGAGCATTTGATTTGTCTATATTTCTTACGTGCGTTCTCATCCGTGAGCTCACCACAGAGTGCCATGCCTGCACGCGGAAATCATCATTGTCTGGCGTGAGGCAAGCACCAAGGCAAAAAACCAGATGTGTCAAAGGAAACGTTTTAATTTGTTCTCTCTTTCATGACTTCCACCCAATATTCTTGTCGGTCACCACTCCGCGCAATTTATGTACAAATGGAACTGGTCAACCCTAAACAAGAGCAATACGCAATTGTCGCTCTTCTCCCGCCTTTCATGCAGTCTTTTGACCCAATCAGCACCTCCAGTCACGGAATCGGGCAGGCCCCAAAAGTACACAGACAGAATTGTCCAGGAATCTCGTTACAGAAGGTGGCCCCGTTGCAGAGCCATTCATGCACCAAGTGCCCTTTCCAGTTCAATTGATCCCTAGGGCTTCACAATAACTGAAATTTTGCTTTAAAAAGGCAGGCAGGGAAAAAAAAGCGTTCATGCGCAGGGGCAAGTGGGGTCCGTGATCCCCAGGGCCAGCACAATACCTGGTCTTGCCTGGAGTCTAGGTTCAGTTCTGTTGGTGGTTGGCAGTTATGATTTGGGGAAAATGTCTGTTTTGTTACACTTAGAGGAAATGTGGGTAAAGAGCTTGTTAGCACACTTGCTTGCACTTTAAGGCATTGAACAGTACTTTAATTATGCTCTCAAACACCACTTTGATTGCAGTCTTCCAATGCGCTTCAAGTGTCTTTTCTGTGAGCCACCAACGCATTTAAGGGGATCGTTATCTTCTACTTGTGCAATTGCAGAACCCAAGGCCCCAACCCAAGGCCCCCTTAATAGCCCAACCAGAGGTTGAAGTTGAAGAGGTAGCGCCCCCCCCCGAACCACTGCCAGCCCCTTCAGAAACAAAGCTAGCCCCAGAACGTGAGTGCTTGGCGTTACTCGATTTATTTTTGTAATTTCTTTCTTCGGTTGTACGCCTGAGTTCCTTGTGTGTGTGTGTGTGTGTGTGTGTGTGTGTGTGTGTGTGTGTGTGTGTGCGCGCGCGCAGCAGACGCGCAAGTGCGTAAGGTGCAGGGGGCCATGATAAGGCCAGACCACAGCATTTGGTTTGACATTGCTAGGCTGTGTAAAGCACAGCCCCAATAAGGAGGAACTTATTCATATGGTTTCCCTGTCCAGTGATTGGTAAGTAACCCTTCCCAATCATTGGAAGCTGGTTCCCAATGAGTCTCAATGGTTGGGAAGTATGAGTTGTGGTCGTTAAGAGGGAATTGCTAGGGCGTGTAGAGCAGAGCCCCGATGAGAGGGTAGTGAAACATGCCTCAGCAAGGGCCCTGAAGTGAGCAGAGGCCGGTTCCAATTTTTGGTCAAGTGCCCTTTCACGGATAAGTTTTCAGTGTTGTTCGCAAATCCCAAACCTTAATTTACCCTGCTCTAAGTCCCTGAGCAAAGCAGCTATCCGCACACTTGCTACACATTGCAAAGTGCACTCCGTGACGAGTGCAATCTGTGATCATTGACAAGTGCATTTTCTGTGGCTCATAGGGTCAGGGGCCATCCAGGTGGTAAGAATGGGCATGTGTATTTCTCTGTGGATCCCCTCCTTCATGTCCGGCAGACATGCATCAAAATGTTATGTAATTTCTCTTACTTGCAAGTCACTTTGGTCTCTCCAAATCAGCGGCATGACTTGATACAATGTCAAGCTGTTCGTGTGCTCAGACATTTGTTTGATTGGAGGCCAAGGTGCTGCAGTTGTATTCAAGGGTGCTTCTCACTGTCACTGTGAAGCGACTACAAATGCAATGAGGTTTGCAAGTTTTGGTATCCTTGGCGAATTGCCTCAAAACGCCGCATCACTTACCACTCGTAGTAGCCAGCCATACCATAGTTCTTCAACCTCTGCTGTGGCCTCTCTCCTCCCTAAATTGGTGTGTGGCATGGCTCTGCTGCCTTGTAGCCTTCCTTCTTTATCCCTGATTCGTCTTGCAGCACTCCGTGTATGCAGGACTCTGTGTGCAGCACTCTGTGTGTGTGCAGCAGCACTGTGTATGCAGCACCCAGTGTATGCAGGACTCTGTGTGTGCAGCAGCACTGTGTATGCAGCACCCAGTGTATGCAGCAACGCTGTGTGTGCAGCACCCAGTGTATGCAGCACTCTGTGTGTGCAGCAACACTGTGTGTGCAGCACCCATGGTTTTTGCATTGACATTGGATTGGATGTCCTCCCACCTAGCTTTGAGGACTTTATTGGTTGTAAGTCGTCAGAAGGTGAGCAGCTGTCGGTCGAGGTCCTGAGTGTGGCCATGGGCATGCCTGGATGAAAGAAGAAATTTGCAAAATTGTAACAAGAATGGATGGATAGGTGTTGAATCCAAAATAAAGTCACTTGGAGCAATACGCAGTATACTGCATGATTCACCCCCTGACGGGAGCTTTTATGAGCTGCCAAAGCGCTGCAGCAAGACATGGGATGTTGTTGAAGAGCGCAGCATGGGCCTCCATTTCGTTTTGACCCAAACTGGTGCGGCAATGACAGATGCCCAAATCGCACCCAATGTGCGCTCAAGTGGCACTCAATATGCAGGCAAGTGGCAAGGATGCCCCAATGGCACCCGAGCATATGTTCTCAACTCAGTCCTCTTATGCTTTGTTAATTTCGTCGTGCAATGCAGCACGACAGCTCTCGACTCAATCCTCTCATACATCGTCAGTTCCAAAGGACATTTCAATTTCTCCACACGCTTTTACATGCGATGCAGCGCTCCCACTCCAGGCCCCACTAGAGCCCAAACCATGGGTTGTGCCCGTCGCCACCGATCCCTTGAGGGTTGCACCAGTGAGGCCCCCTCCTAAGGAGCTGACTTCCCCTACAAAAATCCCCTTTCAGGTGGGTCATAAGAAACAAGGGCCGCCCACAGGCGTGCTCAGACCATTCTTGCCGAACTTCCTGGTGTGCCGAAGGCCTTTGAAGTGCATGGAGGTGGTGGTTGAAGATAGTGCATGTAGGTGGTGGTGCATAAAAGTCTTCCAGGTGTGTGCTGGCAAAAGGAGCGGCCTGGTGTTATGCTGCAACCCATGATGACATGATGGAAAATATGTACAGGATGTAAGGGGTTGCCAGGGTTCACAAGAGGCCTACAGCCCATTTTCCTAGCTGATCAAGCCAGGACACCGTGCCAGTACAGCAAATGCATCAGGGAAATAGGGCATGCATTAGGATAGGGTAAGCATCAGCTTTCTTACCTGATCTCAGGGCCTCCTTGCGACCCAAGGAGCCATAAAAAAATCGGCCAAGGGAGCGATGTTCAGGGAGGCTCGTGGCTGTGCATGCTGCACTTGCACCAACAGACCCTTGTTGAAAAAGCTGGGGAATTGCTTGCAGCCTTGAGACCTTCTCAGTTGAGGTTGCCTCGAAGAAGTCTGGTTTCTTCACTAAGGCAATTGGAAAGGAAAGGAGAGGAAAGGAAAGGGTCACATAGCTGTACCTGCTCATCAGGGCAGCCTTGCCTGATTGAGGACAGCTGAATGAGGTCGTTCCACAAAATGTCCTTCGAGCCCAGTGTGATACTTATTGACACACACAGTTGGGCGATCAGTCATATGTTGAGTCTGGGCCCAGGCAGACCTGGAACAGAGTGTCAGTATGTTTCAAACACTTGCAAAGCCTTCATTTCTTGCACTGTTTTGCACAAGGTGATAACTGCCACGCTGAAGATCTTTGATGCTGTGCTCATTTTCTGCCCTTGCACTTTGTTGCGCAAGGAGCCGTTTGGCAATAACTGAATGTGTGTGTGTGGAGGATTTGCTGGATTGAGTGTTCAGCACAAATCCCTGCGAGCATTGTCATTTTTGCAACCCAACCCATACATTTGCATTGCCACTTCAATTTAAAAGCTTGCAGCTGTGAGCTCAGGCACGTGTGCTTACTTTTAAAGAATCATCTTTCATAGTAGCAGCACCAAAAGTGTTTTGCCAGCTCAAGCGCCCATAGCTTTGCACAGTAGCATGTATGCTTTACAAGAAAGAATGTTTGCATGCCATTTGTGTGTTCTTCACTTTTGCACATAGCTGTGCACAATAGCATGTAAAAGAATAAGAAAAGACTGCGCAAGCCAGGTCCGGCTGCTTGCAATACGACAGCATGTATGCTTTACAAAAAAGTGTATTTGATGCCACTTGTATTCCACACTCAAGACCATGGAAAGCCTGATCAGGGTAAAGGGATGCCCATAATGCCTTTGGTGCCCTAAATGCCTTTGGTGCCTTCGATGCTTTGGTGTGTGAATTGTCTTTGGTGCTAACATTGTTATTTTAGTCACGGCAAAGGGATGCCTGTGACGCCTTGAGTGCCTAACACTCTTTGGTGCCTCCAATGCCTTTAGTGCCGTGATTGCTATTTTGATCAGGGCAACTGGGTGCCTTAAATGCCCTGTTTGGTGCAGAGATTGCAAGTGCTATGGGCGCATACATGTTGGCAGCCTTGCTATATGATTGTATGCGCAGCAACCACGCATGGTGCCTGAATTTAGAGCCTGAGTGCCCCTCTTTGATATGTATGATGCATCCACATCTGTGAGAGATTAACTACTGGCAAAAGCATGGCAAGGTGTACTTAGAGCAATGGCATTGATGGCCTGCACTCCTGTTGTGCTTCCATACACACGTTAAAAAGGTGCACGTTTAAAGGATATACACGGATATCATGCTAGGGTTAAAGAGAAACAATTGCTTTGTACCCTGTGTTGTCACCATCAACTGCTTCTCTGTGCGACATTTATTTATGACGCCCTTGGCACACTTGCTTTTGGAACGCATGGCTGCATGCAGAACTGTGCGAGACGGATGAGTGAGGTTGGGCGGACCTCTAGGACTTCTTCAGTCAATGTGGACATCGGCCCGCCGGTGGAAAGGGGGACACCTTCAGTCAATGTGGACTACCCAATTGATGATTACAGCAAAGTTGGCTCCAAAGTGGACACAAACAAGGATGGAGTGGCACCCAGCATCAGCGGGAAAGGGTGCGCTTGGGTGTGATTGGTAATACAAGTGTGTTATTAGTAGTGAGATTGATTTTGCAAGGAATGGAGTGGCACCCAGCATCAGCGGGAAAGGGTGCGCTTGGGTGTGATTGGTGATACAAGTGCAATATTAGTAGTGAGATTGATTTTGCAAGGGATGGAGTGGCACCCAGCATCAGCGGGAAAGGGTGCGCTTGGGTGTGATTGGTAATACAAGTGCGATATTAGTAGTGAGATTGATTTTGCAAGGGATGGAGTGGCACCCAGCATCAGCGGGAAAGGGTGCGCTTGGGTGTGATTGGTAATACAAGTGTGTTATTAGTAGTGAGATTGATTTTGCAAGGAATGGAGTGGCACCCAGCATCAGCGGGAAAGGGTGCGCTTGGGTGTGATTGGTGATACAAGTGCGGTATTAGTAGTGAGATTGATTTTGCAAGGGATGGAGTGGCACCCAGCATCAGCGGGAAAGGGTGCGCTTGGGTGTGATTGGTAATACAATTGTGATATTAGTAGTGAGATTGATTTTGCAAGGGATGGAGCGGCACCTTGCACCAGAGTGGAAAGAGGGTGCGCTCAGGTGTGATTGATATTACACGCACATGGAATTCTTTAGGGTGCGCTTGGGTGTGATTGGTAATACAAGTGTGATATTAGTAGTGAGGTTGATTTTACAAGGAATGGAGTGTCACCCTGCATCAGAGGGGGAAAGGGTGCGCTTGGATGTGATTGATGTTACAAGCACATGGAATGTTTTAGGGTGCGCTTGGGCATGGTTGAGATTTAGAAGTACACTGGAAATTTCAATGTTGGAGCCTGTGCCTCCTTGGAAGGCTTTCTTGAAACTTCGCCGTCTTGAAGGCTGCTTCCTCCACGTTTTTCCTCTGGCCCTGCTGACTGAGGTTTATTTGAAAGGGCAGACCAGACCACAGGGAACGCCTTCAGGTTTGTTGGCGCATGAGTTGTTTTGAAAGGGCAATCAGATCGCGGGGAGCACCTGCGGGGTTGTGAACATCCGAGCGCTTTCAAAAGGGCAGATCAGGTTGCGGTGATCACCTGTTGTGGCTTTTTTGGCACACAGCACCGTGTAACAGGGTGCCTGTTGTGGCTTTTTTAGCACACAGCACCCTGTAACAGGGTCCCTGTCAGTTTGGGTGCGTACTGCCAGTGATCCCTCGACGCGCCTTGTGTGCACAGGGCACCCTGCGTGCCCCAGTCCTGGCCTGCAACCTTTTCACGCCTAATTACTTGCATGCTCTCCAAACCATTGCACCTCCTCCTCCTTTCTGCTTACACATTCCCAGGTCTTGTGCACGTGCATACACACGCACACATGCAAAAAATAAATGTGTTGCCATGTTTGCTGGGACACGCAGGCGGCGCCCTAGCATCTCAAACAAGCAGCCCAGCCTACATGTGAGCCGTGCTTCTCTCGGGAGCAATTCCCTGCTTCCGGAGCTGCCTGAACAGAAGCCTGAGGTGTGTTCCTTGGTCGTAGGAGCAGTGTCCAGAGCTGCCTGAACAGAAGCCAGACATGTTTTTTCTTTTTTATATGTAACAAGAGCCGCCTGAGCAGGGCCTGAGGTGTGTTCTTTGGCTGAGGGAGCAGTGTCGAGATCTGCCTGGACAAAAGCACCGAGGTGCGTTCTTTGGTCGTAGGAGCAGTGTCCGAATCTGCCTGAGCAGAGGCCTGATGTCACTCTTTAACCGCCATGTGATGCGTATGTAACTGAGCAGGGCCTGAGGTTGCTCTATAATCGCCATGCGATGTGTATGTAACTGCCTAAGCAGGGCCTGAGGTGTGTTCTTTGGCTGAAGGAGCAGTGTTGAGATCTGCCTGGACAAAAGCACCGAGGTGCGTTCTTTGGTTGTAGGAGCAGTGTCCAAATCTGCCTGAGAAGAGGCCTAAGGTCGCTTTTAAACCGCCATGTGACGCGTATGTACCTGCCTGAGCAGGGCCTGAGGTCGCTCTATAATCGCCATGCGATGTGTATGTAACTGCCTGAGCAGGGCCTGAGGTATCCTCCTAGCACAACTGGGACTGCTGACTTGTTTTTGAGATTTCTCAATCCATCTGTTTTAAAGGGGTTTTGAAGCTGGCAACCGCAGCACGCTCACATGGATGAGTGCAATGGGGTGATTAATCGGTTTAGTGATCAGGATATTTGTGGTCGCCAAATGTGGTGCCTCTTTCCAGGCCAGTGTTGGGAAGTCAGCACACTGGGCATTCGCAATCAGCCCCTGTTTCTTACGGCTTGATACTGTTATGCTGTAAAATGGCCCAAGCTCTTCAGCTGTGAGTGCTGCACGCGACCTGTGTACCCTACGCTCAGTGCTGAGTGCTCGATGGATTGCAGCTTCATCCTGAGCATCTTTACTTTGAAGGCTGAGCTCAGTTGCCACTCCATGGCAGCCTACCTTTGTTTTTGCCTGCTTTGCCTGCCTCAACAGCACCAGCAGGTTGTAGTGCAGGTCTTTATTTTCACTCTTTCTTTCCACTTTGCAAATCCCCCATTTTTCCACTCCTATACACAGCGCGAGCACGCGCGCGCGCGCGCGCGCACACACACACACACACACACACACACACATCGAGCCTTCCCTACTTCAATATGTACTCCACACAGCAGGTTTGCTTTACCATGCCTGCTGCCCTTGCGTCCAAGCAGGTGCGGCCCAAGAACCATGGACCACCACCCATGGCGCAGCAGCAGCGGCAGCAGCAGCAGCAGGGTCTCGTGGTGTCCCCAGCACCCATAGCACATCAACACGGGCACTGTGATCCTCCCGCATCCATTGCTCAACAGTCGGGGCTCATGGTGTCCCCAGCACCCACAACACAGCAGCACGGACATTGGGCATCCCCCCCAGTACCCATTGCAAAGCCTCAGGGGCCGTGGACGTCCCCAGCTCCCACCCAGCACAGCGCCCCGCAATCCAAGAGACAAAGCAGAGTTGGCAGGGGCAGTATCCTTTTTGATATCAGGTAAGCTCGCCATGCCTTGCCATGGTCAGTCCAGTGAGGTGCACTGTTTAAACCTGGCAAACAATCCATGGCCCTATCCTCCCTCCTCATGGAATTCTGCCTGGAAAAGCCCTGCCATGCATAGTCTTGCTCACCCCAATTTTGGTAGAGTGAGGCTGGCAAACAATCCATGGCGCTATCCTCCCTCCTCATGGAATTCTGCCTGGCAAAGCCCTGCCATGCATGGTCCTGCTCACCCCAATTTGGTAGAGTGAGGCTGGCAAACAATCCATGGCGCTATCCTCCCTCCTCAACAAATGTTGCCTGGCAAAGCCCTGCCGTGCATAGTCTTGCTCACCCCAATTTTGGTAGAGTGAGGCTGGCAAACAATCCATGGCGCTATCCTCCCTCCTCAACAAATGTTGCCTGGCAAAGCCCTGCCATGCATAGTCTTGCTCACCCCAATTTTGGTAGAGTGAGGCTGGCAAACAATCCATGGCGCTATCCTCCCTCCTCAACAAATGTTGCCTGGCAAAGCCCTGCCGTGCATAGTCTTGCTCACCCCAATTTTGGTAGAGTGAGGCTGGCAAACAATCCATGGCGCTATCCTCCCTCCTCATGGAATTCTGCCTGGCAAAGCCCTGCCATGCATGGTCCTGCTCACCCCAATTTGGTAGAGTGAGGCTGGCAAACAATCCATGGCACTATCCTCGCTCCTCATGGAATTCTGCCTGGCAAAGCCCTGCCATGCATGGTCCTGCTCACCCCAATTTGGTAGAATGAGGCTGGCAAACAATCCATGGCGCTATCTTCCCTCCTCAACAAATGTTGCCTGGCAAAGCCCTGCCGTGCATAGTCTTGCTCACCCCAATTTTGGTAGAGTGAGGCTGGCAAACAATCCATGGCGCTATCCTCCCTCCTCATGGAATTCTGCCTGGCAAAGCCCTGCCGTGCATAGTCTTGCTCACCCCAATTTTGGTAGAGTGAGGCTGGCAAACAATCCATGGCGCTATCCTCCCTCCTCAACAAATGTTGCCTGGCAAAGCCCTGCCATGCATAGTCTTGCTCACCCCAATTTTGGTAGAGTGAGGCTGGCAAACAATCCATGGCGCTATCCTCCCTCCTCATGGAATTCTGCCTGGCAAAGCCCTGCCATGCAT
The DNA here is from genome assembly GCA_914767535.2 of Dunaliella primolecta. Taxonomy (NCBI): domain Eukaryota; kingdom Viridiplantae; phylum Chlorophyta; class Chlorophyceae; order Chlamydomonadales; family Dunaliellaceae; genus Dunaliella; species Dunaliella primolecta. Next base: position 16,336,201 of record OU611752.1, read on the forward strand.
GGTCCTGCTCACCCCAATTTGGTAGAGTGAGGCTGGCAAACAATCCATGGCGCTATCCTCCCTCCTCATGGAATTCTGCCTGGCAAAGCCCTGCCATGCATGGTCCTGCTCACCCCAATTTGGAAGAATGAGGCTGGCAAACAATCCATGGCGCTATCCTCCCTCCTCAACAAATGTTGCCTGGCAAAGCCCTGCCGTGCATAGTCTTGCTCACCCCAATTTTGGTAGAGTGAGGCTGGCAAACAATCCATGGCGCTATCCTCCCTCCTCATGGAATTCTGCCTGGCAAAGCCCTGCCATGCATAGTCTTGCTCACCCCAATTTTGGTAGAGTGAGGCTGGCAAACAATCCATGGCGCTATCCTCCCTCCTCATGGAATTCTGCCTGGCAAAGCCCTGCCGTGCATAGTCTTGCTAACCCCAATTTTGGTAGAGTGAGGCTGGCAAACAATCCATGGCGCTATCCTCCCTCCTCATGGAATTCTGCCTGGCAAAGCCCTGCCATGCATGGTCCTGCTCACCCCAATTTGGTAGAGTGAGGCTGGCAAACAATCCATGGCACTATCCTCGCTCCTCATGGAATTCTGCCTGGCAAAGCCCTGCCATGCATGGTCCTGCTCACCCCAATTTGGTAGAATGAGGCTGGCAAACAATCCATGGCGCTATCTTCCCTCCTCAACAAATGTTGCCTGGCAAAGCCCTGCCGTGCATAGTCTTGCTCACCCCAATTTTGGTAGAGTGAGGCTGGCAAACAATCCATGGCGCTATCCTCCCTCCTCATGGAATTCTGCCTGGCAAAGCCCTGCCGTGCATAGTCTTGCTAACCCCAATTTTGGTAGAGTGAGGCTGGCAAACAATCCATGGCGCTATCCTCCCTCCTCAACAAATGTTGCCTGGCAAAGCCCTGCCGTGCATAGTCTTGCTCACCCCAATTTTGGTAGAGTGAGGCTGGCAAACAATCCATGGCGCTATCCTCCCTCCTCATGGAATTCTGCCTGGCAAAGCCCTGCCATGCATGGTCCTGCTCACCCCAATTTGGTAGAGTGAGGCTGGCAAACAATCCATGGCGCTATCCTCCCTCCTCATGGAATTCTGCCTGGCAAAGCCCTGCCATGCATGGTCCTGCTCACCCCAATTTGGAAGAATGAGGCTGGCAAACAATCCATGGCGCTATCCTCCCTCCTCAACAAATGTTGCCTGGCAAAGCCCTGCCGTGCATAGTCTTGCTCACCCCAATTTTGGTAGAGTGAGGCTGGCAAACAATCCATGGCGCTATCCTCCCTCCTCATGGAATTCTGCCTGGCAAAGCCCTGCCATGCATAGTCTTGCTCACCCCAATTTTGGTAGAGTGAGGCTGGCAAACAATCCATGGCGCTATCCTCCCTCCTCATGGAATTCTGCCTGGCAAAGCCCTGCCGTGCATAGTCTTGCTAACCCCAATTTTGGTAGAGTGAGGCTGGTGTTACAGCATCTGCAATACTTTCATAATGCAGTTGTGCTCAGGAGAATGGAGGCTCCTGGATTGTTGTGATGTTGTAGTGCTCAAGACACTGAAGCCTCCCTGCGGTGTGTTATGTACAGCTCAAGTGTGCCCCTGTATTTGCATATGCAATCAAGCACTGCAGCATGCATACGCTCAAAATTTCCTGTTTTCACACATGCTCGCACACGCACGCATATGTCCGCTTCTTCAGGGAGAAACCACAGAGCGTGTATGAGCCTCCTCAGCCCTTGCATTGGTGGGGCAACCCCCGGCAGTCCAGCAGCTACCTCCCCAGCACGACACACGCTTTTGAAGGCAACCAATCTGGCTTGCTCTCTTCCAAGTCCTTCCCCCGGCAGAACAGGCTAAAAGTCACAGCACCGCAAGGCCGCGCATCTGCACCTGCTTTTTGCTCCACTTCCAGCAGCGTGGACGTCAGCAGTTATGACAAACCAGGGTTCCCGCCAATGGTGGGGCAGTCTGTGCTGCGCTCACAGCTGCAAGAGCTCTTGGGCATCCAAGAAATGCAAACAACCCAAAGGGAGCGGCAGGCCAGGGCGCGCCCCCACAACTTCCTACAGCTTTCCAACGGGCATATTAAAGAGTCAGGCGGGGCGAGGAAGCATGGATGGGACCACCACCCTCAGCTGCGGGGGCTGGGGCATCAGCAGGGGCAGGGAAGTGATGGTATGGGCTTCGTGTTGGGATCCAGGGCCTGGTCGGCTGCGCAGCAGTGTATCAAGCCCTCTGCAAATGCACCAGGGAAGGTTAGCCAAGAGGTGCTTCGTGCCAGTGCTCCAGAGAAGGTTAGCCAAGAGGTGCAGTGGCGTGGTGGATTGGGGGGCCTAGCGCCAAGGACGGAGGGTAGCGAGGCAGCGGAGGGTGGGGTTGGCGTGCTGGAGGGGGGTAGGCATGGAGTGGACGAGCAACAGCAAGGAGAGGGGGAGGAGGCAGTTGCGAGGGCTGGCATGCTGGAAGGAGATGGACACGGGGTCGGCAAGCAGCAGCAAGGAGAGGGGGAGGAGGCGGTTGCGATGCTTGGAGGGGGGGCAGAGGGGCAAAGCAAGGGGGAAGGCGTGATGGGAGGCAAGGATGAGGAGAGCAAGGGCTCAGAAGATGGGTCAGGGAGAGACGCGCCATCCGGGGGGGATGAGGGAAATGGTTTGGGTGAGGGCATGGAAGATGGAGCAAAAAAGGCTGCCGCCAATGGAGGGTCATTAGTGGCCGCAAAGGACAGCCCGGTTGAGAAAGATGGAGAGGTCTTGCACTCTGCCTCAGCTGAGCTAAGAGCAAAGAATGGGCAAAGCAAGAGTACACAGCCTGGCATGCAGGACTCAACTGTTGCAGCTCCCTCGCCTGCGCCTGGTACTTTTGCTGCTGCTGGGGATGGGTGCGGTGCTGGGCTTGAGGGGGCCGATAGGTTACTGATTACAAAAGCAAAAAGCCCTTCACAGTTCGAACGACTGTCTGCTAGCTTGGAGGATGCCGACACCTCAGACATGCATGACATAGCAGGGTCTGCTTGGAGGGCGCAAGCTGCAGCAGCAGATGCTATGGCATGGGGACAGGTCAGTCACAAAGCACGCCAACAAGCATGGCGAAAGTCTGAGGGGTGTTTGATGGGCTTTATGGCTGATGAGTCAATTGATTGATGTTGTTGCTGATGGTGATGTCACTGATCGAGTCTGTTGGCCAGTGCTGTTGCCATTGGTGCTGTCGCTGATGGACTCAGTCGGCTGATGCCGACACAGGTTGCCATTAGAAAGCAGCGCCACTTCCCAGATGAGTTTGTGCTAAGGTTTGAAAAACTTTTTCCTCTTTTTATTGCTCCTCCAGTCCATGCTTTGGTTGTGGATATAGTAGACGCGCGCGCACACATACACACACACGCACACGCGCACACACACACACACTTGCACGCACACACACATACACACTTGCACGCACGCACACACACACACACACACAAACACACACACACACACACACACACACACACACAAACACACACACACACACACACGCGCGCGCACACGCGCGCACACACACACACATACACGCACATGCGCACACACACACAGGTACAGCAGCTAACAGCAGCTGCATGGACTGCGGCCCTTGCCAGCGAGATGCAGCACCTTACACCGCGTCAGCACCAGCTCCAGCGCTTGGGTCCATCACAAGCTAATCTTTCTATACGCACCACCCCCACAGAGCCTCCCACTCTCTTGCCCCCCTTGCAAGAAGCCCGAAATGGCATTTCTCCCTCCCAATCGCCCGTTTCATCTCACAACCAGCTCCAACAGCAGCACCTGGCGCGTAAGCATTCACCAGCAAACAAGCAGACTCCTCAAGAACAAAGTGCGCTGGCGCTTCCAGCCAAGCATGCATGGAACCCACAGGCGGCTCGACCAGTTAGGTTGCCTGTATCCTGGAAGGGCATTTCAGGTAGGTCACCTTGAGGAAGGGTCCTAGAGTAACACTATACATAAGCATGCCCTCTGTGCTGCGGTGCTTTGGAGTGGTGGAGGGGTGGGGCCGCCTTACACCCTCTCCTTAATGCACGCGACCTAAAGACATGCGTGCTTCATATTTCATCTTCTACTGTGAGACAAAACTACAAAAAAGTGAACGCTTTCCATCCTTAAAGGGCGTGTCAGGTATAGCTTTGGAGTGATTTGACTACAAAGTAATGAATGATTGATGTGGTTTTATCAACAAACTGTACAGTAAGCCAACCTGGGAAAGGGTTCTTGAGTACGGCTCTGCATAGACATGCCTTCTCTTCAGCGGTATAGTCACTTACATAAGTGTACAAGGAGCTCAAAGAGCTCAAACTTTGTCACAAGTCCGACAGGTGTGAACGCTCTGCTGCATACTGAGCATTCGTATGCTCTTATGCACTGCACTTCACCTTTTGAATGATTGGAAGACCCTCCTTGAATACGTATAAAGCCTCTTGCTTGTCCTTGATGGGTCGGTGGTGGTGATGGTGGTGGTGGTGATAAGTAGTCAACGCACCTTGTCTTCTTTCTTGCTTTCAAGCTTGCTCGACGGCGATACTTTTTGCCTTGGATGTGCACCTTGCATTCGTGCATTTTAGTGCACCAGCACAAGAAACGTGCCTGATCTTGGCAACACAATAACAGGGCATGACCCGTTTACGTATCAGGTGAAGAATCTTTGCTTGATGCAGCCATGAGATCTTTCTTCAACTTGATCGGGAATTTTGCATGTGCATGGGTGCAGAGCACAGTCTGAGCTGATGCTGCCATCTCTGGTGTATCTCTTTATGTGCACCGGTGCTGGTCTGTCTGTTGATGTGCTCCAGTGCTGATGTGCCTTCTTTCATGCATGGCTTGGAGTCAGGCGTTTTGACGAGAGGCACCGTGCCTCCATAGCCTTGTAATTTGTAATTTGACTCTTCGTACAGTCCTGCGATTAGTGGTTTGCCTCTTTGTGTGCGCAGGGGGCTGCCATGTGGAATCCTCCATGGTTGGTGGCCTGAATCAGGGCGGCCTCCACTGCAGCATTCCTGGGATTGGCCCCATTTCTCTGCTACAAGGCAGCCAGCCCAGGCCTTGGTGAAACACGCAGGTGAGAGGAAATGGGGGAGTTTCAAACCGAGCACAGCCAAGACATGCCAAACCTTATGGACGAGGAATGGATTGTGCTGGCAGGCAGGTGCATCAAGTGAGAGGGCTTTTGCATGCTCATGTGGGCTGTGTGGGAGGGTGTGTTAGCTGTGGGGGGTCTGATGGTCATGCTTATGGGTGATGCCTGTAGTGGGAGCCATGAGGAAGCATTGTTAAGTGCATGAGTTAGGAGAATAGGTACACCCACAGTAAAACTTTGTCAAGGCTGGCTAGTAAATAGAGGTACTGTCAATATGTGTGGGCCGCGGCAAAAGAGGAATGGTTCCTTAAAGCCGCAACAAGGAATGTTGAAGACATGCACTAGACAAGGTGCTATGCAAGGGTTGCATGTCAGAATGATTGGCTGCTTGAGTGCACAAACATTGCATGCAGCTCAGCTGGCTAAAGGAATTCCTGGTCTGCAACTAATGGCGATTTCACACACTGCTTTGTTCATTGCTTTTAAGTTAGATCGTATGGCCAACTGCAAGTGTTGGTCCCATCCAAGATCCTTGATTATGGTCACAACAAGCTCTGCTGAAGTTTGTCGTGAGCCTCTTGAAATGTGTTGTGGGCCTCTTGAGGCCAAGCAAGGGTCGGTGTGTTGAGACCATCGGTGCTGTGACTTTTGCCTCGGAGGTTGTTTTGCATGCCAAAATTGGCTGCTGCTGCTGCTGCTGCTGCTGCTGCTGCTGCTGTTGCAAATCAAAGGCCTATGTGGGGCCAAATTGCTACGACAGAGTCGCACTGCACACCATCCTGACAGGAGATGGTCTGTCAAACACCGTCTGCAGCCCACACTCAATAGAGCCTCAGCGTCTGTTTGGATGCAGATACATCCCCAAAAATGTGTCCACATTACATGGTCTTACTATCAAAAGCTTGACAACAATGATCATCTCCAAGCACACCGTCCAATTCAGTATGCAAGCAGGAGGGGCTCAAATCAAAGGTATCAGCTTGCATGCTTGAGGGTTAAGCACTTAAGGGTTTAGCTTGCATGCACCCTACACAAACAAGCTACACACGGACACACACAGCTGCTCTGGAATTGCAGAAGGGATTACTGTCTGCGCTGACTCCTGAGTCTGCCCATAATATCATTGATTGGTTTCCACTGTTAGTTCAGGATTTTACATTGTTCATGCTTGTGAGATGTCTGGGAAAAGATTTGACTCTTACTTTACCTACTCGTACTATTTGAAGCCATCACTCAATGGTCACAATTTTCAAATCAACCCACTGACGATCTAAATCAACTTTGCAGGTCATAAGCGCACCAAAGTGCAGAGCAACCACACATTGCTGAACACCCTCAAGTCCAAGAATTCGAGATGAGATGACCACATGAAGTGCTGTATGTATTGGCAACCAGTTGCTGAAAAAGGCAAGGACAATGCCCTGGCAAAACACCGCAGCTACATTAATGGCCATTGATTTTTGCTTGCTTGGCCAAGCCACCATGGTAGAGATGGTCTTGGTCTGCTGCAAAGGAAGTTGAGGCAATTTCAATGCATGGTGAGGGATCTCTGTGCATCGTCCGGCTGGCAGGTTGTGTGATACACTTTCTTTGAAGGCGCAGGGGCTGCTGCAGAGCTGCCTGTGCCAGAAAATCAAAGAAAAAACCACCTGTCATATGGTGAGTCGTGCTTTGTGCTGGCATGTTTTGGAGGGTTTTCAGACACCTAGATGCACAAATGATTAGATGTGTGAAGGATGGCTTGGGCAGTACTGGTGATGGGTGATAGGAAAGAAAAGGAAAGGGTCTACATTGCTTCCCTGCCCTGGTGGGCAGTTTAGCTGAAGCCAAAGAATGTGCCTGTAACTTAAACAGTCCAATCTGGAGAATGGATGATAGGTGCACCACTTGGATGCACAGATCACACGGCTTGAGTGTGGAGGGTGGTTGGGCATGGCTGAGGAAAGGAGACAGGTGCAGCACTGATATGGAAGACCTGCACTACAATCTGTTGCAAATCTGCCTGAGCGATGCGCACGTGCGCGCGCGCGCGCACACACACACACACACACACACACACACACACACACACACGCACGCACGCACAGCTCTGGAAATCAATGTTCGTGCAGTCATTGCGTTGTCTTCACAAGTATTTCAGGATGAATGCTGGTTGCGGATGTAAAGAAGCTGCCAGCCCAGCTGAATGCAATATCTCCTTTGTGCGGAAAAAGGAGCATAAATGCATAGTATAAAAGAGTGGCCACATCCATTTCTGATCTTAATTGTTCGATTGTAGCAGTGCATGCTGCAACTGAGTGTTGGTTGCCTGTGCAAAAAGAAGATGCACACAAACTTAGGGCCTCAGTGCAGTACTAAGGAAGCTTGCTCCTTCCCGAAATTAAAAAAACCTTGAATTCATCTCTGCTTTGCTCGATTGAATTATGAAGCCAAGATGCTAGGCGTGATGATGAAATATGGGGGATGCTTCTATATTTATCCCAAAGCTCATGACTGCTAATCGCGATATCAAAGATTTTGAAATAGACTTCTGTTTCTACTGTGAACAATGGAGAGTTGGGTCGTGTACATTTATTCCCTTGTATGGCGATCCCTTTCGTGTTGGGGAATAGAGGATCTTTTCTTGGGTCCTTTTGGAGTCTCTGAAGTACACAATTCTTGATTCTTTTGTCTATAGGCCTGCTGCCTTAAATGGCCAAGCCTTGCCATTGCTTCCTGCTGAACACATTACATTTGCTTCAATTCAATCACTGAGTATGACTCGACAGGGATACAAAAATCTGGTAAGACTCGATGTTCGTGTATTTCTTTTATGAATGTACAACTTATTGCACCGATGTGCTTTGAAGCATTTGTGTTCACGTATTTTCTTGGTGCTTCATCTCCATTCCTGTCATTTATTTCACCCATGTGGGACTTAAAGCAAGATGCTTATTAACCTCAGCAAGTGCAGTTTGAGAGCCTTTGAGATGCATGTGGATGAAAACGTTACTGCGTTTTTGAGAGAAGACGCAAGCCTGCTTCTCCTGCAATTGAGTTATTTGAAATCGATGCAAGCAATGCTGGCATCTACAGCCCATCCCCAGCTTGTTGATAATAAACCGACCAACTCCTCCTGGGAAAAATCCAAGGTCAAACTTACAGATTACAGATGGACAAGAAGGCAAGAGCTTGCCTGCTCGCAAAAAGGAAGCTCGAGATTACAGTGGAATAAATAGAGGAAATAAATACTACGAAGTACCTAGGCAGTAGACTCCCCACAGGTTACAGATTACAGGGAAAAAAGAAGGCCTCCAGTCAAAACGACTGGCAGCCTGTTCATATAAGAAAAGAAGATCGTGTAAAGAAGGATAAAGCTTGTTGTTTTGATCCATGAAGGAAAAAATATGGAAAGACTGTGGTGAATGGGAAGGGAAGGGGAAGGGTTACATAGCTGTACCTGGTGAATGGCAGGCAAGTAAGGATCCACCTGAAAATAAGGGTGAGATAGAAAGAGGGGAGGGCCAGAGAACAACGGCACAGCGGCAGCATGCAGACCTCTGCAAACTCATTAATGCAAAAGTTGTGACTCTCCACACCATCCTTTTGGGTGTTGGTGGGACCTGCTACACTGAGCACACCCTTAACCAGTTTAATAAGTTACAATGAGTTACAATGGGATTTGACCTTCAGCCAGGTAGTTTGGCTGCTCGGTCTGCTTAACTGTTCCAACAGCACAAAAAATATCCATGAGATCAGAAATAAAACGATAAGTCTCGTTAGTTTGCTTCTGCAAGAAATGAATAGCATCCTCAGAGCTAGCTTGAGAATAGTAGAAAGTGCCTGAATCGTCCAGGAAAATTCTATAAGACGAGGGGAAGTCAGAAAATAACTGTGCATAAGCCCTTCGAAGAGAACACACAGAAGCGCAAGAACAAAGGAACACGGCATGCTTTTCATCTTGGAGACCTTGTTCACATTTATCACAAGTTGATGTGTGCTCCTGCCAAAGTGATGTCTCAACTCTTAAAGTATGAGCATGTAAGCGAGAACGTGCTATGTTTCTTAGCGTGCGCTTGCCCAAATCAAGATGCAAATACCTGGGGACAGAAAAGGGCGCACCATGAACAGACAAGGGTCTCAAAGGAAGTGCCATCCAGTGATGATATTTGGCTAATTTGTTCGTGTGGTCACCATGTTCTGCCAAGGCATCAGCATTCCACACACCTCGCAGCCTTTTTCTCAGATCAACAACAAACTCCCTCATGACTATAGGCTGCCCTGTCCGAACACAATGAGTAAACACGTTGCACCTGTCCAAGCCTGTGCAGGCAGCCAAAAATTCTGAGGTCCAGCATTTATGGGAAAGACTGCTCATTTCAACATCTGCTTGCAGTACCTTACTGAGTGTAGTGCTGTTGCTGCGCAGTAAAGCATTGTAAAACCTAACTGCTGCACGAAACCAATAGAACTGTAAAGGTTCATGCCCACACTCGCGCAGTACAGACCAATTAGGAGTGGGGCGCTTTACCCCAAGGATACGCTTCAATAAGCACAGATGTACAGTTTGCAAAGGACAGTCCATTTCAGCTCCTTCTTCTTGTACAAGAAGTTTAAAAAGAAAACTGCTATATGCTCATTCCACAGTCCATTTCAGCTCCTTCTTTCATAAATCTAGTGCCCCAAATCTAGCATGCATACATGCTAGCAGGGAGAGTATATGCTTTAGTCAGCCAGAGCATGGTATGCGGCCTATCTGTCAGGCGGTGCTCAGATGCGAATTGCCTAATCCGTCTACAACCAGCTAGGAAAGGGGCACGCATGTACTCAGCAGTGGCTTGCGGGTTGCGTTGTTTTGTGAACAGCATGCCTAAATACCTAAAAGAATCTGCACACGCCAAACGAGCTCCACCTAACGTGAAAGCTGGCACATTATCACCCTTTGAATTAAAGTGCACAATCTCAGACTTGGCAGTATTGATCACCAACCCTTTCCGCTGAGCATACGTATGTAGCCTATCTAACATCAGTTGGAGTTGATCAGGAAGGTTACTAGTGAGGCACAAATCGTCTGCATACAGCATGTGGGTGACTCGAACGTCCCTAGTGCCTGTAATAGCCCCTTGCACATTTTCTGCCAAGCAGTCCACGTCATTGATGTACAAGGAGAACAACAAAGGGGAAAGCGGGCAGCCTTGCCTAACTCCAAAATGGGGGCGCACACGAGCTTGCTTGCAGCCATCCACCAAGATATACTCATCATTAGCATACATGCTTTTAATGACAGCCAACAGGCACGCAGGCATACGAATGCGCTGCAGGTGAGTCCAAAGAGCTTCCCTAGGAATAGTATCGTATGCCTGCTTGAAATCAATAAAAGCTGCATGCAGCCTTGGGGATGCATTTGGGCGCTTGACCTGAGCAGCATGCTGCAAGTGCCGCAAAATGAAAATGGGCTGCAAAGTGTTACGGCCAGGATAGAAACCAAATTGAGTATCTGGAATCTTGTTTTTATCTTTACACCACCCAGTGACCACCTCCCTAAGAACGTTAGCATACAGCCTGTACAGGGTGCCACTTACTGCGAGCATGCGATAATTCCCTGGGTCCAGCACAGAGCTTTTCTTGTAAAGAGGAGTTATCTTAGCCACTTTCCAACAAGCAGGAATCTCAGCCCTCTCATTCATGGCAGCAAACAGACGTGCAATGTAAGGAGCCAAAACATTCATCCTATCCGTGCCTCTACCATTAACCGCTGGGACCCTCTTTTCAGCGTACACCAGTTTAAACAACTGGGACTTGACCAGTTTAAACAACTAGGACTTGACCACCAACGCGCCAATTAACTCGCTCGCAAACTTCATGCCCATTCTGTCATACTGTTTGGACAACCGGGGTGACCTTGACCCGGGGGGACCTTAAACCCTAGTCGACTTTAGGGCCTTTCCCCCACTTTTAGGGCCTTCCCCCCGACGTTTAGGGGTTACGGGTTAGGGGTTAGGGGTTAGGGTTAGGGATTAGGGGTTAGGGGTTAGGGATCTAGGGGTTTAAGGGTTAGGGTTTAGGGTCCCCCCGGCCAAGGTCACCCCGCTTGACCAGGCAGTTTCTGTCATGTATGCCAACAGGCTTGTTACCACTAGGCATGCTATTGAAAACAAGAATACTTCTTGCAGCCAGGTTATGGAGCCGGGTGCTTCCAATAACCCTCCAGATCCCCATTAGGATAATCTTTTTGTAGTCTTCGTGGTGGAGGGGACTCACGGCTCTTTTGAGCCAATGTGTCTCCTTTTCCTTAATTGATGTAGGGAGAGCTTCCTCTGCCTACGTAGTTCTTTTTTTCTACAAAGAAAAGAAAAGAAAGGTCTACGCAAGCCAGGTCCAGCTGCGTGCATTAAGGAAAGGATCCCTAACTAGCAAGCTAGCTAGGGCCTCACTGAGAAGGCTCACACGCCTAGCCTAAACTAAGCCAGGAGCCGACAGGAAATAAGTAATGAGGGTCTGGCGGGTTATGGTCAGCCATGCGCCTGCGGGCGTGGACTCTCCTCCTCCTGCTCTGCAGTGCCTCGCCCCCAGTGACGTCCCTACCGAGCTCAGCCACCGTCATATTACGGAGCCCTGGCCAAGCGCGAGCGTGTACTCTCCTCCTCCTGCTCTGCAGTGCCTCGCCCCCAGTGACGTCCCTATCGAGCTCAGCCACCGTCATGTTACGGAGCCCTGGCCAAGCGTGAGGAGGGCGACAGCAAGGAGGAGGTCCCCGGATCGAATCCTTGCGGCCGGGGTGGTGATAAAGATTCCCTCTATCGGTGGGAGTCAATGGGAGGCTCTTTCCTTAATGCATGCGGCCGAACGGCAAGCGTAGATCTTTCCTTTCTTTCTTTCTTTCGTCCCTACCAAAAGAACCCTGCAAGTACAGGGTGTGCCTGGTGTACTTGTCTTCCAGATTAGATTGGTTTGGCTACAGGCACCGGCACTGGCAGGTACAGCTATGTAACCCTTTCCTTTCCTATGTAACCCTATGTAGCCCTTTCCTTTGACACCCTATGTACACCCCCTTTGTAGGGCAGGTACAAGGCAGGTGCAAGGTAGGCACAAGGCAGGTACAAGGCAGGTACAATCTATGTAACCTTTCCTTTCTTTTGACGCAATGCTCTGAACCAAAACAACCACCTTTTCTGACTGCAGAAGATTTGGAGGGAGCAGATGCCCTCAGTCCCCGAGAGATGAACAGGAAAGCTGTGACTTACCATCGTTGACACAGGAAACTATTGAATCAAACAGTGGGCGCTCCCTGTTGCACCCTATCATGTTTATTAAAGGATTTGGAGGAGTGGGAATAGGCTTAGGCTTAGGCTTCGTGCCCACTGCTTGATGGTTTTGTCCTGTAAAAGGCAGGGTGGTTCAAATATCTGTGACAAGTATGAGTGTGCTGAAGTCTAAGAGCCTCTTGGTGCCTTGCCTCCATGGACATTGGCAGCGGAGATCGTCTTGCTTTACAGATCGTCTTGCAGATTCCAGAACACTCAACAAATAGGACTCTTCCTGGATATATCTTCCCTCGTGGTTTTCCTGACAAACAACCTTTGAAAGGTTCACGTTTTGTCGCCCGGATGCAACATTGTTCCAATGAAGAGAGTGCCAGGGACTGAATCCCGATATCCGTTGAGAAGTAGAGGGGGGCGCTGAGAAACAGGGAGCACTCAGCACCAGCCACAGCCACCCCACCTAATTCCAAGGCTCGTCACCCTAGTCAGCTTCTCCTAGAACAGAGGCACATCATCTCGTGGAGGTCAATTCCTGTGAAGGCACCAGGCCCAAGAATCAGCTGGAGGCCTCCAAGCAGCAGCACCGTGACCTCTGTAGTAACCTTTCAAGGGCCTCAGCTCAAGTCACCCTCCATACCAATTTGTTAGGTGTGAGCGGGGTCATCTACACACCTCACACTCTGGAGCCTCTTAATGAGCTTGGCCTTGACGCTCATAAAGCCACCAAGCTTGCTTTAAAGCTTCATACTCATTCTGTCCAGTATGCTTATAAACTTGCTAGCACCAGACTTACTCTTGAGAAGACTTCTTTCAACTCTCACCACCAAGATCAGGCACGGGCTACTGCTAATGACCCTCTTGATCCCCATTGACCGCTTTCTTTTCTCTCTTGGTGAAGGGGATACACGGTGTCCCGGCCCTAGGCATCCTCTTTTCCTTAATTGATGTGGGGAGCGTCATCACTCAGTCTGCCTGCGTAGTTTTTCTCTTTCTTTTTTCAAGACAATGAACAACACCTCAAGAGGCTCTTATATTCAATATGCAAGTTGCAATTGCTTTGAGGCGTGTGAGCTGTGCAGAAAATGCAAGGATCTTTGCGTTGATCTTTTCAGGCCTTTACATACTTTTGCCTGGCCCCAAAACTTGTACTTTGTTCCTTTCTTGGCAAGCTTTCGCAATATATCTGATCCTGAGATGAATGCTCTCCTAAATCAAGACTCGTGCACTGCCTGGCAGATTATCAAGATTTTGTCAGAGTTGGTTTTAGTATTCAATGCTGGCTTGCAATTGTTTCGACTGGAAGCCTTCTTTTTCTGGGATCTGTAGCCTGAACTTGTTCTTTCTACCTCTTGTTGATTCATGAAACACCAGGCCAGAACAAACATGATTTGCTTTTTGTTTCATATCCAAGTTTTATGTGTACTACTCTGGTAGAGATGGCCAGGCATGGTCACTGGCCTCAGTCTTTCTGCTCAGCTGCCCTTGTAGGCAGATATAGCAACGAAACTAAAAGAGTAAAGAAAATAAACGCAGGCGGTGAGAAGACTCTCGGCATTAATTAGGGGGAAAAAGGCATTGGCTCAAAGAGCCGTGAGTCTCCCTCACCAGAGGGTAATAGGGAAAGAAAAGGAAAGAAAAACTACGCAGGCAGTGAAAACACTCCCCACATCAATTAAGGAAAAGAGGATACTTAGGGCTGAGGCACCGTGTATCCCCTTCACCAAGAGAAACAAAAGAAATAAGTCAATGGGGATCAGGAGGGTTACTAGCAGTAGCCCGTGCCTGATCTTGGTGACGAGAGTTGAGAGGAATTTTCTCAAGAGCGCGTCTGGTGCTAGAAAGTTTATAAGCGTACTGGACGGAATGGGCATGAAGCTTCAGAGCAAGCCTGGTGGCTGTATGAGTGTCAAGACCAAGCTCTTTAAGAGGCTCCAGAGTGTGGGGGGTGTAGATGACCCCTCCCACACCTATCAGAATGGTATGAGGGTGACTTGAGTTGAGGCCCTTGAAAGATTGCGACAGAGGTCGCAGTGCTGTTGCTTGGAGGCCTTTAGCTGATTCTTGGGCCTGGCGTCTTCAAGACACCGTGTGACAGTATTATATGAAATTCACAGTATTTGACCTCCACAAGCTGGACGTGTTTCTGTTCTGGAAGGAGCTGACTAGGGTGACAGACCTTGGAAGTAAGTGGAGTAGCTGTGGCTGGCGGTAAAAGGGAAGCTAGTGTGGGTCTGATGGGTCCCTGGCAGCACGAGGCCCCAGTGCAGAATCATAATGAGTATTGATGATGGAACCTTAACTTAGAACACATTCTATGCTTTCCTGCATGGTCCCTCCGAAAAATATGTATGAACAGGATATTGGGTAATAGTTCGTATCGAAGGTGTTATGTCTATGTCCTCTGTCACCTCAGGTATTATTTAGAGGCTCTAAAGAGTCTTGAACCCACTCAGATGATTCACACAGCTCTGCTGGAGGGGACTCACCGATTTTTTGAGCCAATGTGTCTCCTTTTTAGTCGATGTAGGGAGAGTTTCATCTGCTTTGTTTCTTTCTTTTCTTTTCATCTGCTTATTTTTTTACTCTCTTATTACACAGCTCCTCTGGCCATCTACATGTCCAGATAAAAAATTAAGTGGATTATGACAAGCTGCTGCTGCTTGCAGGGGGTTGCCTTGTACTTCCCCTTCGCATGCTTGTATTATTCCTGCTCCATTCAGATTACCAAAAATGTTACATATTTCATGATGATACGTGCTTTCCTGGAAGTGGTGCCTGTCGCTGAGCCAAATTCCTTTACCCTGGAATGGTCTTAATTTTTCAGCAGGAGACTTCTCTTGGAGAGCACCAAGGGTGCTCCTGGCCCAATGGGCAAGTGGCTATTTGGGATGATGTTTCGTTTTGAAACTTCCTATAAAAAACTGGGCTTTTTGTCACGGCGAAAGTCTGCTGCAAGTTAGTTGCAGGAAATAGGATACTGCACTCAAGACACTAATCTGTATGCGTCACACTCTCAGCCTGACAATCTGTGACCATTGCTAGGCTGCACTTGTAAAATATACATGGTTATTCATAACCGAAGTTGTCAATAGCGTCTCTGTAAGGTTACAAGAACACAATCTACAAAGAGGATCAAGCGTCCCATTTGCTGTGGCCCTTGTTAAGTTACAAAGGCCTTCCTTTCAAGCGTTTGGATAAAATTTATGACTGCCATTTGCGGGGTTGCTGAAAAATATCTCTGAGCCAAGCGCGCCGCTGCTTCTGAGCTTCCTCGCTTCCCTATGCGGCTTGTAGCAGTGTGATAGCGCATCCTAAATCCTGGCATGGTAGAGCGTATGTCTCTAGCAACCAATTAGCCAGAGCCTCGGGTTGTAGGCCACCCCTTGTAAATTCTTGTAAAAATGCGATAGCACATCCTGATTCCTGTGCATTAGCTGTGGCTGACATTGAATTGGCAGCGTTGTCTCAGCTTTAAATAGGCCAATTCACCAGTCACTGGCCAAAAAAGAATTGGCGGCAAAAATGGAAGGAAACTGTATTAGTCTAAAGAAGCAGGAGCTCTCCACAACTAAAACCAAACAAATAACTTTATCCCCCTTGGATACCAATATTTGCAGGTGAGCCCACACTAAAGCATCATAATTGCAATTCAACAAGCATGCTCAAACAAGGGCCCTCACAAAAACTGACAGCCTACACGCCTAAGCCACTCAAGCAATCAGGATCTTTGAGGCATCCAGTGAAACCTCTCGTCCGTTGGTTAAGCAATTCTGGATGGCAGCAATTTACAGTAGCTGCCTTAGCCAATGAGATTCACAAATTTGGACCCTCTGCGCAGCAGTGAACAAAACACTCATTGCTAAAATGCTGCATAATAAAGAAAGAAGACATGTTGCATTCTGGCAAATGCCCGAGGGAGGTTTGTTGGTTCTGAGCACTTATCACACACCTGCCATTGACACCTGTGCACTTTCAAAGTATGCATGTCATGCCATGCTCCAGGACCTTGTGTTGCTGTTGCTCTGATGGACATTAACTCATGCCTACAAAGGGCCAGTACCTAAGACCGCATGCCTGCACATGCCTGCTAGATTGCATAAGACTGCCTGCTACGATGTTAAAAAGGTTGCCTGCAACTTTTGGCATTTATTTTAAGTGAGGGCAGGCATCCTATGCTCTGCAGTGGTGAGAGTCGTTGATGGGGCAGCCGTCCCTGGCTCCCAACTAGCCCTTCTTGAGGAAAGCGCAGTTGCCGCTGCAAGCTTGAGGGAAGCAGCAATCACAGTAGCAGCCGCTATGCCAGCTCAGGAGCAAACACAAAGCCCTGCTGCAAGGCGGATTCGCACGATTCGTCATCCAACAAAACATTCAAGTACCGTGCTCCAGGGTGGCGGCAGATTACAGATTACGGGAGCAAGGCCTCCAGCCAAACGACTGACTGCTAGCCTGAACCAGGCCGCCACCATGGTCCAGGGCCACCCTGCCCATCCTGCCTACTTGCCCTGCTCCGGGGTGGCCGCTGTCACTGCCACTGCCGCTGAAAAACCCGGGGGAGGCGTCATGATGGCAGCCGATGTCGGTGCAGCCGCCGCAGCAGCTGCGTCAGCCATCAGCGCGTCGTCGTTCAGCTCCTCATCCTTGGGAGGCAGCAGCGGGAGCGCCGTGCTGGCCACCCCTACACTCCCTGAGGGATCCAATTGGTTTGCAATGGGCTGTGATGGTAGGGGCTGCATGGAAGCAAAGGGGGAAGCTCCGGTGGTAGGCAGCGCGGGCACGGGCTGCTGCATCTGCGCACTGCCCTTGAGGCGCGTGTAGTTGGAGGTGAACACCTTGCGCTTGTCCACGCGCTTCTGGCGGTACACGTCCAGCACGTGCGTGGCGCCTGAGAAGTCGCGGATCCAGGTGTCGACGCGGCGCTCATACAAGTCGTTGACCTGTGTGTGTGTGTGTGTGTGTGTGTGTGTGTGTGTGTGTGTGTGCGCGCGCGCGTGTCCATGCATGCACAACAGATCAGGTTCAGTGCTTATTGGTGTGCTTTCCCTCGTCCAGCACCACCTGAACCAGCTGCGCACACGTGCCCATGTACTCGCCAAATACGGCAGGCTCTGAGGCTCTGCCTTTGCACCTCGACCATCCAAAGGCCTCTGGGCAAATTTGGGCTGTGCTCCCCCTGAAGTCCTTTCAAAAACCTGCTAAGCAACAGCAGGGCCCAGCTCAACATGCAAAGGATGACGGCTGTTGCTCCAAAACTGATGGATGATGGTGATGTTGGTGATGGTGTTGGCTTTTGCTCCAAAACTGATGGTGATGGTGTTGGCTTTTGCTCCAAAACTGATGGTGATGGTGTTGGCTTTTGCTCCAAAACTGATGGTGATGGTGTTGGCTTTTGCTCCAAAACTGATGGATGATGGTGTTGGCTTTTGCTCCAAAACTGATGGATGATGGCAATGATGGTGATGGTGTTGGTGAGATGTTTGGCAAAAGCTTGCATTGAGCCATCAGCACCAGCTCTTGAAATTGCTTGAACATGCGAGCAATCGTATGAATAATGGCATGCACCACATGCCTTTCTCTTAACCTGTTGCAAGTCATGGCGACAATGGCATGGGCTGCAAAATGCAAAAACATGCGAGCACTCACATGAATCATGACAAGTACTAGGCCATCCATGCCTGCCCTCTTGCAGGACAGCATGGGGCGAACATACGCACACACTCACAGGGGTGTGCGTATGCACCAGGCCATCCACATCCACCCTGTGTTGTGCTCAGGGTCTGCCATCTTGCAGGACAGCTCAAGGCAAGCCTACGCGAGCACTCACATGGACGATGGCATGCACGGGGTCATCCATGCCCGCCCTCTTGCAGGACAGCATGAGGCCAAAGAAATGCAAACACTCACGTGGATAATTGCATGCACGGGGTTATCCACGTCCGCCCTATTTCCGTTGATGGCCACGATGGCGTGCACCACCAACACACACAATACATGCAAGCACTCGCATGGAGACTCGCATAAAGAATAAGATATGCACCAGGCCATCCATGCCCGCCCTCTTGCAGGACAGCACGAGACCAAACAAACGCAACCACACTCACGTGGATAATCGCATGCACCAGGCCATCCATGTCTGCTCTGTTGTCGTGCTCAGGGCCGGCCATCTTGCAGGACAGCACGAGGCAGCCTGGCTGGGACATGGAGAAGCGGCAGATGAAGGTGCCGGAAGGTTGGTTGACGAGGGCCTGCAAAGGCGAGCACAGTCAGCAGGGCATGCAAGTGTGATACCAGAGGACAGCGGGAGGGCAGCATGGCTGAGACATGGAGAATGGCAGATGAGGGTGCTGGAAGGTAGGCTGACCGGGGCCCGTTGGGGTCAGCAAGGCATGGGTCAGGAAAAGAGGCTTGTGCGGGTTGGGAGAGGAGGCGTGTGCTGAGTCAGGAGAGGGGGCATGCATGGGTCATGAACAGAGGCACTGGAAATCTTAAGGTGTCTGCATTTAGTCATCATTATAGGTGGCAGCCATTCGTTTTGGACTTTTGGAAGTCTCTGCTCATGCAACCTATCTCTGTAACTAATGAGTCAGCAGATAACAATGGAGGAGTGAAAAATGTAAGAGCGGTGGAGATGGAGCTCTTTTCTTCCGTCTTGGTATTTTCAAGACATTACTTTCACAGCATTCCTCAAGAACATGAGTTTCACATCACAATACACGTGTTCTCTACGCGTTCTGAGCGAACTCACAGCGTTTTCTGTACACATTTTTTCCTTTTTATTCGTCTTCATTGTTTGACGTGCGCAGGCTTTTAATGAGGGACACCTGAGTGCAAGGACTTTCTAGGAAAAAGACTACACAAGCTAGGGCCGCAACCAGGGAAGTCTCCCTGACTACCAAGCCAGCAGGGGCCCTCAAGGACTTCAAGTTCATTAATCAATGTGTTCAAGGAGGTACTTACAGATGCACACCCGGGAAGTTCTCAAGTGCGGTTAAAGTGCCAAGCAAAGACATACCACAGGACTCACAAGCACCATGCCCAGCCAATCTGAAGCCCACAATCTCACCCATTGAAATGGTGCCTTGCCCGTTCAATTCAAAGCTGCCGATTGCAAGCCCACACCCCCACCAACCACAGCACAGCGCCCTTTTGATCCTCGTCACAGCTGCTTCTTTAACCAGCTGCTCACCACATACCCACAGGCATGGTGCCCTGCTAGACCATGTTGCAACTGTTTTCCACAAGCCCTCGTCCAGGCCTACCTAAATGGTGCCAAGCCATCCATCTCGTAGCTGTCTATCACCAGCCCTCACACATACCCACAGGCACTGCACCCTCCACGTTGCAGCCGCTCAGTACAAGCCTTCGCTCAGGCCTACTTCAATGGTGCCCTCAGGCACCGTGCCCTCCTACTTCATGTCCCGTGAGAGAGCAGGCCGATTCCCCCTGGTTCGCCTGCCTGTCAAAGCTTTGTCATCACAGATGCACACACCCATATGCGCACAGCTAAGCCATGTCACCATAGATACACACACCCATATGCGCACAGCTAAGCCATGTCACCATAGATACACACACCCATATGCGCACAGCTAAGCCATGTCACCATAGATACACACACCCATATGCGCACAGCTAAGCCATGTCACCACAGATACACGCATCCATATGCGCACAGCTAAGCCATGTCACCATAGATACACACACCCATATGCGCACAGCTAAGCCATGTCACCACAGATACACACACCCATATGCGCACAGCTAAGCCATGTCACCATGGATGCGCGCATCCATATGCGCGCAGCTCAGCTGCCCTCGCAGGCAGGAACAGCTGTGTAATGCTTTCCTCTCCTTTCCATGCGTGCAGCTGCCTGCCATCAGTCCAGCCTCACCTGTACCGTGCCCTGTCGGTCCATATCAAAGCCGCTGATGACGCATGGGTCTTCTACGTTCCACACAGACGAAATCTGGCGGAGCAGGTCCAGAGTGGCTCGGAACTACGAGGACCAGATGGGCAGCATTGACAGTTACTTCCATGGCATCTGCAAGGTCCACTAGTGAGGGTGTGCGCAGGAGGCTAGCCTGTGGGCATTGAGGCCTAACAGTAAGCGATTACACAAGCAAACGATGCCCAAAGTTCAAGCCATTGCTCCTGACTCGCATCCTTCAGGTTTGTCATTTTGGTGCAAAATTCATTCTTACGGTTCGTGCTCCTGGCGTGAGTTCTGACATTCTGTGCTTGTGGTGTGCATTATTCTTATGGGTTGTGCTCGCAGCACGCACTCATTCTTGTAGTCCGTGTTAAGGGCGTGAATTCATCCTTACACTCCGTGCTCGTGGCATGCACTCATTCTTATGGGTTGTGCTCGTGGTGTGCATTCATTCTAACTGGTTTGTGCTCGCGGCATGTATTCATCATTTAAAGAGCGTGCGCTCTTGACCTGACTTCATCTTTACATTTCATGCTCCTAGCGTGCATCCGAACAATGAATGAATTGTCATGGTTGGTAATCTTGGCATGCATCCTAACACTCTGTGCTACTGGCCTGCAATCGAACTTAGAATTCCTTCTCATTCCGTTAAGCAGCTTGTGTGTGTGGGGGGGGGGTAGAAGCCCCTTTGAATAGCCTAAGAAAGAGCGACGTGAAATCTGCATGCTACTACACAGCCTCCATGCCATCTCCCAAAAACACTTTGGGCAAGCGTACCCGACACACATTTGACTAACACTTGTGAAATGAATGTCCTTGTGCAATAATCCTCACCTGTGCAATAAATTCCTCCCACTGTCCCTGGGAAACCTCAGCATGGGCACTAGACTGGTCTGATGGGAAGCCAGCTTGAGAAAGCAGGGCCTGCGTGTGTGCATGTGCACGGGAAACAACGTCAACCACAACCTTGCACAAGAGCATGCACAGGAATGGGTTATGCACCTCAGAATCGGGCTTTTGAGTATCTATGCCACACAGAGAAACCTATGGAGAGGTGTATGACGTATAGTATTTCCTGCCACACCATCATCATCATTGTGGCGAGCATGGCGGCACTCACAGCACTGTGGCGTTGTGGCAACCAGAATTTCCCGTTGCATCACCACCATGGCGATCGTGGCAGCACTCGTAATAACATGATGTTGTGACAGCCAGAATGTTCCATTGCAGCACCATCATGGCGATGACGGCAACACTCGCAACAACATGACGTTGTAGAAGCCACACTCCGTTCCATTCCTGGCATCAATTCATATTAATATCTGGCTCTGGAGCCCCAGGCAGAGGCTCTTGATTACAGATCGCGCTGCCACACATTTACATGACTAGCTCAGTTTGTGCACTGTTGCCAATCCGCGCTTCAAAGACCGCGCTGTCACGCACCTGAATGTCTAGCTTGGTCAGTTTGCGCTTCAGACCAGTGTTCTCATACTCTTCCAAGATCAGCTCCTGCAGGAGGCAAGGCATTCACACAAGCATTACTTCAATCTGTACATTGAATCAACCATGCATAAGCATTTACGCGCTTCATAAGCACTTAAGCGCTTCGCATAAACGTAGTGCACAGTGCACAATGCATAAGCATCTGAACAGCCACCGTGCAAGGACACACTGCATACGCACATTGCACAGTGCACACCGCATAAGCACTTCAGCATTCGCCGTGCAAAGACACTTTGTAAGCACAATGCAAACTGCGTCAGGACAACAGCGGTCACCGTGCAAGGACACACTGCGTAAGCTCGCTGCATACTGCACACTGCATAAGCACTCCAGCGGTCACCGTGCAGAAGCACACTGCATACGCACACTGCATACTACATGAACACTTCAGCGGTCGCTGAGCAAGGAATTATTGCATGAGCACAGTGCACACTGCACAAGCTTAAGAGCGGTCACTGAGCGAGGTCACACAGCATGAGCAACGTGACAGTCCCTGCGACAGTACACCATCCCCTCCGCCCCAACTTCCACACCTGCATTGCTGCACGTGAGTATGGCCCCACTTCCAACTCCCACCAACATCCACACCTACATTGCTGCACGTGAGTATGGCCCCACTTCCAACTTCCACACCTGCATTGCTGCACGTGAGTATGGCCCCACTTCCAACTCCCACCTACTTCCCCACCTGCATTGCTGCGCGTGAGTATGGCCCCCGCCCGCCTTCCTCACTGCTGTCCCGCCTGAGATCAGGCATGTCATAGGCAGCCACCTGTCCATACACACGATGGGTGTGTCAGGCAGTCGGGCAATGTGTCAGCATGTCGAAGACGCTAGCATAGGCGTGCCAGGCAAGTCATAGGCAGCCACCTGCTCATGCATACACCGGGCATCAAGCTGTCATAGGCACGTCAAAGACATTGGCACAGGCGTGTCATAGGCAGCTACCTGCCCATGCATACACCTGGTGTGTCAGGCATGTCAGGTAGTACGCATAGGCAGCCACCTGCTCATGCAAGCACCTGGTGTGTCAGGCATGTTAGGCACTATCAGCCATTTGCTCATGCAAGCACCTGGTGTGTCAGGCATGTTAGGCACTACCAGCCATTTGCTCATGCAAGCACCTGGTGTGCCAGGCATGTTAGGTGTAGGCACAGGCAGCCACCTGCTCTTGCATGTACCTGGTGTGTCAGGCGTGTAATAGGCACGTTTAAGACACCTGCCAATTGGCACAGGCTTGCCATAGCAGAAACCTGCCCATTCATGCACCTGGTCTACCAGGCATGTTAGGTGTAGGCAATATCAGCCATCTGCTCATGCATACACCTGGTGTGCCAGGCATGTTAGGTGTAGGCATAGGCAGCCACCTGCTCATGCATACACTGGGCGTCAGGCATCTGAGGCAATTTATGGGTGCGTCCCAGGCTTTAGCGTGTTGTAGGTATGTCGTAGGCATACATTTTTTTGTATGACAGCTTGACAAGAAAATCTACAATACTTGTTTGTACATCATTTGTTGATATATATATTCAGATAGAGAGATTCCAGTATAACGACATAAGACTAAGTATGGAAGTCAAGCACGCCTTGTGCCATGCGCTTTGATGGTTTGTGCTTGCAGAGAGACGATTGCGTGACTGCATGCATCCTTCTCTTCGCTTGCTGGACCGGTCATGCCTGTCATGGCTTTCATACAGCTAAATGCCTGTTGAAGTGGTTGCTCACAACCAGGAACTTGTTGAAGCTGTGATTGAGCCATGCTCTTCCATTTTCCTTCCCTCTGCACATGACGTCTCTAAGCTTGACAGACAAACCGGTTCCAATATGCAACTGAGTGCTTGACTTTGAGTAGCCTTCCCATTTATGTGGGTGTACCTGCTACAAAACAAGAGAATGCATATGTCTAACACAGCAGTCCATACCTTCACAAGTTATCAGATGCCATGCAGAACACACACACACACATTTCGTGCACTTGCTTTCGCGCATTCATACTTGCTCTCATGCCTACATACATGTGACACTTGCCCTTCCTCTTGTGCATACGTTTAGTGCACTTGTATTTGCTCTTGTGCATACATGAAATGCACGTGCACTTGCCTTCGCGCGTACATACTCACGCGTACTTACAAGCTCTCATGTATACATTTTTGTGGCACTTGCATTTTTTCAAGCTATCCCACATTTAATGCACGCACACTTGCACTTGCTCTCGCGGGTACATACCTGAGGCTTGCCAATCGGCCCCCCTCTTCTTCGACCACCCAGCCTCTCTTCGCCAACAACTGGAGTCAGCTGATTGCCAGCCTCACGCTTCCGCAGCCCAGCCTGGTGTGTGTGTGTGTATGTGTGTGTGTGTGTGTGTGCGCGTGCGTGTGTGTGTGTGTGCACGCGCCCACGCTTATTTTGCTATGCGCATGGCACGCACAAATACCATGACCATGTGGTGCACTCGCGTATGGGCAGGCAAGTGTTTTGCCAGCAAAGGTGCACATCTGGAGGTGCTGCACGGACAGACACGTGAACCATGGCACACGTGTGTGAGCAGGCAGAGTTGTGCCAGCAGAGGTGCACACCTGGAAGTGCTGCATGGACAGACTCATAAACCATGGCCATGTGGTGCACACGTGTGTGAGCAGGCAGAGTTCTGCCAGCAGAGGTGCACACCTGTAAGTGCTGCATGGGCTGCATGGACAGACTCATAAACCATGGCCATGTGGTGCACACGTGTGTGAGCAGGCAGAGTTCTGCCAGCAGCATTGCACACCTGTAAGTGCTGCATGGGCTGCATGGACAGAATCATAAACCATGGCCATGTGGTGCACACGTGTGTGAGCAGGCAGAGTTGTGCCAGCAGAGGTGCACACCTGGAAGTGCTGCATGGGCTGCATGGACTGTAGCTGGTGCAGTTGGTGCATGGCCATCAGCTCCTGCTCCTGCTGGCTCAGATTCTCCTGTGTGTGTGTGTGTGTGTGTGTGTGTGTGTGTGTGTGTGTGTGTGTGTGCGTGCGTGCGCGCGTGTGTGTGTGTGTGTGTGTGCGTGTGCGCGTAGATTTTCGAATGTGTGCATGTGTGTTACATTGAGTAGGCCGTACAGCAAGGACATGTAACAGTAAATTACAAAGGGTGGACCACAGCAAAGCACCATCATGCCGCCACTTTTACCACAGATACTGTGCAGCATCCCCCCACATTCATCCCCAACACCACGTCTTGTTCACCACTAAAACCGCATTAATGCTAGACAAAAAAAGCTGAACATGGGCTCACCGCTGAAGGAGCCACGCACAAGGGGCCCTAAACGAATTATTGAGATTCCTGCCAGCAATGGATGCAAATGCGCGCAGACGTGCACTCCCACTAATGAGCAACGCATGTGCAGACATCTGCTGCAATTGCGTGCAAATGCGCACCTCTTGCCACCAGTGAATGATGCAAATGCGTGCAAATGCGCACCTCTTGCCAACAAGTGAACGATGCAGATGCGTGCAAGTGCGCACCTCCTGACTGCTCCCTGAGAAGTGACCCAAGGCCAGGCCGAGGCTGTGCAAGCCCCCACTTTGGAAGTCACTGCCTTCCTGCAGGCCTTGATTCTGCAGTCACGACACAAATGGTCTTGATCTGACCAGGAGGGTTGGCCTGCTTGGTCTGTGCGTGTAAGGTTGGCCTACTGCATATGCTCCGAAGAGTCACCACAGTCCAGTAGGCCCTGATGCTGCAGTCATGACATGTGGAAGCATGACCAGGGTTGTCCCTACTTAATTCAAGCACGTCAGGGTTGAGCTGCTCGATATGTACTCTGGAAAGTCACCACAGTCCAGTAGGCCCTGGTGAGGCAGTCACGACATGTGAAGATGTGATCAGGGCGTGCAATTTGGCTGAACCTGCTCATGCAGAGTTTTGCAGGGTAACAAACACTGGTCACACACACACATACTGGTCACACACACACACTCACACACACTTGAGTGCTTGCCTTGAGCCTGGTGCCCCGGCGCGACTGTACTTGTTCCTCAGGTTCCAAGGGGGGCTGCCCTGGTCCGCGCTGGCGGGCTCCTTTTCTAGTGGCGCCGCTCTCCTCCTGAAGTGTGGCGAGTATGATGGCGTAGGGATGAAAGAAAGGTGTGATACAGGGTTGCGATTCTTCCTCAGGCTCAAATCGGAGCCTGCCCTGGTCCGTGCGTGCCAGCCTCCTTCCTCAGTGGCGTCGCTCTGTCCTTGAAGCTTTTATGCACATATGGCAGAATGTCAACGGCAACAGACGCAGGAACAGTAGCATACATGCGCATGAATTGGACAGCATGAGGGTGGGAGGCGCAGGTTGGAAGATCTAAAATTTAATTCTAGGCTCATAGGCACTGATTCAACTATATATATTTCCACAGACTTCACAGAAGCCTCTGTGAAGCTGCAAGCAGGAGCCCTGGGTAAGCATGGGAGGAGCTGATGGATTGATGCAGTAGATGTTTGCTTGCACAGCATTCAATCCCAGAGCGACTGCATTGATGCCTGATCAACCATCTATTGGCAAGGTGTGACGACCTGTCAGCCATAATACGTCGAACCAGGACTTCTTCGCTTCACTTTTTGAAAGAAAGAGAAAAAAATACATATGCCACATACTTCCACTTGCTTGCAGGGAACATACAAAGCACATGGCATATATCCATGAAGCCGGCCATCCTCCACGAGTGACAAAGAGGAAAAGCAGATGGTCGTTCCCATGAACAGCCACCCAATTCAGGCCTATCTGTCTCATTTAATATTTTTGACCATCACCTAGCGACACGTGCACCACACTAAGACCTGAAGGGTGCACGAGATAGCTGATCTATTGCTCTTTAAAAGGATGTACCAGCAGGGTAAAGCGAGGTACAGCAGGTGGATGGAGAAGAATAACACACTCACAGACACACCAGCCACACGAGCGTACACACACTCTTTTGCTCCTCCACACCCCAAAGCACCTTGAAGTACGTAGGGCTGGCCATGTCATAGTTGAAGTTGGGTGCTGACACACCAGCCACACGAACGTACACACACTCTTTTGCTCCTCCACACTCCAAAGCACCTTGAAGTACGTAGGGCTGGCCATGTCGTAGTTGAAGTTGGGTGCTGGGATGCCCAGCTTCTGGCAGGCCTTCTCCCTTTGCTCCGCACGGCAGATACCAATCGTGGGCACGTTGTATGCGACGTACAAGGTGTCAAGGTCCATGATCGTGCATGCAAACACCATGTAGACCTGCAGCCATTGTGACGCGTGTGATGTTGCAATCACAAGTGCGACTCTGCTCCGCGTTGCTGATGCCAATCGTGGGCACGTTGTATGCGACGTACAAGGTGTCAAGGTCCATGATCGTGCATGCAAACACCATGTAAACCTGCAGCCATTGTGACACGTGCGGTGTCACAGTCATAACTGTGATCAAAGTGGGGCAGGCAAGCACGATGTACGCCTGCAGCCAACAGATACGAGGCGTCACAGTCAGGACTTCCATCGAGATGGTGCATGCGAGCACCATGAGCACTTGCAGGCAGATCTGCTGGACCTGCTGGATGATGATCTGGACACCACGGGCGATGATCAACACACCAGTGCTTGGTGCCAGGCATGGTGCATGCATGCTCTTGAGGGGGACCAGACTTTGTTTGGATGCTCGTTTGTACACACATTCTTTCGTTCATGCCCAGCTGCACACCTGGCCCATTCCCACAATACCAATAAGAGTTATCAATAACAGGTCGTATCTAATGGTAATAGTGGGTTTGGCCATACAAGAGCGCACCACTTCTGACCCCAAGGTGCTGGAACCAGCATTCCTGCTTGCCCTCAACATCTCTCTTAAGCTAAAGCACACCAGCCTTGACACTGAAGCTTGGGGGCGTAAACGAGCAAAGCTGAAAACATGGGTTTGTATGCTTCAACATAGAACGCCGACGCAGATAACAGGGGGGAAATGGAATGTCAAAAACTTTGAAGAAGGCTGATGACCTCAGAGACTTTGAGTTAAGAGTGATGCAGGCCAGTGGCTGCTATGCTAGGCCATCAAGAAGGAAAAAGTAATAGACCAGGAAACCCATACAACCGCTGCATTTGTCCAGACGTTAGGCTAGATTGGGCACTCAAAGACAACGAGGGGGCGCATTCTTCTGACAAGTGAACCACCTGAAAACCTCATGCTTGACTTGTCTGAGGACCTCAGAGCACACCTCTTGCTTTTCTGGTCACAGCACAAATCGCATTCCAACTGTAATGCACATAGCCTGATCCCAAAGAATCGCATTTCTGGTCAAACCGCATTCAAAGTGAATTGCATCCGACATGATCCCAAAGATTCACATTTTTGATCAGCACAGATCGCACTCAAAATGAATTGCATCTGACATGATCACAAAGATTCACATTTCTGGTCACAGCACAGATCGCATTCAAAATGAATTGCATCCGACATGATCGCAAAGATTCACATTTCTGGTCACATGGACACTCACAATCCATGTAATGCACACCACGAGACGACCTTGTTTGTGCGCATGGGCCTGGGCATATTCACTTGCACGCACCCTTGGCCACAGCACTCACAACACCCGCATGCAGGCACACATCCGTAGTCACGGCACCCACTGATCCTCAATCACAGCGCACACAGCACCCACTGGCAGGCACACACTTTTCAGTTGTAGCACCATGGCAACCACTTGCAGGCAACCCCTCTGATCCTCAGTCACAGCGCACACAGCACCCACTTGCAGGCACACATCCTCAGTCACAGCACCCACAGCACCCACTTGCAGGTACCCCAGCACATCTTCAGCCACAGCACCTACAACCACAGAATCACGGCAACCGCAACACCCACTCGCAGGCATCCCTCTCTTCCTTTGCCACTGCCCCAGCTCACACCCTCACGCCTGCCTGACCTTGTTCATGCGCGTGGGCTTGAGGAACTCGATGTTCACAAACTCAAACTCAAACGAGGACAGCCCCATGGGCCTGTCCTGCTGCTCCTCCTCCTGCTGCGCTTGCGCCAAGGGGTCTGGCTGCAGGCCTAAGTTGAGGGGTGCGGGGGGCTGTAAAGTGGGCTGGGGAGGTTGAGGCGGCAAGCTGCCTGTAGAGGCACGAGGCCCCTGGTAGGGCTGGAACGCGTGGTACTGCTGAGGTTGGGGTTTGAGGGGCTGCTGCTGCTGCTCCTGCTTGGGTTGTTCTTGCTTGGCCTGCGCGCCCTCCTGCTGCTCCTGCTTGTGGTCTTGCGGCGGCTGATGGGGCTGCAGTTGCGAAATCTGGAGCTGGGGGCTGTTGGGGAACTGCTGCTGCATGCCCAGGTTCAGAGGCAAACCGGGCGGCAAGCCTGCAGCGGCGATGTGTGTAGGTGTCTTTCTCACTAGTAAACAAAGCTCCGTGGGGGTAGCAAGATGATCGCTAGGAGTAGCAAAACGGGCCAAGTTTCCCACACATTCAACATTCGGAGGCAACCGCCTTGTGCACATCATTTTCAAAAGCAAGCACTCATAGCGCTGGGGCTTCCAAAGAGCCGCTGCACAACACCGACAGACCACATGCCCGTTCACGAAAGGCTACCCCTCCATGCATGCTCTGTGCACAGCCCTCAGCCACGTGACCTTTGCAAGCCTGTTGCATCCCTTTAAGCACAGCCTTCATCAGCTGTTGAGCCTTCACACGCATGCACTTTGCCAGCGCAGCGCTTAAGAGAGCCATGCCTCACCGTGAAGCATGCTAGCACGAGCACAGCCACGCATGCTAGGAGCATGGCCTCCGCAACGCCATGCTCACCTCATCATGCATGCTAGCAAGAGCTCAGCCACGTGTGCTATGAACAAAGCCGCGCATGCTAGAAGCATCGCCCCCTCAAAACTGCGCCTCACCTCATCATGCATGCTATGAACAGAGCTGCGCATGCTAGGAGCATCGCTGTTGGGGAGTTGCTCCTAGCTGCAATGCATGCAATGCTATGAGCAACACCCCTTGAGAGCCATGGGCCTCACAGCTGCCCCTGGTGCCTCAAATCAATGACACGCAAATGGGGATGGCATTGCTACTGAGCGACGGCAAGCAAACACGTCCTCCTACACAGTGCTTGCGCTCAATGCTCTCCAGTCCAGTCGCACACATGTGGCCCTTTTTCCTAACTTATGTAGGGAGCATTCATGGATGGATGGATGGATGGATGTCTACATTGCGCTGTCATCTCTTCTGTACTGTTCCAGTCTTGACACGCACTTGGATTGAATGGCTGGAATCCAGGGGCGAAGCCTTGGGACATGGTTGGGAAGCCCTGGGGAGGAAAGCCCTGCTGCAAGTATCCCGGATGCGAAGGGGGGAAGTGTGGGAAGGCCTGGCCCATGCCCTAGGTGTCACCAGTGGGACAAAGTAGAGACACTCAGCAAGTGTTTGCAGCATTTGCTAGTGACGGCTGCTGCTTTAACAGAGATGCTGCAATGGTTTATACCCTTGGCGTCACCAGCAGGACAAAGTACAGGCACTCAGCAAGTGTCACCAAAAGTGTTAGCAGCAGCCGTTGGCTCGACCGAATTGCTGCAATGGCCCTTGCCCTAGGCATCACCAGCGGGACAAAGTGTAGGCACCTATAGCAAAAGTTCCCACAACTGTCAGTGGCAGCGCTGGCTCAATGAGCACTTCTGCAATCACGGCACACCACGGCTCTTGTTTCTGTTTTTTCTGCAGGTGCGCGGACAGTGGCCTTTCAAAAGTCAAACTCTGGAGCATCTGTGCCAATGTTGTCTGCGCTTTGTGCGGTGTGCCTGTGCTTGCATTGTGGGGCTCCTTCACAACCACTGCCCAGTAGAGGCCCCTTGCGCAAGGCGTAGGCCTATTCTACAGGCATGCTTTCAGGCCAAAGCGCTCCTTTGACTGTGTTGCTTGATTTGCGGCCTACACGTGGCGACTTGCCATTTGGGCCGAATAAATCACGGAGCTGCACCGCTTGGGATGCAGGCCCACTCACCTGAGGAGGGGGGTTGAAGCCTGGCTGGAAGCCAGGAAATGGCATGCTAAAGCTGGGAGGGAAAGGCGCGGAGAGGCTCAGCTGGGGGGACATTGTACCCCCCCCTGTGTCCCCCCTCCCCATGTGCGCAGCCATCTGCTGCATCAGCAGCTGCTCCATGTACTTGCCATGGTCCTGGCCGGCGGCTGGGGATTGCTCTGGCCTGCCCCACCACTGCTGCCCCGATGGGGGCACGCCCTGTGTAGGCATACATGCGTGTGAGTGTGTGTGTGTGTGTGTGTGTGTGTGAAGTGTGTGCACACGTGAGCACACCCAAGTAAAACAATTGTATGGTCCGAGGTTTTAGCTGCATGGAGCATGCACACACCTTCGGTCCCATGAGTGCGTGCTTGCATGTACAAACGATGAAAGCCCCCAACACAGGTTTGCAGACGTGCTGTATCCAAGCCTTGGCAAGAAGCAGACCAATGACCAAATGCATCCAGCAGGGCAGCTTTGAACCTGCACATGCACTCACCCCAGTGGGCGCATGGCTAGCCGGGGCTCCAAAGCAGCACCCGCACACATCATACCCACAACCATACTTGCATATTCACCTGCATACTTGCATAATCACCATCCCAGCACCTCTAAGCCCTGTCCTCCTCCCCGCTCCCACACACAGGCGTGGGGCTGGCCTCCATCTGGCTAGACCCTCAGTGTGTCAGCAGAGACAGCTAGGGGTCCAAAACGGCCAGGGCTTACAACCTCATTTACACCCCCCAGCCCCCTGAATACATGCGTTTGTGCACACTCACCCCCAAGGGCGCAGGGCTGGCCTCCATCTGGCCCGACTCCTGATGCGTCAGCGGAGACATTGTGGGTGCTGCCCGACTGGATGCACTCCTACCCTTCCGGATTCCATTGCCGTTGCGCTGCGCGCCGCCTCCGGGCGCGTGTGCCTCAAAATGGTGGGCGATGTTGGTGGTGCCCTTGAGCTCAGTGATGGGCCGCTGCGTGTGCATCGAATGGTGCCCTTGCAATTAGCGATGGTGCTCAGTGATAGTGCTCAGTGATCGAGCCCTTGGGCTCAGTGGTGGGTCACTGCGTGTGCATCGAACGGTGCCCTTGCAATTAGCGATGGTGCTCAGTGATAGTGCTCAGTGATCGAGCCCTTGGGCTCAGTGGTGGGTCACTGCATGTGCATTGAATGGTGCCAATGAGCTCATTGGTGGGCTGCTGCGTGTGCATTGGATTAGTGCCAGGGACAGAAAACTTATTGGGGGATGCATGAGCGCATTTGTTTGGGAAGAGGACATAGGATGTCAACAGAGAACCGTTCGGCATTGATCTGGCACAGGGAAATGGCTCCCTACAACAACAAAACAAAATCGGTGCGCCCAAGAGCATGAAGCGCCTGCAACTTCATGTGCTTCATGTTATCCACCCATGACAAGACTTGCTCAAAGGCACACGAAAAAGACATGCGGACACTCACAGCTTCATGCATATCCTCCGGGCTCCAAGTCAACATGTTGTCCTTGTCTTGCTGGGTGATAAGGCTTGCACGCAGGGTTAAGGGAAACGACAAAGGGCCCCGATGCTGCACATCCACACGCACCCGGAACGGGGGGTTCAACCGCCTGCATCACCAGCAATCGCAACGGCTTTGTGGGTAACTCAGTGTACAACCCAGGCGTGTGCCTGGGTCTCGAAATGTCTTCTTTACCCATGGCTTCCATCCCCCATATGCCTGGCCTATTTTCAAGCTGAGGAAACAAGACAAACAGTAAACACTGTCTTGTGCGTCACTTGCCATTTGGGCTACAGGTCACAGTGTACAAAGGCAACAGGCCTTCACCGAGGACACAGGTCAAATATGTCTGACTGCTTGCCTGTTCATACAGGATCTTATGAGTCATCCGCCATTCACAGCACTCAACTTCACGTGTTATCCACGTGCTATCCACCCCAGACAGCAAGGAGAAGATACAATAAGGAGGCACAGGGGAAGAGGCTGGAGACCTTGTTCACAACTGTCGCAGGTTCGACTGCCATTTCTGCGAGCCCACTCCTCTGCAAAACTCCCGACTAAAGCTCTTCAGTTTCCAACCTCAGGACTGCGCCATCCGACTCGGTTATACTCTAACTTAGAGGAAGAGGCATACGGAGGAGCAACTCAGTAAGGCGCAGGCTGCAGCAAGATCTGGGGAGGGAGACCCTTTACATGGTGTCTTGAGCACCTGAAATGAAGATTGAAGTAGTGCACCCTTTACGCACAGCTCTCATCTACACCTTCATATCATCCCATCCCACATACCTGTCCTGCTTCACGGGCATTGCAAACTCTGCAGGTGCTTCCACGATTTGCATGGACACTGCCTCAGGCATGCATGGCGAGTATAGTGCTGGGTGGTGGTCTGAGGTTCCCATACACTCATGGTTACGCCTGCTGGTGCCCAGGTCCCAGCCTGTGTTGGACACTTGCGCCTCTGAGAAGCGCTTGTATCGCACATACTGGGTCTGCAGCCGTTCCAGCCCTGCATGGTGTCCAGGGAATGAGTGTGGGTAGGGTGAGGTTCCTGAATGACTGTAGCCACCTGTCCCTTGGGTTTGACTGCTTGAGGACCAGTGCACATACTGTGAGATGGCACACCAGTTGAGCTTTGGCAAGCAAAGGGGGCATAGACCACTCTAAAAGTTCCACAGAGCCAACAACATAAGCCCATGAGCTTATATATGTACATTGCTCGAGCCTGCATTGTAGCCACCACAAGGAAGGAGCAGCCCAGAATGATCATTCTGCCTTTACTGAGCAAGCGCATGCGTGCAAGCATGCGCGCAGTTGGCCCAGGCTCAAAACAAGGTGAGTCAGCCTTGCTGCTGTTGCTCAGTAGAGGGAAGGGGGGGCATGGAAACAGATTTTTTTGAGTTCCAGTGGCTGGGTGGGAATTCGTTGCTTGCGGGTGTGAAGCGCTCCTCCGACCCTTGTCTCCTTTCACGCTGGGGAGTGGCTAGAAGACAGAGTCTGAAGGGCAAGGCATTGAGGCGGGTTGTGCGTGCGTGTGCGACACAAAACTTCTTGCACACAGCGCGACCACGGTGTGAATTCCGCACCAGGCACCAGCTCCGCCCGTAGTACAGGGTGCAGAGAAAATATGAGCGTGCTAAATTGGTTGGTGCATGTGCGGCAGAAGCAGCTCAGGGGGTCTGAAATTCCCAACCCCATGGTGAAGTGCACGGCGCGAAGATGCACGGAGGCACAGATGGTGATTGAGCACTCTGCTGCTGCGTGTTCGTGAATATGTCTTTGAGGCCTTCATTGAAGGGCACAGTGGCAAGAGCAGCTACGGCACCGAGCGAGCCTCGTGCTATTGCGAGAGATGGGAACACACTTTGCTGCAGGGGGTCCTCCTGACAATCACCTGGCATGCCCTCCCTTGCTGCGACTGCGTCCATGAACTCCTGCGACTGCGCATAGTGCGGCACGCCTCCATGCTGGCTCGGCATCGGGCTCAAGCACTTGGTCAATCACCTCGCTTTCGTAAGACACGCATCTCCGCATGCTAACTCATCGTGGGAGATTTGTGAATTAATCGTGTGCTTGCCCAGCGAAATGCTGGGTTTCAGAACGGGAACAGGGAAAAGACAGCTTGCTAGGAGAGACGCTGGAGAGAATCTACCGACTGGTCCAACCGGGAATAGTGATTCAAAGGAAACATTTAAATGTTGCGGAAGGTCAAGGCGGACCTCCCTTGGTTTTCTTCATTTCGGCTTCCTCCTGAACGAGAGCCTCTCGTGCAAGAAAATGAACTATATATATGTATTGATTAATTAATGTCTCTTTCACTTCTCCTTTACTACTGCGTCGAATAACTCTAGCTGTCTCTCATACCAGAACGGTGAGATTACACACAGGCAGCAAAAAATAAAAACAAAACGTTAAAATATAAAATATATACTGCGAAGAAAAAAGTTTATTCTTTGTAGCACTATCACTCCTTGCAAAAAATGCGGAGAGCACTGAGGCAGCTCCTCTCGGTCCCCTTGTCCTCTCAAGCAGCAGAGGCAGCTGGATTTTCTGGAAGAATTCAGGTATGGCTGCCTGGTGATGTACTTATGCTTCGCTAAGCTAATACAGACAGGTTTGTTGTAGGGAATGGCTAGGTAATCAGCACACCGACCTGCACTTCCTTCGCACAGGAAGCTCCTAAAGCCCTCCATGGCTTTGCATCTCAAACATGGGGGACGTGGTTGCCAGATGATGCCTCTGAAAACAAGCACCAACACACCCAGAGCAGGCTTGCCCAGAGTCCTGTCACGCACCTGCCTTTGGGTCCGCGCACCCGTGCCATGATGCGTAGCCAATCCTGCTTTCAAACCTTTGGACCACAAGGTGAATACAGAGGAATGTCTCCACAGCTCCTTCCCATACTTCTTGGGCTTGTATGTGACACCCTGGGCTTTTTTTCAGACCCTTGCAAGCCTTATTCGCGAGGTGTCAAACACCAACGTCAGGCTGAGCAGAATCCTGCTCGTAGCTACTGCAAAAACGTGCTGGTTTGCATGCATGTGTGTGTAAATGAGTATCCCAGGTACGCACACTCATGTTTAGTTGTGTGCATGCGCGAATGCACCTTCACATGAAGCCATGCTGCATGCAAAAAATTGCTCTCTGTTCTGCTAATACATGCGTGTAGGAATACCTCGTTATGTATGCAAAGAACCTGCATCTTCCCTGTGGGCTTATGCTATCTTTTAAGAGATTAGTTCTCTCACACATACACACAGAGGGTCTTCATTATTGCACGCTGCTCCCTGCGGGCATTGTTGTTAGATAAATTCCTCTTTGGCTTGTTCTCCTGATGCTGGGTGCTTGTTTGTGAACATGCTCACGAATTGTTTATGTATTTGTGTGCAGGCCAAATCCGCAGCATGTTCATTCAAACACAAAACACCCCGAATCCACAGAGCCAAATGTTTCTGCCCGGGAGGACAGTCATGGAGGTGAGTTTGATTGGCTCCCTGCTCAGGCTGTGGTTTGTTCTTGTGTGTGATATGCTGGTTTGCCTGAACGAGCATTGCAACCTCTCTGCCTACTGTTGGTGGGAGCTTCAGGTGCTCAACAAAGTGTAGGCCTGTGCCTCCACAACTACAAGTAATGACGAGTGCTGTCGGCATTGCATCTTCTGCTTGTTGCTCAACCAACAATTCCAAAAAGGAACCATGATGCTGGTCAACTTTTCTGTCCCACCACAAACTATGTCAGAACGCGCAGTGCCCCTTAAAGGTTGAAAACATGTGATTACGTACAAAACCACCTGGTGGATTTAAGTTGTTTGGGAGAGAATGATGTGCTCTGAGGAAAATGGTGCTTGCGTGACTCTAGCACGCTCGCCTATTTTTATCTGCATAGCACCCTAGGTTCTCCACAGCACCCATGTGCTGTGCCAGCATGTCCTTAGATGACCATGTATTTTGAACCTGGTGATGAATCTCTCTGCAATGTTCACGGCTGTGCCCCAATTATGCTCTTCTGCAATCGTGCTTGCAGAGTGGGGTGATGTCTTTTTCGAGTGCGCGCGAAGCCATGGCCTCCCCTCTGGCAAAGCGTATCTTCGGCATTGATGGCGTGACGGGTGTGTTTTTTGGTGCGGACTTCATCACCGTCACCAAGAAGGTGCGTTCAGCTTTGCCTGTTTTTCCTGGCAAAGCCCCATCATGCAGCACAGCCCCCTTGATGTCATGCTCCATCTTTTCGCCGCGGCTGAAAAGTTCAGTGACCATGCGTGCAGCTGGTAAAGCTTGGAAGCAAGTAGGGACTCCACATTTTGAATTTGCTCTGGCTTGCCCAACCAGGCCCCCAAAATACTTTGCAGTGAACTCTCGTTTTGTCAGCGCGCTTCTTGTGCGCAGCTGTTGAGGTTTTCGCAGGTATGTGTGCAGATCTATGTACATTCCTCTCTCTGTCTATAGTTGCTGGGTCTGTCGTCAGATGGTGGATACGCAATGTCTTTCTAATGCTGGATTTCTGTAACCTTGTTTCCGCTGTTTATTGTATGAGCCGATTTGTTTGCAATTGCTGAGTGCATGCCATGATGGAAAGGAGGTTGACAAATTGGACACGCTAAGGACGGTGTATGGGTCAGGCTAGTCTGTCCCTGAGTAGATTGGGAGTCGGAAAGTGAATCAAATAATTGTGATTTGAATAAGATACTGATGTTGCATGAAACAATGAAACGATTGTGTGTATCTTGGTATGCCAACCTCTGCTGAACAAAAAGGAAGTCTTGCACAACGCAGCACTGTGCGTGCTCCCTTTTTTGGGACGCTTGAGAAATATCATCCATACCCTTCTTGAATGGCCTGCAAGATGCATCTCCTGCCATGAGTTATGGCTCGCATCAGAAAGCGATCAGGGAACGTATATTGCCCAGGGCCATCCTCATGCATAGAACGCAACTGCTCTCATGGTTGGCTGGCAAAATAGCAAAAGCAAAACGTGAGCGCGCACACACACATACACACACACACACACACACACACACACACACACACACACACACACAGGAGGAGGTGCCATGGGCGGCGCTGAAGCCTTTGGTGTTTGCGGCAGTCATGGACCACTACTCCTCAGGGGAGCCACTTCTGGAAGACAAAGAGATGCAAGCGCGCTCCGATACTGCAATCCATGAGGATGATGACGAGGTGTGTGTGGGTGTCGGTGGTGAGGAGACGCATGTTTGAGAGTGGTAACTTAGGAT
Organism: Dunaliella primolecta; assembly: GCA_914767535.2. Classification (NCBI taxonomy): domain Eukaryota; kingdom Viridiplantae; phylum Chlorophyta; class Chlorophyceae; order Chlamydomonadales; family Dunaliellaceae; genus Dunaliella; species Dunaliella primolecta. The sequence goes on from OU611752.1 coordinate 16,373,697, forward strand.
GGGATTCATGATCAGATGTGAGGTGGAGAATGATGATGAGGTGTGTGTGAGTGTGTGTGATTGTGTAGGTGTTGGTTCATGGGTATGGGTCTGGATGTGTGAGGAGCCGTAAAAAGGCTTTTCAATCAAGCAAAACCTGGAAAGAAGGGACGAGCAAGTACATTCACATTCTTTGAGAAGAGTCTTGCGTTTTATGGATTCGCGTGGACGAGCAGAAAGTAGTAAAGCTTTTTCTACATGTAGCATCCAAACAGTGGGGATACGATGTGCAGGAGAAGAAAAGGTTGGTGCAAAGGTGAAAAACGACCAGAGGAAGTGGCCAGGAGAAGTTGAGACACAGAGTTCGCATGTCACACATCCTGCAAGCTGCAAGAATTTGAGTCATGTACTGAGTCATATGAGCGCAGAAAGTGTAAGTCCTGTGAGAAAGGCAAAAGTCTGGGACCAGTTCAACCATGAAATGTAATAGATATATTTGATTTGCAAGAGCCACAGTATGACTGAACAGGTGAGAAGCTCGCTTTGTCAGGAGGATGCTAAAATGTGTGGGCAACTGGACGCTCGCGAGCCTCAACAATAAAGCAAGGAGCATGCTTTGCGCCTGAGCACAAACATGTTCGACCACACTCCTTAAGAGATTCGGGAGACATGCGTCTGCTCCATCAGTCAGAGGCTTTTGCAGAGCAAAAAAGCAATTGGCTTAAGGAGAATGTCGGTGTATGTCAGGGGGATGGTATTGGGCTTTCGGTTTGGATCAGGATGGATCAATTCTAGAATTCAGAATTTTTCTAGACTTCAAATTTTGAATTATTGGCGAATTTTAAATTGTCGATGCATAGATTTTCATGCCCTCCGCAAAAAGGGAAAGAAGACCCCACAGGCACCCCCAGACATACCCCATCTCTCCGGTGACATGCTCCCCCTCAAGATCTTTTATTTTTCCCCATTTCAATGTTTATATAGCCTGGGGGGAAGGGGGAAAGAGGGAGGGGTGGTTGGGGGTAGTTGCTACCCCCTTCCCAGCCCCTCGCCTAGGGGGCAAACATGCGTTCGCTTAATTCGTTTAATCTTGAATTTTTTAGCATTATTAGCGAATTTATTTTGTCAAACCTGCGAATTGATCAACCCTGGTTTGGATTAAGAAACATAGAGAAATTGGAATATTTGGTTTGGGTTGCCTGGATCCTTGTAGAACTTACGTTTGAAGAATGGGGACTTGAGCAGTACATGGAAAGTCTGTAGCTCCGCAGACAGTTCCCCTTCCCTAGTGAGGCTCTTAATTGCATCTCTTCGCAGAAAAACTCCGTACTAGTAGTATCGCTGATCTCTTGAAAACAGAGTTGAGCATTGTAAGAAAATTAAGAAGAGCCATTTAGAGGCCTATTAACGTAAATTATTTTTCACCCATCCCCACGTATCAAATAAGAAGAAGCATGCTAGGTCAAAGCGAAGGCGCTGTTGTCAATTGAATTGAGTGTTTGGGTTGAGAGGGTGGATTTATTGGGGTTAAATGGACCGTAGTTTGAAAGTGTCAACGCTAAGGTCAGATGGCAAAAGAATTGAACTCATTTTAGGAAGCTAGTGTGTGTTGGTCCACACGTGGTCTGGATATGATATGAGGAGCTGCAATGGACCCACAACAGGGCTTCTTCAATGTCGAGCGGCAGGAAGTCTCAATTTATTTGTACACTCATACTTAGGGTTGCCCAGCTCTGTGTCAGAATCCCAAATACGTAAAAAATACCGTACTCATAACATGTAATGCCCGTTTCCTGAAGGACTCAGAAAATGGAAAGTTGCCCTAATGAAACCATAGAGGGTCAATCTGAAGCTCTTGAAAATTACATGATGCTCACAAAATATGGTGCTCAACGGAATCACAGAGGGCAAGGGCAGATAGATAAGCACATGTGTGCGCATTCACACGCGTGCATGCACGCACAAACACACACACGCACACATGCTGGATGCTTGGATGTGTACACACGCACACATGCACATGCATGCATGCATGCATGCACACAATGATACGCTCACACCCTCTCATGCATGCATGTGCGCGCGCACACATCCAAGCGCCCTTGTGCAAACACCAATACACACCCATCACACGTGCTCACACCCATGCGTGCATGCATGAGCATATTTACTGGTGTGTGCATGCATGTTCCCCCTCGCAGCGCTCCCCTCCACCCTGGCATGCACACAACAGCTGCCGTGCCAGTCCAGGGCTGAGCCTCCTGCTGTGCAGTGCCAGTCCAGGGCTGAGCCCCCTGCTGTGCAGTGCCAGTCCAGGGCTGAGCCCCCTGCTGTGCAGTGCCAGTCCAGGGCTGAGCCTCCTGCTGTGCAGTGCCAGTCCAGGGCTGAGCCCCCTGCTGTGCAGTGCCAGTCCAGGGCTGAGCCTCCTGCTGTGCAGTGCCAGTCCAGGGCTGAGCCCCCTGCTGTGCAGTGCCAGTCCAGGGCTGAGCCCCCTGCTGTGCAGTGCCAGTCCAGGGCTGAGCCTCCTGCTGTGCAGTGCCAGTCCAGGGCTGAGCCCCCTGCTGTGCAGTGCCAGTCCAGGGCTGAGCCTCCTGCTGTGCAGTGCCAGTCCAGGGCTGAGCCCCCTGCTGTGCAGTGCCAGTCCAGGGCTGAGCCCCCTGCTGTGCAGTGCCAGTCCAGGGCTGAGCCCCCTGCTGTGCAGTGCCAGTCCAGGGCTGAGCCCCCTGCTGTGCAGTGCCAGTCCAGGGCTGAGCCCCCTGCTGTGCAGTGCCAGTCCAGGGCTGAGCCTCCTGCTGTGCAGTGCCAGTCCAGGGCTGAGCCCCCTGCTGTGCAGTGCCAGTCCAGGGCTGAGCCTCCTGCTGTGCAGTGCCAGTCCAGGGCTGAGCCCCCTGCTGTGCAGTGCCAGTCCAGGGCTGAGCCCCCTGCTGTGCAGTGCCAGTCCAGGGCTGAGCCTCCTGCTGTGCAGTGCCAGTCCAGGGCTGAGCCCCCTGCTGTGCAGTGCCAGTCCAGGGCTGAGCCTCCTGCTGTGCAGTGCCAGTCCAGGGCTGAGCCCCCTGCTGTGCAGTGCCAGTCCAGGGCTGAGCCCCCTGCTGTGCAGTGCCAGTCCAGGGCTGAGCCTCCTGCTGTGCAGTGCCAGTCCAGGGCTGAGCCCCCTGCTGTGCAGTGCCAGTCCAGGGCTGAGCCTCCTGCTGTGCAGTGCCAGTCCAGGGCTGAGCCCCCTGCTGTGCAGTGCCAGTCCAGGGCTGAGCCCCCTGCTGTGCAGTGCCAGTCCAGGGCTGAGCCCCCTGCTGTGCAGTGCCAGTCCAGGGCTGAGCCCCCTGCTGTGCAGTGCCAGTCCAGGGCTGAGCCCCCTGCTGTGCAGTGCCAGTCCAGGGCTGAGCCTCCTGCTGTGCAGTGCCAGTCCAGGGCTGAGCCCCCTGCTGTGCAGTGCCAGTCCAGGGCTGAGCCTCCTGCTGTGCAGTGCCAGTCCAGGGCTGAGCCCCCTGCTGTGCAGTGCCAGTCCAGGGCTGAGCCCCCTGCTGTGCAGTGCCAGTCCAGGGCTGAGCCTCCTGCTGTGCAGTGCCAGTCCAGGGCTGAGCCCCCTGCTGTGCAGTGCCAGTCCAGGGCTGAGCCCCCTGCTGTGCAGTGCCAGTCCAGGGCTGAGCCCCCTGCTGTGCAGTGCCAGTCCAGGGCTGAGCCCCCTGCTGTGCAGTGCCAGTCCAGGGCTGAGCCCCCTGCTGTGCAGTGCCAGTCCAGGGCTGAGCCCCCTGCTGTGCAGTGCCAGTCCAGGGCTGAGCCTCCTGCTGTGCAGTGCCAGTCCAGGGCTGAGCCTCCTGCTGTGCAGTGCCAGTCCAGGGCTGAGCCCCCTGCTGTGCAGTGCCAGTCCAGGGCTGAGCCCCCTGCTGTGCAGTGCCAGTCCAGGGCTGAGCCTCCTGCTGTGCAGTGCCAGTCCAGGGCTGAGCCCCCTGCTGTGCAGTGCCAGTCCAGGGCTGAGCCTCCTGCTGTGCAGTGCCAGTCCAGGGCTGAGCCCCCTGCTGTGCAGTGCCAGTCCAGGGCTGAGCCCCCTGCTGTGCAGTGCCAGTCCAGGGCTGAGCCTCCTGCTGTGCAGTGCCAGTCCAGGGCTGAGCCCCCTGCTGTGCAGTGCCAGTCCAGGGCTGAGCCTCCTGCTGTGCAGTGCCAGTCCAGGGCTGAGCCCCCTGCTGTGCAGTGCCAGTCCAGGGCTGAGCCCCCTGCTGTGCAGTGCCAGTCCAGGGCTGAGCCCCCTGCTGTGCAGTGCCAGTCCAGGGCTGAGCCCCCTGCTGTGCAGTGCCAGTCCAGGGCTGAGCCTCCTGCTGTGCAGTGCCAGTCCAGGGCTGAGCCCCCTGCTGTGCAGTGCCAGTCCAGGGCTGAGCCCCCTGCTGTGCAGTGCCAGTCCAGGGCTGAGCCTCCTGCTGTGCAGTGCCAGTCCAGGGCTGAGCCCCCTGCTGTGCAGTGCCAGTCCAGGGCTGAGCCTCCTGCTGTGCAGTGCCAGTCCAGGGCTGAGCCCCCTGCTGTGCAGTGCCAGTCCAGGGCTGAGCCCCCTGCTGTGCAGTGCCAGTCCAGGGCTGAGCCTCCTGCTGTGCAGTGCCAGTCCAGGGCTGAGCCCCCTGCTGTGCAGTGCCAGTCCAGGGCTGAGCCTCCTGCTGTGCAGTGCCAGTCCAGGGCTGAGCCCCCTGCTGTGCAGTGCCAGTCCAGGGCTGAGCCTCCTGCTGTGCAGTGCCAGTCCAGGGCTGAGCCCCCTGCTGTGCAGTGCCAGTCCAGGGCTGAGCCCCCTGCTGTGCAGTGCCAGTCCAGGGCTGAGCCCCCTGCTGTGCAGTGCCAGTCCAGGGCTGAGCCCCCTGCTGTGCAGTGCCAGTCCAGGGCTGAGCCCCCTGCTGTGCAGTGCCAGTCCAGGGCTGAGCCCCCTGCTGTGCAGTGCCAGTCCAGGGCTGAGCCCCCTGCTGTGCAGTGCCAGTCCAGGGCTGAGCCCCCTGCTGTGCAGTGCCAGTCCAGGGCTGAGCCCCCTGCTGTGCAGTGCCAGTCCAGGGCTGAGCCCCCTGCTGTGCAGTGCCAGTCCAGGGCTGAGCCCCCTGCTGTGCAGTGCCAGTCTAGGGCTGAGCCCCCTGCTGTACAGTGCCAGTCCAGGGCTGAGCCTCCTGCTGCATTTGATGATGCTGACCCCACATCCTGAGAGAGGGCTCCACTTGTGGAGCTGCCCATGCTCCCCCTGTGGCTGCAGTCTAAATTACCATCAGAGGCAGTCGATGCAAAACGGTTTTTTGCCGCATAATGCGAAGAAAATACGCGTTAATCTCCGTATATACGGAGTCATGCAGAATACGGCTACAGGGGGGGTTCTGTATTTTACCCATATTTCCTGCGTATGATATACACCCCCAGAACTGGCCAACCCTGCTCATGCTGTATACACAGGTTGTGGCCATGATTAAGGAGCTGCTGGAGACCCGCATCAGGCCTGCAGTGGCTGAGGATGGGGGGGATATCACCTTCAAAGAGTTTGATGTCGACTCTGGCGTCGTCATGGTCAAGTTATCGGTGGGTGCACCCTCAGAGAGCCCTGGTTGATTGTGCACTCAGGCAGTAACAGTGCCAGCACCGTGATAAGCATCCTTGGATGTATAGCTTGCCTGAGTGGCATATTTCATTGCAAATGAATTTCAGGTAGAAATAATGTTAAAATTGAAGGGACCAACTAGGGGTGTCAAAGTGTCAAACAGAGCCCCGAGTTATGCCCTCCTCTTAAGGCACTGTTTGCTATGGATGATGAGCAGGAGAAAAAGTTGTATTTTCTTCGATCATCTTCGATTTCCAGGGGGAGCTGTTGGACTAAGGGGGAGCTGTATGAAACTTGCTTGACTTCATAGATTGATGATTTTTTGATTGGAACTTTGTCTTTGAACCCCACATGAATTTTGTTAGGTGGAAGTGCACATCTCTGTTTTGAAGCAGCGCTAAGTCACCAGTGAGCACCAGGCAAAGCTGGTCTAGCTGAGTGTCATGGATGGAAAGGCTGTGAGTGATGCAGCAGGAATGCCATGCTCAATGATTGAGGAGCGCCTTGACCGCTGTGCTCTTCATGCAGGAATGCTTTTGGCCTGTTGATCAATGACTGGCTCTGCGTTACGTGCACACAGATTCTGATGTAACCCTCTTGCTACCAAATCAAACACTGGAAGGCTTGTTTAACCCAGGCCGAAGCTTTTGTCATTTTTTCACAGCTGAACCCAAGGAACGCCTACTTTTGGTCAAGGATTGTGTCACCATGCAAATGTAGGGCCTTTGTAGTGGCTGCTCTTTGCTATCACTTTCTGTAGAGCAGCGTCTCAAACATGCTCTCGCACTACATCCCAGAAGTGAGGGATCCTGAATGCTGCAATTGCAGGGCTCATGCAGCGGCTGCCCTTCCTCCACCGTCACCTTGAAGAGCGGCATCGAGAACATGCTCATGCACTACATCCCAGAAGTGAAGGGCGTGATGGAGGTGGGTGTCTTAGTGGGCATTTAGTTTAGGGGGCACGGATGGGCTCTCACGCACTTTTTAGTCTTAGTTTCAATGTTGTTTGCGCGCCAAGGATAATGCCCTAGCTGCATTCCCCTGTGCCCAGGCACATCCGTTTGTACTGTGCTTGCTTGTCCAGACCCCCCCCTGCTAAGGCAGAGCAGAAGAACCTCATCGTGGTCTCATGAAGGATCTCATTTGTTGTCCGTGCTTGCTTGTCTTGGACTCCCCTTGATGAGACAGAGGAGGAGGGTGTCATTTTGTTCGCATTGAAGCCTCACAGGGGCTCTTCTTTGACTGTGCTTGCTTGTTCAGGCGCCCCCTGATGAGACAGAGCAGGAGGGTCTGAAGGAGTTCCAGAAGCTTGACTCACAGTTGGTGGGTTTTTGAAGGCATATGCCTGAACACATAAGAAGAAAAGAACTGTGCCTGGCTGTGCCCGTATGCCTATGCCTATTCAAGCACACCCAAGAGAGGAAAAGAGATTAGTTACACGACAAGCCAGTGGCCAGAAGCGTCCATTCAGGAAAGGACTGTGGTGGGGAAAACCACCACAAGATGCCACTTACTTTACGGGAATCTATCTATCAGGCTGTGTGGTCTAGGTCGTCCCCACAAACGGCACTTCCCAACCAGCCTCAAAAACGTTGAGTGGGACAGACTAATAAGACATGTAATCCTCACAAGGTCATCTCTGCTACTTCCTTCAAGCCTGAGCCGAATGCATGGAGGCAGCCTAGGCCTCAAGTGTTGCATAGCAGAGCTAGGTATTGCTACATTGCAGGACTCACAGCAGTGTGGGCAAGCCAACGGATGCGGCAGCCAATTGCACAGTGCCTTTGGTGTGATTGCATACTGCTGCAGTGCCTTGTATTTGCATGTGAAGATGGAATCGTTGTTGTTTTGGGAAATGCAAGTGCTCTGGAGGCTGCATTGCTTATATGGGCGCAAGGGTCATCTGGTCGGTCAAGAAAGGAGAAGAAGAAAACCCGTATGGTCTGAGGGAGTTCTCCCTACGTCATTTATGGAAAAAAGACAGCTTGATCACCAAGGCTACCTGAGTTGGTCCATCTCGTCGGTGTGGACCTTCGTCAGCTGGACTCGTTGACTCTTTCTCCATCCTGCTGCTTTCTCATGGAATCCAAAGCCAAAAGCAGTGTCCAATGGTTCATCCTTTGGCTTGCACGTGTGCGTTGTATGCTCAGGAGGGAGGCAAGGAAGGATCTGGAGCGGAGAAGCCTGCTGCCCATCCAATGGCGCAGCATCTGTCCAATTAATGGGCTCTGTATTATGTAAGATGGAGATTACGTGCACCTCTTTCTTTTGTTCTTGCTGGTTCTTCCTTGAAATTTGATGTTAACCAGCCTGCCCAAGAAGATTGCAACAAAGACCTGTTGCTCCTTTGGCAGAGCAGCTTCTTTGCCAACTCGAGTGCTGAAGAAATAGATCGCCTGTACAAGGCTGCTGCAACAGTGGTTGTCCTTGTGTATTGAACAGAGTTTCTCATGTTGCAATGCCAGGAGGCTGAGGGGGCAAGAGAACAAATGCTGTAACTGTATTGCACCCCTCAATGCCTGCTTTCTCTTTTTTTGCCATGGTGAGAGTCTACTGTGAAGAGAGTGTGCTGCAAGTTAGTTGAGTTAGTGGAACAGTGGTATTTATGCTTGTGACGACACAGCTGAGGCTGGGTTGGGAAATCAATGTTTGACTCTTAGTAACACCATCTTCCTGCTATCTCCGTGTGTAAGCTCAGTCAAGCCTGCCAAAATCTGGTCACAAGATGCCAGAGTACTGTTCTGGCTGTGTCACTTTTGCAGCCTGACATTCTGTATTTTATTGTCTGGGACACATCTGTACTTTTTGCTGAGACTACTAAGAAGGAGGGGCATTGGGGACTGCTCGTCCTCCCTGTGATGCAAACTGGAAAACTGCCCACCAAATCCTGGTCTCTGGGGTCACCAGGTTGCAGCTTTCCTGAATTAAAAAAAACGAATGAGAAGAAAAGCTATGTAAACAGGTAATGCTCCCTATCGAAGGGTGATGTGACATCAATCGAGGGAAGATTGAGAATTAGATTTACATGGGGGGACCTTCAGCCAGACTGTTCGGCTGATCGGCCTGTGACTGGTCCTCGCCAGCAAACAGAATATCCATGTGAAAAAGCTTGGTCCAACTAGAGCACAATAAGAGGTCAATTGAAGGAAGACGCACTGAGGGGTCTGGTGGTGGATGGATGTTGGAGAAAGAGAGAAAGAAACTTGCATGCATAATGATACGTGCATGAAGGAAAGGCTGCATGGCAACACACCCACCATCACAGGTCGGACCTGCAACCCCTGCGGCATGAGATGCTGCCTCTTTTGTATGTTGGTGATGCCTCAATCGTGACGTGGTCAAGTGTTTTGTTTATACATACAAGGACGAACCCCCAACCTTCCCATACACACACACACGCATGTGCGTGCACACAACACACACACACACACACACACACATACACACACGCACGCGCGCGCACAAGCATGCCTGCATGCCTTGCTTATACTAAACCCATATTAGTGCCTTTTGAACCACTTGCTTCGTCAAATGCATAAGGCCTACAGCTGTATCCTCTGGAAAATCCCCTGCCATAAGGGCTGGTATTGCCAGTGCAACAGGCCTTCATGCCCCTGTGTTTTGGGCTTTCTACTGTACTACCATGTGCAACACGGTTGAAAGCCTTTCCTCTGAGAAGAAAAAAGAAGATTCGTCAGCACACAGCCACGCTCAAGGTGACTCAGGCCCTGAGTCGGGCTGCATTACAAGGGTTACAAGGGAAAAAAGGCCTCAGTCAAGACGTTTGACTGCTAGCCTGTTCATAAATACACATGAGGTCATGAAGAAAAAAAGGAAGTTTGTTGTTATCCTGGTTTAGAAAAGTATTGATATCCTGGGAATTCACATGGTGAATGGTGCCTAGACAGGACATCCTGTGGGAAATGTGGAGGTGTAGGAAAGAGAAGTTGTGCTCAAAAAGTGAGGCATACTTTTGACGGAGAGAGCAGACCTGGGGATTGGAGCATCTGAACAACACATGTTTTTCATCTTGTATGTCATCAGAATCACAGGCTGCATTACCGTATCTGCCTACAAGGGCAGCTGAGCGGAAATACTGAGGCCTGTAACCAGACTTAGCAAAAAATGCGTAACTCATATTAGGGTTACAAGGGGGTTGGCCTACAGCCCGAAAATCTGGCTGATCGGCTGCTGGTGATACATTCTCATCCAGCATCAAAAATTGAAACCAGTTCAGACAAAAATTTTGAAAATCTGTGCGAGTCTTGATTTAGAAAAACACTGACCTCAAGATTAGTCACAACGTGAAAGCTCGCCAAGAAAGGAACAAAATCAGTGTTTGGAAGCTGGGCAAAAGTGTGTAACGGTTTAAAAAGATCAATGAACAGGTCCTTGTATTTTCTGCGCAGCTCACACAACTCATAGCAATTGCAGTAGAAAAGAACATAACTCATATGCGTAACTCATATTAACTTGGAGAGCCATGCTTGAGGCAAGTCTTTTAAAAGCCAGGGCAGCAATGTTCAAGTTGATTTGCCAAACACTCCTCATGGAGTGGGTGGCTAAGGAAAAAGGGAGCTGATGACTCTTTGGCAAGGAGGTCTCATAAAACTGATTACTTTAGCATTTACAAAATGGATTTTGCATCTTGCCAGCAATTCCAGCTGGCGCTCGGTGTTGCGCTGACTGGATGGAGGATATATCTGATCCACTAACCAAATTGGGTTGCCCTGCGAACCAAAGATTAAGGACTATATTTAACACCAGACACCAGGCATGGCATGTTCTTCATTTTCAGGGGGCTTCAGGGGAGGGGGTGCTGGGCACATGGCGGTGGAGAGCAGGAAAAATAGAGTCGAACTGTCCAGGAGCATGGCTGGCAACCCTCCAGGTCCTCATTCGCTGTTTCCTGCTTTCTCCTTGTTTAGGTCAGGGCCATTTGGTGAGACCCTTCCTAGCTTGCAAAGTGGACCTTTCCATAATGCACGCGGCCTTTTTGGCATAGATTTTGTTTTCTGTTTCTTCTTGCTTGCTTGCAAGTTTTTCCAGGGAGCATTGAGAATGATAGCAGCTCAACATCCTTCAATCCCCTGATTCAAACAATGGGCCAGCCTGGTGCTGAGCAAGGTACTGGGTTGCAGGGCCCATTGGGCAAGGTCATTGGTTTACATTTCATTACAAAGGGGATTAAGCCTTCAGCCATGAAGGTTGGCTGCTCAGCTTTCTCTTGGATACTGAAAAAACAGTCATTGGTATAGAAGATGCACACAGGAAAGAAGAAGTACCAGTGATGATGGAAACAATCGGCGAGTAAACAACAGATTGGGCAACAAATTTGGCTGTGCGCCTGACCGCAAGATGGAAGGGACCAGCCTACCAGGATGCAGGCTCTAATCAGAAGAAAAGAGACACAGGGTGCAGGACATCAAAAAGCGCAACCGGCAGGATTCGAACCTGCGCGACCGAAGTCATTAGATTTCAAGTCTAACCCAATAACCTCTCTGGCACGGTTGCTCGCATGACATCTATGGTATTCTTACTTTTATTATAACCATATCATAGACCATTTCACGGTCACGGTCACGGTCAAAAAGCAAAGTCCCTAAGCCCTTGCACTGCAAAATTTGGCATTGCCGTGGCGGTGCGCCACATCCCCAACACAATCTTCCGGGTTCCAGGACCCTTGGTGGGTAGTAGTGGCTGGCCTTGGGCTAGCCAGCTGCTCAAACAAGAGTGTGCGTGCACACCCTGCACACATTGAGTGCTTGTCTTTGCAGCTACAAGGGATGGAAATGCTGCCACGTCCTCCCTTAACGCCATCAAGCTATCCAGTGCATGAGAGGGAGCCTTCAGACCTGCACGACCATGACCACCAAATGGCCAGCATGTAAACATGCCTGCCCTAAGCCAGACTCTGGCTGAGCCCAAAGCCAAAATCGGGTCCTCGCCAGCTCCCCATCTTAGCTTGCTAAGGCTGAGAGCACCTATCCACCCCCTCTTCAACTCCAGCGGTCCTCCTGCAGCAGCAGCACGCATGGCATCTATCAAGAGTGCCACAAGGCACGTTTTTTGCTGCCTGCTCTGCATTTTGCAAGAATTTTTTCAAAATGCCCAGTTCATTTGCTGGGACAAAATCCGAAGATCACCCCTTCCTTGCTGTCGAGGAGATCGCCCAATGAGCTAGAGAAGAGGGCACAGGCATAAGTTGAAGTCATTTAGCGGGGTTGTCTGAGAGATTAAGAGCCTGGGAAGGGGGTTGGCCCTGGTATGGAGAGTGGTATTACCAGAAGCACTCTTAAGGGGTGGAGACATCTTGAGATTAGCCGTCAGTAGCTACCTGTCATTAGGGATCCTCCAGACATGTTAGCCTTTACTTTTTTGCGGTGCCTCCTGCTATCGCTCTGCCTGTGCCTTGGCCTTGCCTTTAACTTTACTGCTCTGGTGAGGAAACCACCACCAACATTCAAGCTCACAACCCAAACTGTCAACTTGTTAACGAAGAGATGAGCAACTCCTTCCGGAAAAAAACAAAGATTAAGAGATGAGCAACTCCTTCCGGAAAAAACCAAAGATTAACGAAGAGGGAACCTCAAACAACAGATTGATGTAATCAAATACCGCACAGGGACAATCTACACATAAAAGCATGCCAGTAGACTCATTAGGTCTTTCACCTCAGAAAGGTTCCCTCTTTGCGATGATATGGACCACATTGACCACATACTCCTCAGTTTTCAAACTCAACAATGAGTGGTATGCACACCAACAGGCGCCATGAAGGCCTTAGCCTTTGTGTAGAAGCCCTTAGCAAAGGCAGCTTTGGCTTGTCCCTTATTGGTATGGATTGGGATGGAGCTCAGCCACCGTCATGTTACAGAGCCCTGGTTGCGAGGAGGGCGACAGCAAGGAGGAGGTCCCCGGATCGAATCCTTGTGGCCAGGGAGGAGATAAAGATGCCCTCTATCGGTGGGAGTCAATGGGAGGCTCTTTCCTTAATGCACGCGGCCGAACGGCAAGCGTAGATCTTTTGGGGGACTTGTGAGGCGCCTCCACACAGTGTCCCCTGGTAACGCCCTCGTGTGCTGTGCAAGCACACGCCCGGACATACTCAGGAGCGGCAAAGACCTCACACATTGGCAGCGGAGTAACAGCAGTTCCATGTTGCGGCCTCTGGAGCTGGCTCACGGCGCAGGCAGGGCGCGTGCGCGAGTGCCAGGTGGAGGACATTGGCGCAGGAGTGGTCCCAGAGGTCGGCGCGGTGGAGAAGGTCTCTAGAGGTGGAGTGTCTCAGCTTGGATCTGCATAACTGCGTGCTCACCTCCCACCGCCCTGGTTGGCCCCTGTGCAAGAGGGGGGCCCATGCTGAGATGTTGGAAAGCTTGCTCTATGGCTTAGGGGTGGGTCTTGAGCTTGCTGGACAGGGCCTGCCTGACAGTCGTGTTGTAGGTCCCATGGTGGAGGCCAACTTGCTGGTGTAGACTTCCATGCCACCTCTTCCTCTTGGTCTGTGTGGTGGGGCCCTGCTTTTCAGGTGACCTTTCCTTAATGCACGCGGCCAGACTTGGCAAGCGTAGTCTTTCTTTCTTTCTTTCTATGGATGCCTGCCGTAATGAGAGACTCTTGGATCAGGGGTTACAAGTCCCAGAAAACACCTCACGAGATATTTCAGCCTGGTTTTTCCCTAATGATATTGGCTCCCCTGCCCGGCCAGGGCATGCATTTACAACACACAAGGTAAATGTGTTGTGATGATAACCCCTAGCCGATTTCAACTCCTTTACAAGGCTTTCTATTGGGCCGAGCTTGCAGGCTTGCATGAAGCCATGGCACCTGCTCCTACTAGTTTTGCATCTGAGCTGCGGGGGCTCCTTGCTCGCAAGACTATGCTAAAAACAAGTACGCTAGCAAAAAGATTAAAGAGTCCTTTTCGCAGGCCTTGCCAACACACATCCACACTGCCCTTAAAGAATGGGCCCTGGTAACTAAAAAAGATGGACTCCCCGCTGGACCACAACCCACAATACCAACACTACTGGAGCACTGACCCCAGAGACACTCTCTTTGGTGCCTATCATAACTCCCTCTCATCCAGATTTTCAGGTTTCTCTGTGTGCCATCCTATTTGCACCAAGGAAGCTATGACTCAGGCCTTACGACATGCTAAAAAGAAAAAACTACGCAGGCAGTGAAGACACTCCCTGCATCAATTAAGGAAAAGAGGATACCTAGGGCCGAGGCACCGTGTATCCCCTTCATCAAGAGAAATAAGAAAGAAGTCAATGGGGATCAGGAGGGTTACTAGCAGTAGCCGTGCCTGATCTTGGCGATGAGAGTTGAGAGAAGTCTTCTCAAGAGCGCGTCTGGTGCTAACAAGTTTATAAGCGTACTGAACAGAATGGGCATCTGTTCAGCAAGCTTCAGAGCAAGCCTGGTGACTGTATGAGTGTCAAGACCAAGCTCTTAAAGAGGCTCCAGAGTGTGGGGGGTGTAGATGACCCCTCCCACACCTAACAGAATGGTATGGAGGGTGACTTGAGCTGAGGCCCTTGAAAGATGGCTACATAGGTCGCGGTGCTGTTGCTTGGAGGCCTCAAGCTGGTTCTTGGGCTGGGTGTCTTCACAGTATCTGACCTCCACAAGATGGACGTGCCTCTGTCCTGGAAAGAGCTGACTAGGGTTGCGCGCCTTGGAAGCAGGTGGAGTGGCTGTGGCTGGCGCTGAGTGCTCCCTGTTCCCCCCGCGCCCCCCTCCACCTCTCAATGGATACCTTGAATTGGTCCTTGGCACTCTTTTCATTGGAACAACTAAAGTTGCATCAGGGCGACTAGAAGTGAGCCTTTGTTTGTCAGGGAAACAACGAGGGAAAATGTATTTGGGAAGGGTTCTATTTCTTGAGTGTTCAGGGATCTGCAGGTCCTGTAAAGCAAGGCGATCTGCGCTGCCAATGTCCATGGAGGCAAGGCCTGCCCCAAGGGGGCCTTAACTAATACCTTTAAGGAGGATTCTGCTAGCATTATTATGGCGTTCAGTTACCATGTTTGATATAGTGGAATGCTTACATCCTGAAAGAATGTAGAGGGCACTGTCAGGCTCCCCACAAAGGGGGCATTGTAGACTGGTGGAAATTTTGAAGCGTACCGCATGCTTTTGATTGAAGTGTGTACCTGCGCGGTAGTTGAAGATATTCCGTTTCATTTTGAAAGGAAGCATGGTCCAGAAGGCATTGCTGACCTTTTTATGGACTGTGGTAATTAGACTTTGGTATCTACTATGCTATCTACTCAGCCATGCTATCTACTCAGCCATTCTCAACAGTGTTTGAGTCGACACAGAGGCCGCTGCTACTTTCATGCTCCTCCCTGTATGGGGACAGCACATGATAATCCCTATCCCAAACTCATCACTGCCTACCCACATCTCTGTTGTGAACTTGGAACCATTCCTTGTACCAACCTCTGCAACAACGATCCACAATCCTCCCTCAACCAGGAAATACCCTTTCCTGAGCACTCCTTCAAATTATTGCAGTCTGGAACACAGCTGCAAGGATTCATCTAAACAATCATAACCCAGATTGGCTACAGGGCCTGGCTACAGCTGTATCAGAAGCCAAATGGAAGCTACACAGTGTTGGCAACCATTCTACTCTCAACACAATGCAAGCCGACATGCCTGGATTCAATAAGTGCCAACGGCCCCCCTCCGACAAACATCAAATGCCTCAAAATCCAACCTTTCCGCACATAGGTAATCAGGAAGAATCTTCTGTACCTAACCAATCTATTCCAATCCTCCTGCACAAAGTCTCTGACTGGGGGACATGGGCATACACTGATGGCAGCTGTCATATTCAAATTGGCAAGCAAGAATTTGGAGCAGTCGTTTACTGCCCTCTCGCTGACAGCAAAAACAATCGGTGAGCCAAACGGCGCTGGAATTACCAGCACAAAATGTTGAGCTGAATTAGCAGCAATTGCCGCAGCCATCACACATTCTTATTTACACATTGCTTCAAATAGTCTCACCTCTCTTCTTCAAATACGTAAACAACTCCTTTACCTTGAGAAGCACAAACAACATATTCAAGGGGATGTCCTTAAAATCATATCTACCCTCATTAGCAACTCACAAACCAATATTTGCTTCTACAAAGTAAAATCTCATGCTGGCATTGCTGGTAACGAATGTGCAGATGCAATTGTTAAACATCAAGCAAGCCAAGCCAATAATAATGTGGCTGATACTGGGATCCCTAGCGCAGGCCCTGGCGGAAATCCTTTTTCTCACTTTTTTTGGTTAGCCAAGGAGGAAAAAAAGAGAACAAACTGCTGGCACATCCACAGCTCCTGCACCCATTCCTAAAACAACCTACCTCCCCAATCTTCAAAATGCTCTCAAGTCTCACATGCATACAAAACACAGACTTGGATATGCCAACTCCAAAACAGGCCACTACTCATACTATCAGAGTCTGTTACATGTGGATAAGAAAATCAGCAATGCCTTTAGGAACATGTATTGTATATCCACACCCCATGAAGTGCACCATCTTACAATATCGCACTGGCACCTTCTATAACCAAAAACATGCGGCTCGCTTTAAAAGGTCCACTAACCCATTATGCCCTCCCCCAGGCTGTCATCAATTAAACAGCGTACTCCACATGCTTTCAGGCTGCCAAATCATATCATCTCCAGCATGAAATTCGAACCCCACAATGCTGCTGGAAGAATGATCATCACAGCTCTTAGCAAAAGCCCTTGGGGAGCAGGCTTGGTTAACATGGACATAGGAAGTGGTGATAGGTTGGCGCAGCACAACCTTCAAATCCCTGCACATGCATCAAACAGGAAAGAAAAGAATAACTACGTAGGCAGAGGAAACTCTCCCTACATCAATTAAGTAAAAGGAGACACATTGGCTCAGAAGAGCCGTGAGCCTCCTCCACCACTAGGATTACAACCCCTTACCTCTTTCCAAGAAAATTTCCTAAGAGATCTTGACTCACCTCCAGCCGTCCTGATGCTATACTGATTACTCCCTGTTAAGCCAAACCCACTTCTTCTTCTCCTTCCACCTCTTACTCACACCAGCATGCGTTATGCTGCAGACACACACCCACACTGAGGACCACAACAGCCAACCCCGCGAAGCAACCCCACCAACTGAATGTTAATTAGAGGCATATGCACTTGATTGAAATCAAGTACTGTGAAGACACGAGGCCTGGACAACAGTTGGAGGTGGCACAGCGGCAGCATGCAGACCTCTGCAAACTCATTAATGCAAAAAATTGTGACTCTCCACACCATCCTTTTCGGTGTTGGTGGGACCTGCTACACTGAGCACACCCTTTGTCAGGCTGAGAAAGTGACGCAGCCATAACAGTGTCTTGATATCCCATGACCAGAATCCTGGGAAAATATTGATGCTGTTGCGTACAGCACTCAGCAGATTTACTGGGGCACCCAAGGCTTAGCAAACAGAATCTCTTGTGCAAGTTCTGGAGAGTCGGTGCGACCCTCACTAACTCAAGTCTTTGTGGCTTCTTACTCTGGTTAGACTGCGCTGCGCGCACTAATGCTGGACACACACACTTAACTGGGGGTTGCTGCTGTTCTCCTCCTCCTAGGGTGGGGCTTTCTAGCCTGACATGGTCCACGGGCTCAGTGGATTATTGCTGCTACTCTAGCTTCTTACAAGATGGCTAATGGGAAACAACAAGAGTAAGGATGGCGCTATTACGAGTGCAAACTGATGTTCTCTAGACGCAGCCAAAGCAGCTCAATCAAAGGTATAAATATTAACTGTCCAACTAACTCAACTAACTTGCAGCACACTCTCGTTGCAGCAGACTCTCGTCATGACACCTTAACCAGTTTGAACAACTGGGACTTGACCACCAACGCGCCAATGAACTTGCTCGCAAACTTCATGCCCATTCTGTCATGTATGCCAACAAGCTTGTTACCACTAGGCGTGCTACTGAAAACAAGAGTACTTCTCGCAGCCAGGTTATGGAGCTGGGTGCTTCCAATAACCCTCTAGATCCCCATTAGAATCTTCTTTTTGTAGTTTCGTGGTGGAGGGGATTCAGGGCTCCCCTGAGCAAATGTCCCATTTTCCTTAATTGATGTAGGGAGAGTTTCCTCTGCCTACATAATTTTTCTTTTCTTTCTAGGGACATCCACCTTGTTGACTGACGCTCAGAGCTAAAATTTTGTACAGACACCAACCCCTCAGTCACTTTGGAAACTGCAGCAACTCAACATGCTTACACTATAACCAGACTCAAATTCTGCAGCTAAAGAAATCCAAACAGGAATCACAAAGTGACTCTGCATATCATCCTGATTGGAGCGGCAGGCACTATCTACAATGAGTACACAATCAAACCTCTTGTCAATGTAGGCATAGCCAAATATAAAGCAAAGTCCCTAGCACTCAATTTGAGTTGCCACCCTATTCAGATATTAACCACAATCATTAACACCAGACACGCTCTTTGCTCACAGGGGGCTTTGGGCGGTGGGGGGCGCTGGGCGCACGGAGGTGGATACCAGGAGGAGGAGATTCCGGGCATCTAGGGGCATGGCTGACAACCCGCCTGATCCTCATGATTTCTGTCTTTTTCCCTCACCTAAGCTAGTTTTGGCTAATGTAGTTTTGAGGGGCCTTTAGTATTCACCCTTGCTAGCTTGCTAGTCAAGGGACCTTTCCTTAATGCACGCGTTCTTTGGCTTGCGTAGACTTTACTTTTTTTCTTTTCTTTAGGAAACCGCTCTGGTTAGGAAAGACATACCTAGTCCCAGCTGGCATGTATGCAAGCCAGGTGTGGGGCACAGAGTATGTTAAGGAAGGCCAGGAATTTTCAAGTGAGTTGCAAGTGCGCCACATGAGTTTTTAAGGGCACATTAGGTGTGAAGCGTGCCACCCCAAACTGGGCAGTTTTAAGAGTGTGTGGGCATGTGCCATTGCAATTCTACGGTTTAAGTCTGCTATTAAGATGTACAGTGGCCTGCTCAATTCTAATTGTGAGATGCTCAGGAAGGTCCTGAAGGCAGATTTGCACTTGCACTCCAGGGCCGTCTCATGTTGGACTGCTCAGATCTTGGATGGCTTTCAAGGTTTGCGGCACTGTGAGTCTTTTGTAACAGCGATGAAGCAGGGTACGCCTATCTCACTGCAGCGGCTGATGATTGCTGCCAGTCATGGGGTTACACAAGGTGTTTCTTGTTGCTGTGGGGCTGAACATACCGAGTATGGGGGATGCGCACATATATGCTTTGTTGGAGCTACACATATGTCTGTCAATCCTCTGGTTGCTGAAAACGTACCTCATTGCTATCCTGGCGAGCATGGGGCTGCACATAATTGTGGCATGGTTTTCTGAGAAACAGTTCGAGCAACTTCTACGCTTCCTATATCTCTGTTTTTTTAGCAAAGCAAAAACAGTTGTAGACTTCAGACTTTTCTTTTAGTTTCAAACTCAGGTCTGGTTTGGTTGCAGGCATCTCTTTATGCTTCAGCTAAGCTGCCCTTGTAGGCAGGTACAGCTATCATAGCTGTATCATGATGTAATCCTTTCCTTTCCCATCTCACTGCAGGATTTCACTGATGATTTCAGGCACAGATTGCGCGGTGCATGGAGAGCTGTTGAAGGAGTGGATCCGCGAACAACAAAAAACAAGTTGGCTACATATCAAGCATTCTTTGCCCTGCCTTTTGACCAAAGAAAAGAAAAGAAAAGAAAAGAAAAGAAAAGAAAAGAAAAGACTACGCAAGCCAGGTCCAGCTGCGTGCAGTAAGGAAAGGTCCTCTAACTAGCAAGCTAGCTAGGGCCTCACCGAGGAGGTTCACTGGCCCAGTCTAAACCAAGCTATGAACCTATGGAGAGCAACTAATGCGGGTCCGGCGGGTTGCTGCCAGGGTATTTGTATCAGGATTTGCCTCAGCACGTCATGCAGAATGTTAGTAGATTCAGGTTGAGAGCTCACACTTTGACTGCGGAAACTGCGTTTTGGGAGATGGGATTTCTCCTGTGTGTAATCGCAGCTCATGCAAGCATATTCAAAATGAGGCCCATGTTCTCTTCATGTGTAGGTATGAGGGGCTGTAAGCTTTAAGACAAAAGTACCCCGAGCTATTCTGGACTTTATCTGGCGATTTTTCAACTGCACACCCTTTTTTGCAGCATCAACTTAGTGTCCAGGCTGTTTCTAACTTCCTCTTGCAACTTGAACACACTAACACAATAAGAAGCTTTTTAATTTCATGTCTGAGCTTTTTTGCAGAGAGGAAGCCATAAGACCATGGACACATTGCCAAGCAACCCGCAAGATTGACAACAACTGCACTGAATACACGTTCAGCCGGATAGATGATATTGTCCTCCCTTCTGAATTTGCCCACTTATGCAATCCTTGTCATGCCCCAGAGCTAGGATCCCTCAGCGACCACGTCCCCCTCGTGGTAAGCATACCTACCAACACTCTTAAAATCCAAATTCCTGTTCTCTCAACCCCTGCACCTCCCAAGGAGAACCCACATAAGGTCCTTAATCGCCCTGTAAGTGACTCGGATCGGGCTGCTTTCATACAAACCCTGCAAAACCCTACTTATGGAATAATCCAGGAGCTAGAAGAAATCCTACATCTCTTAAACCCTGCCCATGAGGAAGCCACAACCTTCCTACAAAATTTAAATGGATCATCAGCCAAGAAGACTGCAAGACTGGACATACTCGGCAACAAACCTGCTGCCGTGGTAGTTGAAGACCTAGCCAAAGGTGTTGCCAACCTAATACACACATGCTCTCAAGTAGCATTCAAAAAGTGTAGCACAAAAATAATCACCTCCGACCACAATCATTACAATCCAAGGCCCATCAGCAATAAGCGGCGTGCCCTACGCAAAAAGCTCTGAATTGCTAAGTTTATACAGTCCCAATTGAAGCCCCCTATTAGTACCCAGCCCGAGGCCGACAGCGCCAAAACCATCATGGAACAAAACAAGGAGAACCAAGCCTTATGCAATGCCATCATAGGGCTAGATTACATAGACTTTGACCTCCCCCTCCTCCAGCAAATTGAGAGTATTTCTAGTAGCACAAAAGGAGCCATGAAATACATAGATGAAGCAAGGAATAAGGAAAGCAACAACATTGCCCGTAAGCAACTGAACAAAATGATCAACAAGAATCCTAAACAAGCACACAGAGAAATCTTCAGAGATAAAAATGCACAGCCAAGAGTAGGCTTACAAGCCCTTCGCAACCCTGGAACTAACACTATTGAGACTGACCCAGGAAGGCAAACCAAGATTATTGAAAAATACTACACAGAAGCCATGAGTGCTGTGAACATCAAGAATGGAAAATATCTACCAGAGGAAGCACCTTGCAACTACCCCTGGGAACAGGCTGGAAAGACAGAACCTGTACCGGATCCCTTCACACTCCAATCTCAAATTACAAAAGAGGAACAAGAAGGAAAACATCAAAGAGACTGGCTTCATTACAAGATCCTTGATAAGTACATTCAATGAATGCATCAAATCACTCAGCAATAACAAATCACCAGGCCCTGATGGCATAGTGAACGAGATTCTGAGAGTGCTCCCGCATAACATCCAAGAATGTATCCACAAACTTTTCATCATCATGTGGGCCACCCGCCTTACCCCAGTGTCATGGAAAACTAGCGATACTATCCTGATCGACAAAAATAAAGGGGAAGAGAGAAATCTCATCCTACAGACCCATTGGGCTTGCCAATACACTCTACAAACTGTGGACTCGCATGGTCACAAACACACTACGAGTACGCTGAAGCACACTCCCTACTGAGCTCCACTCAAGCTGGGTTCCGTAACCAAAAGGACACAATCCACCAGCTCCAGAATGTCATCATGGGGCTTGAGGATGCTAAAGCTTTTAGTAAAGACGCTCATGCACTCATCGTAGACTTCACTTCCGCTTTTAATACCACTGATCATGACCGGATGCTTTGGATCATGTATGACCTGGGCTTCCCTACTGATGCCATTGACACGGTCAAAAACCTTTATGAAAACGCTACCACTCAAGTCAGGCTACCCTCGGGAGGAAGCACCAAACAAATACCTGTTGAGAGGGGGACAATCCAAGGTGATACACTATCTCCCTTTCTCTTCTTGCTCTACATGGAACCACTCCTTCGATGGCTCCACGTAGGGGGCCGTGGATACCAACACAGCTGCATCCCAAAACCAAAACGCTACGGACACCCACCTTGCTAATATTTTGAGCAGCGCGGCATTTGCTGATGACCTCCTGTGCCCTACAAATACAATTCAAGACCTCAAAGTCCAAGCCCGTAAACTTACACTGTATTCAGATTGGGCAGCATTAATCATATCTGGCAGCAAAACAAAGGCCACCGGTATCCTTCACAGTCAACCCCCAAAAGACAATAATGGGGTAACACCCTCCCAAGCTCTCAGGCATCACCTCCAAGGCAAAATAGACATCCAAGGACAGAAAGCTCGATTCCTACCATCTGATGAGCCCTTCCTTTACCTCGGAGTTCAACTTACCATGGATTTAAGCTGGAAGCACCAGATCCAGCGTATGACTCGTAACCTTAGAAAAAAGCTTGAAAACCTCAACTTCTCCCAGACCTCCCCCCGTCAAGCCAAAGACATGATTCGCATAGCTATCAGTCATAGTCTTGCCTATGCCTTTGCAGTCACTCCTTGCACCCCAGCAGACCTTATCATCTGGGATAAAATGATTGATAGAACCATTAAACATAAATACAACCTCTCAATCAGCACAGCAGCAGCAATGATACTAGAGGATGTGAACAACTTTGGACTAGGGCGCCCCTCAATCTGCGTTGAATACCACAGGCGCATGGCCTCCGCACTCACGTCCAGCCTAGAGGACCCCTCAGCCAGACACCGCGCAGTTAGCCTTAATCTCCTTCACAATCAAATAGCACACCTCAAGAACCTGTCCATGGACTTCCTTAACAATGGTGTAAAAACCAATCTTCGCATGAAAAGACAAATGAATCACTGTATGCGAGCACGCCAGTTAATCAGCATCCACCTCAGTGAACTCCACCTAAGAAAGGAAGGGGAAAGCATGTTCCATGAGGACCTGAAAATCATAACCAAAGCCCTGTCACTGCATAAACCACCCCCCCGCAACCTCTCAAACCTCATCACATGTATAATACAACCACTCATGGGCCTTGGTATTAATGGAATACATGACTTCACATCCCCCTGCAAAACCATGGTTATCACAGTAGCTCAACTCCAGGCAAAATACTTTGGGGTGAACACCAAATGTAAAATGGCACTCAATAGACTGGCAGCCCTCATCAACCTTCCAGCCACCACAGAGCTTAACACTGCTATTGTCCAAAAAATCCTCACCTGCAAGAACACTGAAGCCAGAGTCCATGCGGCCCACCGCCGCATCAACAACACCCACATAAGTGGCCTCATTGATACCCAACTCAACGAAGAGTTAAACCCCTCCGTCAGCACCCATGCTCACCCTCAAAGGAACGACAACCGACCAACACAAGTGGTACCTACACCACAACCACCCTCCACTACGCACTACAGGCATGAAATTACTGGGCGTTGCCTCTTAAGGACACCCAATTCTCGTCAAGCTCCTACAATAAGTCCTTCTAGCACTATCAGAGCACACCCAACCCATCCTTTGTCACAAAACACTAATCAACCCATTAATATGCCAGCCACACAGCAAATCTGCCCCCTTACACAGGAGGTGATACCTGCTATTGTGACTACTCCCATGGAAGGGCCACCCAGTAAAAGAACACACTCCCAGTGCAGATCCGTTTATCACTCCCCCGCTCACCCAGCTCACACCACCATTCCATCCAATGTCCTGCCTGCCACGCAAAATGTCAGTGAAGAGACCACTAATGCTAGAACCTCACTTCCTGACAACGCTCCCACCGTTCAGGCTAG
Source organism: Dunaliella primolecta (assembly GCA_914767535.2). Taxonomy (NCBI): domain Eukaryota; kingdom Viridiplantae; phylum Chlorophyta; class Chlorophyceae; order Chlamydomonadales; family Dunaliellaceae; genus Dunaliella; species Dunaliella primolecta. The sequence continues at coordinate 16,397,222 of OU611752.1, forward strand.
TCAGCCTGGTCCACAAAATGAAGGCCCTGGGGATGGGCCTCCCAGCAAACGCACGCGCTCATATAAGAAACAAGCATCCAGACATTCACAGCAACACTTGAGCCAGGAAACTCAGGGATCTAGTGTCAATCAACTGAACGGCGTGCCTTCCATTCCCCATACCCACCCCAACACCCCAAGCAGCTCGAATACACAGAACAGTATCCAAAGTCATAACAGAAAGAGAAAAGCTTTGCTTCATGTAGAGGCAGAACTTCAGACCATTACCATCTACCCTCTAGCTCCAAATTGGCAAGGAAACGATGTCTGGAGGTACAAAGAAAATTTGGTGAAAAAGCTGGCTCAAGAAGCAACAGCCAACCATGCCATTAATGCTGTATACTATAATGACATTCACATCACACATATAGACGCATGGAGAATTTATTCAGCCAAGAGAAAGGTCATGAGTAATGACCCCTCAACCCAGCAGAAGCAATACCACACACACTATGCGCCCATGATAATAGAGAAGTGGGCCCTGCCTCTCTTTAAGAAAGCTAGCTTCCATCCAGCAAGCATCTGCACAGCTGCTCGCATAGACATTGGGTGCGCATGTTGCCAGATATGCAACTACCACGGAGGCCTGGAGCCTATCAACTCAGAGTCCCCCTTCCCTGACATGTATGTCTGTGATGTGTGCGAACGTACCTATCACTGGAAATGCATGAGAGAACTTGGATGCTATAATGATGACCAAAGGCAAGAAGTCAGCGCAGCTGAAGCCTGGGCCTGTCCCGCCTGTGCTAGCCTCAGCAACGAAGACAAAATTAATAGAGCACATAAGTCTAAAGAAGAACTGCTTGAGGTTTGTTGGTCACCATCATGGGAGCCAGAAAAACTGAAAAACAGCTGGCCCATTTTCAACGAGCGCATACAAGAGTTTGAATCTCAGCTAAGCAAACCCAACCTTCTCCTACCCACAGCAGACTCCGCCCTCTCCAACCTAGAGAGGCAAGGGTTCAACAAATCTGATACAAATAGCACCTGGAACCAGAAATTAGACATAGAACTTCGCAACAAAATCATCTTTGACATACACCCTACCAATCCGCAAACGGACATCAAACCCACTGGCACTTGTGAGTTCTGGGTCCGAGAAATAGACCTTGTCAAGCACAATCCTGAACCTTCTTCAAATCATCCCCCAACAGAAACGCCTGAAAGCCCCACACCATCTATCCCAACTACCCTCACCCTCCCTGATATTTACAAATCAAGAGTGGCCTGCGTCTACAATACAGATGGCAAATGCGTTGGGATGATAACCCCTCATCGCTTTGACGTCCTTTCCAAAGCTTTCCACAAGTCCAAAGCAGAAGGTCTGCACGATAACATCTGCCCCCCACCAGCAAGCTTTGCATCTGAGATGCTCGGGCTCCTAGCCCGCAAGACCAATTTGGAGGACAAATACCAAAGCAAAAAGATTAAAGACTCCTTCTCACGGACCCTCCTGCCTCGCATTCACTCTGCCTTCCAAAAATGGGCAAACGTCACCCAAGAGAAAATGGCTTCTCCCCTGGACTATAACGCTCACTACCATCACTACTGGAATTCTGATCCCCGTGACATTTTATTTGGTGCCCACTATAATTCTCTCTCCTCCAGATTTTCCGGGATGTCTATCTGCCATCCCATCTATGATGAGAAGTCCATGAAACTAACACTACGACATGCTATTTACTCTGCCATCCTTAACACAGAGGCTACAGCCACCTTCATGATTATGCCAGCAAGTTGCAGGCATATGATAACCAACCCCTACTCACAACTCCTCAATGCCTACCCACACATTTGCTACAAGCTCGGGACCATTCCAAAAAACAAATTTACCTATGACAAAACCCAATCCTGGGTCTGCCAGGAAACTGCCCTACCCAAGCATACCTGGGATTTACAAATTATCGCAGCCTGGAATACGGCTGCAAGAGTCCACTTGAATAACCAGAACTGTAACTGGCTTCAGGATCTAGCCAAAGCCATCAGAATGGAAAAATGTATTAGAAATGTTAGTAACCACCCCATCCAGAATACAAGACATAAAGTGATGCCCGGGATCAAAAAATGTGAAAAGCTCCCCTTAGACACGAAACAGATTTCCAAGAGCCCCAAAAGATCCGCCCCAGACAACACTGTTAATGCTCCTTGTCAGTCCCATCCCAACCTCCAGCTTAAAGTTGCAGATTGGAGATCTTGGGCCTACACAGACGGCAGTTGCCAGGTCCAGAATGGCAAGACAGTTATAGGGGCAGGTGTGTACCACCCTCTGAGTGATTCACAAAACCTAGTTGAACCTAATGGCGCTGGTATTACCAATACCATAGGAAGAGCTGAGCTCGCTGCCATTGCTGCTGCGCTCACTCACGATTACACACATATTGCCACAGATAGCCTTAGCTCACTTCATCAACTCAGAAAGGAAATCCTGTATCCAGAAAAGCATTGGCATCACGTGCAAGGAGATGTTTTGAAGAAGATATCAAACCTTGCCCGAGCCTCTCAAGATCACGTCTTTTTCTACAAGGTCAAGTCTCATGCTGGAATAGCTGGGAATGAATGCGCAGATCAGGTTGCTAAATACCAGGCCTCCCTCAAAGATGGCAACCTAACTGATACTGGACTCCCTAGCGCTGGCCCAGGAGGAAATCCCTTCTGTAATACAATCTGGCTGGCTAGTGGAGAGGCAAATCCTAGGTCTCCTCAATCCCACCCTTCTTCTCCTCGTCTGAGCTACCTCCCAGACCTTAAAAATGCTTTGAAATCCCATATGCATGCTAAACACAAGCTGGGCTATGCTGACAGGAAGACAGGCTACTACACTTACTACCAGAGCTTACTACCTCACGTAAGCAAGAAAATTAGCAATGCCTTTTGGAACATGACCGGTCTCTCAACCCGAATGAAACGTACTGTCTTCCAATACCGCACAGGCACCCTCTACAATCAGAAACATGCGGTCCGATATAAAAGATCCACTAGCCTGACATGCCCCCTACCTGAGTGCCATCACATGGATAGCGCTCTCCACATCCTATCTGGCTGCCAATGCCCTGTCATGCGTAACATGGTAACTGAGCGTCACAATATTGCTTGCAGGATGATTTTGAAACTGATCAGTGAAGGCTCTTATGGGGCCAATCTTGTGCAGTTGGATGCGGGCAACGCAAGCCGTTTGGCCCAGCACGACCTGCAAGTCCCTGAGCAAGTCTCTAATCGTGCTGTACCTCTCAACCTCTTCAAACCCACGGTTTCTATGCAAACCAGACGCAACTCCAGCCGCCCTGATGCAATCTTGGTTACTCCTCACCTAACCAACCCAAACAGACCACTCACTCCACCCTCAAACCGGGTACTGCGCAGTATGGGGAGTAGCACAACTCCAGCCCGCCATATTCACTTAATAGAAATCAAATACTGTGAAGATACGAGGCCTGGTGCCCAGCTAGAAGCCTCACAGCAACAACACAGTGAACTGTGCAAACAACTCCAAGGTACAGAGATTACTATCCACCCTATCCTCCTGGGTGTGGGTGGGACTATCTACACTGCCCATACCCTTGATCAATTAAAAAAATTAGGGATTGACTCACAAAGATCTGAAACACTTGCAAGAAAACTCCATGCCCATTCTGTACAATTTGCGCACAAACTTACCTCTACCAGACGTGCTATTGAAAACAAAAACACTCTTCATAACACTGGTGCCCTGGAACAGCGTGCTGCCAGAAACCCACCTGATCCACATTGACTCCCCTCTCATCTTCTGGTGGGGGAGACTCACGGCTCTTTGAGCCAATGTGTCTCTCTTTCCTTAATTGATGTAGGGAGAGTTTTCTCTGCCTACGTGGTTTTTTCTTTTTCTTTTTTTTAGATTTGCTGTTGGCTGGCATGGGCCAGCCACAGGCTGATCAGCCGAGCAGTCTGGCTGAAGGTCTCCCTGTGTACCTGTAGGTGATCTAATCTAATCTAATCTAACCTTCAACTAAGTTTTCTTGAAAATCTAGCTCCTATAAAGTAAAGGTCACCACCGTGGCTGGTGTAGTTGCGGCTCTTAAAACTTAAATCACACATGCACAAAAAACACAAGCTAGGCTCTGCTGATATCTCTGGCTACCATTACAATAGCTGGCAGAGACTCAACCATGCCACACAACCCCATTCCCCAATCACCACTGCTAATATAGAAGCTCACAACCCAACCTGTCAACTTGCTAACAATGAAATCAGCAACTCCTTCTGGACTACTCCTAAGATCGTCCTCAAACAACAGATGCCCGCTGTGTGATGATATGGACAGCATTAATCATGTTGTCCTCAGATGTCCAAATCCAACTATGAGTGGTATGCACACCAACAGACACCATGTTGGCCTTAGCTTCTGTGTTAAAGCCCTTAGCAAAGGCAGGTTTGGCTCATCCCTTATTGGTATGGGTGCCTGCCGTAATGAGAGACTCCTGGATCAGGGGATACAAGTTCCAGAAAACATCTCACGAACCATTCCAGACTGGGTTTTTCCTAATGGTACTACCTCCTCTGCTTGGCACCAGAGCCGCCCTAATGTAATCTTTGTGAGATCTATCCCAGGCAGACAAGCTCACCTTGATCCTTCTAAGATCCCTCCTCAAGACAGAGACATTCACCTCGTTGAACAGAAATTTTGTCCAGACACCAACCCTTTCATCACTTTAGAAGCCGCAGCAACTCAACATGCTCACACTATAATCAGACTTAAAACCCGCAGCTCAAGGAATCCAAACAGGAACAACAAAGTGACTCTACACATCATCCTGATTGGCGTTGCGGGCACTATTTACAATGAGTACACGATCAAACCTCTTGTCAATTTGGGCCTATCCAAGCACAAAGCAAAATCCCTAGCTTCCAAGCTGAGCTGTCATGCCATACAGGGACTAACCACTATCATTAACACCAGACATGCTCTTTGCTTGCTGGGGGCTTCGGGGGGGGGGGGGGTCGCTGGGCGCGCGGATGTGGATACAAGGAGAAGGAGAGTGCGGGCGTCTCGGGGCATGGCTGACAACCCGCCCGATCCTCATTAGTTCAGTCTCCTTCCCTCTCCTAGGCTAGCTGTAGCTAGTGTAGTTTTGAGGGACCTCTGGTGAGGCCCTTGCTAGCTTGCTAGTTAAGGGACCTTTCCTTAATGCACGCGGCCTGTGGCCGCGTGCATTAAAAGTCTACGGCCTGTGGCCGTAGACTTTTCTTTCTTTTCTTTTCTTGCGGCTCTGTAGTTGTGGCTCTGTCAGGGCTCAAAGGCAAAAGGCTCAACAAAAACATCTCTCTGCCAAGAGCAAAAAGGTCTACAATTCTAACACGCTGATCACACCCCCCCACATTCGATTAGCCCTACATAGATGGTGAATGGTCTCAACAGAGAGGTTCTCCAACCCTCTTGAATTTGACGGTAATTTCAACACTTATTTCAGCACATGCTGCCGTGACCAGGTCTTTGGGGCACACACAGACGCCCTCTTTGTGCGCTACAATGGCTTCTCCTTCTGCCATCCCCCTCATGACGATGAAATTATGTTCAGACTCCTGCGCCACGCAGTGCACTCCTCCCTCCAAACCACAGATCCAGTTGCCACCTTCCTGCTTTTGCCCCACTGGAGAGGCTTCAGCTGCAACGCTTACATGAGTTGGCTTAACCATTACCCGGGTCTTGCAAAAGTGCAGTGCTTGCCAAATTCCCTGCCGGAAAAATCCAATTCCAGGCACCCCAGTACTGGCTCAACACCATACCTAACCCCACCCCACCCCACCTTCTTACCCTATGCAACTCATTGTAGTCTGGAACCTTCATGCTAGAGAAGCGCTGGATAGCACAAATAAATACTGGTTCCAACTCCTCAATTGAGATATACCAGAAGCTCACTGGCTACCCCTGGATCTCCCAAATCCTGCCACGCCACTGCGTACCCACCAACACCTAGCATCAAACACTTGGAAAAAGAAGTTCCAATCACTTCCCCCTGACATTCATAGCTGTTCACACAAGTACCCTCAGGCAAGGGCAGCCTTCCTCCCTGCCGAATACAAGAAGACGTTCACACTTAAAATCAAAGACTGGAGCCTCTGAGAGAAATCACCTACACAGATGGCAGTATAATTAAAAACAAAGATGATGACTCCCCACCACTTTCTGGTTCAGGTATTTACAAACCGGGAAGGGACACTGCTCCACCCTCCCAACACCTACAGCTACACATAAAGCCTCATGGTCATGGACCTACTAACACCATCAACAGAGCAGAACTTGCAGGCATTTTAATGGCACTCCAACAAGGGCAAACTGACATTGACTCAGACAGTGCATCCTGCCTCCTCCAGATCTCTAAACAAACCCTTAACCCGATGCGCAAGAAGAACCACCTACATGCAGAGCTCATTCAAGCTATATCAAGCATATTAGAGCACTCCCCACACCCTATACACTTCCACAAAGTCAAAGCCCACTCCGGCATTATTGGTAACGAGGGGCTGACGCTTGTGCACGCACTGCAGCACTCACGGACACCACGGACATTGCACTTCCAGATGCCAAGGACCCATTCCACAATAACTACTGGCTCTCATTGAAGACCTCTCGCGCACAAAATGGTGGCAGGCACTGCTCGCACGCTTCCCCAATCCGCTACCTCACCAATCTGAACGACAAACTTAAAGTACATATGCATAATAAGCACAAGCTTGGCTTTGCGGATACCACTGGTTACCATTACAATAGCTGGCAAAGGCTCAACCATGTCATACAACCCAATTCCTCTGTCACCACCGCCAACAATCAAGCTCACAACCCGAACAGTCAACTCGCTGACAAAGAGACCAGCAACTCCTTCTGGAAAAATCCAAAGATTACCATCAAACAACAGATAATGTAATCAAATACCGCACAGGGGCAATCTACACACAAAAGCATGCCAACAGATTCAGTAAATCTTCCACATCTGAAAGGTGTCCGCTCTGTGACGACATGGATAGTATTAATCATATTGTCCTCAGATGTTCAAACACGACCATGAGTGGTATGCATACCAACAGGCACCATGAGGGCCTTACCCTCTGTGTAAAAGCCCATAGTAAAGGCAGCTTTAATTCATCCCTTATTGGTATGGATGCCTGCCGTAATGAGAGACTCCTGCAGCAGAACATACGAGTCCCTGAAACATTTCATGACTCGGAGCTATTCCAGACTGGGTTTTCCTTAATGGTACTGGCTCCTCTGCCCGTCATCAAAGCCGCCCTGATGCTCTCTTTGTGCGCTCTCTCCCAGGCAGACAAGCTCATCTTGATCCCTCTAAGATCCCTCCTCAAGACAGGGATATCCAACTTGTTGAACTGAAATTCTGTCCAGATACCAACCCCTCCGTTACTCTGGAAACTGCAACCGCCCAGCATGCCCACACACTAACCAGACTTAGAACCCGCAGCTCAAGAAACCCAAACAGGAATAACAAAGTGACTCTACACATCATTCTGATTGGTATGGCTGGCACCATTTACAATGAATACACTATCAAACCTCTCGTCAATTTAGGCCTAACCAAGCATAAAGCTAAATCCCTAGCTTTCAAATTGAGCTGTCATGCCCTGCAAAGATTAACCACTATCATTAACACCAGACATGCTCTTTGCTTACAGGGGGCTTCAGGGGGGGGGGAGGTCATTGGGCGCGTGGAGTTGGAAACCAGGAGAAGGAGAGTCCGGGCGTCTCGGGGCACTGCTGACAACCCGCCCAATCCTCATTAGTTTTGTTTCTTCCCTCTCCTAGGCTAGCTATAGCTAGTGTAGTTTTGAGGGACCCTTGGTGAGGCCCTTTCTAGCCTGCTAGTTAAGTGACCTTTCCTTAATGCACGCGGCCTCTGGCCTGCGTTGACTTTTCTTTTCTTTTCTTGTCAGGGCTCTGAACTGAGTAACAACAAAGGATGGTTTTTAGATAATAGAAACCAGAAAAGAAATTTGCAGCCTCCGTCATATCGGAAAAGTGATCGGAAAAACTGTTCGAGTGACGCACAGCTGACAACCCTCCAGATCCTCATTAGTTCTGTCTCTTTCCCTCTCCTAGGCTAGCTGTAGCTAGTGTAGTTTTGAGGGACCTTTGGTGAGGCCCTTGCTAGCTTGCTAGTTAAGGGACCTTTCCTTAATGCACGCGGCCCCAGGCCTGCGTAGACTTTTCTTTTCTTTCGAGTGACGCAAGCTCAGACTGATTTAGGTTGGAGAACCTTTTGGTGAGACCCTATGCAGCTCATTATTTAAAGAGCCTCAAGTGCTACACTATTTTCATTTAGAGTGTCAGTGTGTGATTTTTACAGTTGACGCTTCTGAACTCAGCTCCAGGCTTTCAATCAACATTTACACAATTTTGGATTAGTTTGGTTACAGGCACCTTCTTGCTTCAGCTAAGCTGCCCTTGTTGGCAGGTACAGCTTTGTAATTCTATCCTATCCTATACCAATGAGCACCTCCATGGCGGCCAATCCCCCGGATCCCCATTAGATTTTGCTTCTGGCTCTCTCTCCTAGACTAGCTGTGTCTAGTGTAGGTTTGTAGGGCCCTTTGGTGAGGCCTCTGACTTTAAGTTAGGGGTTCTTTCCTTAATGCACGCGGCCTCGAGACTGCGTAGACTGTTCTTTTCTTTTCTTTTGAGCACCTCTTCCAGCAAAGAAAACATGTGCGCATTGCTTGGGTGCCAAGATGGGAACCAGAGGACACCAATGAAATATGGCTAACTTTCCCCCAGCGCATTGCTGAATGTAAGACCTGCAAGTAATTCTCATCCATTGCAACAGCGCTCTGCTTCACAAGGTTTTTCATGCGGACATCTCCCTCAGCCCCAGGAATTCCTCCTGCTGGACATCCCATCTGTTGTCTGCCATGAATGGCTTACTTCATGCTCATCTTTTCAGCAAAAGATACGCTCTGCTGATCCGTTGAACTCGAGTTAGCTTGTTGTGGATCTCAGGTCTCGCCATCTAGCATATTGGAGACAATTTTCTGATTACGACCCACCAGACACAAACAGCAAAAAAATTACTTATCATCACTGGTGTGCTCTACCAAGCCTGCACATGTTACATATTCTCCTCATATTATGCCCAAATATTTTTACTTGGATTTACCCAAACACATTGTCCGCAGTGTGGCTTGATTTCGCCTTCGTGTCCATACCTTGAAAGTCGAGCAGGCCACATGGGATGATGCTATTTCCCCTGCCTGTGATCTATGTGATGCCCAAGATGATGTGCAACACGTTCTTTTCAAATACACTCATCCCCATGTTTTTTCTTTTCGGCTTAAAATGCTCCCTTATTTTCTGGTCCTCTCCTCTCTTTATCTCATTCTTACATTTGCGTGGCTCCCTACGTACCTGGCATTCACCATGTACAGTCTTATCATATCTCTTCTTTCTTAATCAAGGGCTGGTAGCCAAGCAGATTGGGAAGATGAATGGGCGTGCTTCCCCTGGTTTTGACTGTGTGGCTGCTCCTTTTATCAAATATGCTGCTATGGTGCGCCCGCGGGTCAATGGCCGGGGCACTGAGCGAGTGAATGTGCTTGTGCCATACATTGCCCGGCTTTTCAAGCTGTTCTATGACAAGGCTCGCATTCCTGAATGTTGGAAGAAGGCCAAGCTGACCCCCTTGTACAAAAAGGGGCCCCTCATTGAACCAAATAGCTACCGCATGCTGGCTGTCAGTGGCACAATGTACCGCTTGTATGCTAATGTGATTCGTTCTCTTGTCACGGACTGGTGTGTGGCCTCAAACCAGATTCCAGACACACAACTTGGCTTCTACCCTGGAAGGAACACCCTCCAGCCCATCTACATTTTAAGACACCTACAGCATGCTGCACGCACAATCAAGCCTGGGCGATCTAGCCGGCTGCACACTGCATTCATTGACTTCAAGCAAGCATGACACCATCCCTAGGCAGGCACTCTGGCAGCACCTGCAGCACACACGCATGCCCACTTCTTTCTTGTCCGTCATTAAAAACATGTACGATGCTGATGAGTATGTTTTGAAGGATGGAGAGAAGAATGCTCAGGTGCACCCTAACACAGGTGTGAAACAGGGCTGCCCTTTGTCCCCTCTACTTTTCTCTCTGTATATTAATGACATTGATGATATTGCGGAGGGGGTGCAAGGTGCTGTCACGGGTACGGCTGAGTTCTATGTGACACACATGTTATATGCTGATGACCTGACTCTGATGGTCAACGATCCTGTTGCATTGCAGACCATGTTGTACCGCTTGAATGCGTATGCTCAGAGGAAGCACTTAGTCATCAACACAGCTAAATCTGAGGTGGTGCACTTCAATTCCTCTGGGTCGGACCTGCCTGTTTTTCATATTGGGGGGGTGCCACTGGCACACAAGGAGTCTTCTAGATACCTTGGCATGATGTTTCACAAGTGCATGAGCATGGCCAAGTCCTCTGAGCATGCAACTGGCCCCTTCATGGCGTCTGCATTTCGGGTTCGCCAATTTGTTCGTGAGAACTTTCTGGCAAATAGGCCGTACGTGTCTCTGTGGCTTGGGAAGACGTATGTGGTTCCAGCTGGAATGTATGCAGGCCAAGTGTGGGGCACTGAATACATTAAAGCGGGCAAGGAATTTGCAAGTGATCTGCAAGTGCGGCACATGAGTTATCTTAAGAGCACGCTGGGTGTTAAGCGTACCACTACAAACTGAGCTGTCCTGAGGGAGTGTGGTCATGAGCCGCTTCAGTTCTACTGGTTTAGGTCTGTTGTCAAAATGTATAATAGCATGCTGAGTTCTAACAGTGAGACGTTGAGAAGAGTACTGAAAGCAGATTTGAATATTCATTCGCGTGAGCCAGCCTGCTGGACTGCTCAAGTTTTAGATGCTTTTCAAGGCTTACGGCGCTGTGATTCCTTTGTGCAAGCTCTGCGGCAGGGCACTCCTATCCCTATTCAAGAGTTACAGATGACCTCAGACACAGGCTGCGGGCAGTGTGGAGAGATGTTGAGGGAGTGAACCCGCGGGACACATATAGTAAGCTGGCAACTTACCTGTCTCTTTTTGCAGTGCCTTTTGACCATAACGTGCGTGCCCCTGCCCGTTTACCAAAGCACATGCATTTGGATTTGTCTCCACATGTCATGAGGAATGTTAGCCGTTTCAGACTTAGGGCACACACACTGAAGGTGGAGACAGCAGCTTGGGATATTCGGAACGCTCTTTTGTGTGATCGCTGTTCTTGTGATGAGATCCAAGATGAGGCTCATGCCCTTTTGGTGTACAGAGACGCAGATGTTTGTGCTTTGAAATCTCTGGTGATTTTTCAATGGAGCACCCTTTTTTACAACAAGTCAGTGTCCAGGATGTTCCTGATTTCCTCTTGCAACACAACAACAAGCTTTTTTCGTTTGTTTCTGAGCTTATGGACATTAAGTTGGCTGGATCGGATCAGTCACAGGCCGACCAGCCGAACAGTCTGGCTGAAGGTCCCCCCGTGTAAATCTAAATCTAAATTAAAAGAAAAAGAAAAAACTACGTAGGCAGAGAAAACTCTCCCTACATCAATTAAGGAAAGAGAGACACATTGGCTCAAAGAGCCGTGAGTCTCTCTCACCAGAAGATGAGAGGGGAGTTAACGTGGATCAGGTGGGTTCCTGGCAGCACGCTGCTCCAGGGCACCAGTATTATGACGAGTGTTTTTATTTTCAATGGCACGTCTGGTAGATCTAAATCTAAATCTTCCTTAAATCAAAACAATAACAAGCTTTTTCCTTTTCTACATGAATTATTGCTTTTTTATGATCAGGCTAGCAGTCAAACGTTTTGACTGGAGGCCTTCTTTAACCTTTAACCTGTAAGACCTGCAAGGACGAGCTGCGCCTCTCCATACCTGCTACTGACCTTGCATTAGGTGATCTTGGAAGGCAAGGATTTGACGAAGCAGACAAAAAATTCATGAAACCAAAAATTAGACAGAGAACTCCGCAAAAAAGTCACCTTCAATGTCAACCCTACAAACCCACAAGCAGGCATTGATAATGTCACATTATTGGGACTGGACGCTGCGAATTATGTATAATAAACGTTGACCTCATCAGACCAAAACCCAATAACACAACAGGACCCCACACCACAGTAGAGGCCACTAACTCCCCTTCCACGCCTTCCGCACCACCCCTGGTGTTACCAAAGATATACTCCTTCAAGTAAGTTGTGTGGCAGAGGGGACTCGCGGCTCTTCTGAGCCAAGGTGTCTCCTTTTCCTTAATTGATGTAGGGAGATTCATCTCTGCCTACGTAGTTTTCTTTTCTTTTCTTTCATACACTACTCGTTTTACATATGAATCTAACTGTTTTACATTTGAATCTAGGGAAATTATGGGCTTTTTTTGTTGGCTGTCACAGCCTAGCATGCCAAACAGCCAAGCAACTGGGTTGAAAGCCAAATCCCAGTGTAGCTTGTAATCTGCAACTAACCAACTAGGCCCCACTCTTAAAATGTCCATCAAACTTGCATGCGTTACTCTCTTCGGTATGCTCACAAACTCACCATCTGGAGCTAACCCCATGTAAATTCCCATCCTCCCCCTCCTCCTCCTCTTCCTTCTCATCATCAGCAGCAGCGACATCATCATCATCAGTATAGTCATCACATCATCCTGCCAGTGGGTCCCTACAGCTGCTCTCCCTTAAGCCTTTCATTGCCTTTGATGCAGCCCACTCTTTAAACCTCTGCTAGTACGGGAGCTCACAACCCACCCTCCTCCCTCGGGTTGCCACCCAGAGGCAACGCACCATTAGTGCATTGATCCCTTTTATCAAAAAAAGTTAGCAAGGACCAGCAAACAAGATTGATTTAGAAAAAATGGCGAGCTAGCCTAGTGCCTTGCCTTCTTGCTGTCCCTCTGCTCTCCCTGCTCTTCAGGCCCTAACAAGGATCGTGCAAGCGGCCCAGCTGACAGCTTTAGCTCCTGGTCAATGTTGAACAAAAACCCGTATGACTTGCTGTCGTAAGCGCTGGTCACATTCTGCAATGCCACTCGCCTCCTGATGCTGCGGCTGTTGCTGCTGCTGGCCTCCTGACCTGCCTCCAGCTTTTGAAGTTCTGCGTAAGAAAAGAAACGGAAAGGGTTACACAGCCCTGGTAAGGGAGACGCATGGCTCCTTGAGCCAATGTGTCTCCTTTCAAAGGAAAGCTTCCTTAATTGGTGTACGGAGTGTTATCACTGCCTATATGGTTTTTCCTTTTCACACGGCCTACAAGGGCTAATTCGCTGAAGCAATAAATGTGTCTTGAACCTGCGCAGTTAAGGGGCAAAGGAAAGCAATAGCTGAGGAAGGAACATAGCGACACCTACACACTTTGCATTGAGGAAAGGTTTTTCAGCGTTGCAATGCTGAGCTGGTGGATGGGGCACCACTGTCAAATGCATCTCTGCCGTACAGTCTTTTCCATACAGGCACAGAGAGTGCATTACATTCCAAGCAGCGATGCATCTTTCCAAAAAATAAGTTGATCCCAGGTCTGAGCCCAGACCTAAGCTTCTGCAGCAGCAGCAGCAGCAGCGACCGAGATCTTAAGGTAGGGTCTTGCCCAACAAGGTTCCACTTCTGCAGGAAATGAACTGGGAAATTGACAATGAATCAAGACACCACTTTTGCAGCATCACAAACAGCGGCACCAAAACAACAAATCAAACCATTGAAAACAACTACCTTTGCAGCATTCCAAGGCCGCAGTATCCATTGCAATCAAGAGTTCGTCGCCATCAAAGTCGTAAACCTGAAAAGGACAGAGGTGCGACCATGTCAGCGAACACACATGCAAGTGGTCAGGCAGGTGCAGATCAGTCTTGGTCAACATAGAATGTCAGCGAACACACATGCAAGTGGTCAGGCAGGTGCAGATCAGTCTTGGTCAACATAGAATGTCAGCGAACACACATGCAAGTGGTCAGGCAGGTGCAGATCAGTCTTGGTCAACATAGAGCCACAGGAGCAAAATGTAAGTTTGCAAGGAGGGTACTTCAATGCTCGAATGGCAAGTTTAGGAGCATTAAAGAGCCTTTGTCAAGGAGGTTTGCAACAGCTTGCATGCAGGGTTATATTACACAATACAAGAAACACAAAGCACGCCTCCACGTGAATGCTTGGGATCCAACTTACGTGCCTTAACCAATAGCCAAAAATAACTGAATCTTAAGGCTCTCATTGCCATTCATACTTCCCTCTATTTCGGCCATAATTGAAACATTTAGCCCTTCTTTGTATTTTGAAGCTACACTACACTTCAATTCAGTACACCTGTCACGGGCAGCTCGGGCAAATTACGTCACCCGCCTCCACTTCACATCCGTCTACGCACCCTAGCATCTGAGCAATCATACACTCTGTCTTTTTATGCATTGGCACTATACACATCTGTCACAGGCAGCTCTCACAAATGACGCCACCCACCTTCCCCTCACATCCGTCCGCGCACCCCAGCATCTGAGCAAGCATGCACAGTGTCTCCAGCTCCTGCAGCAGGCCACTGCTGCTTTGCTTCATACCTTCAGCTGCACAGCAGGAAGGGGGGCCAACTTTGGTGTGGGAGCAGTCAGGAAACTCTTAAGAAAAGGTTTCCTAAACGCCCGTGGCCCTTTCGGTTGGTGTAACCCTTTCTTTACTTTTCTTTTTTCTTTTTTCTATTGGAGGAACACATGTTTTTTTTCTTCCACATGGCACTCATGCTGGAGCGGTTAGCAGGCAGAAGTCGTCATCACTGATAGGATAGGCTCCTGGTAGCAGCCCTGGATGCATGGCCTCTGATTCCTGCTTGGGGGTGTAATGAAGGCGATATTGATGTCACTCCGGGCACTTAAGGCACGGGCACGTAAGGCACAGGCACAGGCACGTTAGGCACAGGCACGGGTACAGGCACGGGCACGGGCATAGGCTCTCCAGGTGGCACAAGCAAGGGCACTCCGGGCACAGGCACAGGCACTCCAGGTGGCACAGGTACGGGCACAGGCACGGGCATAGGCATAGGCACAGGCACATGGACAGGAACGCGCACGGGCACAGGCACAGGCACAGGCAAGGGCACTGGCACACGCACAGCGGCAGGCAAGAGCACTGGCACACGCACAGGGGCAGGCACAGACACTGGCACAGGCACAGGTAAGGGCACTGGCACACGCACAGGGGCAGGCACAGGCACGCGCACAGGCACGCGCACAGGCACAGGCACGCGCACAGGCACAGGCAAGGGCACTGGCACACGCACAGGGGCAGGCACAGGCACATGGGCAGGCACACGCACTGGCACAGGCACAGGCACGGGTACAGGCACAGGCACAGGCACAGGCACGCGCACAGGCACGCGCACTGGCACGCGCACAGGCACGGGTACAGGCACCGGTACAGGCACAGGCACAGGCACAGGCACAGGCACGGGTACAGGCACAGGCACGCGCACAGGCACGCGCACTGGCACGGGTACAGGCACTGGCACAGGCACGCGCACAGGCACGGGTACAGGCACGGGCACACGCACAGGCACGGGTACAGGCACGCGCACTGGCACACGCACTGGCACTGGCACGGGTACAGGCACAGGCACGCGCACAGGCACGCACACAGGCACGGGAACAGGCACAGGCACAGGCATGCGCACTGGCACAGGCACGGGCACGCGCACAGGCACAGGCACGGGTACAGGCACGCGCACTGGCACACGCACTGGCACTGGCACAGGCACACGCACTGGCACAGGCACAGGCATGCGCACTGGCACAGGCACGCGCACAGGCACAGGCACGCGCACAGGCACAGGCACGCGCACAGGCACAGGCACGCGCACAGGCACGCGCACAGGCACGGGAACAGGCACAGGCACAGGCATGCGCACTGGCACAGGCACGGGCACGCGCACAGGCACAGGCACGGGTACAGGCACGCGCACTGGCACACGCACTGGCACTGGCACAGGCACACGCACGGGCACGCGCACAGGCATGCGCACTGGCACAGGCACGCGCACAGGCACAGGCACGCGCACTGGCACGCGCACAGGCACAGGCACGCGCACAGGCACAGGCACGCGCACAGGCACAGGCACGCGCACAGGCACAGGCACGCGCACAGGCACAGGCACGCGCACTGGCACAGGCACGCGCACTGGCACGCGCACAGGCACAGGCACGCGCACAGGCACAGGCACGGGCACGCGCACAGGCTCTCCTCGCAGACACACAGTTACATGCACAGGCACAGACACACTAGGTGGCATGACTGGCACAGGCACTCCAGGTGGCACTACAGGCACAGGCGCCCCAGGCACGGGCACGTGAGGCACTGGCACGGACACAGTCACAGGCACTCCAGACACTCCAGGCACAGGCACGTAAGGCACAGGCACTCCAGACACTCCAGGCACAGGCACGTAAGGCACAGGCTCTCCAGGAGAGAGCAGCGTTGCTCTCTGCAGCATTCATTTGCAAATTTGCAGCCATGGGGTAGCATAGAGCCCAGGAAACACAAACCCATGAACAGCGGGCCAGGGTCAATGCCCATAACTTGGAGGCACTGAGGAAGTACAAAAAGTCTGCTAAACGGGACGCACCCTCAGGCTTATAACAAGACCCTCACAGCCGGTACTGTGAGCTATACTACGGCTCTGTACACAAGAGGTGCAGCATTTTTCCACTACAACATAAGTTTGGCTCTGGGTGAAGTATTGCCATATCCCACCCTGCACCATTTGTCCATTCAAGCACCTTGGAAACAAGTAGGGCCAAGGCAATGGCAGCATGCACGGTGCGTACACTTCACCACAATTCCCATGCATAATGCACACACATCACCATTTTCGTGCATAATGCACACACTTTACCATTTTCGTGCATAATGCATACACTTCACCATTCCCTCGGTTACCCTAAGGCTCCTCCCGTTTCTTGCAGCCCCTTTAGTCTAGCACTGGCATCCTACAATGCCATATGCCATATGCCACATGCCTGCAATGTTGGCACTTCATGATACGCCTGTAATGCACGTCACTTACCTTCAGGCTCTGCCTTCTTCTTGCAGCCCCTCTTATCTTGTGGCGGCACCCTATGGTATGCCTGGTACTTCTTCAGGAGCTTCCCGACTTGATCCCGTATGGGGTTGGCCACATCTCGCAAGTGCGATTTTCCTGGCACATGTACGCATCCGAATTCTCTAGATGGCAGGTATGTCTGTGTGCGCACACATTTGAATGTGTGTGTGTGTTGTGTGTGTGTGAACTTGTAAGGACACAAGTGGCTCAAAACGTGCACCAGCACATGCGCAAACACACACACATGTGACTTACCATGACTAAAAACTAAGCACTAAAAAGGATCCGCTTTACTGCAAGTTGGAACTTTTGACCTTGTTCTCTTTAAAACAAATGGACAGCAATTTTGCGGATCAGGGTCTTCAAATTTCCAAAAATGTCCAGTGCGCAATTTGGAGGTATGCAAAGATTGGTTGCAAATGCACCTCATCTTGCTGAAGAAGTAGCACCTCTTTGTTGTGCCCTGGTTCCTCCAGATTCGAGCTTAGCTTCACAAGATACAGTTTCTTCCTTCAAATCAAGGTTCTTAAGCTACTGTACAATGCCCTTTTCCCATAATCTCCTTTTTCCCATTCTCAAGCAACCATGAGCGCCAGAGCTTAACCAGAAATAAGTGTGTGTCATACTCTTAACTTCTGGGGCACCAAGTTGGTTGGAAGGCCAAAGGGAAATCGTTTGCACATTAGTTTTATGCATTCGCAGAAAGCAGGTCCAGATAAGCATTTGGCTGCACAATAATGGAACAAAACGCTGGCCCAAGCACACTGCACATGGCCAGGCAGGTCAAGCTTCTCTGCATGCTTCACACACACACAAACACAAACACACAAAAAAAAATACATATATATATATATATATACACACACACTCACGGGTATGCACAAGTTCCCAACTTACAGAAATAGGCACAGTTACACATTCAGGCCCATCTTGATAGATACGCGCAGTGAATCCACACGGCAAGCACACAAACACGTTTAGCCATGCTCTCGCTCACCGCCGCAGTCCTTGTCTGCTTGGTCTGCAGCCTTAGTCAGGCCCTTCTTGATGGATGTGCGCAGCGAATCCATGTGCTTCAGCTCTGCATCTGTGAACTCTGACTTCAGCTGATCTTGCTGCTGCTTGGTGCTGATCCCTGAGGCAAGCAGGCATTGATTCTGTGGCATTCATCCTTGGCAATTAATCTTGGCATTTATTCTGGCATTGATTCTGGGCATTGATTCTGTGGCATTTATCCTTGGCATTCATTCTTGGCATTCATCCTCACTCATAACTTTTTGGCTCACATCTGAAGGCCTAGCAGCCAAACTGGCATAAGGCACAAATTGTGCCGTACAATCCCAAAACAATCCTACGTGAGCCTCCGGTCCTTGTGGCAAGCAGGCAGGACACAGGCAGGCATTTCATTTGTCTCACTGCTGCAGCTGGGCGCTTAATCCTGTCTCAGATGGGACACGGGCAAGCATTGCACACTTTGCTGCAGCTGGGCGCTTAATCCTGTCTCAGATGGGACACGGGCAAGCATTGCACATTTTGCTGCAGCTGGGCGCTTAATCCTGTCTCAGATGGGACACGGGCAAGCATTGCACATTTTGCTGCAGCTGGGCGCTTAATCCTGTCTCAGATGGGACGCGGGCAAGGATTGCACATTTTGCTGCAGCTGGACGCTTAATCCTGTCTCAGATGGGACACGGGCAAGCATTGCACATTTTGCTGCAGCTGGGCGCTTAATCCTGTCTCAGAGGGGACACGGGCAAGCATTGCACACTTTGCTGCAGCTGGGCGCTTAATCCTGTCTCAGATGGGACACGGGCAAGCACTGCACATCACACTGCTAGCGGGTGTTGATTCCTGTAATCAGTATGACCCAGAGGAGCAGTGCACGCCAGTAAACAGCATGGCATGACACTGCCGGATTGTGTCCAGCACAGTGCAAACGAGCAATGTATAAGTTGCCGGAGGTGCGGTGTGTGGTGTGTGTGTGTGTTTGTTTGTGTGTGTGTGTGTGTGTTTGTGCGCGCGCGTTGTCCGGTACAGATGCTCATGAGAGTGCCAAACATGCATTCCATACTCTATACAAGTAGGTGTGTGTGTGTGTGTGTGTGTGTGTGTGTGTGTGTGTGTGTGTGTGTGTGTAAAGCTGCTTGTGTGCAAAAAGCTGCAATCCCTAGGCTGCCTCAAGCAAAATCCCTTTGCAGGCAGCAAAGAAACTTTGCAGCTTCCGGGCAATTTCTTGCTGCACATTCTTCTGGAGTTCGTGTCCAATCCTCTGAGCGCGTAGCCAAGAATGCTGAACAGCAGCCTTTTTGTTTGCAGGCACTGCACACTTCTGTTCTAAAGCATTGTCTCATGAAAAAAAAAATGTCCAAAAGCACCTTCAGATGTTTGCACCAACAACAACAGCTCACACAGGGCTAATTTTCTCCTTCCATAGCTTCAAGAGATCTAGGGACAACCAAGAAATCTAAAGGAGATTGCTCGCCTGCTGGGCTTAATCATTTACAAACCAAAATATGAAGCAGAACATGCAAAGAGAACCAATGGAATGATGAACACTGATGATGAATGTAACATTGAACACGCAATCCGGAAGCTTACCATAACGTACAGGACCCTCTTAGCTGGCGTTGCCTTTTGTTCTCTCTTCTTCTTTTTCTTTAACATGCAAACCATGAATCATGGCATGCTGAGACTGCTCACCTGCTGAAAGGAAAAGCAAGGAAAAGACTGCGCAGCCAAAAGGCCAAATTCATCAAAGAAACGTCTTCAAACTATAGCAAGCTAGCCAGGGCTTCAGCAGAGTGTCTCACCTGCCGACCTCAGATAATCACAAGTCCCAAATTCATAAGCCTCGTCGCCGAATGCGTCTTCATCGGAAGAGTCCCAGTCAGAAGACTCCTCATCAGAAGACTCAGGCTTGTCCTGCAAGGAAAAAGTTAGCCAGCGGATTCACCCTGTTTGACCTCATACCAGGCAGTGAAAACTGTGTGCAGCGTTACCAGTGTCCACAGCTATGAGAGATGGAACAAAAGTGCTCCTGGCCCAATGTACATATGGCCTTTTGAGCTGATGATATGATTCGTAGCATCATAGTTTGAAAGCTGTTTTTCTGGCCTTGCTGATTCTTCGCCGCTCCCTTCACGCACGGGGCCAGCTGGGCTGCCCTGATACCATTAAAGATGCATTATTCATTTTAACATGTACAGAAGGCTTGCTAAGTGAAGCGTCTGTGGAAGTTCACAGCTTTCCTCTGACAAGACCTGCTGGCCATCATCTCAGCCACGCTCGCCGCCGGCCTTGCGTCTAAGCTTCCTTGTTTCCTCGTACAGCTTGTAAAAACAATGCA
Source organism: Dunaliella primolecta (assembly GCA_914767535.2). Classification (NCBI taxonomy): domain Eukaryota; kingdom Viridiplantae; phylum Chlorophyta; class Chlorophyceae; order Chlamydomonadales; family Dunaliellaceae; genus Dunaliella; species Dunaliella primolecta. The sequence continues at coordinate 16,417,696 of OU611752.1, forward strand.
TGAATTGTGTGAAATGCTGGGCAAATGGACGGAAAGGGTGGTCCCGAATTTCCAGGGGCACATGCACCTGGGCAAGCACATCTTTACCAGTAAATTACCACCCAAGCAAGGCACTCACGCCTCTTTAAGCCAATGTCCCTCCTTTTCCTTATTTGATGTAGGGAGATTTCTTCTTTTCTTTTGCAACCAAGCAGGGCGGGGGTTGTGAATGGCGGAGAATAGAACAAGGGAGAGGGAGAGGAAGAGGAAGGGCAGAGCAGCAAGGAATGCACAAGTGTGGATAGAGATGCATACAAGCAAGCGCAAGTGTTGGGTGAGCACGGGTGTAAAATGGGCAGCGTGAGCGCAAGTGCGGAGTGAGGTATGTGCGGAGAAAGGGCAAGTGTGAAGTGTGCGCAAGTGTGGAGCAAGCGCAAGTGTAGGCAGAGATGCGTCCAAGTGGAACCTTGAAACCATGGAACGTCAAATCCTGGGACACCTTCTGAGCAATGGCAGTGCCTTGCTGGTCAATACCAATGCAATGCAGCAAGTACCTGAATGAGAATGCTGTGGGAGTGCCTTGCTGGCCAATACCAATGCAATGCAGCAAGCACCTGAATGAGAACATTGTGGTAGTGCCTTGCTGGTCAATATCAGTGCAATGCAGCAAGCACCTGAATGAGAACATTGTGGTAATGCCTTGCTGGTCAATACTAATCATTGAATGCAATGCAGCAACTGAATGAGAACATTGTGGTAGTGCCTTGTTGGTCAATATCACTGCAATGCAGCAAGCACCTGAATGAGAACATTGTGGTAGTGCCTTGCTGGTCAATATCAGTGCAATGCAGCAAGCACCTGAATGAGAACATTGTGGGAGTGCCTTGCTGGCCAATATCACTGCAATGCAGCAAGCACCTGAATGAGAACATTGTGGGAGTGCCTTGCTGGTCAATACCAATGCAATGCAGCAAGCACCTGAATGAAAACATTGTGGGAGTGCCTTGCTGGCCAATACCAATGCAATGCAGCAAGCACCTGAATGAGAACGTTGTGGCAGTGCCTTGCTGGTCGATACCAATGCAATGCAGCAAGCACCTGAATGAGAATATTGTGGTAGTGCCTTGCTGGTCAATACCAATGCAATGCAGCAAGCACATGAATGAGAACATTGTGGTAATGCCTTGCTGGTCAATACTAATCATTGAATGCAATGCAGCAACTGAACGAGAACATTGTGGTAGTGCCTTGTTGGTCAATATCACTGCAATGCAGCAAGCACCTGAATGAAAACATTGTGGGAGTGCCTTGCTGGCCAATACCAATGCAATGCAGCAAGCACCTGAATGAGAACGTTGTGGCAGTGCCTTGCTGGTCGATACCAATGCAATGCAGCAAGCACCTGAATGAGAACATTGTGGTAGTGCCTTGCTGGTCAATACCAATGCAATGCAGCATGCACATGAATGAGAACATTGTGGTAATGCCTTGCTGGTCAATACTAATCATTGAATGCAATGCAGCAACTGAATGAGAACATTGTGGTAGTGCCTTGTTGGTCAATAACAATGCATTGCAGCAAGCACCTGAATGAGAATGTTGTGCATGCCTAGGAAGTGTGAACAAACTAGAAATGTATGCAACCAGCAGGCAGACAGTACACGTGACATTAGACAGTACATGTGACACTAGAAATGTATGCAACCAGCAGGCAGACAGTACACGTGACATTAGACAGTACATGTGACACTAGAAATGCATGCAACCAGCAGGCAGACAGTACATGTGACACTAGGCAGTGCACATGACACTAGAAATGCATGCAACCAGCAGGCAGACAGTTCATGTGACACTAGACAGTGCACATGACACTAGAATTGCATGCAACCAGCAGGCAGACAGTACACGTGAGACGCCATCATGTGAGGCACTGTGCATGTGAGGTACACGTGACATGCCAACATGTGAGGTACACATCATCATGTGAGGCACTTTGGATGTGAGGTACACGTGACATGCCAACATGTGAGGTACTTTGCAAGGCTCTGTTTGCATCGCGCATCGCCTGAAGACACGAATCAGGGGGATTTTGCAATCATGCATGCGTGCTTGCATCGCACGTTTTCAAAAGGCTCTCACAATTCCATGCATGTGCATCCTCAGGTTGAAGCATGAGGTCGTATGCACGTACGTAAGTTGGGGCATGAGGGCATATGCCTCCGCATAATAAGCTTGGCTGGTGATTCCTCTAAAACCAAGCAGATTTTAGTGTACAGTCATTCATAAAAGGGAGACAAAGTCACTGTGAGAGTGTAAATTGTTTTGAAATGAGCGGATCGGAACATGTCATTGCTGCAGCAGTGTGCGATAAGGACGCAGGATTGAATTCAAATGCGCCAAGAGAGCAAAGCAGTACATCAGACAACTTGCAGCGACGCTCTGGTCATCGCCTTCCTTCTCCGCCCCCAATGCTTCTCTGCACGGCAGCCTTGCACAAAAGGATGGGCGGGGAGGACAACAGAACCCAGCATTTGTTGGAATGCATTGGCAGGCCACGCACTCGTTCGGCCACCAAGCACAAACAGAAGTGCATTCAAGAGCTTTCAGATCCATAACACACACAGACCGCACACACGCACGCGCACACACACAGCACACATGTACACACCTTGCGTGCACGTCCATCAAATGTAAGGTGCCGGGGCTTGCGTATGTGGTCCAAAGCCAGGCTAAGTTGGCCTGGGGATTGTTTCGCACACCAGTCCCAAAGGGGGAACTGCGTGAGCAGGGACTCCGGCCTGGAATCATGCATAAGAGATATTAGCCTCAATACTATTGTATTGAGGCTATAAGCAGAGAGGAGCTCCTTGGCACAGCATTTCCAGGGAAAATATGTCTGCTGCGTGTCAGAGACTTGGAAGCATGCCCTCACAGCCACCGTGAGTTTCTAATGATCTTGAAGCATCATGCCACTGTGAGTTTCAGATCATGTTGAAGCATGAACTCATAGGCACAACGGTTTTCTAATGACTTTGAAGCATCATGCCACTGTGAGTTTCAGAATCTGAAATTCAGGTTATGTTGATCAGATTATGATGAAGCATGAACTCACTAGGCACTATGAGCTTCAATTGCGGGCTTGCTCACTCATTTAGGGGGCATCGTTCATGCGGCAAGGAAAAGGAAGAGAATCAAAAGACCATGCAAGCCAAAAGGCCACGGGCCAAGGATTTGTGCAAGGAGAACTGGGCTGAGATGTTTCAGTTGCTCAGGGGTGTGCATATGCTCACAAATTTGGAGGCGATCGACCATGCGGCAAGGGCATTTGCAAGGCGGTCCGGAAAGGGATATTTTATTCGATGTTGTCCAAATTCATGCACACACACACACTCATTTGGAGATGATCACTCGTGCGTAAGGTTGGCCAATGCTACGTAAAAGCCATATACATTGCATTGAAAATCTCCCTGCAAAAAGCTGATATGTACGGCGTTTTTTTACGGGGTTGGCCAACCCTACCTGTGCGGCAAGGACGTGCGCAAGGAGAACTGGATTGAGATGATGCAAGCACACAGGAAGGGGACTAAAGGAATTCACCATTCACACAAAGCATCACTAAATGCTCAACAAAAGGCTATTCTTTTTTAAAAGGCAGGGACCTAGCTGGCAGCGGAGCAACTGCCAAAGAAAAGGTGCCATCCATATTCCTGTAGACAACACAAACATAGTTAGACTTTCTGCCACACCATGCAATGCATAAGGACAGTTTTCTAAAGCTTCAACATGAGCTCTGGCGCAACTTGCCCCTGCCCTGCATTCAAGCAGCACAGAGAAGGTTTGAGGATTTCCCATTTCACGCTGTGCACACTTCCAATTAGTAAGCCATTTCATGCCCACAATGATATTAAGGACAGGCGCTTTGCATACATGAGCTCTGATGCTCCCTTTCCCTTGACACACAACACACACACACACACGAGCCCTGGGTGTTTGCCTGCTTCCAATTATTTTTCCAATTAGCGCATTTTTGCAAGTATTTGGGCCCCCTTTCATGCCCACAGCGGAAAAAAAAAAGCAGGCACTCCACACACATGAGCTCTGGGTGTCTGTCTTTGAGCGCGTCCATGAGGGCCTTGAAAGCCGCAGCATTGCCTTCTGGCGTCAAGTGCAGGCCGTCGCACAAGAACCCGGTCTCCCAACCCTACAACAGCATTGTTTGCACGCGATTTGTTAGAAGGAAGCAAGGTTGGCTTTTAAAGGCCTGAAATGACCTCCAAGCTTAGAGTGCCTAAGGCTGTTGCGCAAGAATTGGGTTTTGCACCCCTGCACCGGCTCATTTTCATGCATGAATGCTTGAGGGACTCTCGAGGCTTCAGCAAAAAAATGCAATCTTTTTGACACAGGAACAGGGTGACCCACCAATTCATGCGTGCATGAGGATCTTGAGAAATGGAGACCGTGATAATAGTTTGGGCGTGATTCATTTTGGAGAAGGGTTCATGACAGCGCTGCACACATGCAACAGATGGGTAAACACACAAACATTACATGGCATGGCTCCTCGCCTATGCAGGCACACAATGTGAAAGTTGAAATACCTTGGACAAGAGGCAGCAGCTACGACAAAGCAGAAGAGTTTGAGGCAGTGGCTACGACAAAGCTGAGGAGTTTGAGGCTACAGCTGCAACAAAACAGAGGAGCTTCAAGTGGCAGCTACAACAAAGCATAGGAGATTGAGGCAGCAGCTGCGACAAAGCAGAGGAGCTTGATGCAGCAGCTACAACAAAGCAGAGGAGTTTAAGGAAGCACTTCAACAAAGCAGAGGAGCTTCAGGCAGCAGCTGCAACAAAGCAGCAGCGCAGTTAACTCGTGCCCAAAGGCGGTCATGAACAGAAGACTTGTGCCACCTGGAGACAGAGGTGTGGTTGACTTAGCTAAGAGCGCAATTGGCTGAAGACGGTGTTGACTTGTGCTTGAAGGCGGCCATAAGCTTGTCTTTGAATATAGTAACATGAAAATAAAGATGGACTCGTGTTGAGACTCTTTGGCTCATACCAGACGCTTTTGTTGCTGCAGGACTACCAGATGGTACCAATCGGTGGCATCCTCTAGCATTCCCATGTGTTTAGCGCATCAGGCCAAGCACTCACTTCACTCACTTGCACCTGCTGCATCAGGCTGCACACTCACGGCACTCGCTTGCACATGCTGCATCAGGCTGCACACTCACGGCACTCACTTGCACCTGCTGCATCAGGCTGCAGAGATCCACAAAGTGGCACTCACTTGCATCTGCTGCATCAGGCTGCACAGATCCACAGAGTAGCACTCACTTGCATCTGCTGCATCAGGCTGCACAGATCCACAGAGTAGCACTCACTTGCATCTGCTGCATCAGGCTGCACAGATCCACAGAGTAGCACTCACTTGCATCTGCTGCATCAGGCTGCAGAGATCCACTAAGTGGCACTCACTTGCACCTGCTGCATCAGGCTGCACAGATCCACAGAGTAGCACTCACTTGCATCTGCAGCATCAGGCTGCGCAGATCCACAAAGTAGCACTAGTTGTCTCCTGTTGGCTCCTAGCTTTAGTGAAGGCTGCCGGGCCTGTGAGCCTCAGCGGTGAGGCCCTAGCTACCTTGCTCGTCAAGGAACCTTTCCTTCATGCACACAGCTGGACCTGGCTTGCACAGTCTTTTCTTTTTCTTCTCTTTCAATGGCACCCACTTGTGTCTGCTGCATCAAGCCGTACAGATCCACGCAAGTCGCCCCCATCTCTTGAGCCACTTCTGCACAGCCAGCTGCATAGAGGGCCGTGTGTGCATGGGTTCTATCCAGCGGCATGTTAGCAGCTGTCGCTTCATCCGTCTTCTGCATTCACAGCCATGATGGTCATTCATTGTAAACAGACAAAGCAGTGATTCATTGCAAACATCCACAGCAATTGTTTTGCGTACACAGCCATAGCGGCTATCTGCGTGCAAAGCCAAAGCAGTAATATCATTGCAACTGCCACAGCAGTCCGTTTTGCGTACAAGCCATAGCGGTCATTCTGCGTGCACAGCAACAGTGGTCATTAACTGCAAAGAGCCATAGCGGTCTTTCTGCCTGCACAGAGTGCGATCTTTCTGCATGCACAGCCACAGCGGTCATTCAGCTTCTATAGCCATAGCGGTCTTTCTGCGTGCACAGCCACAGCGGTAATTCATTCTGCTGCCTGATTCTTGGCATCATACATTTAAACATTTGTTTTGGCATGTGGGAGCATGATTCACAGATTGCTCTGGTTGATCAACTTTGTTGCTTGATCGAGACGCATGACCCTTAGAAGCAGCACCTTGCCCAATCCAAGGACAGGCATTTGGAAGCAGCACCTCGCTTGATTATAAACCATGACCCTTGGAAGCAGGAGCTTGCTTGATCAACAGGCATGCATTTGGAAGCAGCACGTAACCAAGTAAAAAATCATGACCCTTGAAGCAGTAGCTTGCTTGATCAACAGGCATGCATTTGGAAGCAGCACCTAACTAAGTCAAAAATCATGACCCTTGGAAGCAGTAGCTTTCTTGATCAAAAGGTATGAACTCTGGAAGCACAGCTCCTCGCTTGATCCAACAGCACTTTTTTCTCAGAAGCACCTCCATGCAGTACTAATTGAAGCTTGAAGTTGATTCTGACTCAAGAATTTCTGAGGTGACACACATGCTGCAGTGCATATCATGCGCTCTGACGGCATCGCCTTTTGCCATGGCCTTCAAGGTCTTTTAAAAAATTGAAACCTTTCAGGGAGGTTGAACATGGCTCCCTACAACAAGGATGGCACTCACCGCTTCCCATGGCCTCTGGGGCACATGCTAATACTGGAACAACATGGAGAAGTTGAGCATGGCCTGCGTGCATGGCGGACACGCACCATGGCCAGCCCTTGCGCAAAAATGACATGCACCATGGCCCCTGCGTAATTATGACCCGCACCATGGCCAGCCCCTGTGCATTGATCCAGGATGACACTTACCATAGCCCCTGTGCATGGATGACACTCACTTTGGCCCCTCCCAATCCTTCCTCTCCGGCAAAGCTTACGTGGCCAGCCTTCCTCCCTGGCTGACACCTACCTCTCCCCCTGACACCTCAGCCTGCCAAGCCTTCCTCCCAGCCCCGTGGTAAGACACGCAGCCCTGTGGATGACCCCAGCACCAATGATGACCCTCACCTCGATCTGCCAAGCCCTTCTCCCAGCATCATGGATGAGACTCAGCATCAAGGATGACACTCACCTCAATTTGCCAAGCCTTCCTCCCACCATCATGGACGGGTGGGGGTGTGAGCAGGACCACACTGTCAAAGCCCCCGTTCCTCTGCAGCCCCCGCACGATAGCCGCAAGGTTGGCCTTGTACTCTGGCAGGGGCACATGCTGAAGGGCAGACGGCCTGTCAAGGCCAACAGGCAATCCAAGCACACTCCAGGAATGAGTGGATGTAGAGTGAGGGAGGGAAGCCCGTCGTTCTCGTCCATGCAGTATGGTGTGTATGTGATGCGTGCAATGAATTGCATGCTCGCAAGCAATTCGGTGGCATGTGCTTGCCAGGAAGGGGGAGGGGAGTCTAAAATGAGGGAGCGTTCTACATGCACGGCTCCCTCTCCTTTTATCTTTCTGTTCCTCAGAGTCTGAAAAGTCAGCAGGGAGTTGGTTGGCAGGGTGGGCGTGGTGAAGCGCTGCTTTAAATGGCAGCATTGAGGGGGCATTTGAAACTGGCAGGTGGCGACAAGCCCTGCCTACTGGGTGAGCAGAATCTGACGTGTGTACAATCGTCCAGTGCTCAAAAGCAATAAAGATTCCGAGCCTGATCAGCCGAAGTCGCACACTCGTGTGTCCAAAAGGGGGCAACAGAGCAACAGAGCATTCGTGTGACGCCAGTGTCAGAAAGGAAGCTGAACACACAGCTGCTGGTGCTGTGTTAGCACTCAGGCACAACTTGAGCTAGGCTGCCCCTGTTAGGCCTTCCGATAGCCCTTACCTGCAGAACAAAAAGGCGCGCTGGCATTGCCAGAGGCACTATGGCACCAAAGCTTCAGGTAATCATTTGATCACATAATTGTATGCCAGGTTGTATATGTAATTAATCAAAGGGCCTCTCTATCTATCTACCTCCAAGTAGTCCTGCAAACATATACCAGCTTCTGCCCAACTTCAAATTTCAATACACTGCAGTATGACCAACCAACCCCATTTTGCCACTGACAGCCCCCCTCATCTTGCATTGCATCATCCACACATACCCGTCACAGACGGCGGCATCGTTTGCTCCAAGCCATACAGTTGCAAACGCGCGCATGTTCCTGCTGGGCATGCCAGCCAGGATGTCCTATATGTAATACATGTGTGTGTGTGTGTGTGTGTGTAGATTCATGCCCAAATCTTATGGTGTCTGGCCCTTGATTTAGAAGGCTTTGACGCATACAGCACTGCAGCAATGCTCACGGTATCCCAGGCTCAACAGGCCTCCAACCAACCAATGGCATACATTGCAGCCTAAGGGCTCAACAGGCCTCCAACAGCGGCATACAGTGCAGCTCAACATGGGGTTACACCACATCCCTCTGATAGTGACACACAGCGCAGCTGAACATGGAATGTACCCACCCCTCTGATAATGATGTACAATGCAGCTTAACATGGGGTTGCACCACATCCCTCTGTTAGCGACACACAATGCAGCTGAACGTGAAGTGCTCCCACCCCTCTGACAATGATGTACAATGCAGCTCAACATGGGGTTGCACCACATCCCTCTGATAGTGACATAACTAAACAAAACAAAACAAACAAACAAAATAAACACATAAAACAACGACAACAACTACTACTACGTCAGCAGTGAAAACACTCCCCACATCAATTAAGGAAAGGGGGCTACATTGGTGCAAAGGCCGTATGATCACCCCACCACAGAGTGACATGCAATGCAGCTGGACAAAGAAAGAATAGAGAAACACTACACAGGCAGTGAAAACGCTCCCCACATCAATCAAGGAAAAGAGGATACCTAGGGCCGAGGCGCTGTGTATCCCCTCCACCAAAAGAAACAAAAGAAAGAAGTCGATGGGGAGTCAGGAGGGATACCAGCAGTTGCCTGTGCCTGATCTTGGTGATGAAAGTTGGGAGAAGTCTTCTCAGGAGCTGGACTGTGTGGCTCATCCTTCCAGCAACTACACAATGCAGCTGAATATGGGGGCGTACCATACCCCTCTGACAATGGCATCCATTGCAGCATCTCAGCACGGGAGTGCACCATCTCCCTCCGACAGTCACACGCAATGCAGCTGGACGTGGGGGTGCACTCAGCCCCTCTGACAGCGACACACACACAGCTGCACAGCTGGACACGGGGGTGCACCATACCCCTCTGACAAAGGCATACAGTGCCGCTCAACAAGGGAGTGCATCATGTGCTTCTGACAGTACCATGCAATGCAGTTGGCCATGGGTGTGCTGCATGGTCACAGCACATGTGCTGTGTGAGCTGGACATGGGAGTGCATCGTGCATTATAAATTATATATATATCTGGCAAGCAGCATATGCACCTCTTGGCAGGACCGCTTTGGTCTTGTCCTGTGTGTATTCGAGAGCTCTTAACAAGCTGCACAACCAGGGTACCTACTGGCAGGACCTCCTTGATCATCCTGGTGTTGAAGCCGCCATAGCCTCGGTGCATAACATCTGCCTGCATGCATGCACACCCATTCCGCACACCACGTTGCACCTGGACTGCTTTGCACTTAGACAATCAAGAGGCATGACATCTGCCAGCCAAATGAGCGCACGCTTTTTGCACAACACATTGCACCTGGACTGCATTGCACCTAGAAAACAAAGAGGCACGACTTCTGCCTGCGAGCATGCACAGCTGCTTCGAGGTGCTTGTTATTCGTGGCGTGCATGTCAGCCACACATGTGCATCCTGATGTATTTTGTGTGCCAAATAGATAGCATGGGGGTGGAGCAGGCGAGCCTTGACTCTTGGCCCATGAGAAAATCTGGAGGGTAACTATGGGGGCTGATGATCCAGGCTTTTGGTATGAGGGGTTTGATGACAGCGTGCACGTCGGTGGTGGGTGGGCAATAGGGAATTGATCAGGGACGTGTTGCAGGATGGAAATCCAAAAGCAATAAGTCATTGCAGAGTATACTCATTACACGATTGCAGCAGTAACATCAGGCAAGTCATCTGAAGACCATCCTACTCTGGCACAATGCCAGGGCAAATGTCAAGGCTGCACTCTTTGAGGCCCTTTCTGGGGAGACAAGCAAGTACACCTTGCATTAAGTGGTGGGAAGATGCGGTTGTGCAGGTATATTTAGTGTGATTGTGAAGGCAGTACCTTGCGGCTGAAGGCCTGAGAGAGCCGTGATACCCAACCGCCTTCCCAGTAACCCCTTTCAGTGAGCGAGTCTCCTGCATAATGTGCGTGTATGATTGTGTGTGTGTGTGTCTGTCTGTGTGTGTGTGTGTGTGTGTGTGTGTGTGTGTGTGTGTGTGTGTGTGTGTGTGTGTGTGTGTGTGTGTGTGTGTGTGTGTGTGTGTGTGTGTGTGTGTGTTGTGTTGCCAGCTGTCAGCGACAGCTCTGTTTTGATCAGTTCTGTACCCACCAAGCGTGAGTATCAGCTGCTTTTGCACGGCAAAAGGCGCGGGTACATCTTGAAGCAGTGCCTTCCTTGGAGCTGCCTGCTTCGGAGCTACCTGCATCGGAGCTACCTTTTTTGGAGCTGCCTTCTTCGGAGCTGCCTTCTTAGGAGCCATATCGATTCAAGTTTAAGCGGCAAATAAATACCGGTAACTCAATGCCGATAAGCCGGCGTGGCCTGCGGAAAACTCATTCCAGGCTCGCTCCTGACCGACGATATTAATAGCTCTAAAACTATTTTTTCATTTTAAAATTTTTTACTTATTAGTTACGCCATGAAGGTATCAGAGGACAGAGACTTCCTGGCAACCTTTCCTGCTTAATAGAAAATAGACATTACAAAACAATATCCTACCTCAGATGCAGATGAGACCCTCTCTTTAACCTTTTGATGTGTCAATTGATCTAAGCTTTTTAAGGAGTCCAGTGAAGTGACAGAGGATGTCAATCTAAAGAAGAAATCCCCAGGATCACTTGGGTACCCTCTTGGGATCCAGAACAAATTGAAGACACCTGGCATCAATTCCAACAACGTTTGCTGGAATTCAAAGCCAATCATAGCAGACCTGAGCATTCCCGACACACAGCAGACTCAGTTCTTTCTAACCTTGAGAGAAAATGCTGTTGTACCCTCTCCCAGGCTGTCATCAATCCAACAACCCACTCCACGTGCTCTCAGGCTGCCAAAATCATCAAATCTTGGCAAGAAAACTGAACGCCACAATACTGTTGGCAGAATGATCACAAAACTCTTAGCAACTTGCTTCCCAAGGGCTTTTCAAAAGCCCTTGGGAACCAGTCTTGGTTAACACAGACATAGGAAGTGATGACTGGCTGGCGCAACATAACCTTCAATTCCTGGCCATGCCTCCGACAGGACTAAGAAAAGAAAAGAGAAATCTATGGCAGCCAAGAGGCCGCGTGCATTAAGGAAAGGTTCCCTGACTAGCAAGCTAGAAAGGGTCTCACCAAAGGGCCCTCAAGCCTAAACTAGACTAAGCTAGCCTAGGAGAAAGCCAGAAACGAGAGCTAATGAGGATCTGGAGGGTTGGCTGCCATGCTCCTGGACGCCTAGACTCTTCTTCTCCTGCTCTCCTCCTCCATGCGCCCAGCAAACCCTCCCCCAGAAGTCCCCTGGAAATGAAGTGCATGTCTGATGTTAGTAATAGTTGTTAATCTTTGGGTAGCATGGCAACTCAGCTTGGATGCTAATGATTTAGCCTTCTGCCTGGTTAAACCCAAGTCGATAAGAGGTTGACCGACAGAACTATACCCCCTTACCTCTTTCCTTGTAATTTTCTTACGAGATCTAGGCTCACCTTCAGCCGTCCTGATGCTATCATAGCGTGATCCTGGCACCTTCAGCAGCTCTCAACTGTGCTACTCTCCACTTCTGGGTCAGCAAGAATTCATGCTTTCCCGTCACTCCTGGAGCCTACAGATTATTATTTTTATCGCTGTCTGGAATACTGCAGCAAGAATCCGCCTAAATGAGAACAACTCAACTTGGATCACTGACAAAACATCCCTGAAGCACGCTGGTGGAAAACAAGCATTAGCAACCCAGTTCTCAATGCCAGACGTCAAAACATTGAGACTGGTTTCAAGAAACTTGAAAATTTACCCTCAGACCAACAACACACCCCTAAGGACATTGTCCAAAGCCAACAACCCCTCTTGCCGCCTACCGCATCTAGCCCAAACCTGGTCCGAAAAGTCCAGAATTGGAAAGAATGGGCACACACAGATGGTAGCTGCCAAATACACCTCGGAAGACAAGTAATAGGAACAGGAGTCTACCACCCTGACAAAGATAGTCCCAAGTATGTCCAACCAAACGGAGCAGGAATCACAAATACCGTGGCACGTTTGTAAGGGCTGAATTAGCAGCAATAGCAGCTGCCATTCTCCAGGGCCACTCTCACATCGCTACTGATAGCCTTTCTTCACTCCTCCAAATCAGAAAGCAAATACTGTATCCAGAGCTTCATTGCCAGCATGTCCAAGGCCATATCCCCAAAATAATCATACAGCTTGTGCGCAATTCACCTACCCCTATCTATCTCTACAAGGTTATATCTCATGTTGGAATTGCAGGTAACGAATGCGCAGATGCTATTGCCAAACACCAGGCCATTCAGGGTGATGACACCCCTGCAGACACAACCTTCCCCTGCGTCAACCTTGAAGGCAATCCTTTCCATGCCACCACCTGGCTTGCCTTTGAGGAAAGCGCCCGCTCACATGCAAGCACATTGGAACGCCCCGACTCGCCTGCCCCAAAGTCTAAACATTTTTCCAAACTTCATGATGCTTTGAGAACGCACATGCACTTTAACATAGACTTGAAAAGGCTGACACTGAGACAGGATACTACTTTTATTACCAAAGTCTACTTCCCAGTGTCCATAAAAAGGTCTGTAATGCCTTCTGGAATATGCAGTACGCTTCCTTTCAAAATGAAACGAAACACTTTCAACTACCGCACAGGTAAAGAGAAGAAAAGACTACGCGAGCCAGGTCCAGCTGCGTGCATTAAGGATTGGTCCCTAACTAGCAAGCTAGCTAGGGCCTCACCGCACAGGTACTCTCTTAAATAAAAAGCACGCAGTAGGCTTCAAAATTTCCACCAGTATAAAATGCCCCCTTTGTAGGGAGCCAAATAGTGACCTTCACATCATTCCAGGATGTAAACATTTCTCCTTGAAGCTATCAGCAAGGGCCCCCTTGGCGCAGGCCTTGCCTCCGTGGAAATTAGCAGCGCAGATCGCTTCGCCCTGCAGAACCAGCAGATCCCTGAACACTCAACAAATCCTCCCTAAGTATATTTCCCACACAATCCTTCTAGGTGTGAATGGTACTATCTATACTGCCCATACCTTGGATCAATTCAAAAACTAGGGATTGACCCGCTAAGGTGTACCAAGCTTGCACGGAAGCTCCATGCCCACTCTGTACAATATGCGCAAAAACTTGCCTCTACCAGACATGCCATTGAAACCAAAAATAGTCATCATAATTTTGGTGCACTGGGACTGCATGCTTCCAAAAACCCACCAGACCCTCACTAGTTTCCCTCTTACCCTCCAGTGAGGGAGACTCACGGCTCTTTGAGCCAATGTGTCTCCTTTTCCTTAATTGATGTAGGAAGTGTTCAAAAGTTCTGAGAATCTCACTGCCTGCGTAATTTTTTATTTTCTTTCTTTTTCCCTCGTCATTTCCCTGACAAACAAAGGCTCACTCCCAGTTGGCCTGATGCAATATTAGTTGTTCCAATGAAAAGGGTAACAAGGACCAACTTGGTGCCAAGGTGCCAAGATTGAATGCCAGGTATCTGTTGAGAAGTAGAGGGGGCCACGGGGGAACAGGGGGCCGCGGGGGGAACAGGGAGCACCCAGCGCCAGCCACAGCCACTCCACCTACTTCCAAGGTCCTGGTCAGCTCCATCCAGAACAGAGGCACATCTACCTCGTGGAAGTCAAATACTGTGAAGACACCCGGCCCAAGAATCAGCTTGAGGCCTCCAAGCAGCAGCACCGCAAACTACGTTACCATCTTTTAAGGGGCTCATCTCAAGTCAACCTCCATACCATTCTGTTAGGTGTGAGCGGGGTCATCTACACCCCTCACACTTTAGAGGCACTTAAAGAGCTTGGTCTTGACAGTCATACAGCCATCAAGCTTGTTCTGAAGCTTCATTCTCATTCCGTCCAGTACGCTTAATAAACTTGTTAGTACCATATGCGTTTTTGAGAAGACTTCTTTCACCTCTCATCTCCAAGATCAGGCACGAGCTACTGCTAGTAACCCTCCTGATCCCCATTGACTTCTTTCTTGATTCTCTTGGTGAAGGGGATGCACGGTGCCTCGGCCCTCAGCGTCCTCTTTTCCTTTATTGATGCAGGGAGTGTTTTGACTGCCTGCGTAACTTTTCTTTTCTTTTCCTTTCTGTTCTTTTCTGATCCTTTACAATTTTAAACCTAATTCTTCTTCCTCCTCCTCCTCCTCCTCCTCCTGCTCACACCCTGTGCGCAGCAGGCATGGCACCTCACAGAGGACCCCCACGGTTAACCATGTGAGACAGCCCCACCAACTGAATGCAAACCAGCGACATGTGCACTTGCTAATTGAAACAAAGTACTGTGCAGGCACGAGGCCTGGACAGCAGGTGGAAGCGGCACAGTGGCGGCATGCAGACCTCTGCAAAGTTATTAGTGCAAAAGCTGTGACTCTTCATATCATTAATCTGTGCATTGGTGTGAAGTGATATGCTGAACATACCCTAACCGGTTACATCTACAGGTCCCCCACCTGCCCCCAAGCTCACCTACGTCCCCAATCTCCAAGATGCTCTCAAATTCCACATGCATACTAAGCACAAACTTGGTTATGCAAATGCCAAAACAGGTTACTACTCTTACTATCAGATAGATTGCCACTTGTAAATAAAAAATTACAGTATCGCACAGGCACCCTTTATGACCAAAAACATGTAGTCCTTTTTAAAAGATCAACTGATCCATTATGCCCTCTCCCAGGCTGGCATCATTTAGGCAGCGCACTCCACATGCTTCCAGGCTGCCAAAATCAAATCATATCCAGCATGTTTTATGTTTTTCAAGTTTTCAAGTTTTTTTTCAAGTTTTCATAAACTGAACGCCATAATATTGCTGGCAGAATGATTACAAAAGCACTTAGCAAGACCCCTTGGGGAGCAGGCCTGGTCAACACAGATATAGGAAATGATACACGGCTTGCGCAACATGAACTCTAAATCCCTGCATATGTCTCAAACAGAACTATACCTTCTTACCTCTTCCCTCGTAAACTTTCTATCAAGATAGATCTACTTCCAGCCGACCACTGGCAGATGCTATCTTGATAACCCCTCACAATGCCCAACCCACCCCTAACAATGTTTCTTCCTCTTGCTCACATCATGCTCTACGCAGCAGACAACTTTGAACCCCATGTAAGGAAAAGCTACGCAAGCGGCTTACACCTCAAGCGTTGTATTAAGGAAGGGCTGACCCACACCGCCGCGGTGGCAGATGCTATCTTGATAACCCCTCACAATGCCCAACCCACCCCTAACAATGTTTCTTCCTCTTGCTCACATCATGCTTTACGCAGCAGACAACTTTGAACCCCATGTAAGGAAAAGCTACGCAAGCGGCTTACACCTCAAGCGTTGTATTAAGGAAAGGCTGACCCACACCGCTGCAAGGGCTCGAACTCGTGACCCCCCGCCGCCTGGACGAGGGCAAGCATTCAACTCAGCTTTGCATTAACCCACCGGTCATGTAAACTGAACTAAATCAAGAAAAAATCAACGCTTGCCATTCGGCCGCGTGCATTCAGGAAAGAGCCTCCCATAGACTCCCACCGATAGAGGGTATTTTTTTCTCCACCCCGGCCACACTAAACTAAATTAACTTTCTTTCTAATCCTCCTGTCCCTTTTAATAACTCAAAAACTCTTTGGCTAATTTTGGTCACAGGCCGCAGAGCACCCTAAGAGCTGTGCATACCCTCCTTGGCAGGTATGGCCTCGCACCATAACAAACTTCTGTGTGTGTCGCTCAGCCTAGAGGTTATGCTCATCTTGCATGAATATTGTTTACAATAAATTTGCTCCTGCAGCTATGTAACCCTTCCCTTCCCTTACAATAAGTTCCTGCTCTCATGTTGATTGATCCTGGACAAATATTGTAAGGTTATCCAGGATGCCAGCTTGTAGAGAGGCTGCAGTGGCACGGTTCAGCACTTGAAGAGTGCTCTGCAACATCAAAACTTAAGAAAGAAAATGAATGCCTACGTCAGCCAAAAGGCCGCGTGCATTAAGGAAAGGTTCGCTAAACTGGGTCTCTCCGCAGACCAGCAAAAACTCAACCCTTGGGCAGCATCTTGTATGGATTGAGTATCTGCTGCGGGTCCAGGAGTCGCTTGATGCTCCGCATCACATCCACTGCAAGTGGGCTTTGCGTATGGTAGATGGCATCAGCTTTCATTTGTCCAAGCCTGCAATTTGAGAATCGAAAAGTTTTGCATCTCACATCCGTTGCAAGGGGACTTGGCACTTTGTGAGTAGCATCGGTTTTAATGCAAAGTACATGTTGTGTACTGCTCAAGGAATGAGCAGCCATGCAGCAACACAACGTTGCATCCTCACATGCGCATTGATGTTGCATGCACATTCAAGCCTACGCCCTAGCCACTCTCCCCTATTCCCTCCTCATCCCCACTGCCGCTAATGAAGGGAGGAGGCTTCCTAGTGGAGAGTGACTCGGGTGTGGTTTTAAAGATGCCTGTGCATGAAGCATCAAGGCGCACGCGAGAATGCAACCACCATGAGTGATGGGAGGAGGGAGCTCGAAGAAAATGTGCATGAGCAGCTGACAAATCCCCTCTGGGCCTTCAGGCCCTCCTACTCAATCCAACCACATGTTTCTTCCACTATCCTGCATTTTCCTGGGGCCCCAAATCAGTCAATCTTTTGGGCACTCACAGTCCTCTTGCATCCCTCAAAACATTCTTTTGCAAAATCAAAAACATGGATCATTGTGTATGGAGAACACTTTTCCAGAGGGGGTCCACTGGCCTAAATTGCCAGGCATGCTTTGTTTCGAGATTCTTTCTTAATTCTAATCATGCCAACCATTATTTTGTATAAGCACTATGTTTACCCAAAAATGATGAAAACCGGAGGACCCCAGATCACTCTCCTGGCCTCAGATCACCCAAAAAGGCCCACAGCTCCATCCCATTACCATTCTTCACTCCAAAGATATGTTTATTAACCTCCACATACCATGCTAACACCCAGCATATTCATAACAGGGAAGGACAGAAGGAGGTCGAAATTTGGCCTTTTCGGCACCCCTTGTGCTGGATTTTTTCCAAGGTAAATGGCCAAAATTCTGTATCTGGCCAACCACATGGTCTTTTCACTCCATTTCATTTGCAATGATATTTATCTGATCTAAAAGACACTAAATCAATCAAAATCACTCATTTTGATGCAGTGGGTGGTCTGGAATGGAGACTAGGTGGGCATAAGTTAGGTTTCACGCCGTGGCTAAATATGCATGTTCTCTGTATCTGGAAGTTTTCAAACCTCTGGCAGGTTTTCAAACCCCATATCAACAAAGGAAGCCAAGCTTAGAAGATGCCTGCTACAAAGAACATATGCAGGGAAAATACAAACAACAGGCAACTTCAGGAGATGCCCCCTCTAACAAATTAAAACCCTCCAACTCGGTCTTGATGCTGAGCTTGATCACAAACAAATTTGTAAAGAGATGAAGGTTAAACAACTACCTGCATACTCACTACTCATTTTTGCTGGAACCTACAACGCTGTCCTACTGTAATGCACCAATATCGCTGCGGCTATGGAAGTGCAACACACTATGCAGTTTAGATAACGGCCAAGTGCTTTCCTCCAACGCATGCATCTGGTTCTGGTCTGTGTAATATTTGCTTCCCTTTTGTTTACCTTTTCACTGGTGCAGTCATGCAAGTGCAACACACTAGGCTGGATTTAGGAAGGCAGACACTCACCCGTGCTCTGCAGATATGCTGCCTTTGGCATTTGAGACCCATTCAAAAACAAACGGCTCGATCTTGGCTTTTAAGTCTGGGTAGGCCTCGGGGGAAACTATGTTCAGGTGTAGGTTGCCATCACCCACATGCCCGTAACCTAAAACTGAGGCTCCTGGCCACTGTGTGAGTATGTGTGTGAGTGTACGTCTGTGTGTGTGAAAGTGTGCGCACACGCGCATGCAAGCGTGCACGAGTGCAAAAGATCACGCTTGTGCCCATGCTTGTCCAGAAATGGCCTTCCCGTGTACAATGGGCCCATACGCTAAATAGAAACATAAAGAATGTACATGACTGTTTGATGCTCAGTTGTGGATTCCTAAGTTCATCTAATGTCCTGCCGAGCAGACATGCAACATGTTGAGCAAAAGGTGTTTTTGTCCATTGCCTGATGGACAGGACAAATTCATGAGATTCGAGGAAAGACTGACATGTACCTGGGTCAGCTGAGCCTTCACTTCTTCCACTAGACGGTGCATCAGGGGGGTTGGCAAACTCACGTCATATTTGTATACAGCACCTGTCCATGAGCAATTCAGTTTCCAGGTAGCTCAAGTTATAAGCTGGGAAAGCATTTTGTCAATGCCATCACCAATTCAGTTTCCAAATAGCTCAAGTTATAAGCAGGGTAAGCATTTTGTCAATGCTGCACCTCTAGGAATTAGTTTTAAAATCCATGCTCATCCCTACATGCCAGAATGCGTACGCCTGGGCCATCCTTCAGTGACAATAAAAGACGCTGCCAGCTCGTCTCTGTCTCTTTTTTCTCTGCCAATATCAGCAGACAAGAGAGCCAGAGGAATAATGGTCTGGTTACTTCTTACACAATGATGGCAACAACATGTGGTTAAAAAGGAACTTTTTGCCCTTTACTGGGCCTGGAGAAATGAAATCTAAAACATAGCGCCATGAAAAGGCCTGCTGTCACATTTACCAAGCAATCCACCACCCATATGCCCCCCCTGTGTCTGCATGCATAGTAGACAAGCAAGGCTGTGGGTTCACAAGGGGAGCAAGGCTCAAGCACATTACATTACAGCCAACAGCTAAGCTTCTGTACAGGTTCACAAGGGGAGCAGAGGCACGTACAAGGGTTTTAAGGGTTACAAGGGGTAAAGGCCTCAGTCAAAAGACGTTTGATTGCTAGCCTAAGGCACGCACCACAGCGCGGAAGAGCTTCGGAAATGCCTTCCCTGATCTTCCAGATCTGTGATGCCTGATGCGCGTTCTCAGCCAGAGTCCCATCACATGCTTCACCATCTGCCATCACTGCCTGCATCCAAGACATGATACAGATAAGGTTTGAAGAAAAGAAGCAGATCATGCTATGACAACGCTCCATCACACTGACTGCCTGCTCCAAAATCATGACACAAGGATACTTCACATCATCTGTCACCACTGCCTTCCCCATCTGCCCTCACTACCAGCATCAAAATTATGACGCACCAAGGATTTTTTGGGCGAAGCCCCATTCATGGGGCGTGAGCCCCTAGGTTTGCCTCCTTCCGGTAAAGTTCACACCTGGCTGCCCAGGCCCACCCAGGGCACCTCCCTCTCTGTTACTTTGGCTACCCTCCCAAACAAAATTGCTTGGCAGCCCTGCAGTTTCAGGGGGCTGTGGGGGGCAGTAGCTGGAGTTATAGAAATCCTTTGGACACTTTTGCAGGCAGTTCTTAACCACATCCAGCCAGACCACTCGCCGCCCTGAAACTCAGCATGCTTGCCAAGCAAAACATTTTGTCGGGGCAGCCAAGTTTTGGTGACCTGAAGTGCAGTGGGCAAAGCTTGGGAGCAAAGATTTCAAACAATTTGGTTTTAACTTTCGCAGTCCGGCCACCTCGGGCCCCAGGAACAGCTCCAGACGACATAAACTTCATCAGCATACTTCTGAGGGTGCCCTTGATGGGTCCAGGGTGTGGGGGTGCCCATTTTTGGGACTTCACAGTCCACCTGCAAACCATTCCAGCTTGCCAATGAATTAACGGATTTGCATAATTCCAATTGCAATGGGATATTCAATTTGTGTTCTAACGATTGTGGGATGTGCACTGCGAGTTAAGAGGTAAGAGTACTGAAAGTTGCACGAAGTCTGCAGGTGCAATGTGGAGCAGGACCTGCACCCCCTGCCCTGGTGTGTGGATGAGGGAACCTCAATTTCAGCGTCGCTTGCGACGCTTCCCTCACTTGTCAAGTCACTGCCATCACTCCCATCAATGCCATCAAGTCAACATCCACGGTGATGCTAACAGAAAGGGAGAGGGTGGAACCCATCATGGTGTATAAATGTTACGATGAAAAGGCTTGGGGCATGTTGTCCAGGGTCTTAAAGCCACATCAAGAGATGCCTCTGGAGAGCATCCACCGGCACAGTTGGCAGAGTGGAAATCAAACTTGGCTAGAAATGTGACCTAGTTCGAGTCAAAGATCGCTTTCCTGGGCGTTTCAGCGTTCAGCTTCTCCCTGTCATGGGCATCATTGTTTCCATGGGTTCCAACCAGCGCACAAAACAGGAGCAAAAGCTCAAAGAAATGCAGGCCTGGACTCACCTCCAGGAATGCATCCAGCTTTTCCCTGTCATGGGCACCATTGCTCCCATGAGTCTCGACCAGCACGTAAAATGGGTATATTTGTCCTGACTGACTGCTGCCTGCACCACTTGTAGGGGCTGAGCCTGCATAGGCCATCAAGGTCATAAGTTCAGAAATCTCATTTTCTGAGTGGCTTGCGTAGCCTATTCTTTTCTTCTCTTTTCAACCAGGGTGAACAGGAGCCGGACCCATGTCATGTTTTTTTTCCCTTTCCTAAGGCAGTGTAATGTGATAGTCCATTGCCCGCACTAAAGGTTGGCTTCAAAAGATGCAGGAGCGAACAAACTTTAGGGGAAACTAGAATAAAATGGATCGAAAAAAAATTCAAGGAATATCAATGGAGGGTTGGAAATGGCAGCAGCAGCAGCAGAAGCAGCAACACATGCGCGCCCGCATACGTGCCTGTTCCCCTCCTCCCCCCCCCCAACTGCATTTTCAAGCCTTATTCTTGCCAAGGGCTCTGTTTGGGAGCGTTTCACGGCTTCTGATCTATATCAGGCCGCAATACTCCCTGCAACTCGCAATGGGCCAACGACGAATTGTGTGTGCAAATGAAAGACCCCCAAGCGAGGAACCATTCCCTACCACTCACCAAGAGGATTAACAGATCCAAAGCGCGTCGAAAGCCGCATGCACTCTGCGTCAAGGAACTCAAACGCTGATAGAATCTGCACAAATTTGGTCAAAAATGGACATGAGCAAACAAAATTGAGCAGAATGTGACAGCAATGCAGAAGTGCTTGTTGTCTGCGATGGTACCTGCATCAGACATTGAGTAATAGAAACGTGCTTGTTCTCTTAGATTGATGAACACAGTGCAACAGAGAAGCGCATGTTGCCTGCAGCGGTGTCTGGACCTGAAACAAATATCTACGCAAATATTTTCTTGAATTGCAAGGTCAAGCCTACAACCAATGCATTGGTTATCATCAGCTGCAGCTTTCAAACTCACATGCTTCTATTGCTTTGCAAGTGCATCCAATTCTGGTTGGATAAATGAGGGAAGCTTGCCCACCAGCGATAATATATTCAGGATTTCATTTGGATTTATGGATCGTACAGATTGATTGTTGCATGTTTTGATCTTTTGAAGCATTCCAACTGCAAACCATCACCTTGGACGCATCAGAAATGCTCTAGTGCGCCATGTAGGCCAAGACCATTTGGATGTTTGATACCCACTGATGCAAAAGCAGACACCATGAAGCAAACTCTCAATGACTGACAACCAGCCACAACTCACCTCGCCCAGCATCTTCCGTGCCTTTGACAGCACTTGCGTAACCGCAGCATAGCTCTCCAACCCCAGAAAAACCACTTGCACAGAGGAAGGCCGAGGTGCGCACTCGATGGACACAGCTGTCACGACGCCTGCAGCAGCATGCATGGATATGCAAACACTTTTTGTTAGGCGGTGAGGTGGCTGTGTTTTTTGGTCATGCCCGTCTTGACAATAGTGTGTTTTGACTCAATTTTGTGTGCCTGCATGGCTGTTCAGGCCGGATGCAGACAGACCGCTACAAGCATGTACTGCTGCTTGAAGCATTTACGCTAAGCAGCTGTATACCTAGCTGTGCATCTATTGGGTCCTCCACCGCTGCTTGAGACTGTCTACCTAGCTGTCTACCTTGAGCACCAACCAGTGAACAGATGATTGGCACCTTCCACTTCTCAAGATACACAGCTGAAAGGCACTCAGGATGCACAGCTTCAAGGCTGCATTTTCAAGCCCTTGGATCCCTTGCAAGCCGTCTGGGTAGGTGCCACTGATATTCAGAGGGCGCAAGCGCTCATTTCTTAGGACCTGGCCATTTAAACGTGCTACACTCCATATGCCTTGGCAAAGCAAAGCCCTTGCAGCCTGTTTTTGCTGACACCTTCAACTTGCCCAACAGCCATTCAGCAAGAAGGCTAGGGCGGGCTTTTTAAGGAGCATTGCTACACCCACCTAAAGTGCCTTCGCTGCCAATGAACAAGTGCTTTAAATGGATGCCTGTATTGTCCTTCCTGAGTGTGCGCAGAAGGTCCAGGACTTGCCCATCGGCCAAAACGACTTCCAGGCCCAAGACACTCCCATGCAGTGGCCCATACCGCAGCAGCCGAAGCCCACCTGCAGGCATGGTAAAGAAAACGATGCTCTCCCAGATTTGCCTGAAGAACAATTGTTTGATGAGCATTTATCTCAGCATTGAAATGGCTTGTTGCTGCTAAAACACATTGAGGGGACCCATGCGCATGCTCTGTCAAAGCACCTTGCCACTATCAGTCTGTGCTCAGTATGATACAATGACATGACGACAAGCTTGCAAGTTATCTCTAGGTCGATTAAAATAATGTCACATTTAGTGCTCGTAAATCCTCCAAATTTCCTGTGTGATGAGAATGTACACGGAACGGCTTTTTGAGTCTTGGCAATCTAGCTAGAGAATTGTGGCCAAATAAAGCAAAAAATTTGGTCTGACAGCAACATACTTCGAGAAAAATTGCTGCCCACATAGCTTAAAAGAAGGCTTGCCTGCATTGGTGCTAATATTCCCTCCAATCTGGCAGCTCCCTTTGGCTCCCAAATCCTGAGCAAGGTAGGGACAAAATGGAGATTGCATGCATTTGCAATGTGTGTAAAATAATACAAGCACTACAACCCAGATTCGAGGTACAATTCAGAAATGTAGGAGCCTGAAGGCCAATGGGATGTTAAGTTAGCTGAGTGGCACTCAGTAGGGTTGGCTAATTCTACACATTAGATTTTCTTTCGTGTTCAATTCTGAACACAATTGCAAAATGTTGTAGGTACAACGCAGCTGTTTCATTGCAGAGCTTGTATAATTCAGAAAATGGGCCTTCTTCAAATTAATTAGAAAGAAGCTCTTCTGCCGCCCTTAAAGAGCCAAACAAATTTATCAAAATGTTGGCACTAAGCAAGCAATTTTGGGGAGCAAGGATAGCCTAAAGAAGGAGGAATCACCTTGCCCGTGGACATCCTGTACAAGCATCAGAGGCACCTCTTGAGCATCTGCTGACCTTTTTTCACTGCCTCCACCCGTATAGCCATCATGAGCCGCCTTTCCCCCTCCCCTGCCAGAAGTGACAACTCTGAAATGACCTTCAATTGCACACCTTCAGTTTTCAAATTCAGCAAAACTCCACAGGGAGCTCTGATGGTAAGCTGCAAACAGCTCCTCCCTTCCCCGCCAGGCAGATCAGCGACCCAGCACTTCTTGATGATGCTTCATGCATTACCAACTCCACAGGGAGCTCTGATGGCAAGCTGCAAACAACTCCACCCTTCCCCGCCAGGCATATATACCAGGGACCCAGCACTTCTTGATGCCGCATCATGCATGATTAACTCCTTCTGCCAGCCCTCTGGGGCTTCGTGCGTTACAGCTGGTAGCCATCTTCTTACACTCTGAACCCCCTTGGGCAATCCCCACTCCCTTTTTGATTCCACGGCTGCGCAGTACTTCCTAAATTAATCGCTCATCGCAGGACACTCCCTCCCTCCCACCGAGTCAGCCCCTTCCGCTTGATTGCCCGCTCTTGTGCTTCCAGCTGGTGCGCTCCTGCCACTGTGCTCACTCCTGATTCCCTCGAGAGGGCACCCCTCTAGGTGTCCTCTTTCCTTGCTTAATGTGGAGAGTGTACCAGCGGCCTATGGTGTTTTCCTTTTACCTCTTCATGGGGCGGGCGCCTTAACGGTGATCCCAAGTACTCTGAGCTGAGCTTTGGTCTAGCTAGACCATGCTATAGCATTACCCGCAACATGGCCCTGAGCACAAGGATCAGTGAAGTGGTCAAGCTGGCTCACATAGCACTGGTGCAAGTGCCTGGCTCTGTCATGGAGGAGCGCCTATTCAGCAGGCTTGCTTACATCAGGGATAAGCGGCGCAACCGCTTGGAGGGGGAGCATTTGAATGTGTGCTTGGTGCTTGCAACCCAGAGCTTCTGGCAGTTGCGAGAGTTTCCCATTCAAGCAGCTGTGCAGAAGTGGCTTGACGTAAAGAAGCGTCGCCCTGCAGAGAGTGGGAGGGGCTGGAGGAGGGAGCAACCACAGCCCATGGAGCTCAGCAATGACACTAACAGCGACAGCAGTGAATAGAAGCTTGGCACTCAGTTGGATTTCGGCTTCATTTCTGTAGACGTATGAGGGAGGAACTGCTGAAGAGATTTAGACGTACAATGGTAAGACTTCTGGAATTTTTATGGACATATGAGGGGAGAACTCTTGGGAAATTTTGAAGATGTATGAGGGGCGAATTTGTTGGGAAGGCCCCAACCAGCTGTAAAGTGGCTGATAGAACTACACATGGTAAAATCTGCACGCAGCCAAAATTTTGGCAAACATGTTTCTGGGGTGTGCTACAAGGAATTCTAAAAAGTGCACCCATGGTCGCCAAAGTGCTACAACCCCTAAAACCTCTGAACACCTTGCATGAGGCACAAACCTGCTAGCTCCAACAAGCACCTACCAGTGGCATGATGAACCCATATTGAGCTACATGGTCATCAAGGTTCTGCAGTATGCAGCCAGCTTGGGCGACCAGGGCACCGCTGGCCTGCATGCAAAAATAGAAAGTTGCATAGGCATGGGATATATCATGGCGAGAGCCTGCTGTGACGAGTGTGCTGCAAGGTAGATGAGCTAGTTGGATTGAAACAGGAAGTAAATTTCCAGGTAGGCAAGATTTTGCGGCATGCAGCCAGCTCGGGCGACCAGGGCACCGTTGGCTTGCATGTACAATGAGAGTTGCAAAGGCATCAAAAGCAAATTTCCAGGTAAGCAGGGTTATGCAGTGTGCAGCCAGTTTGGGCGACCAAGAGGGCACCGCTGGCCTACAGAGCATGTACAATGCAAGTCCCAAGGGTATTGAAAATCAACTTCTAAGCAAGCAAGTTTGCAGGATACCGCCAGCTCAGGCAACCAGGGCACTGCTGGCATGCACAATAGTAATGTCGTGCTTTTTACCTGAAAATTTGCTTTTGCTTTTCGTGCTTTTGTGACTTTCATGCGCATGTGACGCGTAGTGCAACAAGGACTCAAAATCAAATCAGAATTCCCATGGAGGAGTAAAACAATTGGGATCTAAGACTTGGGTAGAGTTGAGAGTTTGCACCCGCCACCAAAAGTGTGCAAGGCCTTGCCTTCTAAACCCTATTCCGAGCCAGAACGAGGAGCTTTTGTTTAATGTGCTGTTAATAAGCTTCAACACCTTGTTTGTGAAGGCTCAGGGCGCTTCTCTGACGCAAGTGGCATGGCATGGCATGGCAACGAAGCATGATGCACGCACCGGGTCAAACGACAAGATCTTGTTCATGCGTGACAAAGACA
Source organism: Dunaliella primolecta (assembly GCA_914767535.2). NCBI lineage: Eukaryota > Viridiplantae > Chlorophyta > Chlorophyceae > Chlamydomonadales > Dunaliellaceae > Dunaliella > Dunaliella primolecta. Next base: position 16,443,887 of record OU611752.1, read on the forward strand.
AGATGATCTCGTCATGCACAGGCACGGAGCCCCCCACAAGCCCTGCAGTTGCACAAGCCCAACTGTGTTGCGAAGTGAATGAAATACACCAAGGATATGACAGGTAAAAGAGTGGTACTTGCTAAGAAAAGGAGGTGTAATTTGTGAGGGTCAATTGTTCGGCACACTTTTGAGAGGGCAAATTTCTGCAATAGCAGCTGCAGATGCATCAGAAATGTGTTGTGTTTCATACTTCTGACTCCCTACACAGAACATCCACAAGCATTTCGCCACAGTTTCATACGGTAATGTTTATGTTTAGTTGCACATGCACACCAGTTGGCTTTCAAACAGCATGTCCTGAAAGGAAATATAGAATGCCCCACTTACAGCTCTTTTATACACAGCATGCATCAATCGCATGACAAACCTAATTACCTGTATTTCCGCCTTGAGGCACTATAGCAAAATGCTTTTTGTGAGCATATCGTAATATAGCAGACACTTGCTCCGTGGTGCCTGCGTGTGCGTGCGTGCGTGCGAGCGTGCGTGCGTGTGCATGTGTGTGTGCGTGTGCGTGTCCGTGTGCGTGTGCGTGTGCGTGTGCGTGTGTGTGTGTGTGTCTGTGTGTGTGTGTGTGTGCGTGTGAAGTAGCATTCAGGAGGGGATCGTTTTCAAAGCAAAGTTCAATTTAACTGAACACACACGTACCAGGTCTCAGCAAGAGTTTGCTGTGCCCCTTGTATATACCCATCCAATCCCTGTTATATGGCTCAAGGGCTTCCTGATTGGCCTCCACCGCGTTGCCTTCATCTCCCAACACTGCTTTGAAGTGCTGAATGTCTGCATCATCCAGATTAGCATAACCTTGTATCCTCCTTTGCACTTGGGACCTCCATGATGAGTGTGGCACACAAGCGAGCGGAAACAAAGGGGAATACGAGGAGACCCTCTGTAGTGCTTTCCGCAGCATCTAGAGCACTAAGGTTTAAAATACTTCAATCCAAAAAACATTTCCCCAATCAGGAAAATTTTCCGGAGGACTGTTTCCGAGTTGTGCGCCGGGGTCCAAAAATTCGCTGGCATTCCTCATACCATGGTCTCCGATCAGATCATACTTTGATGGTCGTCAGTCAACTTTGTGGTCATTGGTGTAGGTTATTTGAACCAATGTGGCTCCTTTACTTTTTAGATTTATGTAGGGAGAGCTTAATCTGCCGTATGCTTATGCCTCTACAGTCACAAACTGGAAGTGGAAGCCCGGCGGCATCATGGAAATAGGCGCCCATACGAGCTTAGACTTGCAATACATGTAATTGGCACACTGATCAAGACGAATAGCACATCATACTGGATTGCCCTTCTCAGGATTTAACAAACGTGCGCGCTCAGTTCAAGCATTTATAAGTTCTGCACCCCTCTCAAGTAATCCATCACGTCTTAGAGACGTCATGAACCGGGCTGATGTCCTAGGGTTAGCGAAGTGCGTGTCTGCATGCTGTGACTGAGTATTATGTTACTGTTCTGCAGATCAGACTGGTTTGGTCACAGTTCTCCAGATCCTCATTACCGGTAGCTCTTTTTCTTTTGCAGCTTTGTGGTGGAGGGGACCCACAAATCTTCTGAACCAAGAAAGAAAAGCAAAGAAAAACTACGTAGGCAGTGCAACACTGCCAACCTGTCTCCTTAATTGATGTAGCGAGAGTTTCCTCTGCCTACGTAGGGCACACACACTGAAGGTGGAGACAGCAGCTTGGGATACTCGGAACACTCTTTTGTGTGATCGCTGTTCTTGTGATGAGATTCAAGATGAGGCTCATGCCCTTTTGGTGTGCAGAGACGCAGATGTTTGTGCTTTGAGAAGAAAGTACGCTTACCTGTTCAACTGTTTCTCTGGTGATTTTTCAATGGAGCAACCATTTTTACAACAAGCCAGTGTCCAGGATGCTTCTGATTTCCTCTTGCAACACAACAACAAGCTTTTTTTGTTTGTTTCTGAGCTTATGGACATTATGTTGGCTGGCGAGGACCAGTCACAGGCCGATCAGCCGAACAGTCTGGCTGAAGGTCCCCCTGTGTAAATCTAAATCTAAATCTGCCTACGTAGAAAAGAAAAGAAAAACTACATAGGCAGAGAAGACTCTCCCTACATCAATTAAGGAAAAGGAGACCCATTGGCTCGAGAGAGCCGTGAGTCCCCTCCACCGTAGGTTTTTACGTAGGTTTTCTTTTCTCTCTTTCTTATAGGCACCTTTTTCGCTTCAGCTAAGCTGCCCACGTAGGCAGGTATAGCTATATACAACCCTTTCCTTCCTTTCCTTTTTTCTCTATTGATGTGGGGAGTGTTTTCACTGCCTTCATATTTTTTGTTGTCCTAAGGCAAACTGACAGGCACACACATGAACTCAAGCATTTATTCCTCTTTACCATGGTAACCATGCGGCTGCAAAAGAGAAAACCAAAACATGCCAAGCATTATGCATCACACAAACCACAGACCACTCAGCCACCAAAAAACCCAATGCAAGCACCCTTTTTCTTGACACCAAAATTCATGAACGACCAACGCTGCAAAGACCTTGAACAAGACGCTGCAGCATCATGAGCATCAAGGGTGACTATGCTGAAAGATTGGAATCTGCCCAGCTGCATACTTTGTATGCGCAAACAAGAGCTCTAACACCTCGCATGTCCGCCAGAAATGCTGATCGAATGTGCTCAGCAAGCATTCACTTCAAATTCTGTGCCGCCGCGCTTTTCATGAAATGACAGAACCACACCTTCATGGCCCCAAATCCGGATTGCTCATGGCAGCACTTCAACATATAGGCCTCCAGTTGCCGCAGCTCGTGATTGCTCAAGACAGCACTTCCGACACATAGGCCTCCAGTTGCCGCAGCTCATGATTGCTCAAGACAGCACTTCCGACACATAGGCCTCCAGCCGCCGCAGTTCATGGTCGCTCAAGACAGCACTTCCAACACATAGGCCTCCAGTTGCCGCACCAAGCTCAGTGTGACAGCAAGCTGCTCCTTTGCGCGCTGCCTGACCTCCTCGTCCCCGTTTGTTGCTTCGTCAAGCTGTCCATCAACCTGCAGTCCGCAGCCACATGCAAGCACAAAGACACAGCATGTGCTGGGTACGTCTCCTCCAAACCTACCCTAGGACGGTTTGGTCAACTTACACTGCAAATCACAGGCACCCTTTTTTGCTTCCTCAAGCTGCCCACCACCCTGTGGTTTGGAGCCATGTGACTTTCTCTGGCTTTCAGCTTTCACCTTGCTCTTCCTAGTGCAAGCATGTAAACGCACCATGTGCGGAGTCCTCCTCATATTGCATGAGACACACAATGTGCAGAGCCCTCCTCTTACTCTACATGATTTGGAGTCATACAGCTCTATGGCCCACACTCAGGGTCATAAGATGAGTCATACAGATCAGACATGCCAGGGCCGGGCACCTGTTGTTACCCAACAATAAATGAACCATATGCATGCAAAAGCTATGCATAAGCTCACCTTCCATGCGTCTCAGCTTTCTGAGCCTACCTCTTCCACTACTCAAGCAAGGGGACACAAGAGAACCTACCTTATCAACCACTGCCAGCAAAAGATGGCTTCCAAGGAACTAGGTGCACCACATCTGGGCATAACTGTACTTCTTTTGCTTAAAAAAAAAAGATCTCTTAGAATAATGCTTGGCATGCTGCTTCTTGTACCACAACTTTGAGAGAGTCAGATTTCAAAACTTGCAGACCTTGAAGCGCCACAGGAAGAAGAACTATACTGGACTCAAAACATTCTGCGCATCGTCCCTGTTTCAACTTATGACTTCCCCAAAGAAGTATAATGCAATGATTGTCCCTGGCACCAACATTTGTGGACTCCAAGGCTTCCTCATTGTCGACAACAGCAGGCATTAGCCAAGAAAATAGCACAGAAGGGTGAAAAATCTGCACTGTGGATATTCAAATTTCCTCCATGACCTTCCTACTGTAAGTCAAAAACATTATGTAAGGCCAACCGTCATTGGCACTGGGGCGCGGCGCCGACCAAAAGATGCTACTGCTCAAATCTCATGGACCACATTGCTACAAAACTAGTGGAACAAAAAAATGTTTTTCTCCAGGCTCCACCATGCTTGGCACTTAATGACACAGCATACGACATGCATGGCTGATGAACATGCTCACTATATGGAAGCTCACCACAGTTGCTTTCTGATATGCATCGCTTATCAACGTGCTCACTGTTAGGAAGCTCAACACAGTTGCTTACTGGCATGCATGCCGCCTTGACATACTCACCTTCTGGAAACTCATCACAATTGCTTCCACAAGCTTCTCGCCCTCTTTCCTCTTCTCGTCAGGCAGCAAGCCAGTTGCATTTTTAACGATAAGTCGAAACGTACCTGCAAGCAAGCAGCTCACAAGTTATGAGCTCTGGTGTCAAGCTGATGGTGAGAATGTGATGCACAACATAAATCGATGGCTCATCCGAAAGAAAGCAGGCAGGCTGGAAGCAAGACACGCTGCAAACAAACTTGTCGATGCGCTTGTGCCCCTATTGTGACCTCTTTACTATACTTTGGTTCCCAATTTTGAGCGTTCTCGCTCCCAGGCATGCGCTCGATAATTTGTTATCATCGAGATTGCATTGAAAGGGGTATCACCTGACACGCCTCAGGCATTGACCACCATCTACTTGAACACCATCGAATGTAAGATTGTACTCAAACGTCTATCCTGAAGTATGCGATTCAACAAGCCTATGGGTCACATGCACCTTCATCAATTGCTGTAGTCGGTTTTCCTGCCTCTAGAAAAATAAATGGCTGTATTTTAAATGGAAGTGCTTCTAAAGAAATTCTAAAAATACACAAGGACTGTATTGTGATTGGACCTACAGGTGTCTGCGTTGCCCAATTTGTACTGCTGCGTTGCCAGGGATGCGCGAGTCTCAATACTGTCGTCTGTGGTGGGGTCAAAAAGGTAGCAATTCAGTGAGGAACCCCGCACCACCTGCATGGAAACACAGAGAGGTCGTGATCTAATGGAAGCCAGAAATGGTCAGCATTAACGAGTCAGATGGAAGCAGACAATTGCGGCCTGCTCCTTGTTTGAGGGCACCACACGCGCAGGGCAAGCGCCTTCCAGGTCTTCTTTCCTCTTGCCTATGCTGCCATACATAGATTTCCGAGTTATGGTGCCAGGTGAAGGGATCAACATCCCAGTCATAGCTAGCGCGGAAACAGTTCTATTCATAATTGAACGCATGCAAGTTTTTGGCACGTGTTCAGCTTTACATCCATATCAAAAGTTGGTCTAAAGGAAATGATGTACGTTTTTCATTTCCTGGGAAGGTATCTGGCTAAGATTGACAGTTCTAGGATCTTTAAGTGCTGACAAAGTCAATCATGGAGAGATGGCAGCAATTCTTTGCGAGCAAGGGAGCTTTGCATAATGTGTCGCTCCTCTTCTCCAGCCCCCAGTTTACCTGGAGAGCTTCCTGATATACTGTCCCGGGGGAAGAGGAGCTGCTCTCTTGTAAGAGGGCGCTTGCGTCCGTAAGTTTCCTGATTGATAACCTGATAGGAGCTAAGTCTGCAAAACGCAAATCGATGAAGAGACAAATCGCGTTCACCGCCCTGTCATGTAAAATGATAGCTCACAACTGGGGCACACCTATCTTTAATCATGCATGACAAGCGTGTGTCAACTGTTGTGCATGCGAGCACAACAGACAGATCACACAGCCCAAGGAAATAAAGGGCTGTCCAAGCCAGGACAGAGGCTCAGGTGTGCACTCACAGATGTCAATGTTTGCTTTCTGCCTGTCCCGCCAGATCTTTGCAAGGCTATTCCCGAAGTCACTCGCCACAGCAGGTTCTCCATGTAGGAGCATGGAGCCCGAAGCAATGCCAAAAAGGGACAGAAGAGCACGTCTATTGCTGATGATTCCAGTGCATCCATCATGAGTTGTAGCCCTAGCACTAATGCACCTCGCATGGGGGATTACTCTTTGCTGGTGTATGCTAACTGTGGCATGCCTCCCGGTGGTTGAAGTGAGGTGCTTAGCATGAATCATTCTTGTGTATATCTTTCTGTCTCTATCAACTACATTTGCTGAAAGCAAAGAGAAGAAACCTTGCAAGCCTAACTGAATTCAACGAATTGGCAAGGGCATCCTTTTGATTTGGTTGGTAAGCGTTTGGTCGTTCAAGCTGATAAATAGACGAACGTACAATGAGCCCCGTGGCCTTTTGCGTCCTGGGCTTACTGGCTCAGCTTGCGGGTTCGCAAGCGCTGCTCGACTTGCATGAGAAATACTCTGGCCCCTCTCGCTGGGCGACGGTGCTGCATCAGGATGATTCTTACATCCCAGTCATGTGCGTGAGCGACGAAATGGAACCACAGAGAAACCCAACCACAAACTAAGTCGGTTTGACATCTGCACAGCAAGCTCACCCAGGACACATGAGCGTGCACACATATGTGCACACACACACACACACTCACACACACACACATACACACACACACACACACACACACACACACACACACACACACACACACACACACACACATGCATGCACAAGGACATGATCACTCACTTTTTGACAGAATGATTGTGTGTGTGTCTGCAGAAAGACACCGCAACCTCATGAGCAGCTCAAGGAAAAAGACTTGCCATCCGGCTGGGACTGGTGAGTCCTGGCACCCACCTCTTTCTTCACTTATGTGACGCAAGTCACAGAGCATCTTGCTTAGCCATGCATGAAGTGGGCAGCAAAATATGGCGTAGCGTGCGCATGCAAGTCCAGCATATGAAACCCAAACGCCTTTTCCACCTTGTTTATGCAATCCGTCCAATGTTTGTGGGGCCCCCGGTAGTTATGTCAGCAAGTCTCTCAGTGTCTGTGGGACCCAAGACATTTGTTTCAGCAACACTCTCAGTGTCTTTGAGACCCTGTCAATTGTTTTGCAATCCTTTCTATGTCTGTCGGACTCCTGACAGGAGAAATGTGGACGGCAAGAACTACTGCAGCTTCACCCGCAACCAGCACATCCCACAGTACTGGTGCGCACCCCTCGCTGAAGGCAATCATAGTATATATTGATGCAATTGAGAGAGTGGCATGCACACTTGCTCATGTGTGAGATTCATTTTGTGTGCTCCTTCTTCACCCTCTTCAGAGACCTTTCACTTCAAACGACACCCCTGCCTTGTTTGCCTGCTGCTGCTGGGTGTTGAACACCACAAGCCATGCGTCACTCAGAGGATGTGCAAGGGCCCTGCCACATGTCATCAGCATATGCATTCTAGGCATAGAAGCAAACCCTGCACACAAGCACCCTCTGTTATATCCTCTCTTTCATTTGTGGACCACGCATGCATTAATCGTGCTAGGTGCGTTCTGTCACGCGCTTTTTGCCCATACTAAAACAGGTATTGACACACGAGTATCCACATCCTCCATGCAGTGGATCATGCTGGGCACATGCCTTCCCCTCCTTCTGAAATGCCCAAACTCAGTCGGCCGATCAAACGCGTTGTGCTTACTTGTACACATCCACCATGCAGTGGATCATGCTGGGCACGTGCCTTCACCTCCTTCTGAAGTGCCCAAACTCAGTCGACCAATCAAATGCGTTGTGCTTATTTGTACACATCCACCATGCAGTGGGTCATGCTGGGCACGTGCCTTCACCTCCTTTTGAAGTGCCCAAACTCAGTCAACCAATCAAACGCATTGTGCTTATGTGTATCCATCCACCGTGCAGTGGATCATGCTGGGCACATGCCTTCACCTCCTCCTGAAATGCTCAAACTCAGTCGACCCATCAAACGCGTTGTGCTTATGTGTACACATCCACCATGCAGTGGATCATGCTGGGCACATGCCTCCACCTCCTCCCTTGCTGACCGCGAGAACATCATTCGCAAGGCAAGTGACGGAGCAAATGAAATTGAAGTGCATCCTGGGTCCATTGTTCGATCTGGAGAGGAAGAGCATGAAGTTACAAGTCACATGAAATAGAAGTAGGGGCTAGGTTCTGGATTCTTGCTAGGGCAAGGAAAGGGGAGAACAGGGAAGGGTGGCATAGCTGTACCTGCCTTGAAGTGCAGCTGAGCTGGAGCAAGAATGGTGCCTATAAACAACCCTGTCCGACCTGGACGGCAAAGACAGCATGAAGTTTGTTCACAATCACAGCATTTTAGGTTCCGAGACATGAACATAAGCCACCCCACGAACATCAGGCTGCTTCATGGAGAAGGCTCTTGTCAGGGCAAGGCATGCAGTTACTCAGCTGCAGTATGCTCACTAGACAACATAAATTAGGAGAATGGCTGTCAGGGCATGGACATGCAAGCTTGTTGCAATGGAGGATGTACTTTTTGGGTGCAGCTGTTTGGTACAGAAGCATAAACATGTGCAGTAAATGAATTTGGGAATGCCTGACTGTTAAAAAGCAAGCAACACCTTGCTCTGTTCGCTTGCTGTATGGGCTTGAACCATGCTGCCTGCAAGTTCACACACACACTCACACACACACATGCAGGGAGCTTGGCCTTCTGCGTCGCTCTCTGTGCAAAATGTGGTGGACTGTGGCAAAGCGGGCAGCTGTGAAGGAGGGGATGACAAGCAGGTCAGGGTTGGTATGATGGCCAATTGCCGTGTTGATCTTTTCTGCATCTACCCAGTTGAACGTATATCACAAACGACAGCAAGCAGCTGTGAAGGAGGGGATGACTTGTGTCAAGATTGGTATGATGTCCAGGTGCCGTGCTCACCTTCTCTGTACTTTCCCAATGCAACACATGTCCCTTAAGGCAGCAGGCAACTCTGAAGGAGACAAATGACGTGCATGTCAAGGCTTATGTGATGCCAAGCACGCAAGGATTTGGAGTTTGCCAGGAAGCAGGAGCAGATGCAATGCGTGCAACACCATGTGTGCTTTGAAGTGTGGAGAGCTCTTGTAACAAGTTCAAGCGCATCCATGTGAGTGCTTGCAAGCGCATTAAGCTCAAGTACATGTAAGTGCATCCAAAGCAAGGCTTGCTCACACTCCCATTGCAATCCAACTTCACAATCCCTTGGCTATCCGCCCAACTCGTATTTTTGCTGTTTGTCCAACGGTGCGGCCTTTCTCCCCCTGCAAACAGGTCTACAAGTATGCCATGGCCAAGGGCATCCCTCCTGACACCTGCAACACGTATGTGGCTGCCGACCAGAAGGCAAGTGTTTGCTCATGGTGTTGTGGTCTGAGCCACTATCTGCAGCGTGGTCTGAGGTCCCTCCCCAATCCTGTAGGACAAGGAGCAGAGCTGCTCCTGATAGCCTGCTTCGTACCGCTGCTGCCTATTTTTCACTCGCTGGTCTGCTTCATGCCATTGCTTCCTGCTTCACCTGCAGTGCCACGACAAGGAGCAGTGCTGCACCTGCTGGCCTGCTTTATGCAACTGTTGCCTGCTTCGTTCTGCAGTGCAAGAACAAGGAGCAGCGCTGCACCTGCTTCACGCCACTGCTGCTTATTCCGCTTGCTGGCATGCTTCATGCCACTGCTGCTTATTCCACTTGCTGGCATGCTTCATGCCACTGGTGCCTGTCTTTCTTCACTTGCAGTGCCACGACAAGGAGCAGTGCTTCACCTGCTGGCCTGATGATGGCAGGGATGGTGGCGGCTGCTCCCCTGTGTACGACTACAAGCGCCTGGTCGTAGGCGAGCACGGCAAGGTCAAGGTGGGTTGCACTGTTGCTACATGTCATTGATTGTGAGTGGTCGTAGGCAAGGATGGCAAGGTCTAGGTGGGTTGCACTGTGTACTGAGTGCCATTGATTGTGAGTGGTCATAGGCGAGGATGGCAAGGTCTAGGTGGGTTGCACTGTGTACTGACTGCCATTGATTGTGAGTGGTCGTAGGCAAGGATGGCAAGGTCTAGGTGGGTTGCACTGTGTACTGAGTGCCATTGATTGTGAGTGGTCGTAGGCAAGGATGGCAAGGTCTAGGTGGGTTGCACTGTGTACTGAGTGTCATTGATTGTGAGTGGTCGTAGGCAAGGATGGCAGGGTCTAGGTGGGTTGCACTGTGTACTGAGTGCCATTGATTGTGAGTGGTCGTAGGCGAGGATGGCAAGGTCTAGGTGGGTTGCACTGTGTACTGACTGCCATTGATTGTGAGTGGTCGTAGGCAAGGATGGCAAGGTCTAGGTGGGTTGCACTGTGTACTGAGTGCCATTGATTGTGAGTGGTCGTAGGCAAGGATGGCAAGGTCTAGGTGGGTTGCACTGTGTACTGAGTGTCATTGATTGTGAGTGGTCGTAGGCAAGGATGGCAGGGTCTAGGTGGGTTGCACTGTGTACTGAGTGCCATTGATTGTGAGTGGTCGTAGGCAAGGATGGCAGGGTCTAGGTGGGTTGCACTGTGTACTTGAAATGTGTAACAGAAGTGAAACGATGTTGCATCGTGCTACAAGCGCCTGGTCATTGGTGAACAAGGGGAGGTCAAGGTGGTTTGCACTGTGTACACAATGTGATTGATTGTGAGAGAGTTGCAAGAGCAATACAACACTGTATTGTGCTACTTAAAATATGTGACAAAAGTATAATAATTGTTGCACTTTGCTACAAGCGCCTGGTCACAGGCGAGCACCGCGAGGTGGGGTGCATTTATGTAAGTGTTTAGTTGATTGTGAGGTGATTCAACATTGCATTGTGCTAAGAGCGCCTGTCATGTGCGAGCATGGCAAGGTCAAGGTGGGTCAGGCTGTGTGCTGAGTTTGAGTTGTTACAGGTGTGGTGGAGTTTCCCAAGTGTGTCAGGCTCCCTTGTGCGACTATGAGCGCCTGGTTTTGAGGGCAACTGTGGAGGAGTGCAGCAAGGCCGAGGTGGTTGACGCAGTGTTATGAGTGTTGGTGACAACCAGCGCAAGAACGTCGAGTGGCAGTGAAAAGGGAGGTGACAATGGTGATTGAACGTCAAAAGGCACACTGGATGGAGAACGCGGGTGGGGGACTAAGTAAAAAGTGTATTTTGTGTGTGTGGCTACGAGCGCCTGGTTGTGGGAGAACGTGGCGAGGTCGGGATGAGGGATGTGTGTATGTGCGTGCGTGTTGCTGGCCAGGCAGTGGGCTTGAATCAGCCGTCAAAAGCAACAACAATGCCTCACACATTAAGCAACACACAAAAAGAGCAGCCAACCAGCAAATGTGGTGTTCACTGCATGCTGTGGTTGGTTGCAAATACTATCATTTGTGTGCACAAAGCCCTCCTGAGGTCAAGGGGCAGAAGTTTGAACAACCCATTCGATATCTCCTGTCAAATTGCTGCTGATTTGCACCGGGCTCCGATGAGACCTCTGTTGCACATTTTTAAGCAATCGCTGGTCATTTATGCTGTCATTCTTCACCCCTACTTTGTGCGCAGGGCGCTGCTGAGATGAAGGCAGAGATCTACGCACGGGGCCCCATCAGCTGTACCATCCATGCATCTGAGAAAATGGACCAGTACACAGGTGGGCCGCCCCTGACTTATCCATGCACCTTTTTGTCCTCGGCTCATCTTATCCATACATCCAAAAGTGGACCAGTATCAAGGTGGGCCGCCCCTGCTGATTTCATCCATTCCCCATTTTTTCCTTGTGATATTTTTGGATGCATGCAATTTTTATGTGTGCATTCAAGAACATGGCCCAGTGCATAGGTGTGCCGCCCATGCCTTAATCCTGTGCAGTTGCATTGGGTCGTATTTTCCCATGGCAAGGCATGTACATGGGCCACCCCAAATCTTTATTCTAATCTTAAACCAAACCTTATTCTGCAGCTGAGCAAATGCGCACAGGCTTCAATTCGATAGCCTCATAAGCAACACATCCTCAAGAGCACTACAAGACCTTCATCATGAGCGACTTGTAATCAAGGACACCTTTTCCAAAGCCCAAGAAAACCCTTTTTTCCGTTTTTAAACGCACTGAGACTTTGATTGATTTCCTTCCTAGAATACCTAGAAGGAGTACTTGCTGACTAGATGTTTGGGCCTACGCCGGTTCCTGGTGTGTTTTGCAAGCAACTAAACCTGGTGATACAGGTAGATCCCTTGTCATTCATTGCTAGCCATTTTTGTTTCTTTTTTCCCAGGTGGCGTGTTTGCTGAGTACGCAGTGGACCCTGTGCCCAACCACGTGATCTCTGTTGTGGGGTGGGGAGTCGACAAGGAGACGGGCATCGAGTATTGGATCATGAGGAACTCAGTAAGTGGCGCTTCTTTTGCAGGAAGAAAAGGTGGCCATCACAGCCTGGATGCAGATCAGTGATTTTTCATTTGATTACGAGCAACTCAGGAAGGCGCGCTTCTTGTGCAGTAAGGAAAAAGGGTCGTCAAAACCCTGATGCACGTTAGTTGTTTGTTCTGGTCCATGAGGAACTCAGTAAATGTTGCAAGAGGACAGATGCATAATCCATGCATATCAAAGCATGTTGATGCGCAATGGTGGAACGTCTGTTGGCCTAACAGGTAGCCCTGAGCGTGCCCATTATAGACCTAGTGGAACACTTGCTTTTTACCCTTCATTAATTCAAGCCAACATGCCTCTTTTCCTCCACTTGATGCAGGGAGTGTTTTTGTTGCGCCTGCGTGGTGTTTTCTTCTGTATTCTTATGCTGTGTGTGCCTGTGCCTGCAGTGGGGAGAGCCCTGGGGTGAGGCAGGCTTCATGCGAATCGTGACCAGCGCGTACAAGGACGGCCGAGGAAAGTGAGTGGTGCGCGCGTGCGCGCGTGTGTGTATGTGTGTGTGTGCATGTTGTCTGTATGTGTGTGTCTGTGTGTGCACGTTGTCTGTGTGTGTGTGTGTGTGAGTGTGTGTGTGTGTGTGCGCGCGCGCGCGCAAAAACGTGCACTTAATATATGCTTGGCACTGCACAACAAAAGCCACCACCCACAGCTTGCTAGCCTTTTTGCTGCTGAGTAGAAACAAATTGAAGGCTGTCTTACCTGTGGGGCGCATGCTGCTAAGATTCTCATTTCTTGTGCATGGGCTAATCAGCTACCACATCCATTGCAACCTATGTGCATATGGCACCATTTACCGTAGCTGCACGACCAGTTCGAAGGGTCCCCCCAAAATAATTAATTAATTGAGTTCGAATGGGTCTTCAGGATATTATATTTCAATTCGAAGGGCAAATCGAAGGGTTCGAATGGCTCACAGCTGGCCTTAATTTTTCAGTACGAATACCCAATTCGAATCTTGCTGAAAGGGCTCCTGCTGCTGCTTCTGCTGCTGCTGCTGCTGCTGCTGCTGCTGCTGCTGCTGCTGCTGCTCAGGAGCTGGGGGCTGGAGGGGCATGGGCGCATTTTTGCTCCATGGGGGGCAAACTTCACCATCAGCATCCAACCCTCAGCAACCCACAAGCTGTCACTGCCGTACAGTGAGCCCATGTACTAACTTTGGGGCCCATGCATGCAACATCAAAAAAGCTGTCACCAGGAGGACGCCTGGGGCTCTTCTGCTGTACTGGCTGCCCCTTCTTGGCTGCTTGGGCCATGGCAAGCTTGGTTTGGGTCGCTAGGAGCTGCTGGGTGGGGGATACAGGCTTCAGCCACTTAGCTAGGGGTTGGAGCTTGAGCTGGGGGCCTAGGAGGCCATTTTCAGCACTTGCCCATTTCAGCCCCGAAATTAATTTTCAATTCGAACGGAGTTCGAAAGCTCAGGCAAAAATTAATTAGAAAGTTCGAATTTTGGAGTTCGAACGCTCCATGATTAATTAATTTTCGAACTGGTCGTGCAGCTACGGTATATGGTATTCTAGACGTATGGGCATAGGGCACCATCTATACGGTATTCTAGACGTATGGGCATAGGGCACCATTTGTTCGGTAGTCTAGACGCATGGGCATGCAGGCACGACGACCTGGGCATTGGGGCATCCTGAGCCTTGCATCGCCTTACATTGCCCAGGCCCAATCTTGAGATGTAGTTTGCACACCCTTTTCTTTTTTGGACGCCCGAGCTCCGTTTTAACTGGGCATGCACCGACCACAAGCTGGAAATTGAGGAATCCTGAACCATGCACTGCCACCTTGCCCAGGCACAGTCGTGAGACGTAGCTCACATGCCTTTCCCTTCTCCGAACTCCTGAACTCCTTTGCGACTGGACATGCAGCAATTACAACCAGGGCATTGGGGCATCCTGCACCCCCCTACACAGGCACAATCATGAGATGCAGCTCGCATCCCAATTTCCGCTTCTGATCACCCAAGCTCCTTTCAACTGGGCATGCAGTGACTACAACCTGGGCATTGAGGCGGACTGCGCCTTTGGTGTTCCTGCCGGATGGGTGTCTGCTGCGGAGCTTGGCTTCTTGCCCCCTGCACCTGAGACCACGCCTGCCGACACCAAGCAGACCCAAGGTATTCTGCCGCACTCCTGTCTGCTCTCCCTCTTTGAACTGTGTGTCACTCTCTCTCTCTCTCTCTCTCTCTCTCTCTCTCTCTCTCTCTCTCTCTCTCTCTCTCTCTCTCTCTCTCTCTCTCTCTGTGCATATTGTTACCTCAAAGCAAAAAGCGTCTGCAGTGCAATTGAATCGATATCACCGGTGAAAGCAAACAGTGCAGCCATTTTAATTGGGATAATCAGTGAAAGTGACCTGTACAAAAAGCATCCTGCAACGTCCATTGAGTTACAATCACTGGCGAAACCAACCTCTGGTGTATCTATTAACCATGTGCTGCCAACTCGGACAAAGCTCATGTAGCTTTAATGAACAGAAGTGCCCCTGCCTTTCATGCCTCAATGCGAAGTTGTGTACCTGCATGCTCCATGCCTTTAGGCTGCCTGAAATGAGGAAGCTTGGGGTAGACAGAAAGGCATTTTTTGGAGCGGCATTTCCATGCCACTGTTGCTTGCTCTTCTCTCACACACACGCGCACACACACACATGCACACACACACATACACACACATACACACACATACACACATATACACACATACACTGTCAAGTGAGTTGCAGTAGGTGAGACTTAAGATTCATCTCTTAGCTGCAAAATCACCGTCAGCCTCCTGCTTGTTCGCTAATAAGTGAGGTACATGAGACCTCAGGCTCATCGGATTATTAGCTGCCTCTGAATCCCCACCAGCCTCCTGCTTGTTGCCTTCTTGCGAGCAGGGCGCGCACACCCCACACATGCGCGCACACATATACACACGCGCGTAGACACATATGTACACCAACATGCACATACCCTGTACTGGCAGAAGTGAAAAAGGAGGCCCATGCTCATCAGCTGGAGCTTGCAACACACACACGCGCACACACACATACACACACACAGCACCGGCAGAGGGAGAGGAGGCGCCCTTGCTGGGCCGCAACGGCCGTGGGCAGTGGAAGAAGCAGCAGATGAGGCCTGGTGGTACCGAGGGCGGGGCGGCTGAGGAGCGCGTGCTGAGCCCTGAGCAGCAAGCCCTCATCGCCGACCGCAAGGCTGCACGCAGGGCAGCTGCTGCACGCCGCCAGTGAGCGACCAGGTGCGGCTGAGGAGCGCGTGCTGGGGCCTGAGCAGCAGGCACTCATCCCCGACCGCGAGGCTGCACGCAGGGCAGCTGCTGCACGCCACTAGTGAGCAAATAAGGCGACTTTTGCTCATTTTTGAGGCGATGTGGAAACCAGGGTGGTGCGGCTGAGCAGCACATGTGCTGAGCCCTGAGCTGCAGGCCCTCATCGCCGGCCGTGAGGCTTTGCACGCAGGGCAGCTGCTGCACGCCGTGGTGCGTTCAGGATTGGGTGTGGGCGTGGGCGAGGGCGAGGGGGGGTCATGGTGTGGGTGTAGGAAGGTGGTGAGCACTGCTACGAAAAGCTCTCGCCAGTAACTGCTAGGCAGTACCATGGTCAAGGCAGTTGCACGCTGCCAGTGAGTTTTGATTTGTACAGACGTGTTTGTGTGTGTGCGTGTGTGTATGTGTTTGTGTGTGTCTCGTAGCAAGCTTGGTCTCAGTGATCATAATTCCGGCTGTGATTCCCAACAACCCTCATGTTCATTCACCTGTAATTTATTTATATTTGCGCCATCCAGGCAGTGTAGTGTCTGTGCCTGTCTGTGAGTGAGTGTATGTGTTTGTGTAGCCCTGGCAACATTCTAGGCAAGGCTTCAGAGTGTGATGTGCAATTCCTCAACGTCTGGTGAAGGGAATGTACGTTGCCTTGGCTCCGGCTGTCCCTGTCTCAAAATTAATGTCGTCGGTGATCCCGCTGCCTGCACAACTTTTTTATTCCTTTCTTTGTCTCAATCCTTTTGGTAAAGAGAATGCACCGCGCATTGTCCCTGGGCACCAACTTTGCTTTCTAATGTAGCAGTAGCCCCCTGCTGCCTGCAGAGTTTTTCATTACTATTTCTGAACGTCCGCTACTTGGTCTAGGCTTGTGGTCAGGCTCATCATGGCCTGCTGAACATGACCTGAGTGCGCTGATTGCTTGATCACCTTCGTCTGCTCACCCCGCGTAATTTTTTTAGAGAAACCGAGAGGGTGCGTATAATTCTATGGCTGAGCCTCAGGCAAATGTGCTTACTTGTGTGTCAAAACTTTCCACTGTTCAGCATGACAAACGAGGCAGTAAGATGCATCTTTTTTCAAGCAACACGCAGGGTGGTCTCTCTCAAACTGCTTGCGTACTTTTTTTCTTTCTTATCTTGCTTGCCTGCACAGCTTTTGTTGTGCTCTAGGTCACTAGTGTCGCGCCTTAAACAGTCGTCTTCAAGCTGTGGGTTGCTAATAATGGTTTTGTAGTTTTGCTCATTAGATAGGATAGGATAGGGTTACGTAGCTGTACCTGCCTACAAGGGCAGCTTAGCTGAAGCAAAAGGTGCCTGTAACCAAACCAAATTAAACTTGTGTAAATGTAAACTGAAAGCCTTGAGCTGAGTTCAGAAGTGTCAACTGTAAAGGTCACACACATTGTCACTCTAAATAAACAAGCATGTAAAGTCATGCACAAAAACTCCATAAGGCTGTAGTGTCAGGAAAATACACTTTCGTGTTTCCACAAGAAGCACAGAAAGTGAGAACAGCATCGCTCTGAAAAAAGGTCCAAGAGGCCAGGAGGGCAAAAAAAAAGTAGTGGACGTCATGTCAAAATTCTCGGCGGGAGCCCCAAAAGGACCACCCAACCCCCCTTCCCCCCCAAATACTGCCCAAGGGTTTACAAGGGTTTACAATGGTGGCCTACAGCCCGAGACTCTGGCTGGTGGCAGCTGGTGAAACAAGCTCAACCAGTATCAAAAATTGAGACCAAGTCTGACACAAATCTAAGAAGTCTGTATGAGTCTTGGTTTAGGAAAGCATTGATCTCAGAATCAGTGATAGTATGATGGCAAGCCAAGAATGGAATAAAGTCAGCGTTTGAAGGCGGAGCAAACACACACAAAGTCTTAAACATCTCCTTAAAAAGGTCCTTGTATCTCGTGCGTAGCTCACGCACCTCGGTACATTTGCAAAAGAAAAGCACATGTTTTTCATCCTGGACTTCCCCACACTCACACTTATCACAGATACTTGAACCCCCAAGCCATTTACCAGACTCCACTCTCAAGTGATGAGCACGCAATCTAAATCTGCTAATGTTTCTCAAAACATGCTTGTCCAAATCCTTGAACAGATACGAGGGGATACAAAAAGGAGCACCTCTGGGACCACTCTCAGAATTCCCACACCACTTATGGTACGTCACTGCCTTCTTGTTAACTGCACGAGGACAAAAAACATCGGCCCCTCTCCACACTTTCTGCTGTCTGTATCGCAAATCACCAATGAACTCTTGCATGGGGATTTTCTCAGCTCTCAGCATGTTCTGTTTGAACGAATCACCATCCCGCATCCCACCAAAAGCATTAGAGACTTCAGCAGCCCAGCAAGAGGAATCAAAAGAAGCCAGACTTAAATCAGCCCTCAGCACACGACGCAAGACTTTACTATTGGAGTCAAGCATGCTATTAAAAAACTTGATGGAGGCACGGAACCAGAAGAACTGCAGAGGCTCCTGGCCACACTCTCTCAACACCGGCCAATTTGTAGTACTGTTCTTTACTCCAAGAATGCGCCTCAAGGAACACAGATGTCTTTTCTGCAATTGACTATCAAACTCACTGCCTTCTCTCAAGTAATGAGTTCCCCACACCTGGCACGCATACATCCCAGCAGGAATGCCATACACCTTAGATAACCAGAGCATAGCATGAGGCCTGTTTTTCAGGTCATGACCCAAGCAAACTCCGAAATCCTTCTCTGTGCAGCCATATAAGGCCGCACCGCATGCTCCTCAGCTACCTTAAAATCCATCTTTTTATCCAACAGCACTCCCAAATATTTCAACCTGTCCTTCTCTGGAAGGACCACTCCATCATACGTAAAAGGATTCTGCAGAGGAGAGACAGACGTACTGTTGAAGTGCACCACCTCAGACTTAGCTGTGTTTACAGTCAACCCTTTTCTCTGAGCATACACACGGAGTCTGTCCAGCATCTTCTGCATTTCACCAGGGTCATTCATAGTTAATCCAAGGTCATCAGCGTACATCATGCGGGACACACCATTCACTCTATCACCAGTCACAGCACCCTCAATGCCCTCACTTATCTCTCTGCCCATATCATTGATGTACAGAGAGAAAAGAAGGGGGGACAAAGGACAACCGTGCTTAACACCGTTCGATGGCTGCACGCGCGCCCTTTTCTCACCATCCATTAGAATGTACTCATCATTATCATACATGTCTCTGATCACACTGAGCAGAGGAGTCGGCATTGCATTGCGCTGCAAGTGAGACCAAAGCTGCTGTCTGGGCACGGTGTCATAAGCTTGAGAAAAGTCAATGAAAGCAACGTGCAATCTGGAAGAATTCCGTGGCTTCAATTTTTTCGCAGCATGCTTGAGGTGCCTCAGAATGAACAGAGGATGCAGAGTGCTCCTTCCTGGAAAGAAGCCAAACTGCGTGTCCGGAATCTTTCCCTTTTTCATACACCAATCTGTCACCAGATTTTTCAGCACATTAGCATAAATCCTATACATTACACCGCTAACCGCAATCATCCTATAATTCCCAGGTTTCAGCACTTCCCCTTTTTTGTGAATGGGGCTCAACTTGGCAACCTTCCAGCATGCAGGCACTTTACTTTCAGTCAGCAACACTTAAAAAAGACGAGCCAACAGAGGCACCAGCACATTTACTTGTTTGGTTTTATTCCCACACTGCACTGGCAAGCACGCATGCTTAAGAAAAGGAATCGGGATCGCATCAAAGCCTGAAGAGGCACCAACATTCAACTTCTGAAATTCACTACCCAAATACTGCCCCCCTCCCCACGAAAAGGGTATCAATCTGCACCTTTTTCAATCCCCATCCATCCGCATACTCAGTGCAATGAAAAATTGAGTTGCAGCAGATTTATAGGCCAGAAACTGAGAAGCGGACGCCCATACATACCTGCCCTTCCAGGCACCCAAAACAGGCTTGCAAGTCCACGAACTGCCCTAGAGATAGCTGTTAGGGACCCATTTGCTCATTGGGCCATCAGACAAACATGTGCTCAGCTCTGATTACCCTTAAGCTCTGGTTATCCTTTTATGCTTGTTGGCCTTGCACCCTGGTTGTAAGATACCCGAGGAGAGGAATGAGCACCTAGGTGGCCTGGGGGTCTTCACTCATTGGTAGTATTTTCCCTTTATGAGTACATTGGTTGCAATGAAAGGGGTGAACTACATCCAGGTTGTCTGACTGATCGACTTGTGGCTGGTCTCTGCCAACCAAAAATAAACCCAAAAGCTCAGGCACAAAAGAGATGTTTTGTGTTCCCTCCATTAGCGGATGCAGGGAAATAAAGAGCAACTTGTGTACTGAATTGGTGCAGCAAAGATTGCATCTCGAAGGAACTCAGAAGAGGAGGAAAGGGAAGGGTTACGTAGCCGTACCTGCCTATGAGGGCAGCTCAGCTGAAGCGAAAAATGTGCCTGTAGCCATACCAATCCTGGAGAGAAGTTCAAATATGCTCGGTGCAACAAAACGCACGAGCTTCTTGCGGAGCAACTCTCTGATCGAAAAATTAGCTTACGGTTGGCAGAGACCAGCAGGCTGATCAAATAGTACTGCCGCATCTCTTTAACCCCAGCGTTCCTGATACAGCTGAACTCAATCTTAGTCACCGTTATGGCGCGCTATGAAAAGAAAGGAAAGGGTTGCATAGATTTACAGATTAAAATGGGGGGACCTTCAGCCAGACTGTCCGGCTGATCGGCCTGTGACTGGTCCTCACCAGATAACATAATATCGACAAGCTCAGCATCCACAGCACCAGCACCGCCAGGGCGGCTCCAGAGGAGGATGAAGGTGGGCGGGGCCCAGAGGAGGCCAAAACCGCGTATTTGCGCTGGGGAGCATGGGATGTTGGGCGCGTGAGTGAGTGAGGAGGGGGCGGAGGAGGGGAGGCAGCAGCAGGGCCAGAGCGGGCATGGGCAGCAGCAGCAGCAGCAGCAGCAGCAATTACAACGTGCTGGGGGGGGTAAGGGCAGTGCTCGGACTGGGGGGGAGAGAGAGGGGGGGAGGCAGCAGCAGGGCTGGGGGTGGGGGAGGCACCAGCGGAGCTGGATGGCTCAGAGAGCGACAGAGGGGGAGGGGGAGCAGAGGGAGGGGCAACAGGGGCCTCAGGTGGGGAGGGCATGCGCATGGGTAGGGTAGCAGCAGGGGGGCTGCTCTTTGTGGGCGAGGAGGGTTGCATAGCTGTACCTTCAAATCCCTGCGCATGCATCGAACAAAATTATACCCCCTTACCTCTTTCCAAGAAAATTATCTAAGAGATATAGACTCACCTCCAGCCGTCCTGATGCTATACTGATTGCTCCCTACAAAGCCAAACCCACTTCTTCTCCTTCTACCTCCTGCTCACACCATCATGCGTTATGCAGCAGACGCAACCCCACACAGAGGACCACAACAGCCTGGCTTCGGCTGTACCAGAAGTTAACTGGAAGCTGCGCAGTATAGGCAACCATTCTACTCTCAATTCAATGCATGCTGATATGCCTGGATTCAATAAATGCCAACGCCTCCCCTCTGACAAACAACAAACATCTAGAAACCCAACCTATTCACACAAAGGTAATCAGGAAAAACTTTTTGTACCTAACCAATCTAGTCCAACCCTCAAGCTCAAAGTCCCTGACTGGAGGACATGGGCCTACACTGATGGTAGTTGTCAAATCCAGAATAGCAAACAAGAAATTGGAGCAGGCGTCTACTGCCCTCTCACTGACAGCAGAAGTTTTGTCGAGCCCAATGGTGCTGGAATTACCAACACCATATGTCGAGCTGAATTAGCAGCAATCGCTGCTGCCATCACACACTCTTTTTCACACATTGCTTCAGACAGTCTTACCTCTCTTCATCAAATACGTAAATAGCTTATTTACCCTGAGAAGCACAAACAACATATTCAAGGGAATGTTCTTAAAATCATATCTTCTCTCATTCGCAACTCACAAACCAATATTTGCTTCTACAAAGTAAAATCTCATGCTGGCATTGCTGGTATCGAATGTGCAGATGCTATTGCAAAATATCAAGCAAGCCAAGCCAATAATAACGTGGCTGATACTGGGATCCCTTGCGCAGGCCCTGGTGGAAGTCCTTTCTCTCACTTATTTTGGTTAGCCAAGGAGGAAAAAAATGAACACAATGCTGACACACCCACAGCTCCTGCTCCCAATCCTAAAGTCACCTACCTCCCCAATCTTCAAAATGCTCTCAAGTCTCACATGCATATAAAACACAGACTTGGATATGCCAACCCCAAAACAGGCTACTACACTTACTATCAGAGCTTATTACCTCATGTTAACAAGAAAGTCAGCAACGCCTTTAGAAACATGCCTTGTATATCCATACCTATGAAGCGCATTATTTTACAATATTGCACTGGCACCCTCTATAACCAAAAACATGCAGTTCGCTTCAAGAGGTCCACTGACCCACTATGCCCTCTCCCAGGCTGTCATCAATTAGACAGTGCACTCCACATGCTTTCAGGCTGCCAAAATCATATCATCTCCAGCATGAAAACTGAACGCCACAATGTTGCTGGAAGAATGATCATCAAAGCTCTTAGCAAAAGCCCTTTGGGGGCAGGCTTGGTTAACATGGACATAGGGAGCGATGATAGGCTGGCGCAACACAGCCTCCAAATCCCTGCACATGCATCAAACAGAATTTTACCCCCTTACCTTTTTCCTAGAAAATTTCCTAAGAGATCTAGACTCACCTCCAGCCGTCCTGATGCTTTACTGATTACTCCCTGTTAAGCCAAACCCACTCCTTCTTCTCCTTCTTCCACTCGCTCACACCATGCGTTACGCAGCAGACACAACCCAACACAGAGGACCACAACAGCCAACCCTGCGAAGCAACCCCACCAACTGAATGTTAACCAGCGGCATGTGCACTTGATTGAAATCAAGTACTGTGAAGACACGAGACCTGGACAGCAGTTGGAGGCGGCACAGCGGCAACATGCAGACCTCTGCAAACTCATTAATGCAAAAGTTGTGACTCTCCACACCATCCTTTTGGGTGTTGGTGGGACCTGCTACACTGATCATACCTTGAACCAGTTTAAACAACTGGGACTTGACCACCAACGCGCCAATCAACTTGCACGCAAACTTCATGCCCATTCTGTTATGTATGTCAACAAGCTTGTTACCTGTAACAGTATGGGAGAAAAGGTGTACTCGAGATGTTTCGATGAGGTTTCCCAGGCCTCATATATGATATATCGTTACATTTCCACTAGGCGTGCTATTGAAAACAGTAATACTTCTCGCAGCCAGGTTACAGAGCCGGGTGCTTCCAATAATCCTCCAGATGCCCATTAGCTTTATCTTCTTTGTAGCTTTATGGTGGAGGAGAATCACGGCTCTTCTGAGCCAATGTGTCTCCTTATCCTTAATTCATGTAGGGAGAGTTTCCTCTGCCTACGTAGTTTTTCTTTTTCTTTCTTAAGCTTGGTGGGTAGCAAGATGTATTGTGTTTCCTTTGGGATCCACTGACTCAGCTTCTCTCCAAACTCCTTGCAATCTTTACTTCAAACCAGCAGTAAAATCGTTCATGGAAATAGCACCTCCTGGTCCTGGCACAGCCTGCTCAAAAATTCCAGATCTCTGCAAACCTTGGAAGGCTTGGATTAACTGCGCTGTCCAGCACTTAATATCCTTAGAATGTAATTTTAAATCAGCTTACACAACACGGCTTAAAGTAATGTGTATTGAGCATGCTGCTTTATAGCTTGACTTCAGCTCTAAACCAATAATAACGCAGTGGTTGGTGCTCACATTCCTTCAAAACAGCCCAGTTAGTGGTTGTTCACCTCACACCTAAGGAACCTTTCAAGAATTCAAGTTTGAAATTTGCAGAGCTACAGAAAGTTCTTTGCCTACCTGCATGGAATCTGTGCCCCACACCTGATTCGCAACATATCAGCTGGAACAACGGATGCCTTTGCAAGCCACAAGGGAGCATGCGGTCTATCTGCCAGTGTGTGCTCACGCACAAAAGAACAAATTCTATTAGCAGATGTAAGCATATCACGATATGTTTTTCCTGCCATATTAGCCATGTTCAAGATATGATATGAGACCCAGTGCTCAGCTGCAGAGCACATGTAAGGGGAAAATTAATGACATGAATTGTGCAATTTCCAACTTCAAGGTGCTGAGATCACTCTGGACAATCCTCCTAGCTGTCGGTGCGATTGCCTATACCGCCCGCACCCCTGAACCAATTTGTAAACTTGGGATTGACCCGCAAAGATCCCAAACTTATTTGAAAGCTCATTCCCAAGTATGCCTCACTTTTTGAGCACAACTAAACTTTCCTACATCTTCATTCCTCCCTCAGGATGCCCTGTCTATAACGTGTCAATATAAACAACTGCAACTCTTTTCACTGATTATGCCAGCAACACTCCTTAACCCCTCAAGTCCTATAGGAAAAATAGCTATTTTCTCTCTTTTGAAGATTCTAGTGAAGACCCACGGCTGTCCGAGCCAGTGCATTGCTTCTTTTCCTACGATGTAGCCCAGGACCAGCCAGTTCAAAACCAAGCTGCGTGAGGATACAATGGTTTTTCAAGGACTTTTGGAAAGTGCAGCATCCCTTAAATTTACTTATTTACAGCTTCATCACAAGACTACCGGCTGCATGTCTATCCTTCAACAAAACTCCCGCCCTGAATTGCAGGGTGTGCACAGCTGGCTTTCCAATTCATCTGTCCTTTTGCTGTCCTTGCTGTCCAGTGCACAAGAAGGGGCTGAGGAATGATTGCATAAAATAAAATGCTTCTGGGCGTGCCAGCATAGTATTCTAGTGCATTAACGATCAGGGTGACCCCAGACACGTCGCTGAATTTTAGGTTCGCAAGCTTGGAGTGCCCTGATGCCTCCATACATATTGGCAACACGAAAGTTGAGCAGCTCATTGTTGCATACCGTATATAAGTATGTATATAGTATATATATATATGCACGCTCACACAAACACACAGACATGCACGCGCACGCTTGCAAATCTTTCTATCCCCATTAGCCATATACCATATACCGTGTGTGTGTGTGTGTGTGTGTGTGTGTGTGTGTGTGTGTGTGTGTGTGTGTGTGTGTGTGTGTGTGTTCCCTCTCAACTCCCGTCTCGAAGTCAGAGAATTCACATTTAAGATAACCTTCAATTTATGATTTAGATCTTTGACTCCTTGCCCCAACAGACGCATTGATTTTATAGACCATCTTCGTTATTGTGCTCGCACTCGTCTCCAAACGTTGAACACATTGTCTTAAAATTAGCAGGGCGGTGTGACGTGAGGAAAAATGCAGCTGCCCTCCATGAGCAAAATCCTCGTGCGAGGTATCTCCTCGTCGTCCCTGGCCGCTGAGGCACCCGCACTGGCCTCTAAGGCGAGTGGGTCTGCCGGTGGGCAGAGTCTGGCCAGCATGCTGGGTTTCGGGTCCACCCGCATTGACACGCCACTGTCGGTAAGTTGCGCAGGGGCAGGTGTTGCAGTTGTGCATGGGGATCCAAGCAGAGAGGGCAGCCCTTACAGACACAGCAGGTTCAAGAGGCACAGCCAGAGGTTGCACCTGCATCATCAGAGGGTGTGAGCGAAAGCTGCTCATTGGGTATTCATCAAGGTCTGATTTCGCACACCATCTGCGCAGTGACTCAATCTGCTGTGCTTACATGTACAATTGCCCGCTCAATTCAGGGAAAGAAAAGGATTCACAGGTCAGCTTGCCACACATACTTGAGGGGGGGTATGCTTCATGCAGGTCTTCTTGCAGGTGGCTGAGCGTAATCAGCTCGCAAAACCAGCACATGGTACTACAGTTCATGAAAACAGGAAACATGCATGCATACCTTTTGCAAAAGGATCCTGCTTGCCCTGAACCTTGCAGACATGCTCATATTTGTATAGGCCGTAGCTCTGTTTGTACCTCCACATACCCACGGCAGTGCCTGTGCCCGCAAAAAATGGCGGGCAGACATTTGCGATGCATATACACACACGCGCACACACACAGAAGCGTGCACATGTGCTTCCTGAATGCTTGCTCAATGGCAGTGCTACCTGCGTGTTTGCTCACAGGAGCTTCTACCATGGGTGCATATACACACATATGCATGCATGCAAACACACACAAGCACGCACACACAAGCACGCACACACACACACGCACACGCACGCACGCACACACACACACGCATGCACACACACAAGCACGCACGCGCACACACACACACACGCACATGTACACAGGAGCCTCTACCATGGGTGCCCTCACCATTGAGGGGCACAGCCCCCAAGGCTCCTCCGAAATTGGAAACCGGACATCTGGCATCTGGGATGCCTGCCATCGCCGTGGACACGCCAAGTGGGTGCCGCATTGTCTTTGCTCTTTGCCGAACCAATTTTTCTTGGTCTATTGAAATGCAGGTTCATGGCATGCTGCTGCTGTGGCAAGCGTTGTGTGCGCATGCTTGTAATGCGTCAAAGCTCATTTCCTTGTGTCAAAACGCTGACTGGTAACACCTCTTGAGCTCCCTGTAGTACAGAGTGCTACCCAGATTATTGCTTTGCTCAGGCAATTGCTAGCAAGAGTGGTTTCTTGTAATGGTGGTTCCTGCAAGCAACTCTGCATTTTAAGCTCGGTTATACACTAACTGCTTGCACATTTTGACGCCCTGCTTTCTCCTCTCCATGGGACTCCCAACCCACCCACCCAAACACACACAGGCCCCGTGTCCACAGTTGCTATTGCATTTGAGGCCGGCAGCAGCTCAGAGACGGAGCACACCCGGGGGGCCAGCAAGGTGCTGGCGGCCATGGCCTTCAAGGCCACCACAAACCGCACCACCTTCCGTCTGACGCGTGAGCTGGAGAAGGTTGGTTATAGTGCATATCTCCTGATAAATTGACTGCTTTTTTTGTGGACAGCAACAATTGCCTTCAAGGCCACCACAAACCGCACCACCTTCCGTCTGACACGCGAGCTGGAGAGGGTTGGTTACCGTGCATGTTTTCTCAGCGGTATCGACTACTTTTTCCCTGAACAGCAGCAATGGCCTTCAAGGACATGCAAATGATATGACCCCCTGTCTGACGTGCGAGCTGAAGAAGGCTGATAGTTGTACAAGCCTACCCAACAGCATTAACTGTCCCCTTGTCCTACCAAATGGGGAGGTACCTGCTATGCAAGCAGGAATAGGCTGGTTCTCGCACGTGCCTCCCTATTAGCATTGATGGCCCTTTTTGGCGGCGGAGCCCCCTGGGGCGTAGTACCCTTATGTTTGAGGCGGTCAGTGGTTGTTGGCGCTGAAAAAACAAAGCTTGAGCAAACCAGGCCTCCTTGTCACACGAACTTCACCATCAGAAAGCAAATTTTGTACTGATTCCAGAGCTGCCCTTGGATGCTCTGTCAAGCCAGCCTGGCAAGCCGAGTTCACTCTCCATCAAGATGGAGCATTCTGTCCATGCGAGCTATGGTTTTGTTTTTCATTGTTGCAACATTGATAAAAGTAATGACGTTGCCTGTTGTCTTGCGATAAAGTGGTCACGGAGCAGCAAAGGTGTGGGCCTTGATGGACATCGTCGCAGCAGGCACTCTCATGGAAGCGTGGTGCCATTTGGGATGGCTGAAGCTGGGCGGAATAAGAGTTGGGACGTCCAGGTGCCTCAAATCCTTTGCACCATGCACATGAGGGTCAAACCCTTACAATCTGAATTCACATCTCCTAAGTGCCCACAGGGATTCTTCCAGCAACCCTGCATGGTGGTGAAATGCTCCAATGCTTTGAAGATGTGAGCTGGAGGTGCTGGTAAAGAACAGGAGCAGGGGGGTGCAAGGCGGGCGTACCCCCCCCTGCATACCTCATTTCAGCTAAGCTAACAGTTCAGATAACAAATATCTGAGGTGATGGCATGCAAGGGAAGCACAGGCTCTGCCCCTTTTTTTGTTCCGGAGGGTCTCACCCTTTTTTGTCTGTTGTGGTGTCTGCCTACCAAGCTGGTCACCTCACAAAAAAGAGCGGTCTACGCCTTTGAGCAGGCATGAGCTTCAACCACCTATAATCATCTCCAAATGATTAGACTTTGCGCATGCCTTTTTGGCCATATCCACGACAGTCCTTTTCTCTGGACAAAGCCTATCCCATGTTTATGGCTGCCATCTCTAGAAGGGAGACCCGGGTAAGACTACGGGTAATATCACACACCGAAAAGTGCACTCCTGTGATTACAGCAGCTGCCTCAAGAGTGACTGCTGGTCTGTGTTGAACCCTACTTCCTGAGGGGGCCAACCACAGGGAACGCAACTTCAGAGTGTGTGTTATCGCATCACTGCTGTGATGCATTGGCAAGGCTGGACCCTGCTAATGGATTCTAAAATTTGTTTTGTGGCCAGCAGCTGCTGAACATGCAAGAATAATGCTCTCCAGCATCCTCCTTTAATGCAACCACCGTTTGTGTGCTCTATAAGGTAAGGAAAGGACAGGGTTGCGGTGGTGTACCTGCCCGCAAAAGCAACTTAGCCGAAGCAAACATGCCTACAATATAATCAGACCATCCTGGATTACATATGTCGACACCGCTGCATGTGCATTTGTTGCAGCACGGCAACCTCAAGCCACTTTTCAGAATTGCAACAAGAAAGGACCTTGATTCAAGGAAAAGGTGCCTTAACTTGCTTGCATGCCCCCGCAGCCTTGTCAGCACCACACTCCTCATCTAAACTGTTGATCGTGTCATCTGCAGATTGGTGCCACCCCTGCCTCTGTGTCTAGCCGGGACCACCTGACCCTGGGCATCACCGCCCTCAAAATGCATGCCCCTGAGGCCTTCGAGATGCTGCTGGATTCAGCCCTGAACGCCAAGCTCAGCTACCACGAGTTTGCTGAAGCCGTCAACCTGGTGCAGCAGCAGCTGCGCGAATCCGCCAGGTGCGTCAGCAAGGTTACGGGAAGAAAACAAAGAAGGCCTCCAGTCAAAACGGTTGACTGCTGGCCTGTGTCAGCAAGATGGGGGCACTCGCATGTCGAGTTACAGGTTTGGGTTTGATCATGGAGTGGATTGCAATGGCTGCGGGCATCCCTGTTTGGGTGTTCCCATCTGCCTTGTGTGTTCACTGGTAAGGCTCGCTTGATGGATAGTCAAGCTACTCCAGCAGCAACAGTGGATTGTCAGGCTGCTCCAGCAACAGCGTGTTTCATGGTCTGTACCCATAAGAATGGGGGTGTGTGGTGCATGGTGCGATGGAGGGGTGTGTGGGGTGCATGGTGCGATGTGTGCATGAGGGAGCCGCAGGTTTTTTGTCACAATGTCTGGATCACTGAGGAGCATCCCTGGCAGTCCAAGTGTCCGCGGCCTCACACCTGGATCTGCTGCCCCCTCGAGGGATGGACACACTAGGTTGGTTGTCCTTCTCGCAGCATGCTCAAGGGATATGCTGGATAGGGCCGCAGTGTGACCCCAGCTCTCTTCCTGCTACACCTCTGACAGCACGTGACAGCTCGTGAGGACACAAGGATGTAGGTGCAGGCGTAGGACAAAGGTGTGTCCTTATGTGAGGACAGCACGTGTCCTCACGCAACAGCACAAGTTAGCCCTACTGTATCGTGGATGATGCACCCCCTGGCTCCTTTCAACGTCATGAGTCGCGGTATCCAACACTTGTGCACCCAAACATGCAATGGCTGCAAGGGCCTTCAGCCAGATCGTTTGGCTTCCAGCACTTAGTGCACTAGTGCATCCAAACATACACACATGCAGGCAGCCGTCCTCTTTGATCATGGACGCCCTGCACCGCGCGGCGTATGAGGGCCCCTTGGGCTTGCCCATGCAGCTGGACCCCGCTGACCTGGCGCACCTAGATTTCGGGGCGCTGCGGGAGTACTACGCGAATGTGGTGAAAGCCAGCCGGACTGTCATGGCATCTGCTGGCGTGGGCATGCAGGTGAGAGGTGACAAGGGGATCTTGCCTGAAGGCTCATGGCCAGGTCTGATCAGGCTCATCAGGCACTGGTGATGCATACTCACACAGCTCCAAGGAATGCTGCCAAGTCTGGTAAGCTGCTATAAGCCAGCCAGACTGTCCTGGCGACTGCAGGCATGAGCATGCAGGTGAGAGGAGAGAGGAAAGGAAAGGGTCACACAGCTGTACCTGCCCACGAAGGCAGCTCAGCTGATGCAAGAAAAGGTGCCTGTAACCAAAACAGTGCAGGCGACGCAGTCCATGAGAGGAGAGCTTTGAGGTTGTGCATGATGGGAGGGCTCCGCAGAGCTGGTTAGGGAGGAAGGAAGTGTTCATGCAGGTTTACGTGTGTGAGAGAGATTCAGCGCCGCAGACAGGAGGATGGTGTGAAAGGAGGTCAGCCTCCCCTGACTCAATGTCGCCCAATGTCCCAATGTGACCAAATGGTGCATTGTGACAAATGACCCGGGTCAACAAATGACTCAATGTAATGAGTGAACCTGACGTGACAAAATGACTCGATGTGATGAGTTATCCTGATGTGACCAAAATGACTCAAGGTGATGAAATGAAATACAGTGGCCAATGACTGCATGTCATGAAATGGCGTACAGGGGCCGATGACTTGATGTGATGAAATGACGTGCTGCGGCCAACGACTCGATGTGATGCAATGACGTGCTGTGCTGCGGCCAACGACTCGATGTGATGAAATGACGTGCTGCGGCCAACGACTCGATGTGATGCAATGACGTGCTGTGGTCAACGTCTCAATGTGAACATATGTGATGGAATGACGTACAGTGGCCAATGTGACCCAATGTGACCATATGGGCAGTAAAGGGCAGCACAGCTCTGCCGCGGCCGCACATTGCGGGCATGTCTTTTGGGATGCATTGGCAGGGATGGGCGCGCAGGAAAAGTGCCACAAGCTCCAGGAAAGCAGCGATGACTAGATGCAATGGCAGAAAGCAGCAGCAGCAGCAGCAGCAGCAGCAGAAGAAGGGGGGAAAGGAAGGGAGGGGGTGCACACATTCGTTGAGACTTTACCATCCTTGAGGGTTGTGCATCGGAGTACGAAGACCCCAACTCTGGCAGTGGCACAAAATGGCTCACCAATGGTGGGACCCACAATTTCAGTGACCATGTAGCTCAATTATTTCAGCCGGGGAAGCAGACAAGTGTATAAGTCCTTGAGCAAATCAGCCTCAGCATGCTTGAAAGGCCAGGAAGCTCGTCACAGGGTTGGAGCACGGTGGTGGGAACACACGCACGCACGCACGCACGCACGCACGCGCGCGCACGCACACACACACACACACACACACACACACACACAGGACATGAACAAGCTGGCCAACCCCCTGCTGCCCCCCTCCGCCTCTGCCGCCCTCGTCCCCAGCAGCACTGCCGGCAACACGTATGTGGGCGGCTCCCTGAACGTGATTGCTCCCTCGCCTCTGACCCACGTGGCGGTGGCTGTGGAAGCCAAGGGTGGCCTCTCAGACCCCAAGGCCGAAGCTGCTGCAGCGGTAGGTGTGGGTGGCACTGTTGCGGCACGATTGTGTAATGGAGGCTGGATTGCGGATGGGGCCGGTTAGGATGTACAAACGTTGTGAACGAGAGGAGGGGGTGGTTGAGAATAGCAAGGTCAGCCGTGGAGGCAAGGGCGGCCTGTCAGATTTCAAGGCCAAAGCTGCTGCAGCGGTAGGTGTGGGTGGCACTGGTGTACCAATGTG
Organism: Dunaliella primolecta; assembly: GCA_914767535.2. Classification (NCBI taxonomy): domain Eukaryota; kingdom Viridiplantae; phylum Chlorophyta; class Chlorophyceae; order Chlamydomonadales; family Dunaliellaceae; genus Dunaliella; species Dunaliella primolecta. Next base: position 16,475,169 of record OU611752.1, read on the forward strand.
TCGGGAACAAGATGGCAAATGGGACTGCTCAGGATGTAGGAATGGTTATGAAATCAGGTGATTTAAGTAAGCAAGGTTGGCTGTGGAGTTTGAGGGCACCCTGTCAGACTTCAAAGCGGAAGCTGTTGCAGCGGTAGGTAGAGTTCTGCGTTCTGTTGCTGCTGCTGCTGCTGCTCCTGCTGCCAGGGTTCCCTTAATGTGTAACAGGGATGAAGTCCTGGATGAGTGTTCTCCCTTAATGTGTAACAGGGATGAGGTCTTGGATGAGTGTTCTCCCTTAATGTGTAACAGGGATGAAGTCCTGGATGAGTGTTCTCCCTTAATGTGTAACAGGGATGAGGTCCTGGATGAGTGTTCTCTGGGCTTGCTGCTGATTGGGGCCCCAAAAATGTGACATTGGGTCCAACAGAAGTGGGTTTGTTCCCTGGAGCGCTACAATGGGCACGCCACCAGTATGACATCTTGATTTGAATGCAAGAGCGTGGTCAGCATGCATATTGAAAGAGGTGTGCCATGGTGGACAGCAATCTGCTGGGGTTGGGGATGGGTGCATGCATGCGTAATCAGCATCCCCTCCCGTCTCATGTGGGGGTGTGGATGTGGGTGTATAGGGGGGTGGGTGGGTGCACGGGCGTGCGCGCACAACATCTCTCTGCATGCCTCCTTGTTTCCCTGCCTCACGCTCTGCGGGTGTGTGCAAGGAAATCTGCACAGGGTTGTGTGCCATAATGCAGGCCGTGCACGCGAGTGTGCGCACAAAAATCTGCACAGAGTTGTGCGCCATAATGCAGGCCGTGCATGTGAGCGTGTGCATGGAAACCTGCACAGGGTTATGTGCCATAATGCAGGCCGTACATGTGAGCGTGTGCATGGAAACCTGCACAGGGTTGTGTGCCACGATGCAGGCCATGATATGCCGCAATACAGGCCACGACACAGACTTGTTTGCCTCGATGCAGGTCATGCATGTGCTGCTGGATGCCTCCCCTGCACTGTGCTCCCTCACACGCCTTTCTATCTTTCAAACAGCTGAAACCTTGAAGTACTGGGTCGTGTGCAAGCACCCATATGCGACCAGGTGGTGCATGTGCTCTTGGGTTCCTCTTGTTTTATGCTGCCCTATACACCTTTCTATTTTCCACACACACACACACACACACACACACACACACACACACACACACACACACACACACACACACACACACACGTGTACTGAGCGATGCGCATGCACCCTTATGCAAACAGGTGGTGCTCGTGCTCTTGGGTACCTCTTGTTTTATGCTGCCCTACACACCTTTCTCTCTTCCACATACCCTTGTGTACTGAGTCCTGCGCATGCACCCATACATGCAAACACAGCTCAGTGTGTGCCTGCTTTCCATCGCACACAGGTGGTGCGCATGCTGCTGGATGCTTCCCGCGCTGTGCTGCCCCGCACGCACCGGGAGTCCGACATTTTTGTGTCCGCCAGCGCCTTCTCCCAGATGTACAGCAAAACGGGCCTGGTGGGCATCAGCGCAGCCTCCACCCCCGGGCAGTCCGCCCAGCTGGTGAGTAGGGCCTCCCTTTGCGCACTCTTCATACTGCTCAGCCGCCTCAGTTGCCTGTGGTTTAGCTTGTGGACTCAAGGGCAGTGTTGTTCTGTGAGTTGCATGTGCTTCAAGGCATGTGCCACACAAGTGCCTCTGCCCTCGAGCCTACAAGCTCAAACGCAGGCAACTGAGGCAGCTGGGCGATAGAGGCATGTGTGTGTTTATGTGCGCTGCATTTTGAGGGCTGTATGGAGCCTCAGTAACAAAGACGCACCGCTGCTAAGGTGCACAGGCCTTTTGAGAGGCAGCAGTTTTGATGTTTGCCTCTGGGCAGGGCTTTGAGGATTCTGATGTCAATGCTTTTGCCACGCTCGTCAGGGAAGCATGTCAAGGAGGCTTGCAGGGATCTGTAGGGAGTGCCTCTGCAAGAGTATGCCTTCCATCAAAGCTCAATCGCTTCAGTACAGCTGCACACATACCCTGACAGAAGGTTGTGGTGAAGGGGGCTTACGGCTCTTTTGAGCCAATGCGCCTTCTTCTCCTAAATTGATGTAGGGAGAGTCTGCCCTGCCTACGCAGTGTTTTGTTTTCTTTCCTGACGTAAGGCAGTCCACTGTTTGCTTTGACGTGTGGTGCTTTGACGCTCATTTTCCTGCACGCGCACACACACACACACACACACACCAGAGGATGCTGTGAGGTGGCGGACAGGGACAACATAATCATCACTGTACGATGCCGTGCTTTGATGCTACGCTTCCTCATCTCTTGAGGGCCTGTTTGCTCGCATTGGGATGCAGGGATGCAGCGTGTAAAGGTTGTGCGTGCCAGTGCATGGATGTATGGTTCAGAACTGCCATTTCCTCTGAAATCCATTGTCCTCGCATTTGATGATGAGGAGATGCAGCATGTGGAGGCTGCGTGGTCCATTGCATGGTTCTTTGGTTCAGGCCTGCCTCTTCTGTGCGCGCCATACTATAATCCTTTGGACCTTGGAACTGCCCTGTTGGTCCTCTGCCAGGTCCTGCCAGTTTGCACAGGATGATGCCACTGGATGCAGTCCATAGAGGCTCCTGCGCTTACTTGTGCCCTTTCCTCCCTCACTATGTTATAAATGTTTGCTTTGATGGGTCTACATTTGTGGATGCAGGTGGATGCTGTGATGCAGCGCGTCGAGGCTGTGGCTAAGGGTGTGCCTGAGGCGCAGCTCAAGCAGGCCAAGCAGATGGCCATCAGCAGCTACAAGGAGGGCCTGGCCAGCAGCGCCGGCATGGTGGGCACCATGGCCCCCCACCTGCTGCTCACAGGCCGCTTTGAGCCCTCCGACTTTGCTGCCAAGGTGCGGGCTTAGGTGTTCAGCGCTTTAGGCTGCGCTTTTTATGAGTCGCAAGCAGAATTGTGCCATAAATGATAATGTGTATAGTTCTTGACCTTGGCAGCCAGGATGCACGCCTTGGCTTTCGATCCTTGAGGCTGCGTGATGGATTTTAAGGATCTTGTGAGTTACGAGCAGGAATGTGTTACTTGCCCGTCCTTGGCCTTAGCTGCCAAGATGTGTGCATTGGCTTTCAGTGCTTTAGGCTGTGTGATGGGTATGAGGAGTCTTGTGAGTCCTTGGCCTTGGCTGCTACAAGAGCCTTCATTGGCTCTAGGTGCTCTAAAGGCAGCGTGATGGGTATAGAGCGTTATGATTAGCAAGCTGGATGGCGTGATTCGCCACTCCTTGGCTTCAGCTTTGAAGGTCAAGGTTTTGAGGTATTTTGAGGTGCTCCTGGGTGAAGGGGGGGGGGGGTGCGCGTGTGTGCGTACGTGCATGTGTGTGTGTGTGTGTGTGTGAGAGTGTGTGTGTGCGCGTGCGTGCGTGCGTGCGCGCGTCCATGTGTGTGGGTGTGTGTGTTTGGGTTTTTAGGTGCAAAGCACATGCTGACGTTATTGTTTTACTTCCGCAGTGCCGCACGTGCCACGCATGTCAGAGTGCTCCCTACCAGGCAAAGGCAGCTGTTTTGGTCTCGTCCCAACTTAAGGTGCATCACGTTAACTGCCCCATCCCATGCAGGTGGATGCCCTGAGCCCATCTGATGTGTCCTCTTTCATCGCCGACGGCCTGAAGCGCACCCCATCCGTCGTCTCCTATGGCAGCATGGCCAGCGCGCCCCGCCTGGGCGGTGTGGTGAGCAAGCGCCTGGCCTAAGTGCATGAGCACCGGGCCAAAGGCGCAGGACTAAGCTTCAAACCAGCGCATGATGTGGGCAGGCACCTGGCCTGCACAGTGCATGCTGATCAAGTGAGGAGAGCAAGCGCCTGGCCAAGGCTTAGGCCTGAGCTCATGCATTTTAAGGGCCTGAGACGCACATGATCAAAGTGCAGCGGCTGAAGCAAAGTCCCCCTGCAGGTTTAGCTTGTGGAAGCTGCACAGTTCCAAATGAACGCAACGAGGGAAAGAGCATGATGCCTGGCACAAAGTGGTGGCGTTCTTTCTGGGTTGATGTGCAAATGCGAAGCAGTTCCCACTGTTCCTTTCGGGGTCTTGGTGCTGGAGCCCTCACAAGCATCCATCTGCTTGCAAGGCAACTTTGCTGTGCACAGGCAGCTTCAGGATTGATCACTGGGGTAGCATGTGTCTTGCGTACTTAGTTTGTCATAGAGTGCGGGGTTTGCTGATCAGCCGTGAATGGCCGTCTTTGAAAAGATGCTCGTTCACGGATGGGTGGGCAGTTGCCTTCTTAGTTAGGATTGACTTTCTGCACAATGATTCATGTTAAGGGACATGTATGGTTGTTCCACTTACGCTATCCCGTGCTTTCAGGGTCATAACTTCAGTGAAAATTGTGTCGCTCCACAATTTTTGGGCTTATTCTCTGCTTTAATATTTTGCTCAACGTAGCAATGTAAATAATGCGTTATTCCTGAATGCAAGCCTACTACACCCTGTCAGACACTCCTGGCAGAATGCTGTGCATTGAAGGAGACGTTGCTTTTTTTTAATCCTCAACTAAAGGGATTTAATTTCCATACTCTGCCATAGTGGCCATTGCAAGGAGAAGAGGCAAATTTAGGCTTTGCAAGTTGTAGCTGGCAGGGGAATCCTGTTCGGAACAGGAAAGAAAACTGAGTAGGCCTATTATAGCAAGACCAGCAAAACCAATTATTTTACAATCAAGGAAAAGGTGTGCCTAAGGCTGCAGGAAGGAAAAGAAGGGGGTCATAACGGAAAACAAAATCTATGCCAGCCAAGAGGCCATGTGCATTAAGGAAATGTTGCCTAGCTAGCAAGGGTTTCACCAAGAGGTCCTCAAACCTTGACTAGACACAGCTAGCCTTGGAGAAAGCTAGAAATAGAACTACGCAAACCTGGGAAGGCTGAATAAACTGCGCTGTCCAGCACTTGTCATCCTTAGATTGTAATTTCAAGGTAAGGTTTATCTATCCGCTTACAAGGGCAGCTGAGCGGGTGATTTCAGATCGGTATGCACATCACGGTATAAAGTCATGCTATTCGCATCAAGCATGCTGTTATACAGCTTGTCTGCAGCTCTGAACCAATACTACTGCAGTTGTCAGTGTCCAAATTCTTTCAAAACAGACCAGTTAGTGGTATTTGCTTCACACCCAAAAGTTCTTTCAAGAAATTTAAATGCAAAGTTTGCAGAGCACCAGGAAAAAATTTTACCTGCCTGCATGGAACCTGTGCCCCACATCTGATTTGTGTACTACACAATGCAGTACATACCAGGGAAAACGAAATGCGTCTTTGCAAACCATAAGGAAGCATGCGGTCTATCTGCCAGTGTGTGCTCACATACAAAATGAAGGATCCTATAAGCAGATGTAAGCATAGCAGGTTACAGGTTACAGCATACACAAAGAGAGTGCCTACAAGCTAAGAAAAGGGCTACACTGCTGTACATGCCTGTAAGGGCAAAGAAAGAAAAGAAAAGAAAAACTACGTAGGCAGAGGAAACTCTCCCTACATCAATTAAGGAAGAGGAGACACATTGGCTCAGAAGAGCCGTGAGTCCCCTCCACCACGAAGCTACAAAAAGAAGACTCTAATGGGGATCTGGAGGGTTATTGGAAGCAAACGGCTCCATAACCAGGCTGCAAGAAGTATTCTTGTTTTCAATAGCACGCCTAGTGGTAACAAGCTTGTTGGCATACATGACAGAATGGGCATGAAGTTTGCGAGCAAGTTTATTGGCGCGTTGGTGGTCAAGTCCCAGTTGTTTAAACTGGTTAAGGGTGTGCTCAGTGTAGCAGGTCCCACCAACACCCAAAAGGATGGTGTGGAGGGTCACATCTTTTGCATTAATGAGTTTGCAGAGGTCTGCATGCTGCCGCTGTGCCGCCTCCAACTGTTGTCCAGGTCTCGTGTCTTCACAGTACTTGATTTCAATCAAGTGCACATGCCGCTGGTTTACGTTCAGTTGGTGGGGTTGCATCACGCGGTTGGCTGTTGTGGCCCTCAGTGTGGGGTTGTGTCTGCTGCGTAACGCATAATGGTGTGAGCAGGAGGTAGAAGGAGAAGAAGTAGGTTTGGCTTTATAAGGAGTAATCAGTATAGCATCAGGACGGCTGGAGGTGAGTCTAGATCTCTTAGAAATTTTTCTTGGAAAGAGGTAAGGGGGTATAATTCTGTTTGATGCATGTGCAGGGATTTGAAGGTTGTGCTGCGCCAACCTATCACCACTCCCTATGTCCATGTTAACCAAGCCTGCTCCCCACGGGCTTTTGCTAAGAGCTTTGATGATCATTCTTCCAGCAACATTGTGGCGTTCAGTTTTCATGCTGGAGATGATATGATTCTGGCAGCCTGAAAGCATGTGGAGTGCGCTGTCTAATTGATGACAGCCTGGGAGAGGGCATAGTGGGTCAGTAGACCTTTTGAAACGAACCGCATGTTTTTGGTTATAGAGGGTGCCAGTGCGATATTGTAGGATGGTGCGCTTCATGGGTGTGGATATACAGGACATGTTCCTAAAGGCATTGCTGATTTTCTTATCTACATGTGGTAACAAACTCTGATAATATGAGTAGTAGCCTGTTTTGGGGTTGGCATATCCAAGTCTGTGTTTTGTATGCATATGAGACTTGAGAGCATTTTGAAGATTGGGGAGGTAGGTGATTTTAGGATTGGGTGTACGAGCTGTGGATGTGCCAGCATTGTGTTCTTTTTTTTCCTCTTTGGCTGACCAAAATATATGAGAAAAGGGATTTCCGCCGGGGCCTGCGCTAGGGATCCCGGTATCAGCCACATTATTATTGGCTTGGCTTGCTTGATATTTTGCAATAGCATCTGCACATTCGTTACCAGCAATGCCAGCATGAGATTTTACTTTGTAGAAACGAATATTGGTTTGTGAGTTGCTAATGAGGGTAGCTATGGTTTTTAGGACATCCCCTTGAATATGTTGTTTGTGCTTCTCTGGGTAAATAAGTTGTTTACGTATTTGATGAAGAGAGGTGAGACTGTCTGAAGCAATGTGTGAATAAGAGTGTGTGATGGCAGCAGCAATTGCTGCTAATTCAGCTCGACATATGGTGTTGGTAATTCCAGCACCATTGGGCTCGACAAAACTTCTGCTATCGGTGAGAGGGCAGTAGACTCCTGCTCCAATTTCTTGTTTGCCATTCTGGATTTGACAACTACCATCAGTGTAAGCCCATGTCCTCCAGTCAGGGACTTTTAGCTTGAGGGTTGGACTAGATTGCTTAGGTACAAAAAGTTCTTCCTGATTACCTACGTGTGGAGAGGTAAGATATCTAGATATTTGTTGTTTGTCAGAGGGGAGGCGTTGGCATTTATTGAACCCAGGCATATCAGCATGCATTGTATTGAGAGTAGAATGGGTGCCTATACTGCGCAGCTTCCAGTTAACTTCTGGTACAGCCGAAGCCAGGCCTTGTAGCCAAGCTGGGTTATGATTGTTTAAATGAATCCTTGCAGCTGTGTTCCAGACTGCAATCATTTGTAGGTCCCAGGTGTGCTGAGAAAGGGGTATTTCCTGGTTGATGGAGGATTGTGGATCGTTGTAGAAAAGGTTGGTACGAGCGATGGTTCCAAGTTCACAACAGAGATGTGGATAGGCAGTGATGAGTTTGGAATAGGGGTTAGTTACCATGTGTTGTCCCCATACAGGGAGGAACATGAAAGTAGCAGTGGCCTCTGTGTTGAGAATGGTTGAGTAGATAGCATGGCGTAAGGCCTGGGTCATAGCTTCCTCGGTGTAAATGGGATGGCAGACAGAAAAACCAGAATATCTGGATGAGAGGGAGTTATGATGGGCACCGAAGAGAGTGTCTCGGGGGTCAGTGCTCCAGTAATGTTGGTATTGTGGGTTGTGGTCCAGCGGGGAGGCCATTTTTTCTTGAGTTACCAGGGCCCATTCTTTAAGGGCAGCGTGGATGGGGGTTGGCAGGGCCCGCGAAAAGGAGTCTTTAATCTTTTTACTAGCGTACTTGTTTTCTAGCATAGTCTTGCGAGCAAGGAGCCCCTGCAGCTCAGATGCAAAGCTAGTAGGAGCAGGTGTTATGGCTTCATGCAAGCCTGCAAGCTTGGCCCTATAGAAAGCCTTGTAAAGGATTTGAAATCGGCTAGGGGTTATCATCCCAACACATTTACCTTGTGTGTTGTAAACGCATGCCATGTATGCTTTGTAAATTTCCGGGAGGAGAAGGGGAGGTGGAGCACGAGAGTTGGAACTTTGTGATTCAGTGTCTAGTGATGTTAGATTGGGGTTTTGTTTTACTTTGTACTTGACAAGGTCAATGTCATGTAGCCAAAATTCACTGCAACCAGTGGGTTTAATGTCTACTTGTGGGTTGGTGGGGTGTATGTCTAAGGAAATTTTGTTGCGGAGTTCTGTGTCTAGTTTTTGCCTCCAAGTATTAATAGCGTGAGGCTTATCAAAGCCTTGTCTTTCAAGGTTAGAAAGGGCAGAGTCTGCTGTGGGTCGGGAAAGGTCTGGTTCACTTAGCTTGGCTTCAAATTCAAGCAGACGCTGTTGGAATTTAGGCCAGGTCTCTCTAGTTTCCTCAGGCTCCCAGGAGGGCATCCAAGTGACCATTATGAGCTCCTCTCTAGACTGGCATTCTCTGTCAATTTTCTGTGCAATGTCTAGACCTGCACAGGCGGGACAAGCCCACGTGTCAGCTTCATCTATCTCTTGTCTTTGCCCATCAGTGTAGCAACCTAGTTCTTTCATGCATTTCCAGTGGTACGTTCGTTGGCAAACATCACAGATATACATATCAAGGTAAGGAGGTTCAGAGTTGATAGGTTCATAGCCACCATGGTAATTGCATATTTGGCAGCAAGCACACTCAATATCAGTGCGAGCAGCAGTTGAGGTAGTTGCAGGCTGAAGGCCAGCTTTCTTGAAGAAAGGCAGGGCCCACTTCTCAATAATCATTGGGGCAAAATGGGTGTGGTATTGCACTTGGTGGTGGATGAGGCTTCTCCATCCGTTTTTTTATTAACCATGCAGTTTCTCCAACCATCTATATGGGTTATGTCAAAATCATGGTTATATATAGCATTGATAGCAGGGCAGCTTAGCTGATGCAAAGAGGTTCCTACAACCAAATCAAACATCTTTGTGTAAAGCAGCCAGCTGGATGCGAAAAGCCTCGTGCCAAGTTTTGGAAACACAAACCAAGTCCATCAGGGTAGCAGTGAAGCTCAGTTTACAATGAAATGCGCAGTGCCTCTTCCTGGAATTTGCAGATTTTCAGAGATAACCCACTGCTGGAATGGCTCGCACAACAGAGCGACCTTGATACGTCTATGGATATACTCTGCATGAAATCAAGTACTGTGAAGATGCGAGGCCTGGACAACAGTTGAAAGCGGCATAGCAGTAGCACACAGACTTCTGCAAACTTTCTGGTACGAAATGTTTTTCTTTCCAAAAATTATGGGTCTGAAACCACAAGCCGCAAAGTCATATGTACGTCCCAACAGCGACTTGCTAATGATGATTTGAACCACATGTATACAAAGGGGTTTCTAAATAATATAATAAGAATTAGGATCGAAAAGTCGAAAATGACATAGATGCTCGTTTTCAGCGGCGGCCCTGTAGCGAACCTGATCGTCTTTGCTTGTGTTTTAGAAAAATAATTATATTTGTCTGGACGTCATTAGATAATCCAAGAGACTTTTCAGTAGGGTGCATGTGAGTCCAGCAGCTCTCCCTGCCAGCTTGCTCCGGTCTGCGATGACCAGCACCAGCCAACACTTCTCCGCTCGCCAAAATGGGCCGAGCAAGCCCACCCGTGCGATGGTGTTTGTGATTTGCCTATTTGGCGCAATCGTATTGTTTTGGGAGGGGCGCCTAAACTCCAAGTTTCAAACCCTCAGTGCGGAAGCCAATGATATCAGGGAGAAGCTGGCGGCCTTGGGTGCGCTTAAGAGCTGTTGCTGCATGACTGATGTGTTTCACCCTAGCTGAACCTACTGTGTGCTCCCCTTCAAACCTGGACTCTTGTACAGAATCCCGGGCCAAGACTGAGAGGACCCTGAACGTCCAAGTCCCTTCATCAACTGATGTGGAAAAAGTATGCCGCTTGTTTGCTGCTTGCGTCATCAAGGATGATGTTTGATGCGGGGAACCTATTTTTGCACGGAGGTTCCACATGAGCCACCTGGCAATTTCATAAGCAGCATTTTCTGCCTGCAATTTTGCCTGCAGGATGGAGCAGCCTCCCTTGGAGAGACACAGGGAACGAAGGTGAAAAATGTTGCTTAGAGTGTGCTTGCAAACGGGAGCCATGCCGCTTAGGTTTTGAGGTGTCCTAGGTACACACACACACACACACACACACACACACACACACACACACACACACAGCAATCTCATGCAGCAATGGGCAAGTCAGATGGCTCTGCCCTTCTACCCCTTTATCCCTTGTATTAATGCTGCATGAGCTGTTGGGGTCGGCGCCTGGTATTGCACATGTTAACAAAACTTGGCTTACAGATGAAGGGATTGCGTGTGAACGGCTATCAGAGGAAAGTGGGGCGCCCCTGAGCGAGAGTTTTGGTCATTGTGCAGCTGCTGGCGTACATCTGTAAATTCCTTCATTCATCCTGTTGGTCCACACCCAGTGCTGTGCTTCTCATGCAATGCATTCAAAATGGTTATTCTGCAACCATATCTTGGAGGGTTGCTTGCATGATTAACCGAAGCCATGGAAAGCCAATCATATAAGACAACCCTGGCCTCCCTCATGCATAGCACATTGTCACTCCACAGAAGTACACCAGCAGCTGCACAATGACCAAGTATTGTGTGCTGAGGAAATTATTGCTAACTGGTGCGTGCTGAACTTCGTGTCCGTCTTAAACTGGTGTTTCTAGATGGAGGTCAGTTTCATCCAAACATCACACTGATTTAACAACCCCGAACATGACGCACCGAAGTCGTGTGCACATATGCTCCTGTGTGCAGTACGAGGAGGTGATGCAGAGCATCTTGCAACGGCTGGATGGTTGTGAGTCAACCAGTAGGGCATTGCGAGCACAGTCCCAAACTCATTTGAACCAGCTGCAGCAAGCAGTCTCGCTCATCAACAACCATGGCAAGCTGCTGGGCGGCCTGCAGGCACAAATGAATCGGCAGGAATCGGTGAGTGGACCCGCCACTGACATGTTTGCTGCAGTTGTGCTGGTGCATGTGGCAAAACTTTTCTGTGGATAAAAGTGACATTCCAACGACAACCACATCCACATCTGCAACATCCCCATCTGGGTGCAGGTGCACAGCTCTGCTGCCCAGCAGCTGCCCCAGGTCCAGGGACAAGACACCAGGGCTGGAGACCCAGGAGCTGCTGCTGCTACTGCGGCGGCGGCGGCTGGCGCTGCCCAGGGTGTGGGGGGTGCTAGCGGAGCCAATATGCAGCAGTCTGGTGGAGCGCAGCAGCAGCAGTTACCAGAGCAGCAGCAGTTGCCACAGCAGCAGCAGTTGCCGGAGCAACAGGAGCAGCAACAGCAGCAGCAGCAGCAGGCACAAGCACAGCAGCTCCTGCAGCAGGGGCAGGCGTCTGAGACCCTGCAGACTAGCTCTGGCCTCGGAACAAACGTGTTGACCAGCGGGCAGACGGAAAATCTGGGGTCTGCCGGACTCAGGTAAGCACACACACATACATACACACACATACACACACACAAACACACACATGCGGGCGTGTTTTTCCCCTTCCAGTAGGTTTCACATTAGCTCCCCTCGAGCTATCTGCTGGTCCAGGGTTCCCCTCCGCCCTGCAATGTATCTCAGCCTCCAGGACAACTACTAGGCACTGCACCTGCGTCAGGAGGCGGGCAAGCTGCAGTTGATTGATGTGTGGAGCGCGGTCAAAAAGATTTGGCAGAGTGGTGGATAGTTCATGCATGGGTAAAATGCCCTGGCCTGAAAATGGTGTAGTAAGTTTCAGGACACCAGGAGGTTATTTCAACCCTGAAGGCTAGGAAGAGGCTAGCCTGCTACCCCAACCACCCCATGCTCAGGAAACACCACCAGATGGCACAGACTCACACAAACATCGTGATTGGTGTGTGTTGCTGTTCCTTGATGATTGTAAAGGCTGAGGATCATCAAGCAACAACAACATGCACCATGAAAAGCATTCTTGATGTGTCTTGTTGCACTCCTGTCAAAGGCATGTGCGTGACATCGTGCAATTGCTGAGTCCCGGCCAAGGGCGACCTTGGCGGTTCCATTTCACAATCCACCTGCGTGTTAAGCTAGCTTGTTGCAGGATTAACAGGTTTGCACAATTCCACACGCGATGCGCCTGAGCAGTTGCTTTTTCATCATGAGAGGGCTGTGTAGTGTGCTGTGTGTAGCGATCGGAGGTGCGGAGCCACAGAGCATCATGATGTCAGCAGCTTGGCCTTGCGCCGCCCTGGTTTGTGGGGGTGTGAACGCTTCTGCCCTGGTTTGTAGAAAAATGTGTGTGTCCGAGGATGCTGGTACTCATGTGTTTGGTAGTCTTGTGTTTCAGGGTGGCACCCTTTTGTGCAAGGGCTTGTAGGTTCATGCCTTTCCAATGCATAGCCTGCTTGGAATGCCCTGGGAAGAGGTGTGCTCGACGGCTGATAGGGTCAGCTTGCATGTCACACACCAGTTGTGTGTGCCACGGGCACCCTGCTTGGGCACCCTGCATCATACCTCACAACATTTAAGGCAAGCACAAGACCAAGCATGGCTCTGTTTTCAAAACAGGAATAGTGTAAGGAAGCAAATTTAGAAATACCAAAAAGGGCTATCTGAGGCCTGAAGTTGCCTTTTTTTCTCGCAAGGTCCAAGATCGTTCAGAGGCAAGCATGGCCCGTTGTGTCGTCAGGGCAAGTCGCTGGTGCTGGTGCAGTCCCAAGCGTTGCACTCTTTCCCATAGTTATAATAGAAGGGCCGGCTTCCGCGGTTTTGCAGTGTCGCTTATGGGGCTCGAGGGCTGAGCTCCCCAACCCCTGCATGCCATAAAGTATGCCATCAATCAACAAAAGGCTGCCTACGAACCCATCGGCATCTAAGGGTTCTTTTGGGTCACTGAAGGGTTCCAGATCCCTCCTAATTTTGTGCATTGACACCTTGCGATTGGCAAATATAGGGAAATCTTTACAGCTCATTTGAGCATGCAGTTTCGACCATCAGACCCAGCTCCCCTTTGAAGGAATCATCCGTCTTTCATTTCTACCTTTGCACAGAGTAATCATGTTTGCTTTTTTGACCATCACCGCTGCAGCCTCAGACCTCTGCCCTCACTCAGGCTCCCAATTATGCTCTGACTCTCTCTACCAGCTCGCTTCATATCTGGCCACAGAGGGAGCTACGCACACAGCAAATTAGTGTGCTTAGAAGTGACCAAGGACCTCATGCTGCAGGCCTCTGCCCTCGTTCAGACTCTCCCTCTCTCTGCTGTTAATGTCTGTGGTCGCAGAGGAAGCCACACACAGCAGCTCAACGTCCTGGGAGCTGATCAACAATCCCAGAGCGCCACTGGAGGCACAGTCAGCACCGCAAGTGAGTGTCATTGGACGGTTTACATTATGAACAAGATTAATTAATCAGGGCTCCATGATTGATTTTATAAGGTTATGGGCTTCACAGCAAGTGAGTGTGATAGCGCTGTTTATATCAGGCTCTTGAGGTTGAGTTATTGGGGCACAGACAAACTTGCGGGGCTGATTGCAGGGTGTACATTATTCACACCATTCTAGATCAATTGATTAGGGCTCGGGCAGCAGTGTAAACGAGCACGATTGTGCCCTTCGATACTCTCTGCGGTTTTGCCATGGAATATAACCGTTATCTCGTATTGACAAGGCATCTGGGATGTAGTGATTCAGTGATTCAGTGGTACAGCACTGAGGAATGAGCGCCTCATTGCCCCTTGCCCATCCCCCATGTCAGGCAGCTGCCCTGTTCATGTGTGTGTGTGTGTGTGTGTGTGTGTGTGTGTGTGTGTGTGTGTGTGTGTGTGTGTGTGTGTGTGTGTGTGCGCGCGCCTCACAACACTGACTTACTGCCCTTAATGCCTGTCTGTGTATAAGCCCACCATTCCCCCAAGGCCATTTTGTGCAACCCAAATGCCTGTTTGTGTGGATGCTGTCACGGGGGTTCTGGCAGGTAATGGCATCAACACACGCGCACACACACATATGCACACATGCGCGCCCCTGCAGGTGATGGCAGCAACACAGCAACACATTTACAGCAGCAACACACACACGCACCCTCTCTCTCACACACACACACACACACAAACACACACACACACACGCCCCGGCAGGTGATGGCAGCAACACTGCAGGGGGCCAGCAGGACTCCTCGGCCAGCAGCACTGTCAGTGCTCAGCAGGTGACTGCGGTGGATGGAGGGGTGGAAGGCAGTGGTGCCGAACAGGGCCAAGCAGCTGGCGCTAGAGATGGAGCACGTGCTGGAGAGGGAGTTGAAGGTGGAGCAGGCGCTGGAGATGGAGCAGGTGCTGGCATTGAAGGGGTTGGCACTGGCCATGGTGTGGAGAGCAACGCGGGGGGAGTGGCAGGTGATGGGGGAGGTGAAGGAGGTGGTGAGGATGGGCGCTTCAACGATGCCGGCGAGCAACAACAGGTGCAGCAGCAAGGTGAGGTGGGCCAGCAACAGGGTGAGCAGGAAGCGCTGACAGAGGAGCAGCAAGCTGGTGGGGGTGTGGGTCAGGGTGCAGCGGATGGGCAGGATGGTGGGGACCAGCAGCAGCAGCAGCAGCAGCAGCAGCAGCAGGAGCAGCAAGGGCAAGAGCAGGGTCAACTGCAGCAAGGGGAGCAGCAAGCTGTTGGTGTGAGTGAGGTCCAGGGAACAGACCGGGCTGATACCAGCTCAGTCAATTTGGATGGTTTGAAGGACGACCCAGCCAGCTCGGAAGATGCAGAGGGTGCCGGGGGTGCCAGGATTGCCTCCTCCACGCAGCAGGAGAGTTTGGCTGGAGAGCAGGGGTCTGCGACGGAGGGGGGGGGAGGGCAGTGTGGCCACTGAGGCAAGTGGAGGAGGTGGTGCTGAGGGTGATGGGGAAGCAGGGCAGGTCGCAGGTAACGGCCAGGGTGTGGTGGACAACAGGGATGTCGCAAGCTCTGTGGCTACAGCTGGCGAGACAGGGGTAGGGGGTGAGGGTGCGGATGGCGGTGCTGGTGCTGGTGCAGCAGGTGATGGGACGCAAGGCTTGCGTGTGGGTGCGGAAGAAGGGCATGGAGTTGGGGCCACAGGGGGCGAAGCCCAGAAGGCAGGGGGACAAGCTGTGGGGAGTACCAACAGGGCCAGAGGTGGTGGGAGTGCGCCAGATGATGATGTGGCGAGCGCACTGCTGGCGGCACGCGGTGTGGAGGAGGGGGAGGGCGGGAGTATTGGGGTGGGGGGCGGGGCTGCAGTTGGTACTGGGCAGGGCGTAGCGGCTGGGGTGGGGTCGGGGAGCACAGCTGGCGAAGGAGGAGTGAGCAGCAAAGTAACTGCAGGTGGTGTGGGGGGAGAGGGGGTGGATGAAGGTGACGCTGTGGTGGGAGCGGGTGGGGGTGGAGAAGGGATGCAGCAGGTGCAAGGCGGGGAGTCCAATGATGCCAATGCGCAGCAGGTCGTTGCTGGAGGAGGTGCTGGGGGGGAGGGTGATGGCGAGGGCGACAGCGAGCAGCAGCAGGGAAGTGCTGGTGGTGTGGGAT
Source organism: Dunaliella primolecta (assembly GCA_914767535.2). Taxonomy (NCBI): domain Eukaryota; kingdom Viridiplantae; phylum Chlorophyta; class Chlorophyceae; order Chlamydomonadales; family Dunaliellaceae; genus Dunaliella; species Dunaliella primolecta. The sequence goes on from OU611752.1 coordinate 16,490,889, forward strand.
TGGCGGAACGCAGCACAGGAGGTGCACAGCAAGAGGTCACAGGGGCTGCTGGCGGAGGGGGGGTGCTGCAAGGGGGTGGTGAGGGCGCACAGCAGACGGTCGGGGGCGATCGGGGTGTGGTTGGAGGGAGTGATGCCAGTGAGCAGTTGGCCAGCAAGGAAGTGGTTGGAGCACGGGTGGCTGGAGGGGAAGCGCAGCAGCAGCAAGCAGCGGGCAGCTTGGGTGACAGAGATGCCGCTGTCACTGGTGGCGACAACACTGACAGCAACAGCAACTCGCTCGATGGCGACACCACCGCCACCGCCACCACTGAAGACAATGCGAATGGCGGCACCGACACAATCAACGGTGACAGCAAGTTTGGTGGCGTCGGCGCTAACACCGAAACGGACGCCGGGAGCAGGGAGGCCGGAAATGGCCGTGCTGCTGAGGGGGCTGGCTTGCAGCTGGAAGGAGGTGCTGGTGGTGGTGGCGGTGGTGGTGAGGTGAGGGAGGGCGACGCCAATGATAAGCAAGCTGCTGCCAGCGACGAAGGGTCGCTGCTGATGAGTGGAGGCGGTGGAGGAGGTGAGGAGCAAGTGGGCGCGACTGGTTTGGGCGAGGGTGTGGATGCAGGGGGTAGGGGTGGTGATGGGAGCACTGAGCAGGATGGAGGGGCCGGTGCAGGCACGGAAGGCGATGCTGTGAATGTGGATGAGGGTGAGGAGGTCGCAGGGGGCGGCATGGGCAGCTTGGGGAGGCGGGGCATGGAGGGGCGATGAGTTGAATTGTGTGCAGGAGGCACAGGGGCAATGGGCTGTGTCGTGTGCAGCTAGCTGCAAGGGAGGCAGGGCATGGAGGGGCGATGGGTTGGGTCCTGTGTGTGCAGGTGACTCAGGGAGGCAAGGCATGGAGGGAGGATGAGATGGATTGTGTGCAGGTGGCCTAGTAAAATGGTGAACAGGGCCCAAGAGGCTAGTTGTGGCCCTGTCCGGGGCTCTTTGGAGCCCCTCGCTTATGGGCTGTTCCATACCGACAGCTCCATGAAGCAGTCGGTACTCTTTACCCCACCCTCAGCGCACCCCACCCACCCACCCACACCCACACACACCCACACACCCAATTGGTGCGTGCTGTATGGCAACTCAGAGAGACCAGGATGCCATGCAAACATTGCAGAAAGACGGGGACTGGGACATGGGCAAGCAGAACACAACTCCGCATGCATGTAAGTCACATGATGTGACGAATCCTTGAGACCATCCCTCACACTCTTGTTCATGACACCGATGTGCTGACTTGTTTGTGACATGCATTCTGTTTGTGCCATGCATGCCATGGGCAGGCCATGAAAATGGCCTGATCAGGTGATACATATGCTCTCAGCATTTCCTCCAGTGTACGGTTAGTCCTTTCAGTCTGCCCATCAGTCTGAGGATGGTACGCGCTAGACATGCGCCGCTTGATACCAGAAGTGGTCTCAAACTGCAATAGCTTGCTGCATGTCCAGGATGTTCCGGTCGCGTCGCTGCTACCTCGCCTTTCTGGCTGTTGACCATGTTTGCCTACTGCCATGCTGCAGCTATGCTTTCAAGCCTGGTGTTGTTTTGGTATTGTTATGTGTGGGAGCATGCATTGAGAATTGTACGCTATTTCGCATTTTATCCATTGTCTGTGAGCTGTGTGGCCTGAGCATTGCAGTTATTTAGGTGGGAATTCATTTTCAGGGGCTGAGACTCAATGTGCTCCTTGGAAAGGTGTTCCGGTTCCCCTGAGCATCTCTTTTGCTACAATCATAAAATAAAGCAGAGCCTCCAGTGCCTGCTTATGTTGGAAGCCACTGGACTGTTTTAAGTGGCAGGGCTATGCAGATGGACTTCCACATGCTTCTTTTGTACATAACAAATGAGATCCCGTGACTTTAATACACATATCAAGACTTCCTTCTTTGGTCCGTCAAGCTTTTTTTCTGTGTGGCGCCTTGTATAGCTTGCAAATGCATTTTGATTTAGCCCTAAAAAATAATTGCATGTACCAAACAACTCCCTGATGCCTACCCACACATTTCTTGCGCATCGGACACCCTCTTATCTTCTACTATCAACGATAACTACCACCCTTTTCTGATCCAGCAGATAATCCTGCCCCCCTGCTACACCTGGAGCTTGCAAATTTTTGGTGTCTAGCACAGCGGAAATATCCTTACTTGGCTTCCTGAATTTGCAAGCAACAGTGTGCACCATAGGCGTTTTATGCACACAATTATCAGGTCCTGGAATGGTGGAATGTCAGGCAGCAAAACGTCAAAATTGAATTCAAGGAATTGAAGAAGCTACCATCTGATCAACAGCACACTGCGTTGAGTATTGTTCAAAGCCACGGGCCCCTTCCCCTGCTGATCAGGTTTAGGATAGGGTTACATAGCTGTACCTGCCTACAAGGGCAGCTTAGCTGAAGCAAAAAGGTGCCTATAACCAAACCAAACTTGTGTATAATTGTCAACTAAGTGTGGAAACAATGTCTTGACCTCGGAAGTGTTCACAGTTTACAGGAAAAAGAAGGCCTTAGATCAAAACGGTTGACTGCTAGCCTGCTCATAAAAGAGCAATTATTCATGTAGAAAAGGAAAAAGCTTGTTGTTGTTTTGGTTTAAGAAAGAGGAGATATAAATGGTTACAAAGAAGAGACTTGCAGATTTATAAAATGGACCGTTAGCCACAACGTTGGACTAATAGGCCTGGTGCTGGTACATTCCAGCACACGGATGCGGAAACTGTGAACAAGGAAACCGGCCTAGAGAGTTTAAAAAGAAAACCTGCCGCACGCCGTGCTGTGCTTGTTTCCGTTTTGCTCAAGTGCTGTGTTTTGCATATGCAAGATACGTGTGGCTTTGCTCATTCAAAGTGCTCAACGTAACGTTCCACACACAAATCCAATACGAAATGAGCAAGGTCAAGCTGGAGAACCGTGAAGTAAATTTTGGCCTACACTCAAAACACTCTGGAACCACAAAGTCTGCGTTGGCATTAACATGCGGCTGCAAAACGTACAACCATGAGCCAACCGGTACAAGGCACATGACAAAGAAGAGATATGATAAGACTGTACACGGTGAATGCCAGGTACGTAGGGAGCCACGCTATTGGAAGAGTGAGATAAAGAGAGGAGAGCTCGGGAGTGTTAACTGCTGAAAGAAACACGCGCAGTCACTCTGCATGAAATGAGCACGTGAAGTTAAGCGCAAATTCCACCAGGTTGCAGTGTCAGACATTAGAAAACACACTCGATGCCACGTGATGCACAAAAAATAAGAACAGCACAACTCAAAAAATGGTCCAAGAGGCCATGACCCACCCTGCTGCTTACTCATCTCATCCGCAACATCATAAAACACAATGCCAACTTGGCTTAGTTGAACCATAGCCAACTGACACTGATGGATTGATGGATAATGATGATGTACTACCATAGTATGGTAGATGTACTACCATAGTATGGTAGCATAAGCTGATGGCAGCTGCCATATTCAGAATGGCAAACAAGAAATTGGAGCATGTGTCTACGGCCCTCTCACTGACAGCAGAAGTTTTGTCGAGCCCAACGGTGCTGGAATTACCAACACCATATGTCGAGTTCGAGTTAATAAAAAGAAAAATGTAGCTCGTAAAACAGCTCGACGTTGCAGCGGACACTGCAGAATCCAGGACCACCGAAGCAAGCAACGGCCCAGGCTTGCATCCGCCCCACACAGCTTCATGACCGGGAAGTAGCCCACTCAGAGGGCTCTTTGAGCTCCTCTGCTGTTCTCAACTTTGCTGGAATGTCCTGGACCAGACACACACCAATGAACCTGACTTGAACACCACAACTTATGAGGTCCGGGCAATCCCACTTGCAGTGCCCTCCCAGTCACGCAGTGCAAGAGTCGGGATGCAAGCGCTGGCGTCACACACAATGAGAAGGGGAGGAAGGAAGGAGCACACACAGAACCTACAATTGAAGACCTCCAACACATGTGAGGTGCCAGTGCTGAACTTACGCTTGATGATACAATGAATGGGATGTTTAACAGAACAGAGGACGTGGTGTGTGCTTGGATGAGAGAGGTAACAAGCATGTTGACGCTTGCCTGTATACAGAGAATGCTTTTACTCACATACAGCAGTGCTTCCCCTATATGAAGAACAAACATTATTCTACCTTGGCTGCGTGGTGCTCTGGTTCCAAGGCAAAAAAAAAAGTCTAAATACACTGTTTCGAGAACAAGTCCTTGTTTCTAGCTGTGCTTGCTGCTGGGGTGTTGAAACGACTATGAAAGGGGAGCGCCTGCATGTTTTTACAATCTGCTTTTCCAAGGTGTTTTAATTAACAACTTACAGTCTAAGCCAGGCAAGTGCTGGTTCAAAGCTTCTCTAGCAGCAGGGCCCGCAGCAAGAGGGTGATGAATCAGACCATGTTTGATGTACCTGACCCTCTCATTGTGCATGTGCTGCTCCTCCTTACGTCAATTTTATTTATACCTATTTGCCCCCTTTGTTCTTGGCATGCTCAGTGTGACGGACCGTGCTTCTTCCTTACGTTACCACACGAACAAACAAATGTTGCTCTCCTCCTTTATTTTGATGCGGTCGGTTGGTCCTGGCAAACTCCTGATGTTTATCTGCCGTTGCTTTGTCATACAAACACCAGTGGAAATTTTTTCCCTTGTTCTTGGCAAGGCTTTTTTTTTGTACACTTACATGCATGGGCTACACAAACACTCCTTAACATTTTATAATACAGTCTTTCACATGAGCAGCCTAGCAGTCGCACTTCTTGACTGATGGCTTAATTTGTAAAACCTTGTAAACCTTGTTCTTATATGTCGAGTTCAATAAGCAGCAATAGCTGCTGCTATCACGCACTCTTATTCACACATTGCTTCAGTTAGTCTCACCTCTCTTCATCAAATACGTAAACAGCTCATTTACCCTGATAAACATAAACGACACATTCAAAGGGATATCCTTAAAAACATATCTGCTCTCATTAGCAACTCCGTCGGAATGTAGGAAAGCATTACCGACCCCCTTACCACAGCTTACCACCGCTTACCAGACATGGCTTACCAATTAAGACGGATTGATAATTGAGCTGGTAAGCCATGGCTTACCATTAACCCATGGTAAGCCAAGGATGGTAATGCTTTTTGCTATGATTTTGGGTCCAAATTTATTAAAAAAAGCATTACCAGAGCAGGCTTAACGCCGATTAACTGGAAAGCACAGGCTTACCACAGCTTACTACTAATCCGGCTGTTAAGGCTGGGTTGAAGCCTTTCCACCAGCTTACCAGAAAGCTGGTACCGGTAAGCTTTGTATTTATGGCTTACTCCCTAGCTTACTAGAAAGCTATCCCAGTAATGCTTTTTTCTATAGTTTCACTGCTTACCGACTAAGCAAGCCTGGTAAGCCTGGTGCTGTGCTTTCCAATTGGCTTATCAGAAAGCTGGTACCGGTAAGCTTTGTGTTTATGGCTTACTCCCTAGCTTACTAGAAAGCTATCCCAGTAATGCTTTTTTCTAAAGTTTCACTGATTACCGATTAAGCATGCCTGGTAAGCCTGGCGCTATGCTTTCCAATTGGCTTATCAGTGACCTTGGTCTATTGTTCTTGGCATACTGGAAAGCCATTTTGGTAATGCTTGCAAGTATTGAGGTGCATTAATTACTGATTAAGCAAGCCTGGTAATCATGACGTTGTGTTTTCCACCTGGCATTTTCCCAGGGGTCCGCAGGTGTGGACGCCTCCACGGCCCCCGCGGGATGCATCCTGTGTATTCAAACACACTTCGTTTTAGTTGCAAAATCGCCAAGTGCTGAAGTTGTATCTGCTCCCACAAGGTTAACCGGCCATGCAAGCGCGCCCTTCGCACGCGCACACCTGCAGCAACGAACACAGCATGCTTAATCCTCGATGGTGTGAGCTGCAGCGCAGACAAATTGAGAGAGGAGCGAGTGGTGGTAATCATCGGTGGGGATTGCTTCTCCTGCTCAGCCTCCTCTTTTCCCTGCACGCACATGCACAGCATCAGTAGATGTAAGTGGTGCATACTCTATCATGCTCAGTGCCCATCTGTGCAAGGAGCATCCTGTGGAGGGCAGGGAGGGGCATCACGCACATGCTGCAGTCATGCAGTTACCAATGCCACACAGTGGTGGAGCTGGCCAGCACTATATGTAGCTGCTCCAGCTGTGCCTTGGTTCCAGCGGGTGTCAGGACTGAGGAGAGGGAGGAGCGGAGAGGGAGTCTTGGGACAGCCAAACATCTGCAGAAGGGTCAATCACAAAGCAACGCTAGTGTAGGCCTGGATATTATTTAAGAAATTGTACATTCTCGTCACTAGACGCACTTGAAATCGCGAGCTTCATAAAAAGCCGCGAAGTGCTGTACACCGAAATTCCAGCGAGAAGTGCTCTTCCTTCACACATCCACCAGGGCCTTTCCTGCATTTTTCTTTAACCTGTCAGGTTGGTATGGCCAGCAACTCACTGGGGGGAGAGCCTGGGCTTTCAAACAACCACCCTCATCATTACAAGGCTTATCAGTGGCTTCCTATGGCTTACCTGGTGCAATACTATGTTTGCAAGCACGCAGGCTTACCGGGTGCATTACTATGAAGCAGGGCACCCATGCTGCATTTTTAGAGCATTACCAGGCTTATCAGTGGCTTTCCATGGCTTACCTGTCTGCAAGCACACAGGCTTACCGGGTGCATTACTATGAAGCAGGGCACCCATGCTGCATTCTTAGAGCATTACCAGGCTTATCAGTGGCTTTCCATGGCTTACCAACCTGCAAGCACGCAGGCTTACCGGGTGCATTACTATGAAGCAGGTCACCCATGCTGCATTCATAGAGCATTACCAGGCTCAATCAATGGCTTTCCTTGGCTTACCAATCTGCAAGCACGCAGGCTTACCGGGTGTATTACTGTGAACCAGGGCGCCCATGCTGCATTTATAGAGCATTACCAAGCTTATCAATGGCTTTCCATGGCTTACCAATCTGTGAGCACGCAGGCTTACCGGGTGCATTACTATGAAGCAGGGCACCCATGCTGCATTCTTAGAGCATTACCAGGCTTATCATTGGCTTTCCATGGCTTACCTGTCTGCAAGCACACAGGCTTACCGGGTGCATTACTATGAAGCAGGGCACCCATGCTGCATTTTTAGAGCATTACCAGGCTTATCAATGGCTTTCCATGGCTTACCAACCTGCAAGCACGCAGGCTTACCGGGTGCATTACTATGAAGTAGGGCACCCATGCTGCATTTATAGAGCATTACCAGGCTTAATCAATGGCTTTCTATGGCTTACCAACCTGCAAGCACGCAGGCTTACCGGGTGCATTACTATGAAGTAGGGCACCCATGCTGCATTTATAGAGCATTACCAGGCTTATCAATGGCTTTCCTTGGCTTACTGACAGTTTGAATAGCATTTATGTGAAAAGCATTACCAGGCTTGCCATAGGCTTACTACGCTTACCAAATTGGTAAGTACAGGCTTACTGACTCACTTACCTAGCTTTAAAAAACGAGCATTACCAAACTCAGATTACCAGCCGATTAACGCTGGCTTAATCAAACAGTAAGCCAGGGCTTACCATCTCGCTTACCAGTCTGGTAAGCGGACAGTAAGCCTGGAAAGAGGGGTCGGTAATGCTTTCCTACATTCCGACGTCACAAAACAATGTTTCTACAGAGTGAAGTATCTTGCTGGCATTGCTGGACACGAATGCGCAAATGCTATTAGGAATATCAGGCAAACCAAGCCAATAATAACGTTGCTGATACTGGGATCCCTGATGCAGGCCCTGGATGAAGTCCATTTTCTCATGAATCCTGGTTAGCCAAGGAAAAAGGAGAGCCCACTGCCGGCACATCCACAGCTCCTGCACCAAGTCCTAAAGTCACTACCTCCCCAATCTTTAAAATGCCCTCACGTTTCACATGCACACAAAACACACTGTTGTTGTCTGGCAGACTTGGATGTAGGGATCGGCGTATAACGTTATTTGGAGACATTCATAACGTTATATACCGTTATATAACAGAATAACGTTATATTTTGTTATATGATCCCTGTTATACACTCCAGAACACCCCTTGGGGCATTGAATTTCACCATCAGATTTGGATGGTACCTGCACGTGGGTATATAATCCCCATTTACAAATTACCAAGTTAAAAAAAATAATTCTGCTGTCCAACATGAGCTCAGGAGCTGAAAAATAACGTTATTTCTGTCAAGTAGGCAGTTTGCCGCATGAAGCCTACTGTGCTGCTATACCATTGCACCAAGTTCATCCCCCACTACACCGCTCTACTGCCATGATGCTGGGAACCATCTGCTGAGCCAGCTGTCTGGCTGTACTACTCCTTGGGCATGTTTGCCTTCACATACACCAGCTTGTCAGCTGTCTCAATGCTCAAGCAGTTGCGCAAGTGTATGTGCGCCCCCATGCTGACCAGTTCCGCTCTGCTGCAGCAGTCATTGCGTGTGCTGAGAGTAGCTTGTTGGCAGCGACTGCCAGTAGGGGAAAGTGCTGGTTTGCCTCGGACAGCCAGAAGTTGCGCAGGAAGTCATGCTTGCTGGCCCCAATGATCTGCAGCTGCACGGGATCTGCTGCGTAGTCGCACTTCTTCAAGAAAGTGGCTGCCTCAGCCATGCTGGGGTTCCAGTTCCCCAAGTCCAGCTCGCTGAGCTCCTTGCTAACAACAGCTTTCATGCTCATGTCACCCTTGCCCCCATTCAAGCGCACCACAGTTTGGAGCACATCCTCCTTGTGCTTGGCTGTGAGCCGATTCATGGGTGTGCTGCTGCTAGTGCCTCTGCCTTGCACTTGTGGCGCTGAGCTGCCTGGGATAGGTTGCCAGGGCTGACATTTGCCTTGCATCGCTTGCACTCCAGCACACACAGGCCCCCACACTCTGGCTTAATCAATGCCTTGAAAACAATCTCCCACTTCTTGGGGGCTCCTTTTGTGAGCTTGCTCAGGATGTAAGCAGGTGTGCAACGGTCTGTCAGGTAGAAATGCTTGCCCTCCTCATCCAACTTCATCCAATCGGCCTCCCCTTCCTTGACATTCGCCATTGTTCTATTATTATGTTATATGAGGTTTGGGATGGGCAGGGGTCGAAAATTGCCCCGATTTGGCACTGTTATATTTCGAGGGACCTATAACGTTATATAACGTTATATAACGTTATGTTATGTTATTTGTTATATAACAGGTGCCGATCCCTACTTGGATGTGCCACCTCCAAAACAGGCTATTACTCATGCAGTATGTTGCCACATTGGCATGTAGATGAGAAAATAAGCAATGCCCTTAGGAACATGTCCTGTACATCCTCACCCTGCATGAAGCGCACCATCTTACAATACTGGCAGAGGCTTAATTACGCCATACAGCCCACTCCCCTAAACACCACTGCCAGTTCAAAAGCTCACAACCCACCCTCTCAACTGGCCAACAAAGAAATCAGCAACTCTTCCTAGAATAACCCAGAGATTATCAATCAGTGTCAGATGAGTGCATCCAACTACCGCACAGAAACAGTTTACACTTAGATTCACAATGTCTTCCACCTCTGCACGCTGCCCATTATAATGATGCGACGAAATGGACAGCGTTAATCACATTGCCTTTAGATGTCTCAACCCAACAATGAATGGGATGCACACCAATAAACACCATGATGGCCTTAGCTTCTGTGTTAAAGCCCTCAGTAAAGGCAGGTATGGCTCGTCCCTTAATGGTGTGGATGCCTGCCGCAAAGAGAAACTCCTGGAGTAGGGTATAGAAGTCCCTGAGAATGTCTCCCGTACTCTTCCTGACTGGGTTTTGCCCAATGGTACTGGCTCCTCTGCCCGACACCATAGCCGCCCTGATGCTGTCTTTGTGCGCTCTATCCCAGGACGATCTGCCCACATTGATCCTACTGGGATCCCTCCTCAAGACAGGGACGCTCATCTTGTTGGATTTGAATTCTGCCCTGGTAGAAAAGAAAAGAAAAGAAAAAGAAAAGAAAAACTACTTAGGCAGAGAAACTCTCCCTACATCAATTAAGGAAAAGGAGACACATTGGCTCAGAAGAGCCGTGAGCCCCCTCCACCATTAGATTAAAGGCGGAAAAGGCTAAGGTGGATCTGGAGGATTACTAGGAGCACTAGGCTCCAGAACCTGGCTATGAGAGGTACTCTTGTTTTCAATTGCGCGTCTTGTGGAAACAAGCTTGTGGGCATACTGAACTGAATGAGCATGAAGTTGTTGAGCAAGCTTAGTGGCACGTTGGTGATCTAGTCCTAGTTGTTTGAATTGCTTCAGGGTATGTTCAGTGTAAATAGTTCCACCACCGCCCAAGAGAATAGGGGTGAATCGTAACAGCTTTAGCGCTAATAAGTTTACAGAGGTGTGCATGCTGCTGCTTAGCCGCGTCCAACTGATTTTGGGACCTTGTGTCCTCATAATAATTGATTTCAATCAAGTGCACATGGCGATGTTTTGCATGCAATTGATGAGGTTGTCTCACAGGGTTAGCTGTGCCAGTCCTCTGTGTGGTGCTGTGCCTGCTGCGTAAAGCATGATGTGAGCAAGAGGAAGAAACATTGTTAGAGTTGGGTTGGGCATTGTGAGGGGTCATCAAGATAGCATCTGGTCGGCTGGAGGTGGATCTTTCTCGCATAGGAAGGTTTAGAGGGAAGAGGTAAGAAGGTATAGTTCTGTTTGAGGCATATGCAGGGATTTGGAGGTTAAATGCGCAAGCCGTGTATCGTTTCCTATATCTGTGTTGACCAGGCCTGCTCCCCGAGGGGTCTTGCTAACTGCTTCTGTAAACATTCTGCCAGCAATATTATGGCATTCAGTTTTCATGTTGGAGATGATTTGATTTTGGCAGCCTGAAAGCATGTGGAGTGTGCTGTCTAAATGATGGCAGCCTGGGAGAGGGCATGATGGATCAGTTTATCTTTTAAAAAGGACTGCATGTTTTTGGTCATAAAGGGTGCCTGTGCGAAACTGTAAGATAGTGTGCTTCATGGGTGTGGATATACATGACATATTTATGAAAGCATTGCTATTTTTTTATTTACAAGTGGCAATCTATCTGATAGTAAAAGTAGTAACCTGTTTTGGCATTTGCAGAACCAAGTGTATGCTTAGTATGCATGTGGAATTTGAGAGCATCTTGGAGATTGGGGACGTAGGTGAGCTTGGGGGCAGGTGGGGGACCTGTAGATTAGACCGGTTAGGGTATGTTCAGCACTTCACTTCCCACCAATGCACAGATTAATGGTATGAAGGATCATCTATGCTATGATACCATGAAGAGCCACAATTTTGCACTAATGAGCTTGCAAAGGTCTGCATGCTGCCGCTGTGCCGCCTCCAACTGTTGTCCAGGCCTTGGGTCCTCACAGTACTTGATTTCAATCAAGTGCACATGTCGCTGGTTAGCATTCAGTTGGTGGGGCTGTCTCACGCAGTTGGCTCATGTGGTCCTCTTGTTGGGTTGTGTTTGCTGCGTAACGTATGGTGTGAGCGGGTAGAAGAAGGAGAAGAAGGAGTGGGTTTGGCTTGATAAGGAGTAATCAGTTTAGCATCTGGACGACTGGATGTGAGTCTAGACTTCAGGAAAGTTACATGGAAAGAGGTGAGGGGGTCAAAACCTGTTTGATGCATGCGCAGGGATTTGGAGGTTGTGTTGCTCCAACCTAACATTACTTCCTATGTCTGTGTTAACCAAGCCTGCTTCCCACTGGGAAGGGCTTTTGCTCCTTGGGTAAAGCGTACTACTACGAACTGGGCTGTTTTGAAAGAATGTGGGCACCAGCCAATGCAGTACTCTTGGTTACAGCATGCTTGGTACGAATGGTAGTTTACACCATGTTGTGCAAGCCGATTTGAAGTTACAATCTACGGATGGAAAGTGCTGGACAGTGCAGTTAATTCAAGCCTTCCAAGGTTTGCATAGTTCTGACATTTTTGATCAAGCTGTGAGGTCAGGAGGTGCTATTTCCATGAATGATTTAAATGCAGGCTCAAGGTACAGTGCACTGTGTAGGTCGGATCTATCAGGGTACCTGGGGCCTGACGGTCTCTAATAGGGTGTCTGGAGTCTCAAGACAACCGTTTGCAGAATGCTCGAGCAATGTAATGCACCTGATATCTCATGCTTTCATGTGCACATATCATGCAAGATTGGGCGGTTGCTGTTTCAAAACATTGCAGTGCATTAATGACCAGTGGCGCCAAGAATTGAAGCACAAAATATATCACGAATATATCTGACATGGCCTTTTACTCCATATTCAGAGTAATGCTGTTCTCTACTTCTCTGAACATCATGTGGAACACGGAAGTGTATTTCCTGGAATCTGATGTTTTTCTGCACCCTGATAAAGTGCAAGTGGATATAATTTTTCATGCTTGTTTCATGAAGAGTGACAGTGCATAACTTAATTTAGCAATTGGCACTTCTGAACTCAGCTCAATGACTTGTTTCCTATTCCAGTTGACACACCTGTTCACAAGTTTGGTTTGGCCTGGTTACAGGCACCTTTTCGCTTCAGCTAAGGTTTGGTTGGGTGGTTCAAATATTTGTGATAAGTGTGGATGTGCTGAAGTCCAGGACGAGAAACATGTTATTTTCTACTGCAATTGCTGTGACTTGTGTGAGCTGCACAGAAAATACAAGGACCTGTCCATTGATCTTTTTAAACCGTTACACACTTTTGCCCAGCTTCCAAACACTGATTTTGTTCCTTTCTTGGCGAGCTTTCACGTTGTGACTAATCTTGAGGTCAATGCTTTTCTAAATCAAGACTCGCACAGATTTTCAAAATTTTTGTCTGGGCTGGTTTCAATTTTTGATGCTGGATGAGAATGTATCACCAGCAGCCGATCAGCCAGATTCTCGGGCTGTAGGCCAACCCCTTGTAACCCTTTCGCTTCAGCCAAGCTGCCCTTGTAGGCAGGTACAGCTATGTAACCCTATCTTATCCTATCCTTAAGGTACAGATTGCAAGGACTTTGGAGAGAAGCTGAGTCAGTGGATCCCAGAGGAAACAACAAGCTTGCTACCTACCAAGCTTGGTTTGCACCTCCTTTTGCATGCAACGCTTGTCAAACCTATGTACCCCTGCCTTGTTACCTTTTTCTGGATTTGTCTAAGCAAGCTACGCGTAATGTGAGCAGCCTGAGGTTCCGGCTTCGTGCTCATACTTTGAAAGTCAAATCAGCTATTTGGCAGGATGCAACATCTATGTGGAACAGGTGCTCTAGAAATCAAACTCAAGATGAAACGCACATTCTTTTTAACTGTTCTGAAGAGCAAGTTTGTTTTTTGCGCTGTGAGTATCACGTGCTTTTTGAATTATACTTCCAGGATTTCTGCGAGATGCAAACTTTTTTGCTGCATGAAGTGATTTTTTAATTTGTCTCTCAGTTTCTTCATCAGCGAAATGCAAAGCTTTTTTGTATGCCTAAGCTTATGGATTTATTCCTGGCTGGCTGTGACCAGCCACAAGCCAATCAGCTAAACAACCTGGCTGAAGGTCACCCCTATTGTAACCATTTGGCCTCAGCGCTGACTGTCGGGTCTTTCCTCAATGGACGCTTGTTGATCCAGTATAGACCTTATAATTTCCATGCTCTTTTAAATAGTATCTCCATCTTTCTAGACTTAATTGGGAAGCAGAAATTCATGAAAACAGACAGAGAGGAAGGAATTCAAAAAATGGAATAGAGATTTAAATGCAAAAAATTCTAGGTGGTAAGCCAAAGATACCGTCCTAAGCCCTGTGAGTCCCTCTCACTAGAGAATTGAGGTGAAAGAGGGATCTTGGGCTTTGAAATCATACACGACACAACCAGGTTTGGCATTATGTGTTGGCAATATGTGGAGCAGTATATGAAGTGAGAGGGAAATGTGCATATTTGTGATGAAATCATACTTTAACGCGGAAAAAAAGTGCATTTTCTCATGCGCAAGTTCCTGACATCAAGTGGCTGCCTTGTCTTATGCCCTTGCTGCCACAATTACCTCCTTGGATTGCTGAGTCCATCTTCTGCATGGGGGGTGTGGGTGACCTCGAAGATCTCATTTGGTTGCTAAGTTGGTTGGTCATGCTGTTTGCTCGAGAGATACCTGCATATTGAGTTTGGATGGGGACCACATGAAACAAGTCTGATAGGACTGGGCAGATTCACGAAATCCAAGGTACTTTTGGCTGCTTTGCTCAAATAAGGAGATAAAGGCATGCAACCTTAATTTCTGTCTGTTTGTCCTAATCCATTTAAATCAGCAATTAGACCTAGACGCCAAGGAGCTTACCAAGTGGAACACTGTTGGACACTCAAGCAAGGCAAGCCTGACCTGCTTGCCTGCTCCATGCTGAGGTCAACTGTGGCCAACAGGCAACAGCTATTACACAATGCACAGATGGATAGTAAGGAGTTCTCATCAAAAAGCGTGTCATGCTCAGCGCCTATCTCTCGAGCATGCATTGCACTTTACAGACGAACAGGTGGCCTTACTTTGAGGTGGTGTAACCAAGGAGTTGCTAAACCTCCGGCTGCCAGGACGTGCAGGTTGCGGAATTTCTGGAGACCCCTGTTTTACTGGGTTAGGGTTAGAGCTCTTGGCCTGCTGCTTTTCAGGTCGTGCAGCCCTTCCCTTGGTGCCATCCTGTGTGAGCAAAGGGTTTGTGCATGTGGCAGCTTGGTGCACGCATGTAAATGTGACTGAAGGGCACATGGACTTTCATGCTTGCCCATCCATCATGTTGCACCATGGGAGTTCTGTTGGACATGCGCTTATTTGCAAGAAAGAGTGATCAGATTTTTTTAATAACAGTATGGAAGAACATTCTTCACCATAGCCTACACATACAAAGCTAGCACATACAAAATAATTGCCAGAGTGCTCCCACTTATTCATGGGTGACAGCCATCCATGCTTACGTGTTTCATACCCAAATGGCTCTTTCATAAGGTTTCCTGACCTCTCCCTGAATCTATTTTGAAAAATTCAACAAGTTTCGTCACTTTTATTCATCATGTAGCACTGGGGGTTTGGTTGAGCACCAGAGCCAAAATTTATATTATGGTAGTGTTTGCAGACATCCGATGTCGTAAAACTTGAATGGTTGGACAGGAGACATCTACGATTGACACGCAAATTCCTTCATACAGCCTAAAGTAAACGATGATTGCTTGTGTTCTACCAGTTGCATGGTGAGTGTAAACAATCAACGGTTTACATGCTTTCTTTGCATGCATGCATTCAATGCGTTGCCAGGCCAAGATTGCCCGCATGAAAGGCGAACCTCTTGGCTTCTGTGGGATTTCTCCTCAGGTGGTGCTTTGTGTTGAGGGAACATCTGTAGGTCAAGGGTTAATCCTTTTCGCGCCCCGTCTGTAGCATGTGTGCTGAGAGATGGGCGGCCAGCAGTTTTGCCAGAAGACTGCCGAACTTGCTGACGCGCCACATTTGTTGGAATGGAGGGTTCTGCAGATTGAGCGTAAAGGTTGGGTATAGAAAGTTAGATGGGCGGCCAGCTGTTTTGCCAAAAGGTTGTCAAACTTTCTGGTGTGTCACATTTGCTGGAATGGAGGGCTTTGCAGGTCAAGCATGAAGAGAAAGGAAGTCTGCTCAGGGTAAATTGATGGCTTGGGCACATTTTTGCATTTGAGGTAGCCAAACAAATCTGTGCAAGTTTAAGGAATTCATTCAGGATACGGCCCTCTCCTTACAGGCCTGTCAAGCCTACAGTATTTGAGGAAATATGTCCAATTCAAATGGCACAGCTTGGTAACTCAGAACTGGCATGAGAAGGGGTCTATGAAGTTGTAATATTTGGGCTGAAAAGGTTATAAAATGTTGTTCAAAGCTTGATTGGTAAAAAGTCTTGGCAAGAAACCATACAACAAAGATCAGATCCGCTTTTAGATGCTAATGAACTGCAAGACTGACAAAAAAAACCTGCAGTATGGCAGAACCTTCAAAGGACAAGTGCAGGGATGTAAACACATTTGAACTTGTGCGATTTAGCTAACCTAGAAGTTCTAAAAGAAATTGCTGCTTACCCATGTAATGCTGGCCCTGCTTCTCAAGCCGTGCAGCACTGGCTGCGAGGGGAATGTTGACAATCCAATTCATGAAATCTCTCCTTAAGACTTCTGCCCGGCTGCTTTGCATGCCATCCGCCTGCAGTTGTTGAAATAATCTATTGAAAGTTCCATTCAGGGAGTCTGCTGCAACATTTGACAATTCCTCTTAAACTTTGCGTTAAGTTAAAGAACAAATTTGCCTCGCTGCTCTGCTCTTGTGTTTGGCACTACTCAAGTCTAATAAAATATGGTCTGTCTCTGCTTAGATTTGCTGTGAGAGGTAAAGGCATAAATGAGGCCTGCCTGCTTTCCTCCATAATCACAACTCTTTCCTTGCTTTGCCTGCCAGAGTCTGCATTTTGCCACGACACATGTAATTCATTATAAGACAAATATTTTCCATTTACATCTCTTACCTACTTACCTACCTACCTACTTTGCCTCGGAATACCCTCACAGGGTGCTGCATCTGTTGAGGGGTCCTTCATCATGCATGCCAATTCTAATTGGGCGCTTCATTTTTCCAGTTGTAGTTTACTGTTTTGCTGATTTTAAGATGCCCTCACAGGGCGGTGCACCTTTTTACACGCACAGCCCTTTTTACATGCACAGCCCTGACCTTCAATCAACTTCCTCAAAGGAACCATTTCCTACCAAGGAACCATTTCCTACAACCATTTCCAGGAACCATTTCCTACAAAGGAACCATTTCCTACAACCATTAACTGACGTCTCGCACTGTCTTATGCCCTCCACGTTCTTGCTTGATGTCATATGCACAGCCCTGACGCCATGCACATTCCTTAGTCATGCACACCAGCAGGCGATCAACCAGAGTCTCAGGCTGTAAGCCAACCCCTTGTAATCCCTTAGTAGTCATGCACACAATGGCAGCCCGTGCCCCATGGAAACTTTGTTACACAATCTGTGGGCCTAATGCAAGGCTTGATCAACAAAGCAGGTGCGCAAAAGCGAGCCCGCTCACTCTGAGGAACAGTATTATTCTGTGCTGCACATCCCCAGCTGCTTCCAAAGGACCGTCTTACCAGGTTTTCGCCTGCCTTGCTTATGCAGTCCAAGTCTTCGGCTCGCCATCTTTCAGGGGACCAACTCTGAAAAAAAACAGGGGATAGCTTGTTATAGCTTCAATTGACAAAACGATGCCAACTGTGGAATCCCACAAAGTATCATGGTCGGCTCAATGCAAGAAGCTGTTCATCCTTGAGGGATTAAGGAAACTTGGTTTATAATGGATTACTGCCAAAGTTGGGGCTGCGTCTTCCCTTTGCGCGGCCACAAATCAGGCAGTAAGGGTTAGGTACAGCTTTTAGGAAGAGGAACTCAGCTTATACACCAATGACGGGCGGCGCATGCAGGCTCGTCAACGTGTGAAGAATGCAGCCTATGTACAGGGTGTTTGCATGGAGCAGCAAAGCAGATGGTGGAAGCGTTCAGACCTGTGTGCAAGCATTTGCTTGGTGCAGAGATTTGTTTGATTTTTTTGCGTCATCCTGTGGCAGATTTGGGATGATTGGGCCGTCCATGCGGTAAAGCATGATCAAGACAGTGGTCCCACATAAGGATCCTTCCCCCCCATGCATGGTTTCTTGTGAAAGGTACCTCTGATTAAAAAATGAACTCGTTCTAATTCATGAGCTTGAAAATAATGCATGTGTTTATGCGCACCTGAGAAAAGCAGCTAGGTGTGCCTGTGAGCATGTCTCCTCGAGCACACATGGGGCTAAGAAGGGACGGAAGGCCTGTGCTTCTTTCAGTGTTGAGGCTGGTCAGTGGCATCGACAGCTGATGTTCCCTTAGCACTATTGCAAGGTCCACGATGTCATCTCTCTGCAGGGTACAGGTGATGCTTTTTCCTTTTTCCTTTTTCCCCTGCTGGACAATGCTTGCAATCATGTGCAAAGATGCTCTGTGCGAGTTACAGAATGCCATCTTAGAGAACAGGGGGAAAGGACTAACTGTTCTTTCTCACCAATCTTGCACAGCACCTTCCAAAAGCACTTCAGATCAAAAAAGGCATTATTGTTCAGGGTAAAATGCTTCCAGTTTTGAAGGGCCAGAGCAATTCAAAATTGCAGCGTTAAGCCTTGTTTCAAGTTACAGTTCATCCAGATGCAAGTCACACAGAGAGAATGAGCTTTTCTCTCCGGCATACTCAAGCCCATTCCATGAAAATGGATGCCATAACGAGCACAATAAGCAAGCATTACCGCTGATGGTGAGGCGCGATGTGTACCAAAAGATTGTTTGCCCCCCTGCAAACAGGAGTACAAGCACCCACCAGATTTCTAAGGTTGGCCCTCCCTCCAGTTGGTGTTGACGCATGGCAGACACTATCAATGCCCTCGCATCTTGGTCCCCGGTCTCTTGTGTAGCTCCCCACCTATAAAAGTGGTTTTGGTAGGTTCAAGTTGCACGTTGGAGCTACCCAATTGGTTTGTGTGCTGATCATTGCATACAATGGTGGGTGCTCACATTCATTGAGCTGCAAGTCACATGGTTGCCCCGTAAATAGAGTGTGATCAGGAGGAAGGCACATTGTGCCCAGTTCAGCTGTTTTACAACCCCAACCTTGAGTCAAGTGCAGGGTAGCAAAGGTTTGAGATGTGATGCTACTGCAAAAGATGCTACTGCCAGCATGTTTGTGACTCACTGACACCCTGTTGGACATCGTTCAATTAGAAGGCCTGGCTCATGACAGTATGCTTGTCCAATTCACTCACCAGCCGGAACTTTGAGAGCTGCTGCTCAAACTGCTCCTTTACACGACGCAGCAGGAATGCCTGAGCATCTAGCCACTGAAGTGTTTGGGCATCCCTAGCCTGCATATGCAGCAAACCAATGGAGTTTCTTCCAAGAAGGAAGGAGAAGAGCAAGAAGAAGCGCCCAGAGAAGTTATTTAAGCAAAACGTGTAATACCATACAAAATTTATATCACCGTGCATAAATAATGTTGCTTGCCCTGTGCGGTGACTAGCACGGAAATAGATGTTTTGAGGGTGCGCAGTTGTGCATCGTTATGGAAATTAAAGATTTGGGACAGCTGAAAGTGTGAGTGGACAAGAATGCCTGGTTTTCCCCTCAGCAGCAGATCTCCCCTTGCAGCAGCCTCTTTGCAGTACTCCCTTTCACAGCAGCAACAGCAGGGTAGAGCACATGCAAGGCCATTGGGAGTAACAGAGGGAAAGGAAGTAGTTGGAGCATGCTGCACAGTGGGGAAGGGAGCAGCATAATCCTCAATGCAGCAATATTGTTAAATTTGAGTTTGTTTGTATGGAAGGGGCATGAACAGGGCCGAGGGGGGGGGGACAGGTGTACATGTTTGCATGTTCATGACTGGCAGGCACCTAGATGAAACAAAATCTAGAGTGTAATTCCTCAACAAGCCTGGACTTCTTCTATTGCTCATGGGTTTGCATGGAACCTTTTAATTGATGCTCATTGTGTTTTTTAGGGGCATTCAGGGGCCAGGGCCCTGCATGGTTGATGTGCAGTTGTGAAAGTAGTTAATTTTTTAGTTTTTTGGTTGATGTGTTGCAAAACTGATTTATTTTGGGGGGGGGGGGGGGCGGGGTGAGCGTAATTCTGCACGGCACTTTGTTTTTGATGCTGATAGTATCAGCATGATAAACTGGAATTTGGTCCCAAAAACGTAGCTCTGTGGGCCAGGGTAACAAATAGCCTCATTCTTGAACACAGATCTGACAATTTTGGCCCACTGCAGCCATTTAGTACATTCTGGCCCAAAATATTGGCATGCTTCCTTTGTGGCATACCTAACTTGATGCTGAAAAATCGATACGGATTGGCCAAATTTTGGCCATTTGTGGCTCATTTTCTGCTTTTATTTCTAAAATAAAATGGCTGAAACAGCACATCTTTTTGAGATTTACTGGTGTTCCTTTGTCTTTTCCCTCCTTTTTTGCATGATCTGTTGTAATATTATTGGTGAAAAAGCTCCAAATTACCAATAATCACCAAATTAAGTACAGTGGGTAATCCGATGTTGTCCACGCCAGCAAATTAGGCATGTTGCTCGTAAAATATGCCCTTAAGGCTAGTGAACACTTAGCTAAGTTTGAAGTTTGCTTTTTACAGGCACCCTATGCTGGGAACATCTGACAAACACCTATTTGGGGCCTCTGATAGATGCACGGTAGGATTGTTCTTAGTGAGCCTATGCCATGAGGTGCTGTTCTCTAAGCGCGGGGTGGCCTGGCCAGGTTCTCAGGCAGGTCAGCTGCTTGCTACTTTACACGCATTAAACACTTTTTTTATAAGCCTCTTGAGTCTGAACCTTGTCTTGCCTGTTGTCTTTTTTATTAGGTGTTACCTTGGAGGGGGAGAATGCGATATGCAGTTGCATGCTTGTTAGCAATTTGTTGGACTCTTTCCCAGAGTTTTCCATGAACCTTTGTCTTTTATTAAACCAGCAAAGTGTGAAAGACCGACATCCGTAACAATCCCCGTAGCATGGATTGCTGAGGCCATGAACGGTAAGTACCAAAACCTGCCCCACTTCAGGCTACACGAGCATGGCGAGTTGCAGGGCTGGAGGTTTGCTGTATGGGCCAGGCAGGCCATCTTCTTCTCAGATACCAAGTACAGAAACTTTGGAATACTTAGCCCACTCCACTGTAAGCAATCCAAACTTGACATCCCAGTAAAAAGGTTTGCTTGATCTGCATACCAACTTTCAGGGCAGGAAGTGCACTGGGGTGGCCAAGGCAACAGGTTTGGACTTTCCAGGGAGACATGCAAACCTTGGGACTCACGTCTCATGACTGAGGCTTCGCCAGAAAAACCCAATTTCCTATGTATTCTAAAGAGCCAAGACACGCTTGAGGATACAGCCACAGGAATGTTTCAGCATCTCTACTGCAAGTGCAACAACCTAGGGAAGTTTCAACAACAAAGGCAACATGCTAATGCCTTTCTTGTTCAATCAACCACTTCTCTGATGTCGATGTGCTGTAAATTCTGAAACAACAAAGGCTGATTAAATGACCTTCATCGTCTTTCAACCTAAATCTGCTGCGTCCAGAAGCGTGCCTTCCCTTCAAAAAAATATTGAGGCCATCACAGTGCGTAGGAAATGCGTAGGCACTCAAGAACGTGGCTGTGCACTCAGCAACCAGTAAATGCACATACTGCAAACATGATCCATCACCTCTTACTGGTTGATCACCTGGCATGAACCTCATGGATCATAATGCTTAATAATAGATTATTTTAAATTGATTATGAATGACGACCCTGATTGGTTATCTTGCATGCACCTTGCATACACCCTGCACTTGCTGCCGCACTGCCACACCATAGTATACACCCTACGCCTACAGCTGCATTTCCCCACCAAAGCATAAACCCTATGCCCACACCCTATACCTGATGCATTTACCCTGCACCATCTGCTGCACTGCCCAACCAAAGCAGACACGCAACACCCGCTGCATACAACTACTGTTGCATTGGCCTACAGAAGCAAGTACCTGACACCTACTGCTGCCTTGCCCCACCAAAGAATGCACCCTACATCCTATTCCTCCTGATGCACATACCCTACATCTTCTGCTGCACTGTCCCACCAAAGCATCCACCTTACACCTTTTGACGCATACATCTTACACCTTTCGCCTACACCCAGCACCTACTGTATACACCCTACACCTACTGCTGCATTTGCCCACCAAAGCTCTGGCCAGACCAGGGCTGCCTGCCCAGCACGCTGCTGTCTCACCTTTTGCAAGGTCATTCTACGCCCCAGAAGTCTTAATTGCGCCCCCACGTGCAGGTCCCATGGCTCAATGGGGGTCTGCCCAAATGAAGGCCCTCTGTGCACTTGGGCTGCCACATTCAAGCTGCAGTGCAAGCAATTTATGGAGTGTGAAAATTATTTGAGCAACGTTGCAGTAGTGTGGTAAGGGTATGCAGTAATTGCTTACATCCATGCAGGTGGTTTGCAATGCATGAACAAGCATGAGTGAACAAAGCAAATGAAGGGAAAAACAGAAGAAGGGAGGCAGCATTGATGCCCTGGCAGAGGGTCTCTGCTCACACTCCATGCTGCAGTGAGGCCATAAACAGCTTTCACACTCAATAGTGCAAACTCAGAAGTACGCAGCACATTCGCTCTAACTCTAAATGCCTGCCCATGTCATTGATCACATTTTAGACACTAAGCGTCTGCCCACGTCTTTGTTCCTGTGCCTGACACAGGGTGTCTACTGGTGCCTTTGATCACATGTTGCACTGCTTGAGCAGGCAGCAGTGCATGTAAACAAAGTAGAAGGTCCACCCAATGCAGGCTTCTACCCGATTTTCATGATAAATAGAAAATTTTTAAATCAATGTTCATCACTTGCCTGCTGTCATTGCTCGGACTGTGATGCCTTAATTCTTTAACTTTGTTTTAAATCCTGGCTAGGATACACACACCTACACACACAAATGCGCACGTGCACACACATACGCTCCAATTATGAAATTCCTTGGCCAATCATCCTCCTGTGAGCCAAGAATGTGTCCTTTTATACAGCTTCAGCTTCAACTTGCACTCATTGAAATTAGCATGGTCACCACTTCTGCTCACACCTGGCAGTGCAAATGCCCGTTGCACTTTCGAAATCAATGGTGACGTGCATGCGCTCCTTGCCCTCGTTCCACCAGCTCTCAAAAGAAAGCACAGGAGGCAATGGCACTGAGCATTGCTGCAAGCGAGTTACAAATAAAGAATGAAAAAAATCAGAGGGTCACACGACACTTTTAAGGCCAACAAATAAATGTATGATTTGAAGCAAGGGAAAAGGTGAATTTAAGATGTCAGCTTTTTGTAAAGAGGCAGTGTCCAGCTCGAGCGGTTCCCATCTCTTGCTATGTCTTATGCATTCAAACAAAATATGAGCTGTGCAGGAAACTAATGCAGAACAATGGATGCGACACACCCTCAAAGGATCAATCACCCTGATTTATTGCATCGTCCAATGACCATTCGCTCTTGGGATTTGGCTGCAGGAATTATAGGCAAAAGTGCATCTCTCTTATGACCTAGCTGCAGAAATGAAATGCAAAAGCACTTCTTTCTCCCAAGCTTCCTGCTGGACAATGCATCCCTCTTGCACTGGGATCTGGCTGCAGGAGCAACTAGCAAAAGCCTGGCCCTAAGGGTGGAAAAAATAGTGCAGCCAGGTATCATGCAAACACTATCTTTGTATGCACCTGCAGCACCCTTGAGGGAGAGACAGGTGTTTGAGGCTTGAGCTGCTGCTGTGCAAGATGCTCTCCAGACTCATTGCTGTAAAACCTGAGATAGCATGGAACAGAAAAAGCAAGTTAAGAATTAGTCAGGAAACTACCCTTTGGCAAGCATTACAACATTAGGGCAACAGACCAAAGCATCAAGACAACAGACCAGAGCGACTTGTGCTTTGAGCCTGCAGCATCAATGCGCAGTCTGTGGATGTCACACAGGTGCAACTACAGCTGAAGTGGGTGCTTTCAAAACTACTTGTATGCGCGCAGAAGCACACACATTTTGGCATTGAAATGATATGATTTAATGTGTAGCACTCACATGCACACTTAACTCACCCAAACCCACATACTCATAACCATAAAAAGGCGCACGCGCGCATGCGCGCACACACACATAATCAATCACACACACAGGCATGTACGCACTTGGACCGCATGCTGGGTTGCAAGGAGCGCTCTGGGCTAACGCTGGTGTTGGTCACTGAGAAGCGATTACGCAACAGGGACTTGGGGCTGGAGCTGCTGCCGGGGAGCTTGAGGGTGTAGTTGGGGCTATGGACTGTGCTGCTGGCATTGAGTCGGTTGGGACTACCCTGAGACTTTTTGAGCGTGTTTTTGGGGCTGCTACCCCCAGGAGATGTGCGAGGGCTGACGTCCTGGGTGAACACCTCATGGTGCACTTTGTGGGTGGCGGGTGCAAAGGGCCTTTGGTTGACACACGGGCTGCAAAGAAGTGTGCAACAGGCCATTGGCTGACACGTAAGATGCATGGAAACGTGCTAAGGCTCTTTTCTTGAAACACAGGCAGTAGAGAAGCAAGGGTGCAAAGGGCCTTTGATTGACACAGGCTGCATAGACTTCAACAGCTTGCATGAGTCCATATACCAGGTATGTCTAGGACCTGTGGGTTGAGAGCTCAGATGAAAGCACGATCCGCTGACCCGACGTGGATGATTTTTTGCATCCTTCAAGAAGAGCCTGGGCAAATTCTTGAACTTTCACATGCAGAGCAGAAAAGTCTGTTGACTCGAAGTTGTAAGGAACAGACTCAGCAAAGCCCACCAGGGTTCTCGAAGCCAACACTTGAAGCTGTGTGCTGCTTTTTTTTTCCTTTCAAACTATCTTGTGGAAGGGGGTTTGCAGTGCTCCAGGCCAACGTGCCGCTTTTAATTTAATTGATCATTATGAGATGAAAGACTTCACGAGAAATGTTCATGGGTTAGGGCTGCGTGCCATTGTTTGAAGGTTGATCTTGTGAGTGGCATGGTGGTCAAAACATCTGCTTTTGGTGTGAGTGTGATGATGGAATCTTCCTGTAAACTTGTAAAACTGTGAGTGAGCTGAAGTTCAAGACCAGGGAGATGGTCCTTTTTATTACAATTGCCGTGAGGTGGGTGAGCAGCGCAGGAAACACAATAATCTTTTCCTTGACCTTTACAAGCCCTTACATTCATCTGCTCGGCTCCCAGACTCTGATTTTATCCCGTTTCCAAAGAAAATTTTGCGAGCTTCCACAACATCACTGATTCTGAGCTCAATGCGCTCCTTATTATGCTGGTCGGGCTTTTCAACTCGAGGATGTTTCACCAGCAGTCAATCAGCCAGAATGTCAGCTGTACGCCAACTCTGAGCCTTTGTAACCATTGTTCATACTCTCTGTTCCTGCATCCCAAAGTTTTTTTTTAACAGGGCAGTATCCAAATTTTAACTGATCCACCCGAAGAGAATAAGCAAGCATTCCAAGAAAAGGTTCAATTCAAGTCTTGAGACTTTGCTTTGCACGCTGTTTTATATGTGTAACTTTACAAAGAGAGCTTGCACAAGATGGCAAGATACAGGCTTATGTGCTCTCTGTGCTTGCATTATGATGAGATCTGACAAATACCGGAAGGTAGAAATTGTCCAATAATTTCAGTCCTGCATGGTGTGTGTGTGTGTTCTTATGTGTGTGTGTGTTCGTGTGTGTGTGTGTGTGTGTGTGTGTGTGTGTGTGTGTGTGTGTGTGTGTGTGTGTGTGTGTGTGTGTGTGTGTGTGTTCAAGCGCGTTTGTGTGCGCTTATGCTCATGCGTGCCTCCATAATCTGGTGATTAAACTATAGACTTCTCAAGTCACAATCTATTAATATAACAACCTATCATTATGTGTTGTCCTCACCTTGTCTTTAGCGGTGAAGTCAAGCGAGGCATCGCACCTCCAGCCTCACCCTCATCCCCTGAGCCCTCATGCTCTTGCCCCAGGTCCACATGCAAGCTTTTATATACTGGCAGTGTACTGCAAGATGAAAGCAGTATCCATGTATCAGGGTCGCGCTGGCCGCTGAAGTGCCTTATATAAGAGGAGATGAACGCAAATGCTGTGAACAGGGGTGCATGTGAGATGTCATCAGCAATTGCAAACCTTGGTGCCTCCTGGTTTTCAGGGTTGTGTGGAGCCTGGGCTTCTACAGCCTCCATTGGCTTGGAGGATGGAGGTGTGTGTTTGCCTCAGCTGCAGGGTTACATCTTGAAGATTGAATGCGATTCAATGATTTTAATAAAATACTTAATCTTACACCATTTGTTTGGGGCTGTCTTTACGCCCGCCAGATTACAGTGCTTGCACAAATTGCGTGCGAACAACTGAACCGCCCTCTTTTTTCATCAACTAGAAAGACACCATGGGTGAGTATGTACGCGGCTACTACTGCATTGTTTCATCTTCCCGTCGCCAGCGCTTATGCTCGCTCTCGCCTAGGAGGCAGCAGCCGTGTTGGTGCTGGGCGGACACAGCCATGGTTCATTGGCTACCCCTTGTCTGTCCTCTCATGCCCACACGCGAAGGCTTTCTCTAACACGAGCTCTTTTGTTTTACCCACCATGCAGGGTACGTGAAGGTCGTGAAGACCAGCCCCTACTTCTCGCGGTACCAGGTGCGCGCGAGGGTCGAGTGGTGCAGCAAACCATGGCCAGCGCTAGCCAGTGAGGGTCAGCCGATGAGCGGGCAGGAGAGGGGTTTCCCTCACAGCAACGTTGCAGCATGCAGCCTCTGCTCGTAGCGCCGCTGTCTGCCTGCGGCAACTCCCACACCCCTCACACCACCTCCATCCACTGCAGGTCAAGTACCGCCGTCGCCGTCAGGGCAAGACCGACTACCGGGCTCGCCTGAGGCTGGTCCGCCAGGACAAGAACAAGTACAACACCCACAAGTACCGCCTGGTGGTGCGCTTCTCCAACAAGAACGTCACCTGCCAGATTGTGTACTCCACCATCCAGGGTGATGTGGTCATGGCTGCTGCCTACTCCAAGGAGCTGCCCAACTACGGCCTAAAGGTGCGCATGCATCGAAGGACGTGGACATGCATGGGCATGAAGTGGGGCATTTGTTTGGGTGCAACTGGAGGTGGTGCTCTGTCACAGCAGAGTCAGACCAGGCTGCACGCATGGGCTTAGTCCCTCGTAGAGTTAACAGTGCATGATGCTTCATCTGTCATTGCATAAGCTGGAAGCAAGTGCTCTGAAGAACGCATCCATGCATTGACGCACTGTGCGCAGGTCGGCCTCACCAACTACTCCGCTGCCTACTGCGTGGGTCTGCTGGTGGCCCGCCGTATCCTCACCAAGCTGAACCTGGCTGATACCTACAAGGGTCAGGAGGAGCCTGATGGTGAGGACTACAACGTGGAGCCTGTGGAGGATGGCCCCCGCCCCTTCTACTGCTTGCTGGACACTGGCCTGAAGCGTACCTCCACCGGCTCCAAGGTGAGGCCACTTCACCTCTTTGTGCCTGCACAGCTGGGAGATAGGAGGAAATGCCCTCAATGAGTGTTGGAAGGATTGCAGCTCGACAAGTGCACCAGGGGTTGCAAAGGGAGAGGATGCACTCTATGTGGGTGACACCCAGCCCCCACAAGTGGTTGCGTCACTAGATTGTAGGCACCTGTTACCATTTTGTCCACCCTCGATGGCCATTTTGAGGCATGCACACTTGAGCTCCTGCAGTGAATGTATGCCATCATATATAGTGTGCGCAAGGCATACACGTATGGGCGTATGCATTGTGAAATGGCATTCACAGTATTTGTGTGCTGTCGTATACAGGTGTTCGCTGCCATGAAGGGTGCCCTGGATGGTGGCCTGGACATCCCTCACAACGAGAAGCGCTTTGTGGGCTACGCCGACAAGAAGCTCGACGCTGAGGTGCTGCAGAAGTACATCTACGGCGGCCATGTGGCTGAGTACCAGGAGACCATGCAGGTGGGCTGTTTCTGGGGTTTCACGTGAGAAATTAGGGGTTGGAAACCTAGCAGAGAGGTTGCTGTTGGATGTTTTTTTCTTTCTTCATATGATATTTACATCACTTGAAAGCATAATCCTCATTTTGTCTACTTCCACAAAGTGGCCTCAGCCTTTGCAGCCATCATCATCCTTGCAGCTAGTAAGCAGTGTTTCTTCGAGGACCTTTCCTTCTGATAACTGCTTGTATTTTTCTCTTGTGGCTTGATTTGGCACCCTGCACCTTCTTTCCATGCCTGCTTGTATTTTTCTTCTGCTTGTGGCTCGATTTGGCACCCTGCACTAGAATCCGGGAGCTGGACTCGCATAATCTTGTTCTGTGGCTGCCATGTGCGTGCAGGAGGAGGAGCCCGAGAAGTACCAGTCCCACTTCTCTTCCTATGTGGAGAACGATATTGAGCCTGATGGCATTGAGGACATGTACAAGGAGGTGTGATAGTGTTAAGGGCGTGTGTTACGTACAACAATGATGTAATTAAGATGACCACACATCCCACTGGAACTCATTACTATCTAGTTCACTAGCTCCTGAGCCCAAGTGATTGTTCAGTCTGTGGTCAAGGCATGATGGCTAGTGATGATGCATGATGTTAGGCCCTGATGTCGGTAAGGCAAGGCATGATGGCTAGTGACGATGCATGATACTGTTGAGACTCGTGAGTGTGTGGTGGTCCAGTGACAGATGAGGTCTAGACTCAGCCGCGGCTCAATAAGCTCCCACTCCTAGGACATGCTTGCACTGCTGGTGCCCGTCAGCTCCCAAGCCAGCACAGCTTGTGCTTTGCCAACCTGTGCCACTCGTCGCTACGGCTCTACTCCCTCAGGCCACACCCGATCCCGTAAGATCTCGGAAGTTAAGTTGAGGGGGGCTTGGGCTGTGCAGCGTGCAGGCACGCGCCTTGCGTGCGCGTGCTCCCATTTGGGCAGACCTAAGTGCTGTAGTGTGCGCCGCCCTGCCGCCTTAATTTTGGCAGCTGGACATGCATGCTGCCTTGTGGCGTGCATGCCAGTGGCGCGCAGAGGCCGCGATGTGGCCCCGCCTAATCCCCAGTTCATGGGCCCTGGAAAGGCGTGGTGGTTGTGCGTGCTGTGGTGCATGGCGAGCTGGCAGCGCAAGATGAGGAGTGAGGGGCCCGCACAGAAGCTCTGATGGTTGCATGAGAGAACTGTCGAAATGGATCACCGTTGGTGCACGTTAACTGTCCTAGAAGTTGGTGCGTCACACTCGCCTCACCACTTCAGAGTTTCGGGGTGTTTGACTTTATTTTGAGTGCCTGAAGGACAAGGGTAAGCTTGCGCTAACAGTACCCTTCGCTCTGAGCGAATTGATTGGCTGGAACTTTGTGTCGCTGGGTTCGATGCTTGCGAACCTTGGCACAGAAACAGGCACTAGAGCCTGGATGAATGGAAGTGGTACCGGCCTGTCGTCTCAAATCCTGGGGCTCCTCCTGCATTGGCTTAATGCTCAAGCTGCTGTGAACGTCTACATTTTAGGCATGTGCATGAAGTCAAAGTTGTATCACCCACAACAAGAAAATTGTGCACCTTTACCTGTGTTCTTTGTTAGCTTGTCACAGCATGTAGGCCCCACTGTACCAGCCCTGCTGCCGCCCCATCCCACAATGCATTTGTTCTTGCAGGTGCACGCCAAGATCCGCGAAAACCCCTGCCCCCCCAAAAAGGAGCGCGTCAAGCCTGCTGACGCCAAGCGCTGGAGCGCCCCCAAGCTCACCTACGAGCAGAAGAAGAAGAACCTTAAGGAGAAGCTGGCTGCCCTGGCTGACGATGAGTAAGCGGCAGCAGCGTGGGCAGGGGACCCCTGTGCATGAGTGGCCATTTTCTTCGATCTTCCTGACATTCCTGCGTGTCTTGTGAAACGAGGGTGCAGACTATGGATTCGGGTTGGTGGACCGGGTTCACTGATTATTGATTGAGCCTGTAAAACTGACTCCTGCACTTGGTGGGAAATCCTTTTTGGTGCCTCACAGCCTGGACCTTAACTGAGGCTAGAGCAACATGGTTGGACCTGCATTCAATTCACTGCCCTCAAGTTTGAGGGCAGCTTAGAGGGAGTGAAGAGAAGCCCATAAACATGCTGAGCCCATCCTCAGGTGGTTTAGAGAGAGAGGGAGGGACCTCACCCCATTTCAAAGAAAGAATAGTTGGAAAAAGGCTGAGGCACCATGAAAGAAAAGTAGCTTGGGTGTCTAGTTCTTAGGTCCACCACAAATTGACTGAGGTTTACAGGGTCACAAGCCAAAATTTGTCGCCTCATTAAGTCCGAAAGTGCCAGATCATCCAGCGCATTCAAGAGGTATGATGTCCAACAAGAGTCAGCTCTGGAGCTAAGGGTTTACAATGGTGGCCTACAGCCTGAGACTCTGGCTGATGGCAGCTGGTGAAACAAGCTCAACCAGTATCAAAAATTGAGACCAAGTCTGACACAAACCTAAGAAGTCTGTATGAGTCCTGGTTTAGGAAAGCATTGATCTCAGAATCAGTGATAGTATGATGGCAAGCCAAGAATGGAATAAAGTCAGCGTTTGAGGGCGGAGCAAACACACGCAAAGTCTTAAACATCTCCTCAAAAAGGTCCTTGTATCTCGTGCGTAGCTCACGCACCTCAGTACATTTGCAAAAGAAAAGCACATGTTTTTCATCATCCTGGTCTTCCCCACACTCACACTTATCACAGATACTTGAACCCCCAAGCCATTTACCAGACTCCACTCTCAAGTGATGAGCACGCAATCTAAATCTGCTAATGTTTCTCAAAACATGCTTGTCCAAATCCTTGAACAGATACGAGGGGATACAAAAAGGAGCACCTCTGGGACCACTCTCAGAATTCCCACACCACTTATGGTACGTCACTACCTTCTTGTTAACTGCACGAGGACAAAAAACATCGGCCCCTCTCCACACTTTCTGCTGTCTGTATCGCAAATCACCAATGAACTCTTGCATGGGGATTTTCTCAGCTCTCAGCATGTTCTGTTTGAACGAATCACCATTCCGCATCCCACCAAAAGCATTAGAGACTTCAGCAGCCCAGCAAGAGGAATCAAAAGAAGCCAGACTTAAATCAGCCCTCAGCACACGACGCAAGACTTCACTATTGGAGTCAAGCATGCTATTAAAAAACTTGATGGAGGCACGGAACCAGAAGAACTGCAGAGGCTCCTGGCCACACTCTCTCAACACCGGCCAATTTGTAGTACTGTTCTTTACTCCAAGAATGCGCCTCAAGGAACACAGATATCTTTTCTGCAATTGACTATCAAACTCACTGCCTTCTCTCAAGTAATGAGTTCCCCACACCTGGCACGCATACATCCCAGCAGGAATGCCATACACCTTAGATAACCAGAGCATAGCATGAGGCCTGTTTTTCAGGTCATGACCCTTGGCAAACTCCGAAATCCTTCTCTGTGCAGCCATATAAGGCCGCACCGCATGCTCCTCAGCTACCTTAAAATCCATCTTTTTATCCAACAGCACTCCCAAATATTTGAACCTGTCCTTCTCTGGAAGGACCACTCCATCATACGTAGGGATCGGCGTTGGCCTATAGCGCTATATAGCGTTATTATATAACGTTACACACGTTATATAACGTTATATAGCGCTATACATTTTTAAAAATATAACGTGTGCCAAAATTGAGAACGGCCAAAATCACCATCAGCCCGTCCGCAGCACTTCAATTTTCGTCGCATACCAGGAGAATGACCTTCATAAAAGGCTAACGTGCACAAAGGAGAGCCGCAGGGGGAGTAACAGGGCCTGGCAAAGCCCTGGACTTGGAGGCCACAACTACAAACACACACACACACACACACACACACACACACACACACACACACACACACACACACACACACACACACACACACACACGCGCGCGCGCGCGCGCGCGCGCACACACACACACAAACACACACACACAGGTAGGCACACACACGCAGGCAGGCACTCAGCCACACACACACAGATACACACAAATACACACATATGCGCGTGTGCGCACACTAGCATGCGCTGTAGCATGCACATTCACAAGAGCGTGCTCATGCGCGACAGAAAAGTATGCATGCACATAAGCATGTGCATGCAAGTGCATTAACACATGCTGGCGCGCACACATGCTTTCACACACAGGCAGGCAGGCAGGTACACACACACACACAGGCAGGCAGTCACACACACGCTGGCAGGCAGGTAGCCACATGCAGGCAGGCAGGCATACACACATGCAGAAAGGCAGGCAGGCACGCAGGCAGGCACACATAGGCACGCACACATGCATGAAGACATGCAAACGCGCATACGCACAAGCGCGTGCACACATACACCCACAGACAGGCAGGCACACACATGCAAGCAGGCAGGCAGCCAGCCACACACAGGCAGAGAGGCAGGCAGGCAGGCAGGCAGGCACGCACAGGCGCGCACACATACACCCACACACAGGCACACAACACACACACACGCACACACAAACACACACACACATACACACAACCTATCATGGGCTGTTTTGTATAGATAAGGGAAGGGCCAGTGGGGATAGCCTTTGCATGAGGGAGTGGGACAGCTAAGGGCACACCTACAGTGCAGTAGGCCATTTGGCCTAAGCAGATATAGCGCTATATTATGGCCAGATGACGGCCAGAGCTCAACAGCTTTGCTTTCAGACTTTCATTTTTTGCAAGGGAGCATTGTGCACGGTGCCCAACCAGCCTGCCGAGTCTGATGCCGAAATTCGATTCGCGAAGGGGAGTTCTGGCAAAATATAGCATTTTATATATCGCTATATAACGCTATATAGCGCTACCGGTTTGGCTCATATAGCGCTACACGCCGATCCCTAATCATACGTAAAAGGATTCTGCAGAGGAGAGACAGACGTACTGTTGAAGTGCACCACCTCAGACTTAGCTCTGGAGCTAAAGCTGATGTCTGCTTTGAGAACCATCTTAAGGGTTACAAGGATAAGGTCTTCAGTCAAGAAGTGCGACTGCTAGCCTGCTCATAAAAGGCAATCAATTCATGAAGGAAATAAGGAAGTTTGTTGTTGTTCTGGTTCAAAAAAGCAGACACATCATGAGATTCTGCCTGTGAGAACAAGGGAGCATATTTCCTGCGGAGAGAGACCACCTGGGGATGTGTGCAATGGAAGAGGACATGTTGTTCATCCTGGACATCATCATCAGCCTCACAAAGGTCACAGTTTGGGGAAGAGCTGTGATTCCAAGTTGCTGTCTCATAGCGAAGGGTGTGAATGCGGAGTCTAAACCGAGCCACGCTGCGAATGACATCATGGGGGAGGTCAAGGAACATGAATTTGGGGAGACTATAAGGAGAATGCATAACCAAGGCTCTTTTAGTAGGAGGAGCGCACCACTGGTGATGGGTCAAGCGTTTGCTGTTGCGCTCTCTAGGGTGTGTGTTGGAAAAAGGCTCCCAATATTGTAAATGCCTGGTCCTGAGATCTACAAAGAACAAAGGGTTACAAGGGTTGGCCTACAGCCCGAAAATCTGGCTGATCGGCTGCTGGTGAAACATCCTCATCCAGCATCAAAAATTGAAACCAGTCCAGACAAAAATTTTGAAAATCTGTGCGAGTCTTGATTTAGAAAAGAATTGACCTCAAGATTAGTCACAACGTGAAAGCTCGCCAAGAAAGGAACAAAATCAGTGTTTGGAAGCTGGGCAAAAGTGTGTAACGGTTTAAAAAGATCAATGAACAGGTCCTTGTATTTTCTGCGCAGCTCACACAACTCATAGCAATTGCAGTAGAAAAGAACATGTTTCTCGTCCTGGACTTCAGCACATCCACACTTATCACAAACATTTGAACCACCCAACCATTTACAGGACTCAACCTTCAAGCAGTGGGCACGAAGCCTAAATCTACTCACATTCCTCATGACTCCTTTATCCAGATCCTTAAATAAATATGATGGGATACAGAAGGGTGTGCGTGGTGTTTGATTCAAAGGTTTCCCACACCAATGATGGTAAGTCACTGCTTTTCTGTTCACCTCTCGGGGACTTAGGGCGTCTGCTTCCCTCCAAACCCTCTGCTGTCTGTACCTCAAATCCCCTAAAAAATCCTGCATGGGTATCTTGGAAGCACTCAGTAATTTCTGTTTAAACACCTCCTCATTGCGCATGCCATTAAATGACTTAGATACATGTGCAGACCAACAAGACTCATACATATCAGCAAGGTGTAAATCTGCCTTCAGCACTTGGCATAATGTGTTACTGTTAGAATTGAGCATATTGTTGAAAATTTTAACAGTAGCCCTAAACCAATAAAACTGTAAGGGCTCTTGACCACACTCTCTCAATACTGGCCAGTTCGTGGCAGTACTTTTCACACCTAGAAAACGCCTTAGAGAGCATAATTGCCTTTTTTGCAAATGGCTTTTGAATTCACTGCCTTCTCGTAAGTACTCTGTACCCCACACTTGGCACGCGTACATCCCAGCCGGAATGCCATACACCTTAGAGAGCCAAATCAGAGCATGCGGCCTATTCTTTAGATCATGTTCATGCACAAATTCCTTGATCCTTCGCTGGGCAGCCATGTAAGGTCGCACTGCATGCTCCTCAGACACCTTCAGATTCATGTGCTTGTCCACAAGCATACCGAGGTATCTAAACTGCTCTTTCTCTGGAAGAGCCACGTCTCCATACATGAAAGTAGGCAGAGAAGAACACGACCTACTATTAAAATGCATGACCTCTGACTTTGATGTATTGACAGTCAGCCCCTTTCTCATTGCATAAGCTCGTAATCTATTCAGCATACCTTGCATTTCACCTGGGTCATTGGTAGTTAAACTCAAGTCGTCTGCATATAGCATGTATGAAACGCCATTCACTCCATCCCCTGTCACAGCACCTCTGATACCTTCACTAATATCTCTGCCCATATCATTGATGTATAGAGAAAACAGGAGAGGGGACAGGGGACAACCTTGCTTGGCTCCATTTGTTGGACGCACACTTGCCCTTTTATCCCCATCCATCAGAATGTATTCATCATCCTGGTACATTTCCTTAATTGCCCGGAGAAGTAATGCAGGCATGGCAATGCGTTGTAGGTGGTCCCAAAGTTGCAAACGGGGCACAGTGTCGTAGGCTTGAGAGAAGTCAATGAAGGCAGCATGCAGCCTAGGTGATTGCCGTGGCTTGAGCTTTCTTGCAGCATGTCTTAAGTGCCTCAGGATGAAGAGTGGATGCAGAGTGCTCCTACCGGGGTAAAAACCAAATTGGGTGTCTAGGACCTTAATTTTTTGGATACACAAATCCGTCACCAAGTCTTTTAGCACGTTGGCATAAATACGGTACATCACCCCACTGACAGCAATCATCCTGTAGTTCCCAGGATTTGATAAAGCTCCCTTCTTGTGAAGGGGACTCAGTTTTGCCACTTTCCAACATGCAGGGATCCTAGCTTTACTCAGAAAAACCCTGAACATGCGTGCTATCAGAGGCACCAGCACGTTAACATGATCCACTCTCCGACCACGCTCAATGGGCAAACAGGCATGTTTAAGGAAGGGTATAGGAATACCGTCTAATCCAGATGAAGCACTCGCATTTAATTTCTTGATGTGGGACCCGACCATTCCTTCCAAAACTGTTGTACTAGGAGTCTCCAAGCAGTCAGGTTGAGGAACCCACCCAGATTCAGCATCTTGTCTCAAGAGCACCTCTGGGGGTGCGTGGTTCCTACCTAAAGTCACAGCCATATCTCTTCCTGACAAGCAAGTAAATCTAGCAGTCCTTGTTGAACAACCATGTCCTCCTTCTTGCGGCACAACTGTTGGTTGTACTCAAAAGTGGCTTTGCAAGTGCGGGTTCAAAGAACAAAACGACTAAGATCAATGGGCTCACAATTCAGCAGCTTCTGTTTGGAAAATATGGGAGTGTGCCAAACCATCCATGGCTGATAGAATATGGGAAGACCAACAATCATCAGATCTCGAGCTCAGCCGCATGTCAGCCTGCAAAATCTTTTTCATTGTGGAGCTGTTGCATCGGGTCAAGGAGTTGTAAAGACGCATTGCTGCTCAAAACCAATTGAACTGTAAGGGCTCCAGACCACATTCCCGCATGATGCACCAAGAGGGAGTAGTGTCCCTGACCCCCAAAGTTCTTTTAAGCACTATTAGTAGCCACTTCTGTATGGGATTGTCCATCACTTTGCCTTGCCGAAGGTAAGGGGTAGCCCAGATCTGACTTGCATACATGCCAGCAGGGATTGCGTACGTCTTCCTCCTCAAAGGAGCCAAATCTGGGCGTGTAATCTGTTGGCAAGGTCGTGCTCCTGAACAAACTTTTTGACTCGGAAAGTACCAGCTGTGAATGGTCTCAACGCTGCATCGGCCGCAACATCCAGATTGAGTGTTTTGTCACACACCATGCCGAGATATTTGAAAGTATCTGTGTAGGGGAGCTGCGTACCATCAAAGTAAAGTGGGGGCAGATTATCAGACCTGGAATCGAAGCACATCACCTCAGATTTCAATGTATTGACAGTCAGCGATTTCCTTTCAGCATAGGCTCTCAATTTTTTGAGCATGGTCTGCACGTTGGTATGGTCATTGGACATGAGAGAGAGGTCATCAGCGAACAGTAAGTGAGTCACCATGAAATTGGGAATACCGGTGAGCGCACCCTGCACCCCTTCAGCCAGACAGTCAATGTCGTTCAAGGGGTTACAAGGGTTACAAGGGAAAAAAGGCCTCAGTCAAGACATTTGACTGCTAGGCTGTTCATAATAGCAAAGTTATGAAAGAAAAATTGTTGTTGTTGTTTTTCCCGTTAAAGGAAAATGTTCATGTCCAGTCATGGTAGAGGGCACACACGCGTTAGTAGAGAGGGCAGAGGTGTACAAGCCAGAAGAAGTCCCACCACACGGAACACCTTCAGCCTTAAGCAGACTCTCTGTGAATGAGCACCACGCATGGACTCCAGCCAACAAGAGCATGCAGAGCATTCCGGACACAATATACCCTGTCTCAAGCTCGCGTCCCAGCTGCTCCAATGTCGTTCACGTAAATTGAAAACAGCAAGGGGGAGAGAGGGCACCCTTGTTTGACCCCAAATGATGGCTGCACATTTGCTCTCTTGTCCCCATCCAGTAGCGTGTACTCAACCTCATGGTATAAGTCTTTCATGATAGAGACAATGTGATTTGGCATCTGACAATTGTGTAAATGTTCCCACAGCTTGCTCCTTGGGATAGAATCATAAGCTTGCTTGAAGTTGATGAAAGCAGTGTACAATCGTGATGATCCCCCTTGTACTTTCTGAGCTGCATCTCGCAAGTGCCGCAGGATGAACAGGGGTTGCAATGTACCACGGCCCGGGTAGAAACCAAACTGTGTGTCCGGAATTTTGTTGTGTTGGCTACACCAGTCTTGAATCATGGAGCGCAGCAGGTTGGCATACAGTCTGTACAGCGTGCCACTCAATCATCCTGTAATTCCCTGGATCTGTCACTGGGCCCTTTTTGTGAATTGGGGTCAGCTTGGCCTCATTCCAAGACCTGGGGACGTGGGCTTTCGTGATGAGCAGCTTGAACATTGCAGCGATGTGAGGGGCCAGTACATTGACATTCTTCCATCCCCTACCACGTTGTTTGGGCACTCGTTTGAAAGCACGTTTGATGAAGGTAGGAGTGATTGTGTCAAACCCAGAAGAAGAAGTGGTGTCCATGGCTTTAGGCCAAGGGGTTGGCCTACAGCCCGAGAATCTGGCTGATCGGCTGCTTGTGAAACATTTTCATCTAGCGTCAAAAATTGAAACCAGTTCAGACAGAAATTTTGAAAATCTGTGGATAGGATACTATCCTAGTAGGATAAGGTTACATAGCTGTACCTGCCTACAAGGGCAGCTTAGCTGAAGCAAAAGGTGCCTGTAACCAAACCAAATTAAACTTGTGTAAATGTCAACTGAAAGCCTTGAGCTGAGTTCAGAAGTGTCAACTGTAAAAGTCACACACACTGTCACTCTAAACGAAACAAGCACGCAAAATTATGCACAAAAAACTCCATAAGGCTGTAGTGTTAAAAAAATTCACTTTTTTTTCCACAATAAGCGCAGAAAGTTTGAGAACAGCACCGCTCTGAAAAAAGGTCCAAGAGGCCATAGTAAATGTGTTATGTTCTGCTTTGCACTTCAGTTCTCAGCATCCACTGTTAAAGATGCAATGCAATGCTTCAGGAAGGGTAACCGCCGATACAGCCTGGTGAGTGCACATGTCAAAGAAGGTATCAACTGCGTTGCCTTGCTTGAATCTCTTCAGCAGATAAGTACCCTCTGTGCGAGTCTTGATTTAGGGAAGCATTGACCTCGAAATCAGTCAAAATGTGAAAGCTCGCCAGGAAAGGAATAGAATCAGTGTTTGGAAGTTGGGAAAAAATATGTGTAATGGTTTACAAAGATCAATGAACAGGTCCTTGTATTCTCTGCGCAGCTTGCACAACTCACAGCCATTGCAATAGAAAAGGACATGTTTCTCGTCCTCTTAACACTCCTCTTAACACTCCTCTTAACACTCTTGCACACTACCTCTCCTCTTAACACTCTTGCACACTCCTCTTAACACTCCTCTTAACACTCCTCTTAACACTCTTGCACACTACCGCCTTATCAAAAACACACATGTGAGTGGCCTCAATGTGGAACCAGATAACCTGATTCATACCTACCCTCTTGCAAGCTCCCAACCAAACAGCACCCCTTCCACACAAGTTGTGCCATCACCACAACCTCGCTCCACATCTCACTACAGACACGAACATACTGGACGCCGCCTCAGACGTGACCAAGCTACCTTGTCCGCCCCTACAGTCAACATTCCTACACAAGAAATTTGTCCTCTTACTCAGGAAGTAATGACCGCCAAATTTGGCGGTCATTGCTTTAAAGAAACAAAACCCACAGAAGGGCCACCCAATAAAAAAACTCGCTCCAATTATAGGATGAGCATCACTCCTACACAAATAATCCATGCTTCAACACAAAATACTGCTAGTTTTAATGTTTTGACGCCCACTCAACAAGATTCACCTACGGAAGGGCCACCCAGCAAGCGCACACGCTCAACATTAAAACATACCTCCACACCCATGTCTCAACCTTTTAGCCAGAATAATCCAGGAGCTAATGCCAGTCAAAGCACTGTTAACTACATCCTATCACAGCCCAACTCCCCATGCACAACAGATACTGGCCATACAGGCGAAATCCGCAACCCTCCTTCCTGTCCAAACACTCCACACAGCCTAGATACACAAATTAATAACCACAAAAATACAAAGAAAAAAGTACTTCACATAGAGACAGAGCTCACCCTTCCTGTCATTAACCCCTTCAGCTTGCTATGCCAAGCCTCTGAGGTCTGGAATTAGAAGAAAACCTCAGTCCACAAGCTTACAAAAGCAAAAACAGCTAGCCATGCTATCAATGCTATATATAACCATGGTTTTGACATAACCCATATAGATGGTTGGAGAAACTGCATGGTTAATAAAAAAGACGGAAGGAGAAGCCTCATCCACCACCAAGTGCAATACCACACCCATTTTGCCCCAATGATTATTGAGAAGTGGGCCCTGCCTTTCTTCAAGAAAGCTGGCCTTCAGCCTGCAACTACCTCAACTGCTGCTCGCACTGATATTGAGTGTGCTTGCTGCCAAATATGCAATTACCATGGTGGCTATGAACCTATCAACTCTGAACCTCCTTACCTTGATATGTATATCTGTGATGTTTGCCAACGAACGTACCACTGGAAATGCATGAAAGAACTTGGTTGCTATACTGATGGGCGAAGACAAGAGATAGATGCAACTGACACATGGGCTTGTCCCGCCTGCGCAGGCCTTAACAATGCACAGAAAATTGACAGAGAATGCCAGTCTAGAGAGGAGCTCATAATGGTCACTTGGATGCCCTCCTGGGAGCCTGAGGAAACTAGAGAGACCTGGCCTGAATTCCAACAGCGTCTGCTTGAATTTGAAGCCAAGCTAAGTGAACCAGACCTTTCCCGACCCACAGCAGACTCTGCCCTTTCTAACCTTGAAAGACAAGGCTTTGATAAGCCTCACGCTATTAATACTTGGAGGCAAAAACTAGACACAGAACTCCGCAATAAAATTTCCTTAGACATACACCCCGCCAACCCACAAGTAGACATTAAACCCACTGGTTGCAGTGAATTTTGGCTACATGACATTGACCTTGTCAAGTACAAAGTAAAACAAAACCCCAATCTAACATCACTAGACACTGAATCACAAAGCCCCAACTCTCGTGCTCCACCTCCCCTTCTCCTCCCGGAAGTTGACAAAGCATACATGGCATGCGTTTACAACACACAAGGTAAATGTGTTGGGATGATAACCCCTAGCCGATTTCAAATCCTTTACAAGGCTTTCTATAGGGCCAAGCTTGCAGGCTTGCATGAAGCCATAACACCTGCTCCTACTAGCTTTGCATCTGAGCTGCAGGGGCTCCTTGCTCGCAAGACTATGCTAGAAAACAAGTACGCTAGTAAAAAGATTAAAGACTCCTTTTCGCGGGCCCTGCCAACCCCCATCCACGCTGCCCTTAAAGAATGGGCCCTGGTAACTCAAGAAAAAATGGCCTCCCTGCTGGACCACAACCCACAATACCGACATTACTGGAGCACTGACCCCTGAGACACTCTTTGGTGCCCACCATAACTCCCTCTCATCCAAATATTCCGGTTTTTCTGTCTGCCATCCCATTTACACCGAGGAAGCTATGACCCACTGGCAGGCCTTACGCCATGCTATTTACTCAACCATTCTCAACACAGAGGCCACTGCTACTTTCATGTTCCTCCCTGTATGGGGACAACACATGGTAACTAACCCCTATTCCAAACTCATCACTGCCTATCCACATCTCT
This sequence comes from Dunaliella primolecta, assembly GCA_914767535.2. NCBI lineage: Eukaryota > Viridiplantae > Chlorophyta > Chlorophyceae > Chlamydomonadales > Dunaliellaceae > Dunaliella > Dunaliella primolecta. Next base: position 16,531,537 of record OU611752.1, read on the forward strand.
GTTGTGAACTTGGAACCATCGCTCGTACCAACCTTTGCTACAACGAGCCACAATCCTCCATCAACCAGGAAATACCCCTTTCTCAGCACACCTGGGACCTACAAATTATCGCAGTATGGAACACAGCTGCAAGGATTCATTTAAACAATCATAACCCAGCTTGGCTACGAGGCCTGGCTTCGGCTGTACCAGAAGTTAACTGGAAGCTGCGCAGTATAGGCAACCATTATACTCTCAATACAATGCATGCTGATATGCCTGGATTCAATAATTGCCAACGCCTCCCCTCTGACAAACAACAAACATCTAGATACCTTACCTCTCCACACGTAGGTAATCAGGAAGAACTTTTTGTACCTAACCAACCTAGTCCAACCCTCAAGCTCAAAGTCCCTGACTGGAGGACATGGGCTTATACTGATGGTAGTTGTCAAATCCAGAATGGAAAACAAGAAATTGGAGCAGGAGTCTACTGTCCTCTCACCGATAGCAGAAGTTTTGTCGAGCCCAACGGTGCTGGAATTACCAACACCATATGTCGAGCTGAATTAGCAGCAATTGCTGCTGCCATCACACACTCTTATTCACACATTGCTTCAGACAGTCTCACCTCTCCTCATCAAATACGTAAACAACTTATTTACCCAAAGAAGCACAAACAACATATTCAAGGGGATGTCCTAAAAAACATATCTACCCTCATTAGCAACTCACAAACAAATATTCGTTTCTACAAAGTAAAATCTCATGCTGGCATTGCTGGTAACGAATGTGCAGATGCTATTGCAAAATATCAAGCAAGCCAAGCCAATAATAATGTGGCTGATACCGGGATCCCTAGCGCAGGCCCCGGCTGAAATCCTTTTTCTCATTTTTTTTGGTTAGCCAAAGAGGAAAAAAAGAACACAATGCTGGCACATCCACAGCTCGTACACCCAATCCTAAAATCACCTACCTCCCCAATCTTCAAAATGCTCTCAAGTCTCATATGCATACAAAACACAGACTTGGATATGCCAACCCCAAAACAGGCTACCACTCATATTATCAGAGTTTGTTACCACATGTAGATAAGAAAATCAGCAATGCCTTTAGGAACATGTCCTGTATATTCACACCCATGAAGCGCACCATCCTACAATATCGCACTGGCACCCTCTATAACCAAAAACATGCGGTTCGTTTCAAAAGGTCTACTGACCCACTATGCCCTCTCCCAGGCTGTCATCAATTAGACAGCGCACTCCACATGCTTTCAGGCTGCCAAAATCATATCATCTCCAGCATGAAAACTGAACGCCACAATGTTGCTGGAAGAATCATCATCAAAGCTCTTAGCAAAAGCCCGTGGGGAGCAGGCTTGGTTAACATGGACATAGGGAGTGGTGATAGGTTGGCGCAGCACAACCTTCAAATCCCTGCACATGCATCAAACAGAATTATACCCCCTTACCTCTTTCCAAGAAAAATTTCTAAGAGATCTAGACTCACCTCCAGCCGTCCTGATGCTATACTGATTACTCCCTTTAAAGCCAAACCCACTTCTTCTCCTTCTACCTCCTGCTCACACCATCATGCGTTACGCAGCAGACACAACCCCACACTGAGGGCCACAACAGCCAACCGCGTGATGCAACCCCACCAACTGAATGTAAACCAGCGGCATGTGCACTTGATTGAAATCAAGTACTGTAAAGACACGAGACCTGGACGACAGTTAAAGGCGGCACAGCGGCAGCATGCAGACCTCTGCAAACTCATAAATGCAAAAGATGTGACTCTCGACACCATCCTTTTGGGTGTTGGTGGGACCTGCTACACTGAGCACACCCTTAACCAGTTTAAACAACTGGGACTTGACCACCAACGCGCCAATAAACTTGCTCGCAAACTTCATGCCCATTCTGTCATGTATGCCAACAAGCTTGTTACCACTAGGCGTGCTATTGAAAACAAGAATACTTCTTGCAGCCTGGTTATGGAGCCGGGTGCTTCCAATAACCCTCCAGATCCCCATTAGAGTCTTCTTTTTGTAGCTTCGTGGTGGAGGGGACTCACGGCTCTTCTGAGCCAATGTGTCTCCTCTTCCTTAATTGATGTAGGGAGAGTTACCTCTGCCTACCTAGTTTTTCTTTTCTTTCTCGTCCTGGACTTCTGCACATCCACACTTATCACAAATATTTGAACCACCCAGCCATTTACAGGACTCGACCTTCAAGCAGTGGCATGAAGCCTAAACCTACTCACATTCCTCATGACTCCTTTATTCAGATCCTTACATAGATATGATGGGGTACTACCTCTGTAGTACAGAAGGGTGTGCGTGCTGTTTGATTCAAAGGTTTTCCACGCCAATGATGGTAAGTCACTGCTTTCCTGTTCAACTCTCGGGGACTCAGGGCGTCCGCTTCCCTCAAAACCTTCTGATGTCTGTACCTCAAATCCCCTAAAAACATCCTGCATGGGAATCTTGGAAGCACTCAGCATTTTCTGCTTAAATATTTCCTCATTGCGCATCATGGCATGCCACTAAATGACTTAGATTCATGTGCAGACCGACAGGACTCATCCATATCAGCAAGGTGTAAATTTGCCTTCAAGGCTGAAGTTCAGCACTTGGCATAGTGTTTCACTGTTAGAAACAAGCATATTGTTGAGAAATTCAACAGTAGCCCTAAACCAATAAACCTGTAAGGGCTCTTGACCACACTCTCTCAATACTGGCCAGTTTGTGGCAGTACTCTTTACACCTAGAAAACGCCTTAAGGAGCATAATTGCCTTTATTGTAATTGGCTTTTGAACTCACTGCCTCCTCGTAAGTACTCTGTACCCCACACTTGGCACGCGTACGTCCCAGCCGTCTAGTGGTAATAAGCTTGTAAAAACGCATAGTGGCACGAAACCAATTGAACTGGAAATGCTCCATGCCACATTCTCGTAAAATGCTCCAAGATGGTGTTGTGGATTTCACCCCAAGAAGGTCCGCAAAACGTTCAGAACCCACTTCTGTAGCTGATTGTCCATTTCTGTGCCTTGTCGTAAGTAAGGAGTGGCCCATATCTGGCTGCAAACATTCCTGCTGGGATAGCATATGTTTTCAAAAGCCAGATGAACGGATACCATGACTCCTGCACAATGAAAAATAAGGTAGGTAAGGTTACATCACTATATGGCCTACAAGGGCAGCTTAGCGGAATCACTGAGGCCTGTAACCAGACCTGGCCAAAAAGGATGAAGGTTTACAAGGTTTACAAGGATAAGGCCTTCAGTCAAGAAGTGCGACTGCTAGCCTGCTCATAAAGGGCAATCAATTCATGAAGGAAATAAGGAAGTTTGTTGATCATCTAGTTCAAAAAAGCAGACACATCATGAGATTCTGCCTGTGAGAACAAGGGAGCATATTTCCTGTGTAGAGAGACCACCAAAAAGAATGAAGAAGACTGAATTCACAAAACTTGAACTGGAAAGAAAAGATCACAAATCACGTTTGTCGCGATCTAGCGATTGATGGAATAGCGCAAGGTAAATTATGCTCAAAGGCTTCAAAGTTTTTAGAACAGATTAATTGATGAACAATGCACTGCTCCGTATGATTTATAAGCATTCATTACAAAATTGCCCATGCAGTGCTCCATGTTCACTGGGATCATCCAATGGATGGCATAGCAAACAGTGTTTGGCATTCGGATGAAGGAGGACACATGTCTCCTCCATACACGCACTAACTAGCCTGGATGACATCAACTACAGGATCCCCCAAGGTGACTCCCGAATGGAAATCAGAAAACAAAAAAATGAAAGACTTATGAAGAAAATATAAGGGTTACAAGGGTTACAAAAAAAGGCCTCAGTCAAGACGTTTGACTGCTAGCCTGTTCATAAATACACATGAGGTAATGAAGAAAAAGAAGTGTGTTGTTATCCTGGTTTAGACGAATATTGATGTTCTGGGAATTCACATGGTGAATGGTGCCTAGACAGGGCATCCTGTTGGAGACGTGGAGGTGTAGGAAAGAGAAGTTGTGTTCAAAAAGAAGAAAAGATAATTCTCATTTTGAAACGCAAGGTAAGGTTACATCGCTATACCCGCCTGCAAGCGCAGGTGAACAGAAACAGGATTTACAGAAGAGAAGCCATCTGTCAAAATGCATGACTTATAGACTTTATAGCACCAGACGTGCTCTTGAGAAGACTCCTCTCACCTCTCGTCACCAAGATCAGGCACGAGCTACTGCTAGTCACCCTCCTGATCCCCATTGACTTCAACTTGAAGAAATAAGTTCTTTCTTTTGTTTCTCTTGGTGAAGGGGATACACGGTGCCTCGGACCTAGGTATCATCTTTTCCTTGATGTGGAGAGTGCTTATACTGCCTGCATAGCTTTTCTTTTCTTTTCTTTGCATGACTGCTAGGCTGAAACGTTAAGGAGGTTGAAACAGCGGCAATTCTGAAACAAAATAGTTCGCATGTACATGAAGGGGCATTCAAGAAAGTTGTAAAAGACGCATTAAGAAAGGAGATGTTGTATAAGGAGTAAGGATAGGATATGATAGGATAGGATAGGGTAGGGTAAGATAGGAAAGGGTAGGATAGGATAGGATTACATAGCTGTACCTATATAAGAAGTGTGTGATTAAGTTGTGAAACCTTTCTTAAGAGGCATGTGTGGTATGTATTAAGATGCAGCACACCAAGAATAAAAAAGGGTAGTGCCAGACCCAATTTAAGGAGGGTAAATGGAAAGATCACATTGAAATTTAGGAGAAGAAGCACACTTTAATGAGTGCATGGGTATCGTTACTGACAGGTTACAGAAAAGAAAAACAAAAAAAGAAAAACTACGCAGGCAGAGAAAACTCTCCCTACATTAATTAAGGAAAGAGAGACACATTGGCTCAAAGAGCCGCGAGCCTCCCTCACCAGAAGATGAGAGGGGAGTTAATGTGGATCAGGTGGGTTTCTGGCAGCACGCTGCTCCAGGGCACCAGTGTTATGATGAGTGCTTTTATTTTCAATGGCACGTCTGGTAGAGGTAATTTTGTGCGCAAATTGTACAGAATGGGCATGGAGTTTTCTTGCAAGTGTTTCAGATCTCTGTGTGTCAATCCCTAACTTTTTGAATTGATCAAGGGTATGGGCAGTATAGATAGTCCCACCCACACCCAGGAGGATTGGGTGGATAGTAATCTCTGTACCTTGGAGTTGTTTGCACAGTTCACTGTGTTGTTGCTGTGAGGCTTCTAGCTGGGCACCAGGCCTCATATCCTCACAGTATTTGATTTCTATCAACTGTATATGGTGGGCTGGAGTTGTGCTACTCCCCATACTGCGCAGTACCCAGTTTGAGGGTGGAGTGGGTGGTCTGTTTGGGTTAGTTGGGTGAGGAGTAACCAAGATTGCATCAGGGCGGCTGGAGTTGCGTCTGGTATGCATAGAAACCGTGGGTTTGAAGAGGTTGGGAGGTACAGCACGATTAGAGACTTGCTCAGGGACTTGCAGGTCGTGCTGGGCCAAACGGGTTTTGTTGCCCGCATCCAGCTGCACAAGATTGGCCCCATAAGAGCCTTCACTGACCAGTTTTAAAATCATCCTGCAAGCAATATTGTGACGCTCAGTTACCATGTTACGCATGACAGGACATTGGCAGCCAGATAGGATGTGGAGAGCGCTATCCATGTGGTGGCAATCAGGTAAGGGGCATGTAAGGCTAGTGGATCTTTAATATCGGACAGCATGTTTTTGATTGTATAGGGTGCCTGTGCGGTATTGGAAGACAGTGTGTTTCATTCGAGTCGAGAGACCGGGCATGTTCCAAAAGGCATTGCTAATTTTCTTGCTTACTTGAGGTAGCAAGCTCTGATAGTAAGTGTAGTAGCCTGTCTTCCTGTCAGCATAGCCCAGCTTGTGTTTAGCATGCATATGGGATTTCAAAGTATTTTTAAGGTCTGAGAGGTAGCTCAGACGAGGAGAGGAAGGGTGGGATTGAGGTGGCCTAGGATCTGCCTCTTCGGTAGCCAGCCAGATTGTATTGTGGAAGGGATTTCCTCCTGGGCCAGCGCTAGGGAGACCAGTATCAGTTAGATTGCCATCTTTGAGGGAGGCCTGGTATTTAGCAATCTGATCTGCGCATTCATTCCCAGCTATTCCAGCATGAGACTTGACCTATAAGAAAAAGATGTGATCTTGAGAGGCTCGGGCAAGGTTTGAAATCCTCTTCAGAACATCTCCTTGCACGTGATGCCTATGCTTTTCTGGATACAGGGTTTGCTTTCTGAGCTGATGAAGTGAGCTAAGGCTATCTGTGGCAATATGTGTGTAATCATGAGTGAGCGCAGCAGCAATGGCAGCAAGCTCAGCTCTTCCTATGGTATTGGTAATACCAGCGCCATTAGGTTCAACTAGTTTTTGTGAATCGCTTATAGGATGATACACACCTGCCCTAGAACTGTCTTGCTGTTCCGGACCTGGCAACTGCCGTCTGTGTAGGCCCAAGATCTCCAATCTGCAACTTTAAGCTGGAGGTTGGGATGGGACTGACAAGGAGCATTAACAGTAATGTCTGAGGCGGGTCTTTTGGGGCCCTTGGAAATCTGTTTCATGCCTAGGGGGAGTTTTTCACATTTCCTTATCCCGGGCATCACTTTATGTCTTGTATTCTGAATGGGGTAGTTACTAACATTTTTAATACACTTTTCCATATTGATGGCTTTGGCTAGATTCCGAAGCCAGGTATGGTTCTGGTTATTCAAGTGGACTCTTGCAGCCGTATTCCAAACTGCAGTAACTTGTAAATCCCAAGTATGCTTGGGTAGGGCAGTTTCCTGGCTGACCCAGGATTGGGGTTTGTCATAGGTAAGTTTGCATTTTGGAATGGTCCCGAGCTTGTAGCAAAGGTGTGGGTAGGGATTGAGGAGTTGTGAGTAAGGGTTGGTTATCATATGCCTGCCACTTGCTGGCAGAAGCATGAAGGTGGCTGTAGCCTCTGTGTTAAGGATGGCAGAGTAGATAGCATGTCGTAGTGTAAGTTTCATGGACTTCTCATCATAGATGGGGTGGCAGATAGACATCCCGGAAAATCTCGAGGAGAGAGAATTGTAGTGGGCACCAAACAGAATGTCGCGGGGATCAGAACTCCAGTAGTGATGGTAGTGAGCGTTATAGTCCAGGATACAGAAAGCTACCGAAGGTACAGAAACAAAGAAGGCTTCTAGTCAAAAGGACTGATTTCTAGCCTGCTCATAAAAAAGAAAGAAGTCCATAAAGCAATGGATACATTTTGTTGTTGTTTTGATTCATAAAAGCAAACATATCAAAGGTTTGTACATGGTGATTAGAAGACAGGTATGGAACCGTCTGGGAAGAGGCACTGAAGAGCGAAAGAAGAGGACCAGAGAACAAGGAAGCATATTTTAGCCAAAGAAAGCAGACCCGGGGGCTGTACATTTGAAAAGAGCATGCTGTTCATCCTGCACATCTCCTTGGGCATCACAAAGGTCACAGGTGTCGTCATTCCAAGTAGCTAGCTCAACTTTGAGAGCGTGGACGTGAAGGCAAAAGTGGGCCACACTGTGCACGATGTGTTTAGGCAAATCCAGATACAGGTATGGGTAGAACATAAGGGGAGTGCGTAATGTGAGCATTTTTGGTTGGGAGAATACACCAGGGATGATATGAAAATTCTTTGTTATTCAAATCTCAAGGATGATATGCAGAGAACTGTCTCCAACAAGCAAGGTGCCGGGACCTGAGGTCAACCGCAAGCTGGCTCAAATACAGAGGGTTGGCGTAATTTCTGTCGGAAACCACGAGCATGATGTAAGCCATTCATAGCAAACAATAGGTGTGATGTCCAGCAGGTAGGATTCCTGGAATTGAGGTCAATACGCTTTGACGTCCTTTTCAAAGCAATCCACAAGTCCAAGGCAGATGGTCTGCATGATGGCATCTGCCCCCCACCAGTAAGCTTTGCATCTGAGATACTGGGGCTCCTAGCCCGCAAGAACAAATTGGAAAACAAAGAAAAGAAAAGAAAAACTACGTAGGCAGAGGAAACTCTCCCTACATCAATTAAGGAAAAGGAGACACATTGGCTCAAAAGAGCCGTGAGTCCCCTCCACCACGTAGATTACAAAATGAATATTTTAATGGGGATCTGGAGGGTTACAAATATCAAAGCAAAAAGATTAAGGGTTCCTTCTCAAGGACCCTCCCACCTCACATTCACTCTGCCTTCCAAAAATGGGCACAAGTCACCCAAAAGAAAATGGCCCTTCCCCTGGACTATAACGCTTACTGCCATCACTACTGGAGCTCTGATCCCCGCGACGTTTTGTTTGGTGCCTACTACAATTCTCTCTCCTCCAGGTTTTCTGGGATGTCTATCTGTCACCCTATCTATGATGGGAAGGCCATGAAACTAGCATTACGGCATGTTATCTACTCTGCCGTCCGTAACACAGAGGCTACAGCCACCTTCATGCTTCTGCCAGCAAGTTGCAGGCATATGATAACCAACCCCTACTCACAACTCCTCAATGCCTACCCACACATTTGCTATTAGCTAGGGACCATTCCAAAAAGCAGACTTACCTGTGACAAACCCCAATCCTGGGCCAGCCAGGAAACTGCCCTCCTCCAGCATACCTGGGACTTACAAATGATTGCAGTCTGGATTACGGCTGCAAGAGTTCACTTGAACAATCAGAACCATACCTGGCTTCGAAATCTAGCTAAAGCCATCCCAGAGGCCAAGTGGATTCTTACTAAGAAGAATATAGTATAATGTTTATAATGACCCCATCCGTAATGCAAGACACGCCGTTATGCCTGGGATAAGTAAATGCGAAAAGCTTCCCCTAGACAAGAAACATACTGCCAAGGTCCCCAATAGACCAGCCGTAGACACAACTGCCCCTGTTCCTTTTCAGTCCCATCCCAACCTCCAGCTTAAAGTTGCAGATTGGAGGTCTTGGGCATACACAGACGGCAGTTGCCAGGTCCAGAACAGCAAGACAGTTCTAGGGCAGGTGTGTATCATCCCATGAGTGACTCACAAAATCTAGTTGAACCTAATGGCGCTGGTATTACCAATACCATAGGAAGAGCTGAGCTGGCTGCCATTTCAATTCAAGTCGCTGCCAGTAGTGCTGCGCTCACTCATGATTACACACATATTGCCACAGATAGCCTCAGCTCACTTCAACAACTCAGAAAGCAAATCCTATACCCAGAGAAGCATAGACATCACATGCAAGGAGATCTTCTGAAGAGGATTTCAAACCTTGCCCGAGCCTCTCAAGACCACATCTTTTTCTACAAGGTCAAGTCTCATGCTGGAATAGCTGGGAATGAATGCGCAGATCAGGTTGCTAAATACCAGCCTGAGGCCTCCCTCAAAGATGGAAACCTGACTGATACTGGAATCCCTAGCGCTGGCCCAGGAGGAAATCCCTTCCACAATACAACTTGGCTGGCTCGGGAAGAGACAGATTCTAGGCCACCTCAATCCCAGCTTTCCTCTCCTCGTCTGAGGTACCTCCCAGACCTTAAAAATGCTCTGAAATCCCATTTGCATGTTAAGCACAAGCTGGGCTATGCTGATCGGAAGACAGGCTACAACACTTATAACCAGAGCTTGCTATCTCATGTAAACAAAAGCATGAGCAATGCCTTTTGGAATATGCCCAGTCTCTCAACTCGAATGAAACGCACTCACTGTCTTCCAATATCGCACAGGCACCCTATACAATCAAAAACATGCAGTCCGATATTAAAGATCCACTAGCCTTACATGCCCCCTACGGTAGGGGCCCTACTTGATTGCCATCACACGGATAGCGCCCTCCACATCCTATCTGGCTGCCAATGCCCCGTCATGCGTAACGCGGTAACTGAGCGCCACAATATCGCTTGCAGGATGATTTTGAAACTGGTCAGTGAAGGCTCATACGGGTCCAATCTTGTGCAGTTGGATGTGGGCAGCACAAACTGTTTGGCCCAGCACATCTTGCAAGTTCCTGAGCAAGTCTTTAATCGTGCTGTACCTTCCTGCATCTTCAAACCCATGATTCCTATTCAAGCTAGACGCAACTCCAGCCGCCCTGATGAAATCTTGGTCACTCCTCACCCAACTGATTTAAACAGGCCACCCACTCCCCCCTCACACCGGGTTCTGCGCAGTATGGGGAGTAGCAGAGAGTTAAGAAGTAGTACAACCCTGGCTAGGCAACCCCATGAATTGAATATCCAAACCGCCATATTCACTTGATAAAAGTCAAATACTGTGAAGATACTAGGTTTGATGTCCAACTAGAGGCCTCCAAACAACAGCATAGTGAACTGTGCAAACAACTCGAAGGTGCAGAGATTACTATCGACCCAATCCTCCAAAGTGTAGGTGAGACTATCTGCACTGCCCATACCCTTGATCAATTGAAAAATTGGGGATCGACTCTCAGAGATCTGAAACACTTGCAAGGAAACCCCATGCCCATTCTGTACAATTCACGCACAACCTTACCTCAACCAGATGTGCCACTGAAAAAAAAAACCATTAGACTGGTGCCCTGGAGCAGCGTGCTGACAGAAACCCACCTGATCCACATTAATTCCCCTCTCATCTACTGGTGAGGGAGACTCACGGCTCTTTGAGCCAATGTGTCTCTCTTTCCTTAATTGATGTAGGGAGAGTTTTCTCTGCCTACGTAGCTTTTTTTCTTTTTTTTCTTTTTCAATAAGCAGCATGGAAACCCTTTCGGAGAAGAGGCTGTTACAATGGTTGAGAGGATCATTGAGACGCACACTGGCTCTGGATAAATTGAACTGAATAGGCTCTATCCCACACTCTATGAAGGAATGAATGATCTGACTCCATAAATGGACTTCAAAAACCTCAGTAGCCATTTTTGAATGCAGTTGTCCATCTCATGAATTTGTTGAAGATAGGGGGTTGTCCATCCCATGACCTTTGCTGAAGATCTGACTGGCATACATGCCTGCCGGGATGAGATACAACTTAGAAAGCCATAAGTGATCATGAAGACGGTGGGTAAGCTGATGTTGATGAGCAAAAGTACGAATGTAAGCCATGCCCGCTAAACAAGGCTTCAGGGCTTCTTCAGCGGCAGGGTTTAAGTTGAGATTCTTGTCAAAGAACATCCCCAGTTGCCTAAAAGTGTCGGAGTACGGCAGGATATTGTTGTCATATACTGAAGGTGGTAAAACGTCTATTCTAGAGTTGAAGCAGAATACCTCTGATTTTTGGGTATTGGCTGTTTTAGGAACTTCCTGCGGGCGTAAGCTTCCAGCCTGTGGAGTATGGTCTTGAGATTAATTGGAGAATGAGCAGTGAACCACATGACTCATCAGCGTATAGTAGATGTGATACATGGAAATTGGGTGTTCCTGTGCAAGCTCCTTCAATACCCTCAGAAACATCACTGATGTCGTCAAGGTAGGTTGCCCTGGCGGCGATAAAGGACAACCCTGTTTGACTCCTGAAGTGAAACGTCACGGTGCCCAAGCATGTTCAACAAGGACAAAGTCTGTCCCCATCAATCAGGAAATTCTCATCATTTTTATACAGTTGTTTGAGTATATTGAGAAGATGATTGGGAAGGTGACACTGCTGTAAGTGGCTCCACAATTTGTCTCAGGGAATAGAATTGTATGCCTGTTTGAAATCAATGAAGGCTGAGAAAAGGTGTGAGAAGCCATGGGGCTTGTAGTAAGTTTGCGCAGCATCTTTCAGGTGTCTCAGTATGCAAAGAGGCTGCAAGGTGCTGCAGCCTGGAAAGTCCCAAACTAAGAATCAAGGATCATGTTGTTGTGTATGTGTCAGGTACTAGGGTATACTATACTTAGTAAGGGCTACTTCACAGGCTTCTGTTTGTGGTCAGCAGCTGCATGATTGTACAGACTTCAGTTGTGCTCAGCAGGTAGCTGGGCATGGCTTTCCTTGGTTGGAAGGCTTGCAGTGCTGACTCTGCTTGTTGAAGGTCTGGAACTCCAGTCTTTCAGCTATCATCTTGCTCACTTTCTCGTTGCTGGATTTGTCTTTTTTCTCTGCTGCCGTGCTTCTCTCAGTGTATGTCTTTCCTTCTCCTCATAGTCAGGTTCTGAAGCCAGATGCTTTAAGCAACCCTCCAGATCTCCACTAGCCCCTTTTGTTCCTGCTTTGTTGTGGAGGGGACATGAGGCTCTTTTGAGCCAATTTAACTGCCCAACTAACTCAATTAAATTGCAGCCTGCATGCTGAGAACACTTTCTCGACACAGCAGACTCGTTGTGACATCATTATGATAATGTACCTCCTTTTCCTTTATTGATGTATGGAGAGTTCCTGATGTGTCCCTTTTTCTTCATTGGTGTAGGGAGAGTTTCCTCTGCCTATGTTGATTTTCTTGTTTCCTTTTCTTTGTAACCTCAACCTCTGCATTGTTGCCCAGCATAAACTCAAGGGGCTTGCTTGTTGCGTTTGTTCAATCAAGTTGCAGTATGTTTGCCTTCATGGTGCAATACATTTGTTTCAACTGGAAGTATGTGGAGCTGAACTTGGTGTGAGGGGCACTGGGGTTACACAACATGAACTCCAGCAAGGTGTGGGGCCATAAACAGTGCAGTACATTGCATTTTGGAAGTTGAACAGGGCTGATGATTGGTGACAGTCATGGGGCTACACAAGGTGTATTTTTGTGCTGTGGGGCTGAACATACTGAGTTGGGCGTGCACATGCGCGCTTAGTTGGAACTGTACATGCGTCTGTCAATCCTCTGGCTGCTGGACATCTTACTTCGTTATAATCCTCCATTGACTACGAGTCAAATGTTTCTTGGACGCTTGTGCCCTCTCTACACCTTCAACACTACTTTAAACCTTTTATTACTGCTTTTTTTACGTCAAATCCTAGCAGCCATGCGTTTTGACTGATGGCTGATGGCCGTGTAAAACCAGTAAAACCAGTACGCCTTCAGAAAAGTACAAAGAATGTCCTTTTCTTGGGTGCAAAGAATGTACCCCGGGGGACCAGCATTTTAGTATTTTTTGATGATGCTGGAATCAATTAGACATAGCTAAGGGAAATCCTGTTTTCTAGCAAAACAGAATGCAAGCTTTTTCTCAGCCTGAGGTGGACTGCTTTGGTTACATGCATCTCTCTTCACACTCCAGCAAAGCTGCCCTTGTAGGGAGGTTCAGATAAGCAACCCATTCCATTCCTTTCCTTTTCTTTTTCTTTCCTACTTTGCTGTAATGGTAACAGAAGCACGAAATAACTATTGCAGCAGCCCTTGCGGCTCTTGGTCTTACCCAAGATGCACAAGCAGATTGGGGAATGTGCACTCAAAATCAAGGATAACTCTGGGCGGTTAACGGAAGCTGTCAATCATCACCTTACATCTTGTACTAAGCGTATTTTAGAACAGGCATGCACATTTCAGGCGGATGTGCAACCGGAACAGAAAGGTGAAAGCAAAATTACATAGGCAGATGAGACTCTCCCTACATCAATTGAGGAAAATGATACACATTGGCTCCAACGAGCCGTAAGTCCCCTCCATCACAGAGCAGGAACGAAAAGGGCTAGTGGGGATCTGGAGCTTACAGAAGCAGCTGATCGGAACAGCTTATGAGGCGTGTCTATTAAATGCTACTTGATCCTGTGGCAGCCAGCCATGACATGGCCATCCAAGTGTCCATAAATTCATCAGGAGTGGCACTCCTGTGGCACAGCTTAAAAAAAAAGGTGTTGTGTGGATACACGATGCCTCGGCCTCAAGGTACCCTCTGTTCCTTCATTGATGTAGAGTTTTTTCACTGCCTATGTAGCCTTCTTTCTTTTCATGCTGTTTAAGCCTGCGGTAGCCAGCCACAACAAGGCCAAACATATGCACAACAGCTGCAGCCATGCTGAGGACCTTCCAAGCCACACAAGTGCCCCACAATATTTGTGACAAATGATGGGTTTATATATGAATATCAGTTTGCGCCAGAAGGGCAGAAACACTGGCATCTAACAGGTGAGCTGCCCTTTGCTACTTTTCCTCTGGTTCTTCCGCAGCCACCCTCACAATAATTGCTCAAGCTTTCTTACACCAAGTGCTAAACGAAGACAAAATTAACACCCTTGCACCAATATGCATATGCTGACTAGATTATATGCACGCCAGAAAGAGCACAGATGTGTAAAAGTCTAATCAAAGGTCAATTATAGGTCAAGCACGGTAAGCATTAGTCGATTGTATGTATTCTATCCCAAATACCCCTGGCCCCTGGCAGCTAATAAGACCAGCATGGCCTTGTGAGGCATAGTGCTGGTGAGGCTGGTGAGGCATAGTGGCTGGTGGGCGAGGCTGGTGAGGCCTAATGCTTTTGTGATTTCTGTTTCATGCTCCAAGCGTGTGTTTGGAATGTATGTCCCACCCGCTGTGGGTATGACAAATTCAAGGCACACCACTGAAAGCATTAAGCATTTGCAGGTATCCCTGCCCATCCCAACAGCACATCCTTGCCTGAACTGAACATACGCCATATTCGTGTCAGAAGAAAGATGTCGAAGTAAAAAAACGCATTACACCTATCCATTGTCACAAGCGTACCACATGATCAGATCCTTAAGCCTCAATTTAAAACCATGCAAGGTAGCGGCGTGCCATGTCTGGGTCCTGAGTCAATTGGCGTATAATGCCTTCATATCTACCCAGCGCCTTCTTGATCACTCCAACCTGCAAAGCAAGAACAAAAAAAAACGTCAAAGAGAAGTCTGTTCAAACCCAAATTGATAGAGTATATCTAAAGCAGAGAAACCACAATGCAGAGGAGTAATTGGACAGCATTTCGTTTGTTTATAGATCTAGTGTGAGAAAGTCATGTCCAATTTATTCTTTAGAATCAACCATGAGAGGCAGGCCAGTCAGTGAATAGTGGGAGGAAGGGAAGTAACATGCACAGGCAGCAACATATGCTTGACAAAGAGGTACAGGCAGGACTTTGAGCTTTCTGCAGACAGCAGGCCTGGTAAAATGCGCCCATGCGGGCACCCAACTCAGCCCAAGAAAAAAGCTAGAGGACTGCTCAGGAAAAAGCGGTGAGCTTGCACACGCTATTGATTTGCAACGAAGTAACATGCCATAATACTCCAACCTGAGACCAAATACAGCCTAGAATGCACCCAAGTTAGAGCAGTGCATCTCCTTTCGGTACAGTGCAACTGAATACATGGCCAAGAAAGTAAAAAAAGCCTACCTCTGCTTCATGTTTTTGCACGACAGCATCCAGGGCAGGCCCAGGCGGATGACTCTGCTGCAAGGACTCCAGCCACTCAGCAGACAAGGCCTGCGCAGCAAAAGCCCATCAGCATGGCAGATTGCATAGAAGTCGACAGCAATGCAGCTTGCAAACAAGCCAGCAGTGAAGCAGCCTGCAGCAAATTCAAAAAAAGAACGTCTAGGGATTTTGCTTTAGCTACGTGCTTAACCTGCTCACAAACCACAATCACAGGCAGCACAAAGAGCTGAAAAATGAAATGTCCAGCCTCCTAAACCATTGAGTTGTCTGGCACTGGAGGTACCTGCAGGCATTGTATCAACTTTGTGAAGCATACAGGGGAATGGCACCCAGATGCAATTTTTTAATTGCAGTTTTCCTTTTAAGGGGGATCGGAGGTCCTGATTCCTCGTGGCAGGATCACAGCTGGTGGCTGAGGAAAATTTTCTTTATGTGTACTTCTATATGAAATCAGGTGCCATTTTAGTTGATCGGGAAGAAGCCCCTTGTTTGCATGAGAGCAAACTGACCGATGTGAGCCCGATGAGCACTGTCACCTGATGGCATGCAGAAGACTTTGTATTGTTGTATCCATGGTGATAGTATTCAAAAATAATTTGCTTTACTGCCGTACTTGAACCTTATCATCCCGCACCCCTTATAAAGATGATTCTTTTGTGGTTCCTGCCTTGATCCCGCACCCCCTCATTATTTATTTTTGGTCGCCCGCGTATTCCCGCAGGGGCAATCATCCTCTATTAGCTCTGACACGATTTGTAAAATACAATTGCATGTACAAGCTGCCTGCAGCAATGTAGCTGCAGCAGTGTAGCAGCAGGGTAGCTGCACTGCTCCTGCTTGTTGAGGTGTGCAAGACACTCCCATTCCATACTTTACAGAAGCTGTAGCTACTGATGTAAAGCGCACCAAATCTAGCAGCAAATATTGCTTGCACAATAATGCACTTCAAAGGAAGTATGTTCTTCTAAAATGCTTGAGGTCCAGCTGCACACACTGCTCCTACATTTGACAAGTGGCACGGAAATCTTCTACACTTGTCAAGAAAAGCTGCATTGCAAGCGTTTAGCACATGCACGCTGCTGCTCAATCAGCAGCCAACTGAACCAGGAATAGACTCTAAGGCTTCTGCTGCTGCTCCTTATGGGAGGGATTTAAGGAAGCTTCCCATTTCCAGCTGTCGATGCCCCTGAAGCTTTGGAGCCTTCATTTCTGCTCACAGCAGAAATTTCTCAAAAAATTATTATTTTTATTGCCACGCACTTTTCCGCATGCTCAAAAGTAATTGTTTTGGTGTTCGCAGTCGTCTTGCACCCCTCAAAACCATTATTTTTGCGGGATGATTATTTCATGTACGGTATGTGACACCAGCAGATGATTAGGTTATTCCTTCTCGTCAACTTGATGAAGAAATGCCCTACATAAGCAGAAAAATGATTTCTACACATTGAGACTAAGTGGCTCAATGCAACACCCCTGCTTACTTGCTGGTTAGGGAGCTTTCCTTGATACACGCGACCCGTAGGCTGGCATAGACATTTTCTCTCTTTTCTTTTCAATGCAACACATAATTCGGCATTTGAGAGGCATGTCCAAAACACAGGACAATTGAATGCATGTGTTGATTTCCTGCACGAGCACGAGGAGGCAAGCTTGATGTGGCTGTACGTGCTCAAACCCTGCGGGCATTTAACAATTGATTAGCGGATGAAACAAAACCAACGGAAGGTAGAAGCCAATAACAAACAAAAGATTGGGCTGGCCCTCCCTATAGAACTTGGCATACGCTACGCTCACTGTTCCAATGTCAACCTGCTCACCATCTTTGCCGCATGAGGCCGGATTTGCGGGGTCATCAAGAACTGGATGGCAGCCTCAGGGTCTTCTTCTGGGCTTGTTTTGGGCTGCAAGGCAGATAAAGGCAGCTGCCGGGTTCTTTGGCCCCTGCCTCGTTGGGCGCGAGGTGACTGGCTCATCCAGATTGTGAAGCAGCAGCGCCCTTGGCCTTCTTGGCTTTCTCCTGCCCATGCGCACGGAACGAATGACGTGACTGGCTTATCCAGGTCGTGAAGCAGCAGCACCCCTCGGTCTTATCCTTTTCCTGTCCATGCGCAGGGAACAAATGTGGTAACTGGCTTTTTCAGGTCTTGGAGCAACAGCGCCCTTGGCCCTCTCCTGTCCATGCACAGGGACCGAATGAGGTCAATGGCTCATCCTGATTGTGAAGCCGCAGCCCTTGGCTTTCTCCTACCCATGCACAGGGAACGGACGAGGTGACTGGCTCATCCAAATTGCGAAGAAGCAGCGCCCTTGGCCTCTTCCGGCCCACACACAAGGAACTAATTGGATGGGGCAATTGAATTGAGCATGTGACTGCATGACTCAGCAGAAGGCAAGGCACGTGGAAGCCCCCCCCCCCCAAATGGAGATGTCCCATATGAGGCACGAACACGTGACCTTTTCATGAAAGCGGTCAGGAGCCTTTACCCTTATGATCCAAATCGTTCCACGGTATCTAATTTTCAAAAGAACTTGAGAATTTTTGGATATTAATTGTTCATGATGGGCCTGAAGTGGCTCAGAATTAGTCGTGATAAGGGCCGGAGGACCCCCCCCGCCTGAAGGAGGAAGAGGATATCCTGTTGTCGGGTTCTCCAACTTTGCCTGCTCTCCAGTCCTGACTTTCCGCTGCTGCTCCTGCACAGCTTTTTTTGTTGCTACTCAAGCCACTGCTGCAGCTGCACCTGCTGCTTCAGGGGAGGAGGCTTGGAGGGGCCTCCTCCTCCCCCCAGCCCAGGTTGGGCAAGTGTTAGAATGACTTGCATGCTTGTATGGAGCTCTGGGCGCCACCACAGGCTTCCACCTCCTCTCAAACCCCCCCAAAATCCATCCCAATGCTTTAAGCAAGGAGAACAGTGAATGTCATGGCCTCTAGGGCTCGTTTTAAAAAGGTTGAGAGTTTGTGACGCCCCGCAGGGAGAATGTTTTTGGTCCTTATTTTTTGTGATGGACTTCAGCCAAAATGCAGCTGCAATTTTTGGGACAAGTCTTCGCAACTTGGACCACGTAACAATTTGGATAATTAGGGTATGCAAATACATGCAAGGAATTACACTGACACAAGCGGCAAAAGAACTTCAAGCTTAAACAACATTTTGCAACAGCTGCACGCATGACAAAACCTTTAATCCCTGCACCCTGTTGATTCCTTCCTTTTTGTTTATTTGTGGCCCTGTTTCCCTCCTCTCCTCCTTACCTTGCGCCCCTTGAATTTTGTACGGGGTGACTCTATGGATCATTCGTTGGGAAGGGAAGAGCACAAGCCTGCCATGAAGGGACAAGCATGAAGGGCGTGGAGGGAAGAGCATGCAGGGAAAGGTATGCAGGGAATGGCACCAGCCTGCCATGAAGGGAAAGGCATGAAGGGCGTGGAGGGGAGAGCATGCAGGGAAAGGTATTCAGGGAAGAGCACAAACCTGCCATGAAGGGGCTCAATGGGTAAGAGCAATGGATAAGGGCATGAGTAAGACAAGAGCAATAGATCAAGTAAGAGCAATGGATAAGAGCACATGCCTGCCATGGAGGGGCTCAATGGATACTGGAGGGAAGGGCCAAGGGTAGAGCTGGAGGAGGCCACCGTTGTGAGGTTGCCAGCTGCAAATTTGACACGCAGGTCAAGACAAGCAAGTGCTCTAGAAGGCTGAGCTGAACCCAAGCTTGAGATGTAGCAGGAAGAAATTGAAGGATGTAAAGAGCGCCAGAACCACAAGCAACCTCTGGCCCTATCAATCAATTTCTGGAAGGAGGAAAACCAAAACGCACCTTGGGTTCAAATAAAAGATGGCCGTGACAACCCGATTATCGATGGTTGGGTCAGAGTCAATGTGCAAAGGGAAGCACCCACCCTCACCTTCATTGTACTGAAGCTTTATGGCCTGCAAAAATGCATAGCAGGCGGA
The DNA here is from genome assembly GCA_914767535.2 of Dunaliella primolecta. Classification (NCBI taxonomy): domain Eukaryota; kingdom Viridiplantae; phylum Chlorophyta; class Chlorophyceae; order Chlamydomonadales; family Dunaliellaceae; genus Dunaliella; species Dunaliella primolecta. The sequence continues at coordinate 16,550,775 of OU611752.1, forward strand.
TCTTTAAAATGTACAGCAGGCAGGTCCTTAAAATGCTCAGCAACCAGATATTCAAAATACATAGGAGGCAGGTCCTTAGAATGCGCAGCAGGCAGATCTTTAAAATGCGCGGCAGGCAGATCCTTAAATTACACAGCAGAGAGATCCTGAACATGTGCAGCAGGCAGATCTTTAAATTATGCAGCAAGCAGGTTTCTTAAAATGCAAGCGGGCAGATCCTTAAAATGCGCACTAGGCAGATCCTTAAATTGCACAGCAGGGAGATCTTTAAAATCCACAGTAGGGAGATTTCCTGGCGTGGTCCTCGAGTGGATGTCAGCCTTATCCATTCAAACTCCCAAAAAAATCTAGAGCGCACAATCACCAGGAGCCGACCGGTTAAGCTGTGTGGAGGTCGAGGCACTGATGCTGCAGGCACGCTTGTGCTCTCACAGGCACACTCGTGCTCTCACACTTGTGTTCTCACAGGTGTAGATGCAAAGCACCAAAAGGACAGGGAAGCAGCCCAAAATACTCCAGGAGCGCACCTGGGAGTCAAGCTTGACGTCTGGCATAAATAACGAGAGCATCGTGGATAAAGATGTATCCTGTGAACAAAGGGATGTAAGCTGCTCTTTGTTTGGCAATTTTGCAGAATCAACTCAGGGTTGACAAAACCAAAAAATGAGCACCTCTTGGGTCTTTCCTGTATGCACGCTGACTATGCCCAGCGTGGACGTTCAACTTTTTGGCACCAGGCCAACACTCTGCATCATTACACCTGTCCAACAAGAAACAAACTATCTGAAGACTAAGCAATCGTATGAGAAGTGGCTGTGTGCATAAAATTAACAGGTATGCCCAACAAATTCAATTGGAGATGGACAGCCATGAGATTTGGATCCGGACCTGTCCGAGATTAGCGCATAAGGGAGCATTCGTCTGTGTTTCCGCAGCCCCCACACCGATAGAGAGCTCTGCCTCATGGACATGTGATTTCTCTAGTTTATGAGATTGGTCTCCCTTCACCTGCACAGATCCCGATTGCCCAGGGCAGCTTGTGTTTAAGTGTCAAGCTCCTCAAAAATGTCGAGCTGTCTTTATGGATCACAGCAACAAAATGTTACTGTCCATGTAGGAGAGACCCACCAAATGTGTGGAGTTTTTATGCATGCGGCCGTTCTGCAAAAGAAGGAGAAGGTATCCATTTGCCTCCAAGCAGTGCAACAACAGGGCACAGCTGTTGCGCCAGAATGTTCTGTCAGGATTTCCTGCTTGTTGCCACCAAATGGAGAAACCTTGTAAAGGCTGACGATTTCCTCTCTATAGGCATCTGCCAAGCCGTGCCCTAGCCCATCAACAACTGCATAACCCTGGGTTTCAGCAAGCAGGAGGGGAGGGAGCCCAGCTTCAGTGCAAGTTCAGCATGCCAGCGTGTGTGTGTTGTGTGTTCATATGTTGGCATGGTTTGTGTGTGTGTACGTGTGTGTTATGTATGAATGTGTTGGCATTGTGTGTGTGTGTGTGTGTGTGTGCACGCGCGTGCACATGTGTGCGTGTGTATGTGTGTGTGTGCGCTTGGGCAAGTGCGTGTGTGTGTGTGTGCGCATGGGCAAGTGCATGCGTGTGTGTGTGTGTGTGCGCGTGCGTGCGTGCGTGCGTGTGTGTGTATGTATGTGTTTATGTGTGTGTGTGTGCGCGTGTGCGCGTGCACGTGCGTGTGCGAGTGCGTGTGCGTAAGCGTGTGTGTGTGTGTGCGTGCGTGCGTGTGTGTGTGTGTGTGTGTGTGTGTGTGTGTGTGTGTGTGTGTGTGTGCGTGTGTGTGTGTGTGTGTGCGTGCGTGCGTGTGTGTGTGTGCGTGTGTGTGTGTGTATGTGTGTGTGTGTGCGTGTGTGTGCGTGCGTGCGTGCGTGCGTGTGTGTGTGCGTGTGTGTGTGTGTGTGTGTGTGTGTGTGTGTGTGTGTGTGTGTGTGTGTGTGTGTGCGCGCGCGCGAGTGCGCATGTGTCACCTGAGATTTCAAGCATGCGCAGACGGAAGGAGAGATGGCTTTTTGAATGGTAGAAGCATAGCTGGCTACAGAAGAAAATAATCTTTGCATGTGGATTGTTCCGTTTTAAAGACAAAATCTCAAACTTATGAAATTAAAATAAAATGTGTGATCGAAATGCTTCAGCCCAGCTGCCCTCGTAGGCAGGTACAGCTATGTAACCCTATCCTATAACCTAACCTATCTTATAACACGGAGCTGGCCATGTTGCTTTCTCGGGTGCTTTGAGTGCTTGCTATTTGAACATGCCAAACCTCCTCATTTCGCTGCTTGGATTGGAAACGTTTGACTCTCTCGTTACACCTGTTTGCCACGTCTTCTCTGCCTACTCCTGCACAAGTGAGACATTTTTTTCTTGTTTGGTTTTATTCATGCAATATGCTGAGCAGCCAAACTTCCTGGCTGAAGTTTGAATTTCATTGTAAACCTTGTGACCTAACCTGTCATTTGCAGCGTGGCTTGATTTAGACTCCGTGTTCACACCCTTCGCTATGGGACAGCAACTTGGAACCACATGTCTTCCCCAAATTGTTACCTTTGTGAGGCTGATGATGATATCCAGGATGAACAACAAGTCCTCTTTCATTGCACACATCCCCCAGTGGTCTCTCTCCGGAGGAAACATGCTCCCTTGCTCTCACAGGCAGGATCTCATGATGTGTCTGCTTTCTTGAACCAGAACAACAATAAACTTTTTTCCTTCATGAATTGATTGCCTTTTATGATCAGGCTAGCAGTCGCACTTCTTGACTGAAGGCCTCACCTTTGTAAACCTTGTGACCTAACCTATGTAGTTTTCTTTTTTCAGTGCACATCTTTTGAGCTAAGCCAGCCTGAATTGGTTATAGGCATCTCTTTTCATGCTTCAACTAAGCTGTCCGTGCTATTTCATAAAACATCAGACCGTGACAACTTAAAGTGCTTTAAAGAATCTATAAATTTATAGAATGAAACGTTTGGCGTGTGCAGATTCTTTTAGATATTTGGGCATGCTGTTCACAAAACAATGCAACCTGCAAGCCACTGCTGAGTACATGTGTGCCCCTTTCCTAGTTGGTTGTAAACGGATTAGGCAATTCGCATCCGAGCACCACCTGACGGACAGGCCGCATACCATGCTCTGGCTGACTAAAGCATATGCTCTCCCTGCTAGCATGTATGCATGCCAGATTTGGGGCACTAGATTTATGAAAGAAGGAGCTGAATTGGACTGTCCTTTGCAAACTGTACACCTGTGCTTATTGAAGCGATTCCTTGGGGTAAAGCGCACCACTCCTAATTGGTCTGTATTGCGTGAGTGTGGGCATGAACCTATACAGTTCTATTGGTTTCGTGCAGCAGTTAGGTTTTACAATGCTTTACTGCGCAGCAACAGCACTACACTCAGTAAGGTAGGTGCAAGCAGATGTTGAAATGAGCAGTCTTTCCCGTAAATGCTGGACCTCAGAATTTTGGGCTGCATGCACAGGCTTGGACAGGTGCAATGTGTTTACTCATTGTGTTTGGTCTGGGCAGCCTATAGTCATGAGGGAGTTTGTTGTTGATCTGAGAAAAAGGCTGCGAGGTGTGTGGAATGCTGATGCCTTGGCAGAACATGGTGACCACACAAACAAATTAGCCAAATATCATCACTGGATGGCACTTCCTTTTGAGACCCTTGTCTGTTCATGGTGCGCCCTTTTCTGTCCCCAGGTATTTGCATCTTGATTTGGGTAAGCGCACGCTAAGAAACATTGCACGTTTTCGCTTACATGCTCATAATTTAAGAGTTGAGACATCACTTTGGCAGGAGCACACATCAACTTGTGATAAATGTGAACAAGGACTCCAAGATGAAAAGCATGCCGTGTTCCTTTGTTCTTGCGCTTCTGTGTGCTCTCTTCGAAGGGATTATGCACAGCTATTTTCTGACTTCCCCTCGTCTTATAGAATGTTTCTGGACGATTCAGGCACTTTCTACTATTCTCAAGCTAGCTCTGAGGATGCTATTCATTTCTTGCAGAAGCAAACAAATGACACTTATCGTTTTATTTCCGATCTCATGGATATTTTTTGTGCAGTTGGAACAGTTGAGCAGACCGAGCAGCCAAACTACCTGGCTGAAGGTCAAACCCCATTGTAACTCTTGAAGGCCTATTGCTTCTGTATCCTACGACCTGCCAACACAGCCGCAACCGGTCATTTTGGCAGCAGCGTGTGGCATTGACAGCAGCCTGTGGCCTTTCCGTTGAGTGTGCTGTCCAGCCTTCTGTTGGGGTGAACCTCCACTTGAGTGTGTGCCAGAGCTTCCGTGGAACTGCGTCCTGACCGTCTCATTGCCTCTTGTATCTCCTGTCACAGATTTAACTTGGTGCCCAAACTCGGAGTTTCAGGCGCTCTCTCTTGTCTTGATTTTGGTGTTTCACATCTGAGTTCAAACATGTCAATTGGTTTCAAACTAGGCCTCAAATCTGATGCTGGTTGAGCATGTTTCACCAGCGACCGATCAGCCAGAGTCTCGGGCTGTAGGCCACCATTGTAAACCCTTGTAAACCCTTTTGGCAGGAGGTCTTCCAGTCAAAACCCTTCCTAGGAATCAAGACACTTCTAGAGGGGCGATTTGTCGATTTTAATCTAAGCTTGACACCTTCCACCATGGCCAACCTTTCTGCTTCACACGAGCAAGTGAGTTGATTGAAATAACTCCATCTGTTGTCCTCTGTTAAGTTGCAGCTCAAGCAAGCAGTGCACAAGTATCTGCATTACGTGGAACAACAACGCAGCCAATGATTTTATGCTGGAATCCATGCTGGACTGTCCCAGACAGGACGGCACCTCATCTGCCGCTAAAACAAAATTACTTAAAAGAGCTCAGTAGACCGTTCATGCCATCCAGGCGGCTGCGGAATGCTCTTAGGACCCAGCTTATGAGCGAGGCTTCTCCTTCTTGCCCTTGAAGAGAGCCAGCAGGGACACACCAGAGACCTTCACCACCTGCACGAAGCAAGACAGAGGCCATAAAAGCTGTGAACAAAAGCTGCATCAGAAAAATAAAATGCTGCGACCAAAAGACATGAGATGGAGCTGCTAATTTGGAATGAAATGAGCAGGAAACCATGGCTCTTTTCGAACATCTTTAGTGCCTACATAGCAGCACGCTGATGCATGCTAACAAATCGCAGTGGCATATGTTGGCAGAAGGCAAGCACCCCTGAAAGCGACATGGGCGTTAGTTGCAGGAAACGTGTCCCGATGATAGTCCACGCAAGCTCACAGGGGGAAAGAGGACGTTAAAATTTTCTCTGAGGGCAGCAAAACTAGCTGACGCAAAATGTTGTTAATTCAAATTCACCTTCAAAAAAGTTTGAAATGAGGACATGTTAGCATACCCAGACAAAACCAGAAACAAGTGCCTTCAGGGACGTATTTGCAATTGAAGTATCCATCAACCCGACTTTGACAGCCATACTTAAGAGAATACACACTCATATTGCACCCCCTTCAGTCCTGCTGCATCTTGTGCCACCTTATTTCTGCTGAAGCGAACATCAGTTCAGGGCCAGTTCAGACGCGCCATCCCGTTCAGTAGGCGATCAGTATTCATTCCGGGGATATTACGCAGCCATGAAGCTCAAGCAGCTGGTCTCATAATCCGCAACTCATAATCCGCAACTCCACATTTTGTGTTGCAGGACAAGGAGCATAACACTTCCTGTGCTTCTAAGTAGTTCCTATGAATCCAGTCAAAAGCAAGGAAGTTGTGCAAGGAAAGGCTGGAGGTTTTACACAGGCAGTCACCCTGACGAAATGCTTTGGGTGCCAATGGCACAGTAAAAACCGTGAAAATGTGTATGGATGTTGTTTCGACGTTCCGGGAGTTCATTATCATTGCCAATTCAGGGACCAGCTGCATGGCATGACATGCCTAACATGCCCTCACCTTGAAGCGCACACCGGGAATATCACCCACGGCATGACCACGGCGACCGAATCCAGCAATCAGCACCTCGTCCTGCAGTGTCAGATTGTGCACAGCAGGCACTTGGCAACCAATACCTGTCATGCGTGTGGCAGAATACTCAGGGCCTTGTGCTTCGTGTGGGAGGCTGATACAGCGAATACCTGGAGAGTCTGGTGCTTTAGAGGGGAGCAGAACAACAAGAAAGGTGCACAATTGTGTCTCTGTGTGGGGCCTGTCAACAACCATGACTGCAGCGCCACTGCAGTGTTGCAAATGCTTGCACGCTGTGAAGCCCATGATGCAGGAGGCAAGTGCAACTCAAGTCAACCATGCTGCATGTCCAGGGAACACCTGCTGCGTCTGCAAAGCCAAGGCCTCCAGTAATGGATATGAAAAACCCCTTGCCTGCTGTCCCCTGTGCACTGTGGTGGTTCCTCGGCCCCCCACACCACCCCATGAATTATGCTGCTGCTTCATGCTCACTCCCAACCCTCCATGCCCACCCATGCCCCAGCTCATGAACACCCCTGAAACCCCCAGCACCCACGTTCTCCTCCACGAAGTTCAAGCAGCCATCCATGGGCACGAAGGCAGCGATCTTCTTGCCGTTCTTGATGAGCTGCACACGGGCGCACTTGCGGATAGCGGAGTTGGGCTGCTTGGCCTCAATGCCACTGCGACAAAGGGGGACAAGCGGCGAGCACGGAGATAGGCGCCCGAGTGAGTGCCAACATCATCGCACGGAAAACAATTTGGCTGTTGTTACTGCTGTCTCCACACTTACATCTTCTCCAGCACGATGCCCTTGGAGTGGGAAGCGCCGGCAAAGGGCTTCTTCCACTCACTCCCCAAGTGGCTCTTGTTGTAATCCTTGTCAGCCCACCTGTAGGCAGGTAGAGCACAGGTAACACCGAAGGTGAGCAGCCGGGCTGAGGTTGCATGCCCTGCCCCTGCTGCTGCTGCTGCTGCTGCATGGCAACCTGCTGCACCATGCTGCCTGTCCATTGCTGTGCTGCATGAGTTGCAACATAAACTGGCTCTATGCTTTGCTGCCTCCGCTGCTGCTGCTGGGGAGCTCTCCAGTGCTGTGTGTTTTGACAAGTTGCATACTTGCATACACTCACTTCTCCTCGCGGCGGTGGTTTCGCAGCTTGCGCCCGGCTCCCAATCCACGGGTCTTACTGCAGTTGTGAAAACGGAGCAGAAGGACGGCAGTGTGAGGCTGGCTGCATCCTGGTGCACAGGCTATGTCGGTGCAATGCAGGGGCGATTGCAGCAACGCGTTGCTCACCCCATGGTTGCCTTGTTTTAGGAAAAGACAAAAAATTTAGAAGAGAGGGACAAACCCGCCGCGAGTGCAAGAAATGGCTTAACCTGGTCGTCGGTGTTAAAAACAGCGCAGCGATCGACTCGAATTAAAAAATAGAACTTATTTTAATTCTGATGTAGCCTCTTCTAAAGGATATCTCGGTGCAGCATTCCTGGACTATCACTTGTCGGCCTTTTGGATCACCAATTTTCCCTATTATCTATGATCTATGATGATATACTTAAAACTTGAACGTATACAACACGACTCAGGCTGCAGCTACGCTTGAATGCAAGCGTTGTTTTGACAAAATTCTTCAGCTTCAACACACTGGGTATAGCAGTTTACCTCCACGAAATCACCTGCAAGAGTGAAAATACAGAAAGAATAAGGGAAAACATTGGAAAACAAGTACGCTAGCAAAAAAAATCAAAAATTCCTTTTTGCGGGCCCTGCCAACCCACATCCAAGCTTAGGGACCATGCCATTCAAAGATTAACCACTAGCATTAATACTAGACACGCTCTTTGTTTTCACGGGGGCTTCGGGGGGGGGGGGGTTGCTGGGCGCGCGGCGGCGGAGGACGGGAGAAGGAGAGTCCGGGCATCCAGGAGCACGCCGAGCAACCCTCCAGATCCCCATTAGATCTGTTTTTGGCTTTACTAGGCTAACTGTGTCTAGTGTAGGTTTAGAGGGCCTTCTGGTGAGGCCTGTAGCTTTCCAGTTAGGGGACCTTCCCTTAATGCACGTGGCCTTTGGCCTGCGTAGACTTTTCTTTTTCTTTTCTTTCCCACATCCAAACTGCCCTCCAAAATGGCCTTGTTAACCTTATAAAATGGCCTCCCCTGGACCACAACACTGGCACTACTGGAGCACTGACCCCCGAGACATTCTTTTTGGTGCCTATCATAATTCCTTTTCATCCAGATTTTCAGGTTTCTCCGTCTGCCATCCCATCTACTAGGATGACTCATAGTATGACAAAAATGCCATGACTCAGGCCTTGCGTCATGCTATCCACTCAGCCATTCTCAACACAGAAGCCACTGCTACTTTCATGTTCCTCCCAATCTGGGGACAACAGATGATAACTAACCCCTACTCCAAACTCATCACTGCCCATCCACATCCCTGTTGTGAACTTGGAACATTTGCACGTACCAACCTTTGCTACAATGATCCACAATCTTGCCTCAACTAGGAAATACCTCTTTCTCAGCACACCTGGGATCTACAAATTATTGCAGTCTGGAACATAGCTGCAAGGATCCTTCTACACGATCATAATCCAGCTTGGCTACAGCTGTTCCAGAAGCCAAATGGAACCTGCGCAGTGTTTGCAACCGTTCTACTCTCAAGACAATGCATGCCGAAATGCATGGATTTAAAGAGTGCCAACGCCTCCCCTCTGACAAACAACAAATATGTAGAATCCAACCGATCCACACATAGAAAAAGAAAAAGAAAAACTACGTAGGCAGAGAAGACTCTCCCTACATCAATCAAGGAAAAGGAGACACATTGGCTGCGAAGAGCATTAAATTCCCTCCACCACAAAGCAAAAAAAAACAGTGTGTTAATGGAAGTCTGGAGGGTTGTTGGAAACACCTCGCTCCATAACCTGGCTGCAACAAGTATTTTTGTTTTCAATAGCACGCCTAGTAGAAACAAGTTTGTGGGCATACTGGACTAAATGGGCATGCAGACTACGAGCAGGTTTCAAGGCACGTTGTTGGTCAAGTCCCAGTTGTTTAACTGATTCAGGGTATGCTCTCTGTAGCAGGTCCCACCAACACCCAGAAGGATGGTGTGAAGAGTCACTACTTTAGCACTAATAAGTTTACAGAGGTCTGCGTGCTGCCGCTGAGCCGCCTCCAACTGATGTCCAGGCCTCGTGTCTTCGCAGTACTTAATTTCAATCAAGTGCACGTGACGCTGGTTTACATTAAGTTGATGGGGCTGCCTTACGCGGTTAGCACCACTGATCCTCTGTGTCAGGTGTCTGCTGCGTAACGCATAGTGTGAAGAGGAAGAAGAAGGAGAAGATGAAGTGGGTTTGGCTTGATAAGGAGTAGTCAGAATAGCATCTGGACGACTAGATGTGAGTCTAGATCTTTGTGGAAAATTACGAGGAAAGAGGTATGGAGGTATGGTTCTGTTAGATGCATGTGCAGGGATTTGGAGGTTGTGCTGCGCCAACCTATCATTACTCCTTATGTCCATGTTAACCAAGCCTGCTCCCCAAGGGCTTTTGCTAAGAGTTTTGATGATCATTCTTCCAGCAACATTGTGGCATTCAGTTTTCATGTTGGAGATGATATTAATTTGGCAGCCTGAAAGCATGTGGAGCACACATAGGTACTGTACAAAATGTGTATCATCCCGCAAAAATGATGTTTTTGAGGGGTACGGGATGACTGCAGAAACCTGAAAGTTATTTTTGAGCATGCGGGAATATGCGTGAAAGTGAATAATTTTTTCAAGACTTGTTTGGGGTATGAGTGAAGAAAGCACGAACATGCGCCGGTGGGGTGTCAACAGCTAAATAGGAATAGGAAGCTTCCTGAAGCCCCCCCCTCCCAGTGAGCAGGAGCGGCAGCAGCTGATTCAGCAGCTGAGCAGGTCTTCACATTTAGGAGCAGCGTGTGCACCAGTGCACATGAGAGGTGCCTTTCATGCGCTTTTGAACAACATCCTTCCTTAGAGTGCAAGGGATCCTTGCAAATTTGGCATGCTGGCCAATCCTTGCAAGTTTTTACATGCAGGAGCAGCGTGGATCAAAGTACATGCAGTACTTGGGGCAAAAGGGGGCTGATTGCACCTTACTAGGTTAGGGAACATGCGAGAAACTCAAAAATAAATACTGAGGGGGTTGCGGGATTAAGGCAGGATACATAAAATAATTTTGTTTAGGGATGCTTCCAAAATGCTGTACTGTGTATGGCCCCACGCCTTTCTAGACTGCATGTTGTATAGCCCAAATTCCACTCCTTACTTACGGCACTCCTTACTTACGGCAGGGCGCAGAAATGGACAACCTGTTGCAGAGGTGGATCCTGAACGTTTTGCGAAATCTTCTTGGAGTGAAATCCACAACACCATCTTGGAGCATTTTACGAGAATGTGGCATTGAACCTTTTCAGTTCAATTGGTTTCGTGCCACTATGCGCTTCTACAACTCGCTTACTAAGTGCAACAGTCTCCTTCTAAGAAAGGTTCTCCATGCTGACATCAGCCTTAGGTCCATGACTGATTCTTGTTGGACGTCCCACCTCTTATCTGCGCTGGATGGTTTGGCTCACTCGGATCTGATGAAACATCAAAATATGGCTTGTGACCCTGTGAACCTCAGTCAATTTGTGGTGGACCTAAGATCCAGACACCTTAGCTACTGGAATCAATTCACAGCCCCTGATCCCAGAGTAAGCAACAGTAAGCGGCATATTATCAATGGTGCGCACTTCCTGTCAGAGCTGCTCATGCCATTCACCCTCCTTATACTCTGCCTAAATACATGTATTTAGATCTTTCCCATCACATCCTTCGCAACATTGCTAGTTTCAGGCTGCGGGTTCATACTCTTCAAATGGAACAGGCTATTTGGTCCAATGTACTTCTCCAGTCTGTGATATCTGTGATTCTGATGACATACAAGATTGAAAACATGTGCTGTTCAAATGTTCCAATCCCCAGGTCTGCTCTCTCCGTCAAAAGTATGCGTCACTTTTTTTAGCGCAACTTCTCTTTTGAATTTTCATATCTCCCACAGGATGCCCTGTCTAGGTACCATTCACCATGCGAGTTCCCAGGATGTTAAGATTTTTCTAAACCAGGCTAACAACAAACTTCCCCATTTCCTTTATGATCTCATGTGCATTTATGAATAGGCTAGCAGTCAAACGTCTTGACTGAGGCCTTTTTCCCTTGTAACTCCTTGTTGGTAAGTGCAACGGCATTTCTATAATGGTATTCCACAGTCATAGAGGTGCTTCCAAGGTCAAAGTTCAATTCATTCTCGTAGAGGAGCGCTGTGCAGGTTGTGCCCCACAGGCAAAACGTCTTTTTAACTGTAGAAAATATCAGAGTGCCCCATTGGTTCGAATCAGCTTGCAACTTGCTTGAAACAGGACAGGCATAAGTGGTATGACAACAATGCGGAGTACGTCTAATGTTTGCTTTGGGCTGGAATGTGACCTTTCAAGTCGTTCTAGCTTGTCTGATAGCTGTTGGGTTGTACTCTGTATCTGGTACCAGTTCAGGTCCACAGTTATAAGACACCCAAGTAGCAAAAGGGCTCGCTTGAGCGCATGAATTGAGCAGGTTGGCCTTGCACCAGGATTTTCCTGTAAGTGTTGGGCAGAATCTGGTATGCTTGTGTTGCCACGCAGCTGTGCACTCTCTTTGCTATGTAAAATGCATGTGACCTTGGTTTTATTTCCTGAGATGATGAGATGTGCCCAGTCTGCATAGGGGCTTAGCTTTTTGGCCTGAAGTTGCAAGTTATGAAAGAACTTAACTAGACAGATCAGGTCGTCAACAAAAGCTCCACTGCTTGTTGTGTTGTTCATTTGACCTTGGGGTGAGGAATTTGGAGGGGTACAAGCATATGTGTGGCCCCGGTTGGCAACGTGCAGCCAACGGAGCATGGGCTCAATGTTAGTAAGGAAAAGAAAGGGCGAGAGTGTGTCTCCTTGGGTGGTGCCTCTTTCTACAGGAATTTCTGAGGTGCAACCTCCGGATTGGAGCCTGAATTTAGTACTTGCTTGATGGTAGAGGTTTTTTATTACATCAATAGCATCTGTTGGAAATCCCAGGTCGTATATAATGATGAATAGTTTGTCGTGATCAATGATGTTGAAAGCAGACGTGAAATCTACAATAAGGGCATAAACATCCTGGTTGAACAGCTTTGCATCCTCCAGGGCCATGATATTATTTTGCAGCTGCTGTATTGTGTCTCTCCTTTCATGGAATCCATTGATTTGAGAAAAAGGCTGCAAGGTGTGTGGAATGCTGATGCCTTGGCAGAACATGGTGAACACACGAACAAATTAGCCAAGTATCATCACTGGATGGCACTTCCTTTGAGACCCTTGTCTGTTCATGACGCGCCCTTTTCTGTCCCCAGGTATTTGCATCTTGATTTAGGCAAGTGCACGCTGAGAAACATAGCGCGTTTTTGCTTATATGCTCACACTTTAAGAGTTGAGACATCACTTTTGCAGGAGCACACATCTGCTTGTGATAGGTGTGATAGGTGTGACCAAGGAGGAATCCAAGATTAAAAGCACGCCATGTTCCGTTCTTCTTGCGCTCCTGTGTGTTCTCTTTGAAGAACTTATGCACAGTTATTTTGCAATGCATATATAACAGTGGATGCTAAGAATTGAAGTGCAAAGCATTACTTGAACATATTTATCATGGCCTCTTGGACCATTTTTCAGAGCGATGCTGAGCTCAAACTTCCTGCGCTTCTTGTGAAAACACGAATGTGTCTTTTCCTGACACTACAGCCTAAAGGAATTTTTGTGCATGACTTTGCATGCTTGTTTCATTTAGAGTGACAGTGTGTGATATTTTTTTCAGTTGACACTTCTGAACTCAGCTCAAGGCTTTCAGTTGACATTTACAGGCTACCGTAGCGACGCTTATGTATTACGACGCTGATTTATTAAGAGGTCCCAATATAATTTCATTAATTAATTTGCGAGCTTTAAGGGTTTACGAGGTCCGCCAAAGAAACTCAAAATTTGCGAACTTCTGCGTTTTTGCGTGCATGAATGCACTGGCTCTTAGCCTCTCCCCATCCTCCATCCTCCATTTGTGGACTCTGCGGTCCTGAGACACCTCCATCGGCTCACTCACCCCTGCCCGCCCATGCCCCTCCCCCTGGCTTGGTGCAGCATCTTGCTCCCTTGTGCCTGAGCCCCTTCCCCTGCCTCTGCCCCCCCTTCCTCGACTGGAAGCTGTGGCTGTGGGGTCCATATACAACTCCTCAGGGGCAATGACTGCAAGCTCCTCCATGCCTGCTTCCCTTGCCTGCACTGCTCCCCCCACACTCCCAGCAAGCTGCCTCATCCTCCATGGGGGGCTCCTCTCCCTCTCCCTCTCCCTCTTCCAGGGGCAGCATATTGGAGCCTTAAAGCTTGCTAAGTATGAACCTGTATCCTTTACGAGGCCTTGAAAAAAGTAATTTTAAAAGACGCTTCATATTGCGAGGGACCCCGATAATTATTTTAATTAATCGCAAAACTCCCAGCGTCGCTATGGTAGCAGTCAAACGTCTTGACTGAGGCCTTTTTTCCCTTGTAACCCTTGTAACCCTTGTTGACATTTACTCAAGTTTGGTTTGGTTTGGTTACAGGCACCTTTTGCTCCAGCTAAGCTGCCCTTGTAGGCAGGTACAACTATGTAACCCTATCCCATCCTATCCACAGTTATTGTCTGACTTCCCCTCTTCTCATAGAAATTTTCTGGGCGAATCAGGCACTCTCTACTATCCTCAAGCTAGCTCTGAGGATGTTTTTCATTTCTTGCAGAAGCAAACTAACGAGACTTATCGTATTATTTCCGATCTCATGGATCATCCATATGATATTTCTTGTGCAGTTGAAACAGTTGAGCATGCCTAGCAGCCAAACTACCTGGCTGAAGGTCAAACCCCATTGTAACTTGTAACTTGCGATATCCAGCATGCGTATCACTGAGTATTGAGTGTTTTTTGCATAATATCCATAGAACCTATTGGTAATCAGGCATGCCCACAGCTATTGGAGAGTCTTGACTAGGCCAACAAACATGATTTGATATCTTTCCAGTCCAAGTTTTGTGAGTCGAGCATTGTTTGGCCAGGTCTGGTTACAGGCATCTGTGTTTGCACTCAGCTGCCCTTGTAGGCGGATATAGCTGCACTCAGCTGCCCTTGTAGGCGGGAAAAGAAAAATGTAGCTCGTAAAACAGCTCGACGTTGCAGCGGACACTAGTACTGCAGAATCCAGGACCACCGAAGCAAGCAACGGCCCAGGCTTGCATCCGCCCCACACAGCTTCATGACCGGGAAGTAGCCAACTCAGAGGGCTCTTTGAGCTCCTCTGCTGTTCTCAACTTTGCTGGAATGTCCTGGACCAGACACACACCAATGAACCTGACTTGAACACCACAACTTATGAGGTCCGGGCAATCCCACTTGCAGTGCCCTCCCAGTCACGCAATGCAAGAGTCGGGATGCAAGCGCTGGCGTCACACACAATGAGAAAGGGAGGAAGGAAGGAGCACACACAGAACCTACAATTGAAGACCTCCAACACACATGAGGTGCCAGTGCTGAACTTACGCTTGATGATACAATGAATGGGATGGTTAACAGAACAGAGGACGTGGTGTGTGCATGGATGAGAGAGGTAACAATCATGTTGACGCTTGCCTGTATACAGAGAATGCTTTTACTCACATACAGCAGTGCTTCCCCTGTGTGAGGAACAAACATTATTCTACCTTGGCTGCGTGGTGCTCTGGTTCCAAGGCAAGAAAAAAAAGTCTAAATACACTGTTTCGAGAACAAGTCCTTGTTTCTAGCTGTGCTTGCTGCTGGGGTGTTGAAACGACTAGGAAAGGGGAGCGCCTGCATGTTTTTTACAATCTGCTTCAAGGTGTTTTAATTAACAACTTACAGTCTAAGCCAGGCAAGTGCTGGTTCAAAGCTTCTCTAGCAGCAGGGCCCGCAGCAAGAGGGTGATGAATCAGACCATGTTTGTTCCTGACCCTCTCATTGTGCATGTGCTGCTCCTCCTTACGTCAATTTTATTTATACTTATTTGCCCCCCTCGTTCTTGGCATGCTCAGTGTGACAGACCGTGCTTCTTCCTTCAGGTACCACACGAACACACATATGTTACTCTCCTCCCTTTTTTTTTTGTTGCAGTCGGTTGGTCCTGGCAAACTCCTGATCTTTATCCGCCGTTGCTTTGTCATACAAACACCAGTGGAAATTTTTTCCCTTGTTCTTGGCAAGGGTTTTTTTTGTACACTTACATGCACGGGCTACACAAACACTCACCACTGAACATTTTATAATACAGTTTTTCACATGAGCAGCCTAGCAGTCGCACTTTTTGACTGATGGCTTAATTTGTAAAACCTTGTAGGCGGATATAACGATTTAACCTAAACTTACCTAGGCTAATGGGCCTGTTGGTTTCAATCTTTGATGCTGGATGATAATGTTTCACCAGCAGCCGAGCAGCCAGATTCTCGGGCTGTAGGCCAACCCCTTGTAAACCTTACCTAGGCTAATGGGGCTGTATGAGGCAACATCACTCTCTGGTCCTTATGTTTGTGGATGAGTTGTGTCACTGACTTTTCAAGCCTTCGGAGTGATGCCTGTTGTCCACATGATGATGGATAGTCAATACATATTTTCTTTGTATTGGAGTGGCAATGCTTTGAGGCCATATAATTGATAAATTTACGAAATATCCTGGACCTGCAGTAATGCCCATGGCGTGATCTTTCTCTACCGCTGTGAAACCCTTCAGGCTCTTGGCCAAACATCCTATCCAATTCCTTTACATGTCACCAGGGACCAACAGGTCCAGGTTCCAGTGCTTGACTTTTTTGCATGAGGGTACTTGTGCCCAGTGCTTTACCGCAAAGTCTGCTGCCCCCTCCTCACCCTCCAGCAAACCCTTCAAAATCCATAAATTGTTTTTAAACTCGACTTTATACCGCACAAGAGACTCATAACTGAAGCAACATGGATTCTCCGTGTCATAAGACAAATGCTGGTTCAGGATCAAGTTCAATATAAAGAATCAGGGAAGTTCATTATTCTACAAGGTCCCTCCTGACACCATAACAGACAAAGCAGGTAACGGCAACTACTTGGTGTGCTTGTGGCACAAGGCAACTGCACGGGAGGAAGCTGGAGGCTGTACCCAAGCCAACTGTTTGGCGCCTCCAACTTCCACCCCTGCATTGACATAACCCCAACCCTGTGAGTCACTCCAGTGACATAGGAACGACAGACAACCCCAAATGAGCGCGAAAAAGGCAGGCATTGACGAGATTCACATAAGTACAAAGCTGTCCATCAAAGCAGTCGCTCAGAGTACAAGAGGACACCCAGCCTGCCCAGCTGGCAGACTGTTCTCAGCAAGCCAGTCAAGCTGGCGCGAGCCCACCAGCTTAGAACCAAGGGAAGGTGACTGCCTCAGTCAACACCTCAGAGCCCCAAATGGCCTCTGTCAGGACTTGGGCAGAGGCGTTGCCTGCAAGCACAGCGCCCATGGCCAGCAGCACGGCAGCAGAGGCAGCAGCCAGAGCAGGCTGGCTTGAGGCTGCACTCTGGCTGCCAGTGCGTGTGCTAGCATCTTCCACCACCTGCTCGCAAGCCTGCATCATGACGTACATATACACAGGGGGGGCAAGTCAGTAGTCACTCAAAACACGCAGGGGGGGGGGAACTTACTTGCTCGCGAGCCAGCATAATCACAGTCGTACACAGGGGGGGCAAGTCAGCCCTGGTGTTAGCCTAACAGACAAGAGCAAGCCCAATCCTGACACTGCGTCGCAAGTGCTTGCCTGTTTCCTTCCCTCTCCTTTCCTTGCCTGTCTCTAGGCGTGCTTGCCCTCTAACCAGGTGCGGCGGCACTCACAGATGAGAAGCCTCAGGGGCTTCAAAGGTCACAGGAATTTCCAGATGATGGGACATAGCAAAGCTTCACTGTTTGCCCTCTGCTCTTCTCTCCCACGACCAACCAATGGGCCTTGACAGATGGAGCAAGAAAGCGCTCCTTTGTTTCAACAGCATCCTTCCAATGCACCCCTGGCCCTCTGTCAAACACAGCTTGTGAAGATCGTAAGAAAGGGCCTGAGGACTGTCAGTGTACAAGTTACTGAATCCGCCTGCGTCTGCATGCCTGCACTTGCACTAAAGTACTCATGCTCACACTCAACAATGCATGCTCACAAGTCTGACACAACTGTGACTTGCTCCCCTGGCCCGTCTGCATGCCTGCACTTGCACTAAAGTACTCATGCTCACATTCAACAATGCATGCTCACAAGTCTGACACAACTGTGACTTGCTCCCCTGGCCCATCTGCATGCCTGCACTTGCACTAAAGTACTCATGCTCACACTCAACAATGCATGCTCACAAGTCTGACACAACTGTCACTTGCTCCCCTGGCCCGTCTGCATGCCTGCACTTGCACTAAAGTACTCATGCTCACATTCAACAATGCATGCTCACAAGTCTGACACAACTGTGAGTTGCTCCCCTGGCCCAACTGCAAGCTCAGGAGGAGGAGACTCACCAGCTTGCCGCTGAAGACAGCACCCTCCATAGATGCCAAGTACTTCTGCTTTGTGTAGTCACCCGCGAGGTAGAAGTTTGAGATGGGTGTTTTTTGGCTGGGCCTGTCAGGGAGGAGGCAGCGCAAACAGTGCATGAGGTGTTGTGCACATTGCTAAGGGACTTGCGATTTCACATCGATAAGGAATTTGCGCAATACATGTTGGGTAGGAAGTCGTGTTTTGCTTGTCAAGAAGGGAATTGTGAGATTCAAAGTTAAAAACCTAGGGCTCTGACAGACGAGTTGTAAGAGACGCTCAGCTCAAATTGCTGGCTTTTTTAAGATGTCGCCATATGCTATTTCCTTTCCAAAGGTCACAAGCAAGCCCCCAGAATATAACGTTTTTCGACAAACGAGAAACCACTGAAAGGTCTGCACCATTCCAATAAGCAAGGAAGGCCTTTAGCGATAGCGCACGCTGGTCAAGCACAAACAGAAGCCTCTCTGTCAGGGCGTTTCATGCTCACTTAGCTGCTTGAGACTGCTTGCCAGAGGACTGACATATCAGCTCCGTCAGGACAAGGTCGGAAATAGAAAGAAACGCCTTTGCCGAGGGAGAACCTAATCCTTGTTCATGCAAAAGTTTGACTGAGATACACGCAAATGGCTCTGATAGCCAGTATAAGCAGGAAGGTTTGCGCACCTGTACTTCTCACGCCCAGCAGTGGACTTGTAGACTGAGAGGGGTGTCTTGATGACCTTGGACTTTCGGATCTGTAATCAGGCAGCACAGCGAGAAAAAAGCCTTGCACTCACAAATTCTCATGCATCACCCCCCCCACGCGCACACACACCCACACGCACGCACGCATGCACACCCACACATATGCACACACGCGCGCACACACACACACACGCTCGCACCCACACACACCCGCACGCACACCCACATACACACACATGTACCTGCGCACATGCACACATATACAGCTGCCCACCTTGGCCAATGACTGGTCAGCCTTGATCTCATTGGGGAACAGCTTCTCGAGCTCCTTCATGGTTGCATCCACAATCTCCTCATCCGGCCTGCGATTGCCAGATCAACACCTGACGCTTGAGCACTCTTCTACGTGGACGGACAGGACAACCTTGGACAGGCAGCCCGTAGGAGCAATACCAGGAACCCAACCCAAACTCAGAGCAATTGCAGCAAATGGGAAGAGTGTTCAAGACATGGCCTTCTCCAGGCTCCCTGGGGCTTTGGACGGCTGCAGGAGGATTGCTGGGATGAATGGAAAACCTCAGGCCTGGTGTCCAGGACAACACCGGTCACAAGGCATGGAGGGTTGTATTGGATGACACAGGTGACCAGGCCTTATTTCAGGGTTACAGGGACTATTACTGGGTGGAAATGGTGACAACGCTTGAAGTTCAGATGCTTCACGACCTCTCCAATCCAGCTAAACCTGATGCTGTCTGACAAGAGCCTGATGCAACGAGGAGCGCGTGTGGGATGTGGGCTTCGATGAGGTCCACGTTGCATTCTTCCGTGTCTCTTGTACAGATTCATTGACGAATTAATTTGAATCAGGCAGGAAATTCACCCTCCTTTCTGGGAGGGGAGGTTGCACTCAACACCCTCTTGGACAACATAACCTACCTGCCAATCCATTCGGCAGCGGGCGCAAACACCAGCTCCAGCATGCTAGCTTTGTCATCTGCGTACTCCTTGCAGGTGGTGCTCATGTCGGCATACACACTGAGCAAGTCTGAGCGCGAGAAGAGCAGGTGATCCACCTGCAGATGCAAAAGGCGGTGAACAATGATGAGCGTTTTACAGTAAGGAAGCAGAAACACACTGCAGTAAGCCAGTGTGCCATGATATGGTGTGACCGAGATGTTGCAGTCAGGAAGCAAGCGGTTGGTGAACGCACCAGACTTGCCGATGAGGAAGCTGACTTTCCTTGGCCGACATTGACTCCTGTTCAACAGAGGCAGGAAGCTCCAAACCCTTTCCTTGAAGCTGTGCAGCACCCACACTGGACAGCTCACCATCCTCCTCAAACACAGCCATGGCTGCTTCCTTGGAACACCTTTCAGACATATGCAGCAACACTCACTGTGGACAGCTTGGGGTCAACTTCAGGTGTGGATGTTGCTGACCAAAAACAATCCTGCGCCTGCTTACATAGGCTTGTCTGAGCGCAGCAGTGACAAGCAGCACTCACTGTGGATAGCTTGCCTAAGCTCTGAAACCCAACCATGACTGCTTTGCTGAAACCACTTTTCAAACACGGAGCAGCACTCACTGTGGATAGCTTGCCTAAGCTCTGGAAAGCAACCATGACTGCTTTACTGGAACCACTTTTCAAACACGGAGCAGCACTCACTGTGGATAGCTTGCCTAAGCTCTGGAACACAACCATGACTGCTTCGCTGAAACCACTTTTCAAACACGGAGCAGCACTCACTGTTGATAGCTTGCCTAAGCTCTGGAACGCAACCATGACTGCTTTGCTGAAACCACTTTTCAAACACGGAGCAGCACTCACTGTTGATAGCTTGCCTAAGCTCTGGAACGCAACCATGACTGCTTTGCTGAAACCACTTTTCAAACACGGAGCAGCACTCACTGTTGATAGCTTGCCTAAGCTCTGGAACGCAACCATGACTGCCTTGCTGAAACCACTTTTCAAACACGGAGCAGCACTCACTGTGGATAGCTTGCGGTCAAACCAGATGTGGATGTTGATGACTGGCACGCCCTCCAGGCCATTCAGCTTCTGGAAGAAGGGCATACCCTTCCAGGGCTGGGGCATCAGCTTCTTCATGATGTCCACTGCGCAAGGGAGCACACAACAGGCGACATGCTCATTGGGGGCATCCGTTTCGTCATGTTGCTCACTGCGCAAATGGGGGCGCACAACACAGGCAGCATGCTGAAGAGGGGCAACAGCTGCTCCATGGTGTCCACTGCACAGGGGTGCACACAACAGACGTCACACTTAGGGCTCCTTGCATGGCAATTCCTGCATTCTTGAGCAACATGCGAGCGTGTGCACCTATTGCATGGCAGCAAGGCGGGTATCAAGTTTATCATGAAAGGGCGCTTTGCGGAGGGATGTCATGAAGCAGGGACGCAGGTTGTGTTTGCCAGGCACACTGACTGTCTGTGTGCGTGTGTGTGTGCGTGTGTGTGTGCGTGTGCGCGCGCGTGCGTGTGTGTGTGGGGGGGCGTGTGTGTGTGCGCGTGTGTGCGTGCGTGTGCGTGTGTGCGCGTGCGATTGTGCACATGCATGTGTGTGCGCATGTGCGCGTGCCCGTGCATGCACACCTATGGCATACCTGGCCAGTGAAAACACTTCAGCTCATTCCTTCTCCTCACCTTCTATCCAACTCCATCAAAAAACTAAACTGAGAGTTGCTGGCATGCATTTGCAGCGGGCCTGGCGTCGCTGACATGCAAGCATCATCTCATCAGCCATGAATGCAGCACACCTGGCATCGCTGACATGTACACATCTCCCTCCACAATCTCTCCGTTCAGGAGCTCAAAGTGCTTCACACTGTTGTCCTCCTGCAGTGGTGGGATGTGGCCACAGTTTGAATCAGAGAGAGACCTCTCTAGTCAGGCGATCAGAGTGTTAAACAGTACTGTCCTCCTACGATGGTGGAATGAGGCCACAGTTTGAGTCAGAGGAAGACCTCTCTAGTCAGGCGATCAGAGTGTTAAACAGTACTGTCCTCCTACGATGGTGGAATGAGGCCACAGTTTGAGTCAGAGGAAGACCTCTCTAGTCAGGCGATCAGAGTGTTAAACAGTACTGTCCTCCTACGATGGTGGAATGAGGCCACAGTTTGTGTCAGAGGAAGACCTCTCCATTCAGGCGATCAGAGTGTTAAACAGTACTGTCCTCCTTGACAATACTGTCCTCCTACGATGGTGGGATGTGGCCACGATTTGTGTCAGAGCAGGTGCCTGTAGGCAATATTACTGGACAGTCCAGGCATCCATTGAAATCGGGGTGGACCCATTCGTGTGATCCCTCGAAGGGCATGCCACATTAAAAACACACTTACGCGCACACACACACACACACACACACACAAAGACAGAAGCAGGAGTCCCCTCACTCAAAATGTAAACACTCACATTCAACACAATCTGCTTGATGCGTGCGTTCATCCTCAGCTCTCCACCCCTGGAAGTGAAGTGGTCCACCATGGGCTGGCACAAGCGCTCTGGGGGAGCACCATCAAGGAAGGCCATCTTGCTACCATGTCGCTCCTGTGTGTGAGTTTGTGTGTATATGTGTGTGTGCGCGCGCACATGCGCGTGTGCAAGTGCCAGGCACCATCCACACTTGGTCACGCTGTTTGTCAAGGCGAGGTAGGACAGAGGGTAGAGGTCATGCCAGGGACCCAGACAACAAATGGGTCATGCATCCTTGGGTGGCTATGACCATTCCAAATCAAAGCATGCACACACACACACACACACACACATGCGCTTGGATACCACTCACTTGCAGGAAGCGGTTCAGTGCAGTCAGCACGACAGTCATGGACAGCTCATCGGGGTTGATGAAGTTCAGGGCCTTGGCCATGGCAATGAAGACCTCATCGTTGACACGGCTGGGTACGCCCTGCTTCTGCATCCACTGAGTCACTGTCAGCTCATCCTGCAAACAAGCATTCCAGAAGGATACAGGATGACATCAAAGGCCACGGAGTCACCATCAGCTCATCCTATAGGCATGCATTTGAGAGGTGCGAAGCAAGGATCAAAGCATGCATCAGGTGCATATGGCCCGCCCCGCAGACAGACATCTGCATCCACTGAGTCGCTGTCAGTACATCCTGCAGACAGTCATCTGAGCAGCAAATCGGGGGATATAGTGAAGACAACATTCAAATCCAAGTGCATGCGTACGTGAAGCACACAACTAAAAAAAGAGGATCAAGTTGCCTTGCCAGGTGCACCGGCAACAAAGCCACAGTCACCACACGACAAAGGTTGTTTCTTGATGTTGCCTCCGGATTCATGTTTAGATATAGAGAACTCACTGAGGGGACACGTGCCATTGTTGAGAGCTAGGGGAAAACATGGTAAATGCTTTCAACACTCCTGGGCAGATATTGGAAAGCCCACAAAAAAAAGCTCCTGGTGGCATTTTCAGGCTTGCTCCCTCCTCTCTTGAAAAAAAAACTCACCTGCTCCTCCACATACTTCTGGCCGAAGATGATAGCTGGCAGCAGGCCAATGGCAAACTGGATCTTCTCAGGCCAAGACAGCATCTCATTGTTGCGTAGGATGGCGATGACACCATTCCAGGGGGCAGGGATGTCTGGGAACTCAAAGCGTGAAAACTCTCCAGGCTTGTCTTGCATGGCAAAAATCATGGAATGGCTCTTCCACTGCAGCCTGCATTTGAATGTATGCACATGCAGGCAAGGGTGCAATTGCACTCAGAGGTGGTTTCATGGACAGTGCCAGCGATGGTAAAAGCATGTGTTGGACTCGGCTCTTGCCAGCGCCCTGTGAATGTCTGCCTCATCCTGTGAGCTTTCTTGTCGGCAGATATTGGAAGGCAACACCATACGTTTTATCATGCTCCCCCCCTAAGTACACACCTGTCTGAGATGTTGAGCTCCTTAAACAGCCGCTGCATGTTGGGGTATGCACCAAAGAAGATGTGCAGGCCGGTCTCATACCAGTCTCCATCCTCATCCTTCCACGCAGCCACCTGTATGGGGCGTGTGTGCATGCAAGGCTACATGAGTGCTGCCCATAATTCAAAGGACCACAGGCAGCTTCAGACCCAGGTGCCTGTGTGTGGTCCAGCTGCACCAGTGTACAAGACGCACACCCATTCTGTGATAACCACATTAGTGCTGCTGAGAGCTGTGTTTACTCTATATACTCTATATATATACTCTGTGAGGCAGGAGTCCAATCAAACCTGAGACCCGCCTGGCAGGAGATACGCGCAGCACATGTCATGTGTGGCCACAGCTAAGGGCGGACTTAGCATCACTGTTTCCTATGAGCCAGTGTAGCAGGGCTGGCCAGTCACTTGTCACTTGACACTGGGATGCTTGGCAGGTGCCTGCAGAGGTCAAGTGCAACTGACAGCCACATCTCTTGCGCGCTTGCATCCCCACCTTGCCACCCAGCACATCGCGGGCCTCCAGCACGACGGGGATGTGGCCAGCATCGGAAAGGTACTTGGCAGCGGACAGGCCTGCCAGCCCGGCTCCAGCAATGACGACACGCTGTGGCTTCACCGGCCGGGGCGCATTTTGCAGCTTTGTGGACAGGGCCACAGCCTCCTGGTAAGTCTCCGTGCCATCGAATTGGGGAGCTGGGAAATCTCTGGCATACACCTGCAGGCGGGTCGTCCTGCCCACTCGCCTCTGCGTGCGCTGCTGGGCAGGCTGTCTGCTGTATGCAGCCTGAGTGTGTGCCCTGCCCTGCATAACCTGCATTTTCCCTAGTTAGAAGTTGAAATATGAATTTATTTTTCAAGGGACAGGAATGGGAGACCCACACAAAAATGGAGCTCCAACTCTTGACCTTATCCTGGTGGTACCAAATGGCAAATGTTTTACTGTACGTGCGTGTCTCCAAATTCAAAATTTCGAAATGGAAATGGAGCAAAACACGGCTTGGACGGAGGAAGACTGCTCCTTCATGAGAGCTGCACTCGAGGAGGTGAGCCTTTCTTTCATGTGCATGCTGCTTGAGGTAATCTTGGGCAAGCACACATGCGTGCATTAATTTATACCTGCGCACACATGCATGCACGCGAACACACACACACACACACACACACACACACACACACACACACACACACACACACACACACACACACACACACACACACACACACACGCGCACGCACGCACGCACACACACACACACACACACACACACACACACACACAACTGCATTGCTTTTGAGGAGTGAAGTCACCACTTTCCAAATGATCCCCCAATATCCCTTTGGCAGGCTGACAAATCAAGACATCGCAGAGAGGTGCCCGTGGGGTGGGTGCTGGCCATTCATGTCCCCAGATTTACAGTGACTGCACATGTCTTTACTGATAACGGTAAAAGAATAAGCCATCCAATAAATGGTGATGCTAATCCTGCCACTGCAGCTGTGTCCTGGTCAGAGATGGCTCCATCATAGCTCGAGGTCATAATATGACCAACGCTTCCCGCAATGTAAGTTGCTGTCTTGCAACTTACATTGCAACAAAGCAGCACAGGATAGGATCCTTGTCCGTGCCAGCTGTAAGAGCCGCTCCCCCATCTGCAGTATGATCAAACAGAAGCCATGCTTTCTAGGTCAGAAGAAAACAAAGGTTGACGTTGTGCCTTTGTAAAGCTCTCAACATGTTTTTTTTTCTGTGGCTAAATGGTAAGCAGCATTAATGGGAAGCCTAATCTCACTCAGGTATCATCCAGAGTAGGGGTGTTCACCCCCCGAGGTGACTTTCACCAAATGAGTTCAAAATTTGACATTAGGCGTACATTTGGTGAATATGAAGGGCTGCATACTTGGAATTTCAAAAATCGGCCCAGGGGGTAAGCAGGAGCGCCCCCAACCTTGTATCAGATCTGATCATGGACGCATCTCACACAATCCCTCACAACTGGCCAGCATACAGTTCAATTCTTGTCATTTTGAATTTGACAGGTGCCTGCTACTGAGACCTTTCTGTAGATATGCTGTTTGTGGAAGACAACGCCCAAATGGGCAAGCTGGCCTGGGAGATGTGCGTTTTCTGCCATTTTTGGCCACTTTGCTCACACAAAAAGTGGCATTAAAGATGTGGAGGGCTATTTCCCTCTTCCCAGTTAAGCACAGGTTTTTAGCATAGTATGATACAGCAGCACGAGCAATATGGGGCAGAAACAATGTTGCTCAAGGCTAATGCCTGCCAGAATTGTGGTTTTTAATTGCAAAAAATGCACGTTTGGACCCATCCCTGACCAACCATGCAACATTTTTTGGTACTTTTTGTTGCAAACCTATTCTTATATCACAAGGTATCCAACGGTGTGCTGCTTGACCAAACCGGATGACTTTCAGAGTGACCCCCATTTTAGGGTGCTCATTTGCCTAAGTGCTTACACAGAAAATGGGTTTTTGGTGCATAAGGTGCCTCCAGGATGGTTGTTCTGGCATGAAATTCGGCATGGGGGTCCAGCATGGTGTTTTGAAGGGGCTGTGTGTGGGAATTTGGGAACGCGCAGGTGTGTGGGTGCCTGCTGTTGGACACGTGCTCATTTTTCAGGGGTAAAATGTATGCTGGGCCTGGTAGCATGCTGAAGGTGTGTTGATGGTCCTATCAGAGCAAAAACTTGCCCATGCCTTCATGTCACAGAGGAACACAGCTGGGAGGAGTGGCAGCTGCCACAGCGTGCCGAGCGCTTTTGACATGCCATCCACAGCCCTTGTTTGAGCACACCACCATGCGCAGCTCCCTTGCCCTTGCATGCCACCCCCTGAAACCCTTTCCAGACCTCACAGGTACCCAGAGCCACCCTACAACACAGGGCCTGCAAGGTTTGGAGCAGCGAATGGTCAGCTGTCCAGTGTTTTGCGTTTTGGTGACGTGCATGCAGGGGGTGTGTCAGGTGTGCTGCAGCGGTGCTCCAAAGCTCCAAATGCATGCATTTTGACCTTATAGACCCTTCTGATGCTTCTTGAGTGCTGGAGTGCACAGTGCAGGCCAGCTGGGGTGCGTGCGTGTGCGACAGACCCCTTGCCACCCACACAGCATGTCCACAGCACGCAGCTGCAGCAACCTGTGTGCAGGGTGTCCTTCCTCACGTCTTAGTGCAGGTCTGGGACAGGTTGGGGCAGGCTGTGCGGGCTGCTGCTGGCTCCAGGGTGCTCCTTCCTGCTGGTCAAACCTCTGCAACAGCTGCTGTAGCTGCAGCTGTGTGGAGTTGCTGCCTCAAAATCAAGACAATGATTCATTCAATAACAAAGACCAAACATGCCCCAAAACCGGCGAGGTTGATGGCCCGTCAGGAAGGCGATATCGTCAAACCTGTCAAATTTCCGAACCTGACAGCTGGTAAACCGGGGCTCATAAAACAAGTGCAGACGGACTTTTTAATTTATATTTAATAATTTCGATTGCTCAGCTTGAGCTCCACGTGTTTTTTGGAGAGGGGGCCGAGCCATGTCTGGACACCCCCTCCCTGTATCTCCCCAGCCACTGCACCATCCCAGACTCTGAGACCAGTTTTGTCAACCAGTTTTGCACCATAAAACTGCTTGAGAAGTCAAAAATGAGATTGGAGCAACTTGGTCCGGGTGTGAACACCCCTACAGAGCTTGTACTGCCAGCCTTTGTGTTTGCTTTGCTGTATAGCTTCAGGCGTCAACTGCTCTACTGTCTGTTTACAACTGGTTTTTCCTGTGCAAAGCCACGCCCTGAAGAGTCCATTCATTGGCATATACACATTGTACTTCAAGGAATTAGGTGACGATCCAAAGGGAAGCTGCTCAAAGTCGAGCTTCAAGCTGGAGAACAAAAAATGATTGAGCTCATGAATGCAGCAGCAACAGCACCTTCCCCATATTTGATTGATATAATTGCTGTGAAAAGTGTTTTTTACTGAAAGGGCTCCCTCGTTGCTTACTTGCAGGGCACAAGGCACGCCGAGTTTGAAGCTATTGACTCTGTGCTCCAACAATGCCAGGGCAGTGTAGAGGCCGCGCAGTTTCAAAGGTGAGTATGGCAAAATGTGGTATCCAGTCGTTCTCATCACGTGGTGGAGGGGACTCACGGCTCTTCTGAACCAATGTGTCTCCTTGTCCTTAATTGATATAGGGAGAGTTTCCTCTGCCTACGTAGTTTTTCTTTTCTTGTCTTCTCTTTCATCACATTAGTGGGCTGTGGCTCTTTGTTATCACAAGGGCAAGGTGCACATAACATTTTGGAGTTGAGATGAACACCTTGGATTGAACTAGAGGTGGACAACTCCCCTCTGAGGTTGAACTGATCATGTTGAATGTTTTTCGTCCTCTTTCCTCCCCCACACAGTCAGAGGACAGGGCTGGATATGCATGTTTAGGACTTATATCTCTTTGCGGCAAACTCTTGGAAGTGAAATTTCGTGAGAAAGGGAAACGTCTAGGGCCTCAGGGTTGAACAAGAAGGGCTCTCAATTTCTTCAAACACAGAATGTGAATACCAACTCGTATCAAGGCTGCGATCATGTAGAGCCTGCTGGTGAATTTGATTTTCCAGCTCGTTTCATCTTTACAGGATACCCGAGCAGATTGTTTCTCTTGTGAAAATGGTAAGGAAGCGTGCACATCACTGGGATAGGGATGCCTCATGGCATTTGACGCTACTTTGATATAACTGGTGCAATATTGTGTCATTTCTGTTACACAACTGTAATAGGGATGCCTCATGGCATGGCATGCAGCGAGGCTGCGCTTTGTATCGAACAAGCTGTGTTTGGGACCATCCCTTTGAGCAATTTATGAGCGCCCCTTGCTAAGGAGTGCTTTAAAGTATAGCATGGACGCAGATGAGTTGATGAAGCACCGCTAAGCCCCAGCAGGTGTGCATGCAGGTCCCACAGTGCAGTGCTCTGCCATGCAAGCGAAAGTGTGCTGGCCGAGTCAGCTGCAACGCCCTGGCTCCCATACACACAGTACGAGACAAGCTGATTAAATCACCTGGTGGCCACACACAAAGCGCAAGATGTGCTGACCAAGTTACACATGCTGATCTCACACAGCAAGGTGTGCTGACCTAGTCAGCTGCATCGGCCTGGCCCCCGCACACTCTGCACAGAGCTGAGACACGCAAGCACACGTCATTCTAGTGAATTACCCACACAAGCACAGGTCACTCTAGCAGGTTACCCACACAAGCGCGGGTCATTCCTGTAGATTACCCGCACACTGTATAGAGCTGGAACCTGCATGCACAGGTCATTCTAGTGGGTTCCCTCCACTGTGCACATCGCCATCATGCTAGCACAGCCCCGCTGTTTGCCCTTGCACTGAAAACACAGGTGCCAGCTGTATGTGACTGTGGAACCCTGCATCATGTGCGCTGGCGCGCTGTCCATCCTGGGGATCGGTGAGGTACGCAGCATGTGTCGGTGTCATGTGAATGCTCTCTTTCATATGTAAATATGTGTAAGCAGCCACTCCAAGAAGATCAACTTGTTTTCCTCTGCTCCTTTTTCATCACGCTTTCTACACTCTGCTTGGGCACTTGCAAAAATAGAATCCTCTCAGGCGCCAAAATCACTGAATAGTCTGTATTTTTTGTTTGCTGGCCTTTCTATTCTTAGTTTCTATTTTTCGTCTGCTGACCTTTCAGGCATTTGAGCACATATGTCCCTCCGCGCTCACTCACGTCAGGGACCTGTGTTTGTAGCTTGTGCAGCCTCCAGCTTTTGTCATAAATAAACAGGCATCCACAATCACATAGCATTAGAAAAATGTCATATCAAGGTCTCAGCAGACTTATGTTTGATTTTAGGGCTGAACCTGCCTGGTTGTCCCCACGACTGGACCTCCCTTAAGGAAGGCCAACTGAACTTCCAAGCCTTATGCACCTCTGTGCGTGCCCGAGCACAATTGACATGTTTTTTATTTAAAGTGTTAAACATTTGGTGAAAGGTTGGTTTGTAGAGGTGCTTTGCTCAGAGGCTCTTTTGCACCCATTTGGCAAGGAAAAGGCGCATTCTGAACAGGACCAAATGATGAGCAATCTAGGACTTAAGCTGCTCGTCCAGTGATGCTGCAATGTCAAGTTCTGTAGAGGAGACGTTGGCATTGCCTGCCAGAGGTTAGCTTTGCGAGCCAATGCAGGAAGTGGAATCGCCTCGCCACTTTCGCAGCCTTCATTTCAGTTTCTTAGCTCAGAATTGCAACCGATTATGAGTGATGTAGGAGAATTTAGAATGGAGCTAATTGCTGGCTTCTTGGATTTGGGCAAAACTTTCTGGAACAGGAACACTAATTGTTAGCCCTGGCCCCAAACTTACACCAGAGTTGCGGCCAAAACCATGTACTTTGTAAATGTCGTGGATATGTGGACTGTGCAAGAAATGGCACCTAGTTTGCTTGTGGCATCAAAACTCCTGGGGAATTCACCTCAAGCTTCTTCCTTTGTATAGGCGTTATAAGGGAAAAATAAGGCACCTGAAAACTCTTCAGGTTTACAAGGTTGGGAGGTACAGGGTTTGCTAAGATGTGCTAGTTGGGCGTAATGTGCCTGGGAGAGGGGGGTCCAGTTCTGGTACAACCCCCTGGCCTCTCTCATTTCATTATCTTGTTTTGCTTGCTGCTACTGTCAGCATTCGTAGAAACATTCTCCCGCGCACGCACGCGCACACACACACATATACACACATATACACACACAGCCTTGAAGCCTTTGCATGCTTCAGACTACCTCAAACCTTGCCCATACTGTAAGAAGGAGCACAGCAATCTTGGAATTTACCACTGTGTGCCTGCCTGCCCGCTCTCAGGTCATATTTGGGTGCGGAAACGATAAATTTGGGGGCTGTGGATCCATCTTAGACATCAATGTGCAAGGATGTGGAGGCTGTGGTGCTTCTTTAGGCACATCAGGTGAGCACCTAATGCATCACCATGCTTGTGGATCTCAACTAATCTCCTTTAAACCGGCCAGACCCTAAGCTATATTATTATGCAAATTCGCAACAAAGGACACCCATCCAAATTGCCTCCTGCTTTTTTGCAATTTACAGGATATTAATTGGTATAGGGAGGTTACGAGTACATAATATCGAGTATTTGAGATGGTCCCCTGGGACGGAGCTGTGGGCCCCTTTGTGTTGAGCTGAGGCAATAAGGGTTATCTGGGGTAATATGAAGTCTATTCTTTTGTGTGTACATACTTTGTTTTACATGAGAAAGTAGTCGGCATGGCTGCATATGATGAGCAATCGCAGGAAATGTAAGCCAGCCTGCCACTTCTGCTATATTGCCCATAATCATCAAAAACCC
The DNA here is from genome assembly GCA_914767535.2 of Dunaliella primolecta. Classification (NCBI taxonomy): domain Eukaryota; kingdom Viridiplantae; phylum Chlorophyta; class Chlorophyceae; order Chlamydomonadales; family Dunaliellaceae; genus Dunaliella; species Dunaliella primolecta. The sequence goes on from OU611752.1 coordinate 16,581,383, forward strand.
AGCACACATTTGACCCAGAACTCGGAATGCCCGGACTGTTCTGCGCTGATTGTTCTTTTTTGCAAACCAAGACTGTGTGCTTCTTATGCAGGCTGCGCGCAAGGACATGAAGGAAACATTCAGCAGCAGCAGCAGCAGCAGCAGCCAAGTCAGCATGACCACCCGCAGCATGATCACCAGCAGCAAGGGTCTCAACAGTGTGCGGCAAATGCCTTTCCAGGCTACAGTTGCAGGAGAGGTTTGTTTGCTGATCAAGCTGTGCAGCTGCTGCAGGACTTCTACATATGTGGTAACCCAGCAGGTAAGCAGCTTTGTAGTACCTTGGACAAGTTTTCAATCATATACTCTACATGCTTGTGGGGTAGGTCCTAGTTTGCCAGCCAGCGAGCGCAGGGATTCCGTTGTGTTAAGGCATGCACTTCTACATGAAGCTGATACTGATTCATCCGAATCACAGCTTCCGTTTTCACTTTAACTCCGTGTGTTGTTCAGACAATTTGATTTACATTTTGAAATATGTAGTTAGAGCATAAAAAAATGGTACCGATTCACTCCCTTGTATTATTTGCAGCTCCAAAGCCGCACCGACCTTTGCGCACACCTAAATGGGAAGGCCAGCCAGATTCTCAGAGACTTCCTGTTCAAAGGACTTGAGTTCGAAACGTGAAGGATGAAAGGCTGTAGCCACTCTTATAAAGTGTCCATTCTCTCTAAAAACCTGTAATTCAGCTACATTTTCCCTTGAACTCATGTGCAAATCCTTTTCTACCAGCATCTATTCTGGATCTGCATCCGGATGATTTTGCTTTTCAGTCAATTTTCTGGCATCAGTGTTGATGAATTTGTATGCAGCTTTGAAATGGACCTTCTGTTTTACATGTCAAAACGTGGCTGACGGCATCAGACACCATACCAATGTGGAGCCTACACTGGTTTCACATAAATGTTTGAATTGATATAAATTTCGTTTTGTGATCTTGCTCATGACAATAGGCCCCCTTAAATTTTTTGGCTCCTGCGTGTATATAAGCCATTTGATTTGAGTGACCATTTATTTTTTGCTTTTCTGCTCAAAGCTGGATGTGCATGTCAGTCGTGCTTGTTTTCCTTGCTCTCTGATGCTCATTTTGCACTTCACAGGGAATTTAGCATGTTTTTGCATCCATTAGCTTTCAAACCTTGGCGGCCAGACATGGACTGCATTTTTTATTTTACCTGTCCTTCTTCTTTTTTGCCAAGTGCGTGTGTATTTTTGTTAATTGTAACACTGTGCTAGTGCCTACTGACAGATGCTGCACTGATGCAATGAATAATGGGGAAGGTCAGGCTGGCGCACATATGGAATACTGTGGCCCAGGCTTGAACAAATCCGGAGCCGCATTCTCTGTGCTGATATGTACCGAGCTGCACACACTGCATGCCTGAGCAGGGTTAGGCATGTGTTCGATTCGAATTGACATGCATCATGCATGTCCCTCAAAGATTGGACTCCCTGCACATGAATATACTCTGATTTCAGGTACAAGGAGGTACAAGGGGGTTTACAAGGGGTGGCCTACAGCCCGAGACTCTGGCTGATCGGATGCTGGAGACACAAGCTCTACCAGCGTAAAAACAAAATTGAAACCAAGTCTGGCAAAAAAGTGTGCAGTTTGACCACGTTCGTGAAACAATAAACGAAGGGGGCAGAGTCTGAAACTGATGCTAAACAGAATTGTTGGCTGTGCGGGACAATGCAGGAGACAGATGGTCAAGGCCTCGAAGTTCTGGCGTACACTCAAATGCAGGTTCACACCCACAATGAGCAGGACTGCACACTTGACAAGAATGACCAACACACAGTCGCTGTCAAAGTCCAGCACTGTCCGCACAGACTGTCCATGATGCACACCATATGCAAGACAAGCAGAGGGACCGTGCATGCATACATACAGGTTTGAGCATAAGACGGCTGCCACAAAACAGGGCTAGGACAGACGCAGGACTGAAGAGTGAGCCTGTGGTGCACAGCAGACACGCATGGCCCTGGCACGCGTCCAAGATGGACCACAATGCCACTGATCAGCCAGCCCAGACAACAGGTTGGTGATGCTCAAGGAGGATGGATGCTCAAGGAGGTACACGAAGGCCCATAACTCCGTATCTTGTGAGAACGTTATCACTAACTTGTCTTGACTGCTCAAAAAATCCCCTTGTACAGGTACGGTTGCATCGCTTTATCCTCCTACATGGGCATCCAGCTTAGCAGAAACAGTGAGGCCTGTAACCAGACCCGGCCAAATAATGCTCAACTGATAAAACTCTGACTTGAAAGAAAAACAACAAAGAAAAGAAGAGACTACGCATGCCAAGTCCGTGCATCAAGGAAAAGTCCCCTAATTAGTAAGCTAGCTAGGGCCTCACCAAAGAGGCTCAAAGGCCTAGGCTACACTAAGCAAAGAGCCAGCTGAAAGAACTAACGAAGGCTTCCCCATCACATCAGGTACTCCGCAGTATGAGAGTAATAAAAAGGTAAGGAGCAGCACAAAGGAAAAAGGAAAAGCTACGCAGGCGGTATACACCCCGAGCGTTGATTAAGGAAAGGGGTCATTCTGGGTGCGAACACTTTAACGACCACCTCACCGCCACGAGGGCTCAATTCCGGGACCACCTCCATCTCCGGAGGCTCCCAGGGAGGCACCGTCTGCTGAACCATGCAGAATCCTCAATCCCCTGTAAGCACAACTCCATCAGGCAACTTCATGATTTGAAAATCCAAAAGTGCCAAATTCACTTGATGGAAGTCAAATTTTGTGAAGATTCGAGGCCTGGTGCCCAGCTAGAAGCCTCACAGCAACAACACAGTGGATTGTGCAAACAGCTCAAGGTGCTGAGACCACTCTCAACACTATCCTCCTGGCTGAAGGTGGGACTATCTATACTGCCCATACCCTGGATCAGTTTTAAAACTAGGGATTGATCCGAAAAGGTCTACCAAACTTGCACAAAAGCTCTATGCCCACTCTATGCAACGTGCGTACAAACTTACCTCTACCAGACGTGCCATTAAAAACAAAAACAATCATTTTTTTGGTGTCCTGGGGCCACATGCTGCCAGAAACCCACTAAACCCACACTTGCTTCCCTCTTAACCCTCTGGCGAGGGAGGCTCACGGCTCTTTGGGCCAATGTGTCTGCTTTTCCTTTATTGATGTAGAAAGTGTCCTCACTGCCTACATGATTTGTCTTTTTCTCCTACTAATGAGGGTCTGGCGGGTTGTCTGCCATGCGCCTGCGGGCTTGGACTCTCCTCCTCCTGCCACGTGCTACCTTGCCCCCAGCAACTCCTCTACCAGGAAAGGAAATATATGCAAGTGTAAAGCATCTCCTTTTTTTATTAAGGAAAGGGCAAGACCCCCACCGCCACGGGGACTCGAACTCTGGACCCCCCGCCGCTTGGATAAGGTCGAATATTTGACTCTGCTTTGCATTTTAACCACCGTTATTCACCACAACAGGATTACCCTGGAAGCATAATGTGTGTCTGGTGGATATAAACTTTGCCAAGCTCTGGAGCGTTTTCCGCGCTCAACGCAGTAAAGGTTATGCCTGGTACGAGGAGCAATGGCGTAGTCATTGCTGATAGTGCCCGCCACACTGTGGCAGTAAGATGATGTCCTTGTTATTTTTGTTTGGATTTTTAATGCTGCGGGTGCAAGCATAACGATACCAGGCTTTCCCAGATCAGATCATCAACCACCAACTGCCTCACAGGCTTGGGCTTCAAGCTAGACTGGGCCGGCCAGTTATAAAGGACGCTCGACTCCTCCCTTGTCCATTCTCTTTTCTGTTGATTGTTACAGCAAGAGTCTGCAAAACAATCAACAATTTCTTTGCGGTCTGATTTTTGATGAAACAGCATGAGGTAGAATATGCTCAAAGACTTCAAAGTTGTTGACACCATGTTTATCTGTGACAGATAAACGCTCACTGAGCATTTTTGGCATAACATTTGATGGAAAGTGTACTGATACGTGTGTTTCAAAAGCATTCATTTCAAATGTGCCCATGCAAAGCTCCATGTTCAATTTGTGTTTGCTAGGATGGCGTTTGGCATGCAGATGATGAGGACACATGTTTACTCCTCCATAGGCACATTAGCTAACCTGGATAAGATCAAATTTAGAATCCACCTAGATAATTTTCAAGCGGAACTCAAATCTGGATGCTCATTCTCATAACTTGGAGACCTGATGTGTCCCCCAGAGCCCCATTCCTCATGTCAATCTATAAAAGTAGCCAAGAACTTCCCTTGAAAGGAATGAATTGTGAGCACAGTCACTGAGTGATAAAATGAACAATGAAATTAAATCCTGGAAAATATCCTTGCATTTGACTCCTGATCACAATTAACCTCTTTCTTTTTCCCTTCTTGGCGGAGGGGATACAAAGCGCCTCAGCCATTGAAAAAAAAAGGTGTACGCCAGCCAAAAGGATGTGTGTCTTTTTCCCTTATTTGATGTGGAGAGTTTTTCCACTGAAAAGAAAAGAAAAAACTGCATAGGCAGTAAAAAAACTCCCTACATCAATTAAGGAAAAGGAGACACATTGGCTCAAAGAGCCGTGAGTCTCCCTCACGGGTGGGTAAGAGGGAGGCTAGTGTGAGTTTGGTGGGTTTCTGGAAGCATGCAGCCCCCATGCACCAGAGTTAAGATGAGTATTTTTGATTTCAATGGCACGTCTGGTAGAGGTAAGTTTTTGCGCATATTGTACAGAGTGAGCATGGAGCTTTCGTGCAAGCTTGCTAGACCTTTGCGGGTCAATCCCTTGTTTTTTGAATTGATCCAAGGTATGGGCTGTATAGATAGTCCCACCCACACCCAGAAGGATTGTGTGGAGGGTGATCTCAGCACCTCGAAGTTGTTTGCGCAGTTCACTGTGTTGTTGCTGTGAGGTTTCTAGCTGGGCACCAGGCCTTGCATCTTTGCAGTATTTGATTTCTATGAAGTGGATATGGCGGTTTTGGATGTTCAATTCATGAAGTTGCCTGGCTGGAGTTGTGTTGCTTCTTACTACTTCATTACGTCTCATGCTGCGGAGTACCCGATGTGAGGAGGGAGTAGGTGGTCTATTTGGGTTAGCAGGGCAGGGAGTGACCAAGATAGCATCGGGGCGGCTGGAGGTGCGTCTAGCTTGATCAGGAATACTGGGATCAAAGAGATATGGAGGTATAATGCGGTTAGAGATTTGCTCAGTGATGTGCAGGTCATGCTGAGCCAGACGGGCTGCGCTGCCTACATCCATTTGTAAGAGGTTTGACCCATAAGAGCCTTCGCTGACCACTTTCAAGATCATTCTGCTAGCAATGTTGTGACGCTCAGTTACCATGTTACGGATGGCTGGGCATTGGCAACCTAAGAGAATGTGGAGGGCGCTATCCATATGATGACATTCTGGGAGGGGGCATACAAGGCTAGTGGATCTTTTGAAGCGAACTGCATGTTTTTGGTTGTAGAGGGTGCCTGTACGGTATTGGAAGATTGTGCATTTCATACGGGTTGAAACACATGGCATGTTCCAGAAGGCATTGCTAATGCCCTTATTTGCATGAGGTAGTAAGCTCTGGTAATAGGTGTAATAGCCTGTTTTGCAATCTGCATATCCAAGCCTGTGTTTAGCATGCATATGGGATTTCAAAGCATCCTGAAGGCCTGGGAAGTATACTAGATTGGGAATGGGGGAGGGAGATTCAGGTGTATTCAGTCTTGCGTCTTCTTGGCCAGCCAAGCAGTATTATAGAAGGGGTTGCCACCTGGGCCAGCGTTGGGAATACCGGTATCGGTCATGTTGTTATCTTTGAGGTTAGCCTGGTAAACTGACTATGTTGCTTTTCTCTTCGTATTTGACACGTAAGTCACAAATGCCATGACCACTTCAAGTAGACCACTTCATAAATTACATGTAGTTACAGGAAACCTTATTAGGAAGACGGACATGCTGACCTTACTTAAAAGCTCGTAACTACCCAAGTGAGCAACACTCCCTACCAATGCAGTAGGCTGGCCCAATTCTCTTAACCTTCTATCCTATGAATGGCATTATTCGGGATGTGCAATGTAGCCTACATTGAGCTTGCCAAGAGCCTCAGTGAGGCTCTAACGTAGGTTTGTGTTTGTTGGGCGCGTGGCGGAGGAACCTCTCTGGAGCTCTCGAGAGCAGGAGGAGGAGAGTCCGGGCGTCCAGGAGCTCCTGGACGATGCTCGAGCATAGCGGACAACCCGCCAGATCCCCATTAGCTCTGTTTCTGGCTTTCTCCTAGGCTAACTGTGTCTAATATAGGTTTGATGGTGAGACCCTTGTTAGCTTGCTAGTTGGGGAATTTCTACCTCTCTGCCAAGAGCAAAAAAGGCCACAATTCTAACACGCTGATCACACCTCCCCATATTTGATCAGCCCTTCATAAATGGTGCATGGTCTCAACAGAGAGGTTCGCCAACCCTCTTGAATTTGACAGTACCTTCAACACTTATTTCAGCACAAGCTGCCATGACCAGGTCTTTGGGGCACACACAGATGCCCTCTCTGTTCGCTACAATGGCTTCTCCTTCTGCCATCCCCCACATGATGATAAAATAATGTTTAAACTCCTGCGCCACGCAGTGCACTCCTCCCTTCAAACCACAGATCCAGTTGCCACTTTCATGCTTTTGCCCCACTGGAGAGGCTTCAGCTCCTATTCCTACATGAGTTGGCTTAACCACTACCCAGGTCAAGCAAAAGTCCTTGCCAGATTTCCTGCCGGAAAAATCCAATTCCAAGAACCACAACACTGGTTTGATACCATACCCAATCCTACCTCACCTTCCTATCCTATGCAACTCATCGTTGTGTGGAACCTTAATGCCAGAGTAATGCTAGATAGCGCAAACAAAGACTGGTTCCAACTCCTCCAGCAAGATGTAAAACAAGGTACACCAGAAGCTTGGTGGCTACCCTTAGATCCTCCAAACCCAGCAACGCCCCTACGTACCCACCAACACCTGGCATCAAACACTTGGAAAAAGAAACTCCAATCACTTCCCCCTGACATCCATAGCTGCTCACACAAGTGCCCACAGGCAAGGGCAGCCTTCCTACCTGCTGACTACAAGAAAATGTTTATACCTAAAATCAAGGATTGGAGAGAAATCACCTACACAGACGGCAGTGTGATTAAACACAAAGATGGTGAGTCCCCACCACTTTCTGGCACAGGCGTTTACAAACCGGGGAGGAACGCGGCTCCACCCTTACAGCTACACATAAAACCCAATGGTCATGGGCCTACTAACACCATCAACAGAGCAGAACTTGCAGGTATTCTTGTGGCACTCCAACATGGGCAAAACGACATTGCCTCTGATAGTGCATCCTGCCTATTCCAGATTTCTAAACAAATCCTTAATCCAATGCGCATGAGAAACCACCTACATGCAGAGCTCATTCATGCTATTTCAGCCATGTTAGAACACTCCCCTCACCCTATCCATTTCTACAAAGTCAAAGCACCCTCCGGCATAATAGGCAATGAAGGGGCTGACGCCTGTGCTCGCACCGCAGCCCTCACAGACACAACAGACACTTCCCTACCAGATGCCAGGGATCCCTTTCACAACTCTTACTGGCTCTCATTGAAGACCTCTCACGCACAAAATGATGGCAGGCACCGCTCCCACGCTCTCCCAATCCACTACCTCACCAACCTGAACGACAAACTAAAATTACACATGCACAAACAGCATAAGCTTGGACTTGCTGATACCACTGGCTACCATTACAATAGCTGGCAAAGGCTCAACTATGCCATACAACCCAATCCCCCTGTCACCACCACCAACATTCAAGCTCACAACCCAAATTGTCAACTTGCTAACAAAGAGATCAGCAACTCTTTCTGGAAAAATCCAAAGGTTACCCGCAAACAACAGATAAATGTCATCAAATATCGCACGGGGACAATCTACACACAAAAGCATGCCAACAGATTTACCCAATCTTCCACCTCTGAAATGTGTCCGCTCTGTGACGACATGGATAGTATTAATCATATTGTCCTCAGATGCTCAAACACGACCATGAGTGGTATGCACACCAACAGGCACCATGAGGCCCTGAGTCTCTGTGTAAAAGCCCTCAGTAAAGGCAGGTTTGGCTCATCCCTTATTGGTATGGATGCCTGCCGAAATGAGAGAGTCCTAGAGCAGGGTATAGAAGTCCCTGAAAACATCTCCCAAGCTATCCCTGCCTGGGTATTCCCTAATGGTATTGGGTCCTCTGCCCAACACCAAAGCCGCCCTGATGCTCTCTTTGTGCGCCCTATTCCAGGCCGACAAGCCCACCTTGATCCTTCCAAGATTCCTCCTCAAGACAGGGATATTCACCTCGTTGAGCTCAAATTCTGTCCAGATACCAACCCCTCCATCACTTTGGAGACTGCAACAGCTCAACATGCTCATACTAAAACCAGACACAGATCCCGCAGCTCAAGGAATCCAAACAGGAATAACAAGGTGACTATGCACATCATCTTAATTGGTGTGGCTGGCACCATTTACAATGAGTACACTATCAAACCTCTTGTCAATCTGGGCCTAACCAATCAAAAAGCTAAATCACTAGCTTGCAAATTAAGCTGTCATGCCCTACAGAAATTAACCACTATCATTAACACCAGACATGCTCTTTGCCTACAGGGGACATCTGGGGGGGGGGGTCGCTGGGCGCGCGGAGGTGGCTACCAGAAAAAGGAGAGTCCGGGCGTCTCGGGGCACAGCTGACAACCCTCCAGATCCTCATTAGTTCTGTCTCTTTCCCTCTCCTAGGCTAGCTGTAGCTAGTGTAGTTTTGAGGGACCTTTGGTGAGGCCCTTGCTAGCTTGCTAGTTAAGGGACCTTTCCTTAATGCACGCGGCCCCAGGCCTGCGTAGACTTTTACTTTTTTTTCTCCTTAATGCACGCAGCCTATTGGCTGGCCATGGCGTAGTCTTTTCTTTTTTTTCTGGCTTGCAAGCAATTGACTGAGCATTTGTCTAAGAGGTTGCAAGTGAATCACCAGAAAAGAAAGTTCCATTGGACTTTTGACTTCGGGTGCTATCCCCTGGGCGTAATTGTGGTAACTGATACTCGAGGGATAGTCTCATTGGTGGGAATAAGTTCTTACCCCATTGCATCGATGGATACCATCGTTCTTATTCCGTTGCATCGATGGATGGTAATATTTGGTCGTCGAAGATCAGGGAATCCTAAATCGATCTCATTTTGCTTTCCTCGTTTCCGGATAAGTAGATCCTGAACAGACATCCTGCGAAAAGTACCTGATGTCCGCAATTTCTTCCATCAATCATAAGTCTCTGCTATTGTTCAGGCTTGCAATGCATCTGAAGGGCAATGTCTCTGCTCTTGCCTTTGTGCAGAGATCGCCGCTCTCAATGATAAAATGTGTTGCCAAACCATCTGTTTTACAAAGACCCCTTTGTATGACCTCAGCAGGCTTATCACACAATCCCACCAACCAGCAGATTGATGAGCCAACGCTGAAAAAGATACTAGGCGTTGCAGGTCCCCTTCAGCACCCAGACGTCTTTTACAAGGTGCCATACATTGTTATTGCATCATAGCATAAGGTACCCTATTGATAGCGCTCATCATCAACGACTTTCCTGCACCTCTACACTGCAGGCCCTCGCGCATGCATCGTGGCGTCCTGAGGAAAAGAGAACCAAGAGGCTGTCCTGGTTAGGTGATGCAATTTTGGATGGTGTTGTGGCTGAAGCACTCTTCAATGCACACCCAGACGCAGACGAAGGGCAATTGACCCTGAGGAAGTGAGTGCACGCGTTTCATGCCGTCTTGTAATAAGTTTTTTTCGTGTGTTGTATTGAGCTTGTTATTGGACCCTCTTACACATCCATCCTGCAAAAGAAGGCTGCGTAAGCAAAAGCTATAAATGTACATGGAAATTGTTTTCAATGTGCTCTAATGATGCGCCCCTTGCATTTTGTGATTTCCTTGCAAACGGCTAATTGTCTTTCCTTTCCTTTTTCTGCACCCCTTGCACATGTTTGATACAAAAAGGGGAGGCGTTTCCGATGTGGCGCTTCCACTTGAAAACGTCACCTGCTCAATGGCCTCCTACATTGCAGGGTGCAGCTCGTCAATGGCTTGGCCCTGGCAGACCTTTTGTTGCATGTAGGCCTCCATGAATACATCCAGGCAGCCGATGATGTGAAGGTATGATATAGTTTGGAGAGAATTTTTTTGGTGTGCTGTGGTGCTCTATCAGACAGTGAGCAAGTCCAAACAGCAGTACCGTCACTTTTACTATTATGGTAAGTGATTAAGTCTTGAAGAAGAATTGGTGCTTGAGCAGAGAATTCCTGTTTCAGAGTAGCTCAACATGTGCTCATTATGACGATGACAGCTTGATGCTTTTACAACATGTTTCCTGCTTGGGCATGCTCGGAATATACACAATTGAAGCAATTTCCTTTCTCTAGCAGGTGCATAGTAATGAGAAGCTGAAGGCATCCGTGTTTGAGGCCTTTGTGGCAGCCATATTCATTAATGCTGGAGGAGGAGGAGCAGGGTATGATGCAGCCAGGAAATGGATCACACCTTTAATGCACTCGTGTGGTAATCTATGAAACTGTGAATTGTGATCACAACTTACAGAACGCAAAGATGAGCAATTTCATACAAGAATAGAGTCACGAGTTCTCAGTTGAAGCCATGACGCGTTTATCACTTTTTTTGTCAATGCAAGCTGCTGTAGTGATAACATTTTTGGCCGTCCCGTTGAGGGCCCTTTGGTGAGACCCTTTCTAGCTTGCTAGTCAGGGGACCTTTCCTTAATGCACGCGGCCTCTTGGCTGGCGTAGACTTTTCTTTTCTTTATGGCCGTCACCATGAAGACTCTTATGGACATTGCGACTAGCTAGCTGTCACAATAGAGATACTACTCACAGTCCAAACACTCTGCATCAGCTCCGTCAGCTAAGTCATGCTCCCAAAGATGCAGCAAAGTTGTGTGTACGTTTCATGTTAGCTCTTAGCAGTATCATATCATATCATGATGCAGGAAAGAAAGGCCTAACAGTCAGCGTTGCTCACTTTGTTCCGTGCACGCAAATACCTACCAGTTCAAGGCGTGATTTAATAATTCTGAAATTCAAGGTTTGGAGCCAGGTGATGCTTGTCACCCAACACTGGCAAATTTGCACTTCTCTTTTTTGAAAAAGATTTAAAGAAAAGAAAAGTCTTTTTTTGAAAAAGAGGTCAAGAAAAAAAAGAAAAGTCTACGCCAGCCAAGAGGCGGTGTGCATTAAGGAAAGGTCCCCTAACTAGCAGGCTAGCAGGGGACTCACCAAAGGGTCCTCAAACCTACACTAGACACAGCTAGCCTAGGTAAGAGCCAGAAACAGAGCTAATGGGGATCTGGAGGGTTGTCCGCCATGCTCCTGGACGCCCCGAATCTCCTCCTCCTGCTCTCCTTCGCCACGCGCCCAACAAACTCCCCTCCAGAAGCCCCTTGTAAATGAAGAGCACGTCTGGCGTTCATAATGGTTGTCAATTTTTGGATAGCATGGTAAATAAGCTTGAATGCTAGTGATTTAGCTTTTTGTTTGGTTAGGCCCAGATTGACAAGAGGTTTGATAGTGTACTCATTGTAAATGGTGCCAGCCACACCAATTAAGATGATGTGCATAGTCACCTTGTTATTCCTGTTTGGATTCCTTGAGCTGCGGGATCTGTGTCTGGTTATAGTATGAGCATGTTGAGCTGTTGCAGCTCTGAAAGTGATGAAGGGGTTGGTGTCTGGACAAAAATTCAATAAAACAAGGTGAATGCCCTGTCTTGAGGAGGGATCTTGGAAGGATCAAAGTGAGCTTGTCTGCCTGGGATAGAGCGCACAAAGATAGCATCAGGGCGGCTTTGGTGCCGGGCAGAGGAGCCAGTACCATTAGGGAAAACCCAGTCTGGAATGGCTCATGAGATGTTTTCTGGGACTTGAATGCCCTAATGCAGGAGTCTCTCAGTACTGCAGCCATCCATACCAATAAGGGATGAGCCCAAACCTGCCTTCACTACTAGTAAGGGCTTCTACACAGAGGCTAAGGCCCACGTGATGCCTGTTGGTATGCATCCCATTCATTGTTGGGTTTGGACATCTGAGGACATTATGGTCAATACTGTCCATATCATCACAAAGCGGGCATCTTCCATCGGTGGAAACCTGTTGATCCTGATGACATGCTTTTGTGTGTAGATTGTCCCTGTGCGGTACTTTATTGCAATTATCTGCTGTTTAAGGGTAATCTTAGGATCGTACCAGAAGGATTTGCTGACCTCTTTGTTAGCAAGTTGACAGTTTGGGTTGTGAGCTTCTATGTTGGCAGTGGTGACTGGGGAAGTGGCAGTTGTATGGCATAGTTGAGCCTTTGCCAGCTATTGTAATGGTGGCCAGAGGTATCAGCAGAGCCAAGCTTGTGCTTTTTATGCATGTGTACTTTAAGTTTGTCGTTCAGGTTGGTGAGGTAGTGGATTGGGAAAGCGTGGGAGCAGTGCAGGCCATCAGTTTGTCCGCGTGAAGTCTTTAATGAGAGCCAGTAAAAATCATGGAAAAGGTCCCTGGCATCTGGAAGTGCAATGCCTGTTGTGTCTGTGAGGGCTGCGGTGCGAGCACAGGCGTCAGCCCCCTCATTGCCTATTATGCCGGAGGGTGCTTTGACTTTGTAGAAATGGATAGGGTGAGGGGAGTGTTCTAACATGGCTGAAATAGCATGAATGAGCTCTGCATGTAGGTGGTTTCTCATGCGCATTGGATTAAGGATTTGTTTAGAAATCTGGGAGAGGCAGGATGCACTATCAGAGGCAATGTCAGTTTGCCCTTGTTGGAGTGCCACAAGTATACCTGCAATATCTGCTCTGTTGATGGTATTAGTAGGCCCATGACCATTGGGTTTTATGTGCAGCTGTAAGTGTTGGAAGAATGGAGCAGTGTCCCTCTGTAAAAGCCTGAACCAGAAAGTGGTGGGGAGTTATCATCTTTGTGTATAATCACACTGCCATTTGTGTAGGTACCACATTCACTCAACAGAGGTCAAATGCTGTAAAGGTACGAGGCCTGGTGCCCACTGGCAGCCAAAGGCCTCAAAGCACCATAGTGAACTATGCAAACTTTGCAACAATTTCAAGGTGAGATCACTATCCACTTAACCCTCCTGGGTAAAGGAAACGGAAAGGGAAAGCTACGCAAGTAGTGAATCACCCCAAGCATTGACTAAGGAAAGGGTTCATCATGGATGCGAACACTGGGGGAAAAATGCTGCTCGCCGGAGGCATTGCCTGTTATGCAGAATCCTTTATGCCTGAGTTTCCGGGGACCTCTGGTCAAGGTATTTTGGGTGTGGGTGGGACTATCTTTGCCACCCACACCCTTGATCAAATCAGAAATGTAGGTTTCAAAAATCTAGGTTACCCGCAAAGTTCTACCGAACTTGCAAGAAATCCCCATGCCCACTCTGTATAATATGCGCACAAGCTTAGCTGTGCCATTGAAGACAAAAGCAATTATTATAACCCCAGTGCCCTGGAGCCAATGCGTCTCTTGTCCTGCAATGGACGTAGGGGTGTTCCTCTACCTACATGGTTTTTCTTGTGCATCAAAAAGTCACCTGTGCACTACTCGCCGAACCTTTCTTGAGAGCCAAGCGTGCCACTACAATATGTTAGATTTCTATACCTCTTGGATTGCCCGACTACAAGCTGTAAACTTTCTCATCCTGGAATCGTGATTAGGCTACATATTCAAATCACTATCACAACACTTTACCAGAAAGAAAGAAAGAAAAGGAAAAACCATGTAGGCAGAGTTTCAAACTCTCCCTACATCAATAAAGGGAAAGGAGACACGTTGGCTAAAAAGAGCCGTTAGTCCCCTCCACAAAGCTCCAGAATATAAAGAGCTCATGGGGATCTGGAGGGTCACTGGAAGCACCCGGCTCCAGAACCTGGCTGTGAGAAGTATTGCAGTTTTCAGCACGTTTAGTGGTAAAAAAAACTTGTTGGCTCACATAACAGAATGAGCATGAAGTTTGCGAGCAAGTTTAGCGACACGTTGGTGGTCCAGTCCCAGTTGTTTAAAATGGTTAGAATGCTCAGTATAACAGATCCCGCCAACGCCCAGGAGAATGGTCACCATACGGTATGATAAGTCATGAAGAGTCATGCAGAGCAACACATTTTGCACTTATAAGTTTGCAGAGGTCTGCATGCTGCCGCTGTGCCGCCTCAAATTGTTGTCCAGGCCTCATGTTTTCACGGTACTTGATTTCAATCCACCCGTTTCATATTGAAAATTTTGGCCCAAAGTACCAAACATGTTGGTGAAACTGCTTGCCCATGATAAGACATGACGATCAATAAAAATTAAAGCATGGAAACACACATTCAACAAGGGAGAAAGAAGTCCAGATATTTGTACACACAAGCAACACATCTATGAGGTCGTATTATGATACATTGTCAGCAACTACGATTGTGGAGCTCTTCTGACAATCACGTCCAGACCTGGCCGTCCAAGGCATTCAGGCAATGCCAAAAGGTCATCCTCGCCACTGATGTTCTCCCTGACCCTCAACCTTTGCTGCTTCCTCTTTCCATGTGAGGAGGTGCCTTTGGCGCTGCTGCTGGAAGCTCCTGCATTGACCAGCAAGTGACACTTGCTATCCTTCCACAATCGTCAAGTAAAAAGTAATATCCTGCCAAAAAAGCAACTTCCTGTGACGTGGCGCTTGAGAACAGTAGCCAGCACGCGGTGCACAGTGCGTGAGTCTGAGAACAGTAGCCAAGCACGCGGTGTACAGTGCATGAGTATAAATGGTCACAATGGAAGTGATCTTCAGCCAGTAATTTGGTTGATCAGCTCGTGGCTGGTCTCTGCATACTTTGTGAGTCCTATCTTTGGTGCTTATTGCCATCATCAGGTGCGCAAACCCATCCTTACCTTCCTGCTTGTCACCCTCGCCCACAATCTCAAAGTGCTTCAGCATGGGCAGCTTCTGCAAAATCCTCACTGCTGTGTGTTGGTCCTTCAATGGCCTGCCCAGGAGCTGGAGCTGTTCCTACAAGCATGGAAAAACAACGTACAGGATAGAGTGCTTTTTAGTTCTAAGCATTATGTGCTGTAATTCACAGATGATGAAAGGGCGGCTCCTGAACAATATTAGAAGCCATTGGGTTTCAGGTATTTCCAGATGAACTTGCTGGTCATCAGCTAAAACATATACCGGTAAGAAGAATCAGCAAGAGGACATGACGCTAAGGTGCACACATCTTGAAAGCTATTATTTCCTATGGACAGGACAATGCTCCTTTCTCTTGGCCAGACCCCTCAGTCTTGCAATCCATGAAGCGCTACTCTTTGTCTCCTCACCAAACAAATGCAACAGTAGGACTTTAAGAGACAAGGCAGTGCAGCAACGTGTTGTTCAAGTGCAGTCGCACCTCGCCAATTCATTGTTTGCGTCCCAGCCTTGGAAAGTAGCTCTAGCAGGCAGGGCAAGAGCTCTTTCAGATGAGAGGACATGAAAAGTTGCAATGTGAATCTGGCACACAAACACTCATGCAACGCTGGAGCCCCTGAAATGGTGCTTGGCTCTGGCAAATGGTGACCCACAGGTTAGAGAACAGGAAAGACTGCAGTGCAATTTTGGCGCACACACACACACACACTCATGCAACGCTGGAGCCCCTGGGGTGGCTGCTGGAGTTGCACACTTGCACAACACTGGGGTCACACACTCACGCAACGCTGGAGCCCCTGGGGTGCCCGCTGGTGGTGCTCAACTCTGGCACCTTGCTGCGCTGCAAGTGCAGCATGCGCTGTGCCACTACGCCTTGCACAAAGCGACACTGCAGAGGTGGTCCTCCTCCGTCTATGGGCCTGCGTGTGGCGCAGGTCTTGTTGTCTGCGTTGGTGTGGAGGCTGGGGGATATGGAGGGTTTCAGGGAGTTCAGCCTGGGACCCTCTCCCATGCCCTGGATCACAACCACCTCCAGAGAAGCAGCGTGTGAAGCATGGGGTGCTAATCCGGGCTCTTGCTTCTAGTTCCTGAACCTGAAGGTTAGGGGTGGTGGAAGGGGTTGGGGAGAGGATAGGTGTAAGGCAGGAGGAAGGATCCCTGGAGAGCCATGGCTCAGGGTGGGAGCTGGTGCTGCTGGCTCGATTAGGGGCTGTGGGATGGCAGGAGATGGAGCGGTGTAGGGTGTTGGGGCAGGGTGGGTCGATGTCTTGGAGCATGAGGAGCTCAGGGACTGGGTCCCAGGAGTCCTGTGCGTGTGTGTGTGTGTGTGCGCGTGTGTGCATACATCGCTTGTACACACTGAGAATCAGTTATGAACATACAACGAGTCATAATCAGGTGGAGGCTAGACAAATGAGATGAGGGCTGCTCCTGGAATAGTGTCCAGGTAAGATTATGCGTGCAACTCCAGTTGAGGACATTGGGATCTGCTCCAAGCAGAGTCCCTACTTCCCAATATGAGTTGGCAAGGTTTCCATGATGAAAGCCCTTTCCATTTGATAGAAAACTTCAAACCATGGATCTCATCGACCATTCCTTTCATTGACATTGCCTGCAACTTATGCGCAATTGGCAGAAGGCATGTTCTGATGCCATCCATTTTGGATAGTACCCAAATACCAATGAACATAATCCCCTCCAAGGTCTGCTTTGAAAGATCTACCAACCTTGCTTGGCACATCAATGCTGAGGGACTTGAGCTGTGTCAGCCCATTAAACATGTTGCAGGGTTGCCAGTTCCGAGGGACCTGAAATTGTTTGAATTGGATCGTGTTTGTCCGTGTGTGTGTATCAATCAAAACATGGGTGGCACGGCCTGGAGGTCGTGCTCATGAGTTGCAACACCATATCACTGAATGCACGCTAACATGTTTTTATGAAGTAGTTTAGATCAGGGCTGGTGCTCAATTGCTGCAAGGTTTAGGAATGGTCCTAAGCAGATCCTTAGGTCCTTAATTGGAGCATAGGAAAAGAAAGGAGCGTAACCAAAAAAGGCATTGTAAAATGTATGGAAGCAATCCCTACATCATTTTACTCAAAAAAGACACGTTTGTGTACTTAATGTGTTTATCACGTCAAACTTCCACTATGTTCACCCTTGGCCTCTTCTGGTCGAATGCTTTTGAATACATGGACTTGTTGACCTCATGAACAGTCTGAATGTTATCAAATTAAATCGGCAAGCTCCAAGATAAGAAAGCAACCTAAGAGAATAAAAAGCATGGCCAGGTTTGGCTGCATTGCTTTCCAGCGAGACCCTTCTTTCTTTCCCTCTGTGTTGCTCACAGCTCCTCTGCAGATATCATACATGCATACTGCTCTGCTTCATCACAGTACACTTCAACACAGATGGGTAGGCAATGAAGGTTTAGCAAAGGCATGAGGGATGCTTGCTTGTGACCATGATCACAGGGCTTGAAATGATCTTGCTTCACTTCTCTCAGGAGGAACACAGTAAGTACACTGAGACCATGATCACAGGTCTTGAAATGATCTTGCTTCAATCCTCTCAGGAGGAACACAGTAAGTACAGTGAGACCAATGCTTCATACCTTGCAAGCCTTTGCAGAGGCCTCCAGGGTGAGCGAAGCCAGGTTGGGGAGGTGAGCTGCCAAAGAACAGAGCTCGCGGACATGCAGTGGACTGGTAAAGTGCTTGAAAGTAAGTGACTGCAAACATGCAGACAGGGGTTGAAACACCAAAGGTGCTTTGGTGGATGCCTAAACAATGATGAGCTTCAGATGCAAGTGACAGAATGAGTGCACCCTGATTTACTGCACATGTGCGTTAGCTCCACAGAATTTTGAAGAACACCTATCAAAGGTAAATGGACAACGTCATGGCTTTCACAACTCGTGATACTAATGTCAACTCGTTTGATACTAAAGCCTCAGCTTCAAACTACACCCTAGGCTATCCTGCCCTCCTCTGCACACGCGCTCAGTCCAAAACTTCATGCTGTCCAAGCATCTCAAAGCTGAAATTGATTCTTCACGCTGCATATCCGCAACCCACCTTGAGGCTTGTAAGCTGTCTTATGGGTTTCATGTATCCTGCGGTCCGAGGATGAAGCTCATCTGGGGGTGGCAAAAGCGGGGATTGCAGAGGTGTATGCTGCAGCAGCAGCAGGCTTTGAATAGGGTGGCTTGAGGACAGGGCCCGTGTTGTAGGGTGTTGCCATGATTGGACTTGATCTTGCTGCGTTAGATGCTGCCCTTCCCCACCACCCTCAAGTGCTGGAGTATCCTCAAGAGGGAGCCCCAGGAATGAGGGGTCAGTGAGCATGGGCCAGTCTCTGAGTGTTGCTGAGTGAATAGCGGGGAAGAGGCGGAGAAGGGGCACACTGGAAGCATATGATGCTGAGGGAGTGGACGTCATGTGGGAAAGTTCATTCTGTGCAGGCGCAGTGATTCGAGCCAGGTAGTAGGAGAGCGTCTGCACCTGAGTGACAGCAGGAAAAGAGCAAGCAAAGGGGCGTTGCTACAGGGTACTGAGCAAAGCAAAAAATGCTGGAGGACCTTGCTACAATGCAGGAGAATAATGAAGAGGGCCAGGAATACAAGCATCACTGAACCTCTGAGATGCCTACCATTTTTGACTTCCCGGGCTGTTGCATTTCGTACATGCCCTGGCTTTTGACTAGGCCGGCTGTGTCTACTTTAGGTTTGAGCGCCCTCTGGTGAGACCTTTGCTACCTTGCTAGTAAGGGGAAACTTTCCCTGATGCACGTGGCCTTTTTGACTGGCATAGACTTTTCTTTCTTTTCTGTGTTTTGTCTGGCGTCAGGTGCATCCTCCGCAAACATCCAAACAAAATAAGCACAGGGGCAAGACTCAAAGCCAGAATCAGCACCTGAGGTGTTGCAGCTAAAGACTCATCAGGTTCATGTGACCAAAGCACAGCTTCCAGAAACAGTGTGCAATTCCAAGCACACAAGCATACATTTGCAAGGTGTGCAAGCCTTATCTCCCGCAACAAAAATATCGCATCAGGTGAATGAAACCAAACTTACACCTTTTCGCAAGAGCACACAAAATTTGCATGAAATGAGAATGTCAGGAAATACATGCTTGTATCAGGAACAGCATACCTGAGGCAGTGACAGAGGGAACAGGTGATGGGGGGCCGCTGAAATGCTCAGCCTTGCGACCTGGAGGCTGGTGAGGCATGGCAACCCTTTAAGGTGGGCCAGTGCCTCTTCATCAATAAAGTCCTGTGAATTGCGTTTTTGGGAAGGCATTGCTGAGATTGCTAAGCCTGAGATCATGCTCAACAGAAACAATGTTTCCAAGCACGATGGGAAGGATGAGAGCAATTCATGAGCACTTATGTCCGCATAAGTAAAGCCTACACTGGAGGTTAACTAGTGTGCAATGCTGGAAGGTCCAATAATCAGCGTTAAAACAAACAGCAAGCCCCATAACTGCTGCTGTGTTCAGCATTTTCTGCTGTTTAATTTGATCCACGTGGGCCTCCTTGCAATGAAACATGTATGTTTCCTTGAACCAGAAGCATAAGAGCAGCAAATGTATTCACAAGGACCTATGTTGTAAGTGCGCCTAGCATAGCAGCCTGTAACACCACCTCAAACCAAATGTTTCTGAACTTGGGAATGCACACAACTATCTGACATTTGGCTTCTACAGACAAATGAAAAGGCATTTTGTGCATGTCCTTAACATCTAAACTGCTATCTTGCTTGTTTATAAATCATGTAATCCCCTTCTTGGTAGGCAGACCATGTATCTTACAGAGAATGGAAAAGAACATTTCCTCCACCAACAGACAAAGAGGGGAAATATGTTTGCGATGAAAATTCAGCACCAGGTTTGCACACCTTGATCCAAATGGTAAGTGTCTGCAGGGCATTAAGCTTCCCAATGGCTGCCATCCCCTCATGTGGTATTTGCAGCCCGCCCTCGCTGTTGCTCTTGAGTGTCAAGTGCTTCAGGCTTGGCGCAAGAGCTGCAGTCAGTGCGCTCCAGCCACTGCTAGCGTTGAGCTTCACAAAGCCAGTACCACCTGCATTCACAGGACAACAGTAAGGAGAGCAGGTAGCACACTGTGAGGTTAGACTGTGTTTGAGACTTGATACAGTAGCTTTGTTTCAGACTTGAGCGATCAAGACACGATCAAAATCTGAGCCTCCAGTGAGCAAATGATACAGCTGTCCTCCTTCTGTTGCCATTAATTTGCTTCCTCGGTGGTCCAGCAAGTGAAACAAGATCGCGCCGACATTGTGGCAGAAACAATCTACTACCTGAGCTAGAGGTAAAATTTAGGTCCAAGCGCTTTAGCCCTCGGAATGATGAAGGCTTCCCCAGGGTATTGTGTGCAGCCAACGGAGCATCAAACGAGAGCCTTGAGCTCACTGTTTCCTCCAGAATGGAAAGTGATGATGAGGGGGCGAGCATAGAAGATTTGCTAGACATTGACGCAGCGTGTACTGCTGCTGCTGCTGCTGCTGCTGCTGCTGACGATGGTGACATCATTGAAGAGCACGATGAGTTGGCTGCAAACGAGGTTGCTGGTAGATCATATGAGGCGGCATTCGGAGTCAGAAAGCCCTTTCCCCGAGGCTCGCTTGACCACAGAGCACTAGCTATGGTGGCTAATGGCGGGATGGAGGAGTGGAACGTTTGGCCTGCAAAAGCACAGGGAATGCCAAGCTGGGAAACTGCTTGAGAAGGTGTGAAAGGCAATTCTGCAACCCTCAAAGTGGGCAACACAGGCCACAGATGTGCACTGATCACAACGCTGGTATCAGTCAGAGCATCCTTTACGTCCGAAGGTTACAGGAGGCTATTAAGAGTGGATACTTGTTGGGCATTGGGATGGTGCAGGGATAAACATTGTGCTCATACAGATGACAAGCTTCAGCTTCCTGATCAGCATGGCTGCCTCCCGGTCCAAAAACATGACCGAAGAAATGCCATACATGAGTGAGAGTGCAGATCAATGCACTAAGCTTAGTTAAGAAGACGCCCTTCAACTTTGGCTGGTCGTCAGACTTTGGCAGGTCATCTTGACTTCAATCTAATGGAGGTCTGCATGACAGGCGCCTCTTCATCATGAAGTGCCGCCATGAAGTGCATTCATATCATATGAATGCACTTCATGGCGGCATTATGGACACTTCCTAGCGGTTGCATTACCTCAAGGTATGGAAATGATATTTTGCTGCGCCCCAAATAGAGGGTAGCGTGAAGGAGTGCATACCATGTCCTTTTTGAATGATCCGGAACAATTATGCCAGAGTATGTACCCAAAGGGGGGGGAGGTAAAGGGCCCCTACCTGGATCACTGTGCTGCTGACCATCCGTCCAGTTAGCAACCAAGCTGAGCCTGCATTAACGAAAGGTGGTTTGGTTGAAAGAAGAAAAGACTGGATTCCCATCCAACTCCACATCCATCTTCAAGCTGTTTGACTCAAACAAGCTCGGAGCTTATGTCACACTGTCATGAGATGGGCATGCATTTGCTGAGGAACGGACCCAGACTGAGATTGTACTATGGCTGTTATCTGTACAGTGCTGGGTGAACGCTACAGTGGCGCCAATCAAATTTGAAACACGGGGACGTCTCCCAAATGAGACTCTTTACTTTTCTTTGATTCCCAATGAGGAAGTAAAAACGTTTACACCAGGGTTCAGAGATGCTGCATTTTGCATATATCAACAAATTACTTCCTTAGAACATGCTGCAGCGTTGCTGGGCGTCAGCATCGCCTCCTTGTCTAGGTGGCAGAGAAGTCTGTACTCCCAGGGATGGGGAGTGCCCATCTATTGCCGTAGATCAACTTGAAGTTGTAAATCCGTGACTAACCATGTCAACCGAAACCATGAAATCCATTCAATCACCGATTAGGGTGCTGTTTCTTGAGCACAGAAGTCTCACACTTCGCAGCAAGCTAGCGCACTTAGTGATTGTCAATGTTTGGGGTATTTCTTCACAAGACCCCGGAAGAGATGCACAAGCTTCTCCCATTCGTTGTGAGGTTGGACAGGGGCATCAGAGTATGAAATCAGGCAGTGCAAGTGAAATAGTATGTTTGCAAATTTGGGTTGTGGTTGATAAAAAAGCAGGGGGCTTATTTGAATACCTGCTACTTGATTTGGCTGATATACTAAAAAAGCAAACATGCAAAGTAATCACTAGCATATACCTCTGATGCATGAAAAAACTTTTTTGTTGCTGACCATACTCTGAAATACATTTCGATTCAACATCAGAACTTTGCCACTGCATCCTGTGGTTTTCCAGCCACCTGGAGTTTTCTCACCTCAGCTCCATCAACCTTATGCTGCGCCTTGGCTCAAGAAGAGCTGCACACATCCGCTGCAAGCACCTTGGACGATCCACACTGAAGCTAGGATGCAAGTACAAGAGGACATGGCGCGCTACTGTTGCTCCTCCAGAAGTAATTCCCAAAGAGGATGGTAGATGGTGCGCATAATATGCGGGGTCAGGAAAAGGGAGGGAGGGCGAACTGGGAGGCTCTTGCAGCTGTGCCAACAGTTCTCCAACTGTTGCAATCACCTGAGAGGTGGAGAGAAGGGGGTCAGTTGCATCGCTGTTGCCAGAGCTCAAGCAAGTAACAAGCCATATTAGCTAGTAATCCCCAGCTACAGGCCTTTGTTTATCAGGTGCTGTCCTCAAGCCATTGAAATTTCTGGCAGTATTTGCAAAGAAATAAAAAAAATGTGCATGCCAAGGCCGGCTGTGTGCATTAAGAAAAGGTCCCCTAGCTAGCAAGTCTTCACATTCCTGGTGCATGGACATGCTGCGTAAACTTCATCCTGCAGAGTCTTCTTTTCTTCCTCTCCTTTTCATCTTGGCTGGATATTTAGATTCAAACACAGCTTAGAGCCTCCTGTTAACATCGTTCTGAAGAGGTTTGTGTGTTAGGCAACAAACTTACGCTGGGATGGATGTATAGGTCCAAGCACAATTCAGGCTGTGGGCCCAGATCAATGGTGCCCAGAGGGCATGAGCTTCTATGGCACCTGGAGCAGCAAAGTTGCAAGGAGACCAATAAATAATGCAGTCTTGAATATCTTTGCTCAATGCCCTAGCATGGGCTGGGTGGGACTCGCTGTGTTCAAAGTTCTTAATCAGCCTGTAGGGCCTAAGATACTGGAGGCTGAGTTGAATGCGAATATCGGAAAAATAACATGCGTGCAAGCTCCATGCTCTTCGTATGCTCACAAGTCATCTACTCCAAGACACTCTGTCACAAAATAAACACTGTTTATTAAAGTTATTAGCCCTTCCTTTTTTGCAAGGGCTAAACCTACCAGTGATAAAGCGGTAGGCGTTTGAAAAATTGCTGGGGCTGAATCTCTCGTTACACGAGGGAACTCAGCTGAGACGCATTTTAGCCAACGCTTCTAGACATTAGCAGGGTATCAATGTTGCTACCTTGCCTTTCATCAAGCACGCAAGAGCTACAGCAACTCCCTGCTCAGTAGCTGTCTTCTTGCGATGTGGGTCATGAGGGTTTAACTTCTGTAGAATGGATCATTGTAGAATAACTCTTACCTTGACATCACGCCCATGAGCACACACAGCGTTCCTGCAGATGAGTGGTTAGGAATTTGGAATGGAATGGAATCAAAGCATAAGTTTATGAGTATGATACACTCATGTAAATCAAAGGCTCTCATTCTCTAGGTTCCAATACAAAGCAGTGTGAGCTTTGCAATCAGGAGGGCTGTTGTGTTTTCATAAAGGAAGCTCATGGACTCGTGTTATTGGTTTGCGTTTATGATACCTCCTTCCATTGCATTCGCTTTGAATTTCTTGTCCTCTGGAAGTTGCAGTTACTTAGCATGCTGGCATTGTATCCAGGCTCCGTACCCGCAGCTTGAGAAACCCAAACAGGAATAACAAGGTGGCCTTGTACGTCACCCTCATCAGTGTGGCAGACACACTATCCACTATAACTACGCTGTTCATCCTCTTGTCTACTAAGGCCTCAGCAGACAAATACCCTATAGACACAAGCATCCAATTTGAGTTAAAAGCTAAGACACAAGCATCCATGCCAAGCATTAACAACTGTTATAGAAACGAGGCACGTTTTTCATCCACAGGGGAATCAAGGGGTGGGGTGGGGGAGGCTGCTGGGCATGCGACAGTGGAAATTGGGAGAAGGAGAGCCTGGGTGATTAAAAGCATGGCTTTCTCCTATAGGCTAGTTGTGTCTAGTTTAGGTTTGATAAAGGCCTTTTGGTGAAACCCTTGCCAGCATGCTAGTTAGAAAACCTGTCCACAATGCACGTGGCCATTTTCCTGGCTGGCGCAGTCTTTTTTTATTCATAAATTTTTTAGCACTTGCCTGGTGCAAGTGAGGGCTTGCTAGAGATGCGAAACAAAGGGAGTGAGTCCTCGGAGAAGGATGCAGCACCGCCCTGGTGCTGAGCGGCAGGCGTGTTGTTACCAGCTTGAGCTGGTCCCAGGTGACGCTGCAAGCAGGCATGCGTATGTGTCTGTATGTGTATCTGTGTGTGTGTACGTATCGCGCACATGCATGCGTTCATCTAGAAAGCCAGGCAACAACTCAGCATTCGTTTTCCATTTTAATAAGCATGAGGCTCAAGGGTCCGGCACAAGCCTCAAGGCCCAAGGCTGCCGAATTGGTATCAAAACCAATCTTGACAGAATTTGCCGTTGCATATGGTAGGAGCAGCCTTCAGAGCGGTCTGTCAATTTCAAAGCTCTTGCTTATGCTCCAAGACATGTCTTAAGCTGAAAAGCAGGTCAACAGCCTTGTACATCCGTACAATAAAGAGGAGTGAAACGATGGCATATTTAAATCTGCAGCAGGTGCTGCCACCAAGGCATTTGCTCTTGCAACTACCATATTAGGGGACCAATTTTTGATGCACGCGGCCTCTTGGCTGGTGTAGGCTTTCCTTTGTTTTTCTTTTCAGCTGCCATATTCAGGCTTAGGCGTTTGCTCTTGCAACAACAATTCTTAGGCCTCGCCACAGTGATCGAGTAGGGTAAAGGCCAGAGTGATTGCATGCGCTGATCACCCAATGTTTCCTCTCTCTTCCTTTTGTGAGTCCTGACCCGCACATGGATTGAACCCTCTGCACATATCACCAGTCTGCGAACGCATGACGTACACATCAGGGCTCATATGTACACACAAGCATGCACGCACGCACACACACACGCACGCACACTCACACACACAGAGATATACACACACAAGTTACGCAATAACGCAGCTTACTCGTGCCAGTGAAATCCCCTGCAAGACCATGCCTCTCAGTGCATAGCCAACACGTGCAAGCCCTTGTCGCTGCCGCTGCTGCTGCGGCTGCTGGTGCGATGTCGCGGGGGCTTGCGTCTCTTTCTCTCCTGCTTTGGTGGTGATGGTGAGGGTGCGCAGATGAGGTGTGCTGGCAAGGTAGGGGATCAGCCCTCCTAAGTCCATGCAGGTGGTATGGGGCTGCCAAAGAGCCACCTGTGAGTGAGTTGCAGGCATGGTGTGTCCATGTGTTGTAGATCATATCGGCAGCAAGATTAGGTCTTGTGCTAGACACGCCCCTCTGAGCACGCAAACAGCCACCAAGGGAAAGTCACAACTCTGTGTTAATCTTGCCTGCCTTCCCTCCGCATGCCCTGAGATCTCCTTCCTGCAGCACACTTACTGTGATTTGTTGCAAAAAAGGGAAGCGAGAGGGGTTGATGTGTGGTCCATCCACTACAAGGGACTTGACCTGGGCAGGGCATTGGGCAGGTCTTATGTTAGACACACACAAGAGCAACAAAAGGGCATCACCACTTTATTTTCTGTGCACAGATGATGAGTGCCGGGTGTCTGCAGAGGCCAATTTCAGTGCTGCAATCAAGCATGATGGATTACAGCCGCCTTGACGCAAAGGAGATATCTCCTTTGCGATCGATCACAATCCTTCTACCATTTTGATCTGCTCTGATACATGCATGCGTTGCTGTAGAACTGCCGCCCGTTGCTCTCAAGTACCTGTGCGTCAACCGCGCCTTTCAGAGATTTGCACACCAGCCGCGCTCTCCGAGCGAACCCGCCGCCTTTCACAATCGTGTGTTGCAACACGTGAATGAGAGCACTCTCTGGCAGGCTCAGCAAGCTGGAACCCATTTCACATCCTCCTGAAACCAAATGGTTGCTGCCTCCCGAGCTTCCTCCTCTGACAGCACCGCGAACTCGGAGCTGCCCTCCTCCTTCTGCATCCCTGTCTGCTCCATCTACTATTTCCTCCATTTCCGGTCGTTATTTTTATTCGCACTATCGTGGACTCGTCAGCACGCGCAAGTACATAACTCTGCGATGATGTCTGACTCAACTGCTCGTGCGTAAGATGGAGGGAAGAAATTGTTTTGATGATGACGATATTGAGTGCTTGCCGTGGCTTCGCTCGCCCTGTGTTTTTTGCGGCGTCACTTCCACCGCCGTGAACATATTAATACATGATTGCATTTAAGTTAACTCCATTCAGGCCCTGCATGCTCCCAACTGGTTCATCCAAGATTGCCTTCTTTCGCCCTGATCACATTTTCACTGCAAGTGCAGGAAACAGTGACTTTTTAAATAAGCTATTCTATATCTTCATTTGCTTTTGTCCCGTCCATTTCTTGCTCTGGGATAACCAGAAGGTCTAAAGGAAAGCGGATGCTTTCAGTACCCGAGAGGTGAACAGGGTTGCACGCTACTGTTACACTATGGCTCCGGCATTCTCAAAGTAGCAGTAGCAGAAGCAGGAGCACGGTGGCTGCTCTAAGGCACAAAAAGCACAAGATAACCAGGAGTGCCTTCATAGAGGTTTGCATCACGGCAAATTAAGCCCAACTTGGGGTTTTAAATTTATTTGACCTTGAAGTGCGCAGGCCTTCCCTAAGGCGCATGCGCTGCCTTTTTTGAGCAGCAACAGCCTGTGCAAGCTGCAACTCCCTACCCCAGCTTGTAGGCTTGATGTCAAAAAGAAAAAAAAACGTAGGCAGAGAAAACTCTCCCTACATCAATTAAGGAAAGAGAGACACATTGGCTCAAAGAGCCGTGAGTCTCCCTCACCAGAGAATGAGAGGGAAATTAATGTGGATCGGGTGGGTTTCTGGCAGCACGCTGCTCCAGGGCACCAGTGTTGTGATGAGTGTTTTTATTTTCAATGGCACGCCTGGTAGAGGTAAGTTTGTGCGCAAATTGTACAGAATGGGCATGGAGTTTTCTTGCAAGTGTTTCAGATCTCTGTGAGTCAAACCCTAAATTCTGAATTGATCAAGGGTATGGGCAGTGTAAATAGTCCCACCCGCTTGATGTCACTATCCTGAAAATGTGAGCTTTGAGCTAGCCTGCACGTACCCATTTGCCTCCATAGTGCTATAGCGCTGTGCTGGCCTATGCATTTCCTCTCTCCACTCCATCCATTGCTCCTTACATTTCAATCATTTCTATATTATCATCAATAAGACTTGTCATTCATCATGGCTATCAATGCTTCGTTGGAAGGACGCAAACATGGCGCCTTGCACGTTTCTGTAGCATGTTCTTTGCTACTGCTACGTTACGGCTACACTGCTCTACGAATTTGAGTAACCCGTAGCGGTCAACCCAGGCAGTAATTTACCATCGTTAGCGGAAAACCATCAAATCAAACGGCGCGCGCACCCTCCTATCTCATCATATTTACTTAAGGATCTGGATAAAGAAGTCATGAGGAATGTGAGAAGGCTTTATGCCCTCGGCTTGAAATTCAAATCTTATAAATGGCTGAGCGGTTCAGATTTTTGTAATGAGTGTGAATGTGCTGGAGTCCAAGACGAGATACATGCTCTCTTCTGTTGCAATTTGTACTGAGGTGTGTGAGCTGCGCAGGAAACACAAGGATTTTTTCAATGATCTTTTCAAATCGTTACATACTTTTGCCCAGTCACAGACTCTATTCCCTTCTTTACGAGCTTCCACGTTTTGATTGATCTTGAGATCAATGCTTTCCAAAATCAAGAGTCGTACAGTTTTCCACAATTTTTGTCAGAGTTAGTTTCAATTTTTGATGCTGGTTGAGAAAGTTTCAGCAGCAGCTGATCAGCCAGAGTCTCAGGCTGAACACCCCCTTGTAACACCTTGCTCTGGGACACCTGGTAGATCATAAATGAGAGAACATGAAAATTGGATTTGATAGATCATTATTAAGAGGGCATGGAGGTTGGGTTCAAATTATAATTATTGTGCCAATTTCCAAAAAACTCACAAGCAAGAAAGAAGAAAAGAAAAACTACGTAGGCAGAGAAAACTCTCCCTACATCAATTAAGGAAGAGGAGACACATTGGCTCCGAAGAGCCGAGAGTCCCCTCCACCACAAAAGAGCAAAAGAATTAATTGATCTCAGTCGATTTGTTGTAGATCTCAGGACCAGGCATCCACAAAATTGGGAGCCTTTTTCCAACACACACCCTAGAGAGCGCAACAGCAAACGCTTGACCCATCACCAGTGGTGCGCTCCTCCTACTAAAAGATCCTTGGTTATGC
Source organism: Dunaliella primolecta (assembly GCA_914767535.2). Classification (NCBI taxonomy): domain Eukaryota; kingdom Viridiplantae; phylum Chlorophyta; class Chlorophyceae; order Chlamydomonadales; family Dunaliellaceae; genus Dunaliella; species Dunaliella primolecta. The sequence continues at coordinate 16,610,003 of OU611752.1, forward strand.
ATTCTCCTTATAGTCTCCCCAAATTCATGTTCCTTGACCTCCCCCACGATGTCATTCGCAGCGTGGCTCGGTAAAGACTCCGCATTCACACCCTTCGCTATGAGACAGCAACTTGGAATCACAGCTCTTCCCCAAACTGTGACCTTTGTGAGGCTGATGATGATGTCCAGGATGAACATGTCCTCTTCCATTGCACACATCCCCAGGTGGTCTCTCTCCGCAGGAAAATTGCTCCCTTGTTCTCACAGGCAGAATCTCATGATGTGTCTGCTTTTTTGAACCAGAACAACAACAAACTTCCTTATTTCCTTCATGAATTGATTGCCTTTTACGAGCAGGCTAGCAGTCGCACTTCTTGACTGAAGGCCTTATCCTTGTAAACCTTGTTAATTGCTCATATTCTGCTTCAATGTTTACAAAGGCTGGAAAATGAAGGCAGGGATGTATTTTTGCGCATTAAGCTACACCTTTTCTTCTTCTCTTTTTCTTTCCTGCACCTGATGCATGTCTCCGCGGCATCGACTGCCAGTGAACTGTCTACTCAGATAAGTACACCCTCTAGCTCTTGCTTAGGCTGGGAGATGCCAAGTAGCGAATGAAGCTGATGGTGATCATTCTTCTTCGATCACATGCAACTGGCCATCAAAATCCCTGGTCTGCCTGATTCACAGTTCAGAACTGTCCTCTGTTCCTTCCCAAGGGCGGTTAAACATCATTCATGATTACATTGTGCCTTGCATCAAGCCAGCCCCGGCATGTGCGCAGGCTTTTCCCAGCATTTGTACCATGTAGTAACACAGTATGGACTGCTACACATTGTCGCTGACCCACGTGATCCCATACAGAATGCTCAATGAATTATGGAGATCAAAATGTCGCCTTCTTGCCTGCCAAACTCTCAGATGGAGGGTTGCAGACAAACACATACATACTCTTTGGAAAAGCAATTAAGAAAGGAAATAACAATCAGTGCTTGGCTAAAGAAGATAACAATAAACCCAAGGCATACAGTAGCAATGACTTGTGTATAGCCAAACCACAGCAGAAAAAGGCACATGCCACTTCCAACCATCATGGATACGGTACATCATTGTAACAAAAGAGACACAGCACTCCCAGCCGTCATTCCATCAAATTACAACCCTCCCCGCCACACCTGCTGCACAACATAAAAACGTTCATCTCCAGCAAAAGTAGATGGAACTTCAGCGTTGAAAGCGGACCCACCTTGGCTTGGGGTCCTTCACTACGACCCACAACAGGCTGCTATGCTGCCACCAGTCCCATCACCTGACCTACAATGCTGCTAGCAGTCCTATCAGCTCGCGTGCAGCTGCATGAGAGCGCTTGGCCAGAAGCTCATCACCGGTTTCTGCTGCTGCTGCCGCCCAGGAGCGCGCAGTTGCTGCCAGCTTGTGTCGTGTGAGGCGGAAGTGCCGCCTCACTGCCTCCTCAAAGCCAGGTGGAGGATTTTTGATCTTGTCGATGCATGCGTAGCGCATGGTCTGCAAGAGCAATCCATGAACATGGGCAGGTGGGCTTCTAAACACATAAAGCACCTCATGCACATCTGGGAAGTATGTGGGAGAGGACCTGATCATGATAATTTCTGTGTGGTGTGCCAGGTGAATGTGAACTGATTAGAGCATGAGAGGTTAGGAACTGTGGTAAAAGATAGTTGTGTCCCTCAGCAAAAGCGATACACCTGACGCCTGCTTTCCTAAATGCTCTTAGACTAATCCTTGATCGGGGCTGATTTGTTCCTTCATTTGGAATAAAATCCGCGCCAAACAAACCTCTCAACTCTGCACATTGCGGTGCCCAAAGACCCACGCGCAGAACAAGCTACAATCCGTTGAAGCTGGCAATCGAAAACACCTAAAATCCGATAAACATCCTGACTGCAGAATCATGTCGAGGGGAAGCTATCCAGCGCAGCTTTCTGCTGAGACACCCTCCCAGCGACAGACACCCTGGCCACAGGCTCACGTGCAGGATAGCTTTTGATTGTGGCTGGCATCTGCGACACCCAAGATCCCACACATCCCTGCTGCAGACTCACATCAAGGATGAGTTCCGTGCTGCAGCACACAGATTCACAGCGAGGATGAGTTCTGTGCTGCGGCTTGCTCCTGCAACACGCTCACCTCCCAGCAAACAATCTACCCACACACTCACATTCAGAGTGAGCTCCGCGTTGTAGCTGGCAGCTGAGGACCGCCCAGTGTCTGTCCCACGAGCTGCTTCATGTGCTGGCTCATTGTAGTACGGGTCTTCCACCAGGATCATTGCCTGCAGCATTGTTGCAAGGGTGCCAATGTCATGTAAAAGGCAGAGGGAAACATTGCAGCGTGCTCTTCTGGCGTTGTTGCAAGGCGCCAAGCAAAGGCGCCTGTCACCAAGTAAACAGAAGCTAAGAGATACTGGCTTAGTAAAATCCTCTAGTAAGTTACACATTGGTAGTAAGAGCAGTGCAGGTGAAATATAGCGCTTGAAATAGCCAAGTCATTTTTAGGAATACCTGCATAGAAGTATGAAACTGACGTTAATTCAAGCTGAACGCTTGTAGCAGCTCTGAGCTCAGATCAACACACATGGTTCCCTGAGAGATTCACCGAGTTCTTCATTGGAAAGTGCTGGATGGGTCTGATGGCAACCAAGATGCCATTAAAGAAAGGTTGGATGGCAGCCAAGAGGCCTAAAAGGTTTGCATGGCAACCAACAGGCACTCCAGACCGCAAGATGGCATTGTTGCACAAGACTGACCACGAGACATACACAAAGAGCCCAAGGCTCAAGGCATGGTGATCAGTCACTGGGCTGATTAAGGCCTTGAAGCTTCATCTTACAGCTCTCAGCTTGGAATAGTGCCTACACCCAGCTGCAGCCAGAAAGACACCTTTGCAGCCATGGCTTCACATCCCCCACAATTTACCTGACGTCCTACAAAAAAAGGAGAGACGCATGGCAAAAGAAAGCCGATTTCTTTTACCTGGATGGAGACAAGGACCTGGAAGGTGGTTGTTTGGGATGGGTTCCACTTTTCGCTCTCATGGCTGGCATGCCATGTGTTGATGAGAGACAAGCAGACTTTGCCATCTGCATACAGGTTGGGGTTGAAGCGCGCTCGCCCCTGCGTGTCCAAAATTTGCAATGGTTCCAAGTTTTGTAAGCCTTGTACCTGCCTGAAAGAAGCTGATGTGCCCTTATTAACAATCGTTTTTGAGTCTCGAGCGTGTATGAGATTCATGTGTACAAGATTTGCAATGACTTTGCGAACATCGTACCTGCTTGACAGAGAGGCCAACATGCCCTCAATAATGATTCTTACGCAGATTTGAGCCAACCATTCAAAAGCGCATCCCAGAAATTTCGAGCATTAAAGCAATTTTCCAACATGAGCCGAGTCATTGTATCATGGCAGTTCCTGGCAAACATATACAGCTGCAGATTAAATTTTACTTTTGTCTTGGTTCCTCTCTTGCGCACTTGAATACAGGTATGACGTGCATATTCTTGCACATACACACAGAAGCACAACAGGCACGTCAGCTTTTGTTAAAACTTGTAGATCAGAGAGTTTCTGAGACTATATGATCAGAAATATATCACATACACACACCTGTCCTGTGGTCTCAAAGTTCACGAGCATGGCTGTGTCAGGATATGAGGATGGGAAGAACAAGTCAAAAGCAAAGCATCCAAAAGCATAAGGCGTGCCCTCCGGTCCTGTTCACGGTGCAAGCATTTGAAAGAAAGTCTTGAATGGTGCAGGCCCAAGGAAAAATGTCGCAGCGCTGCATTGCAAGGTCATGAATTTTGAATTGAGAAGGCCCTGGCAGAAGCAGCAAACAAACATGGCAGCATGAAAGCTTGTACTACTTGTACTTCATACTCCTTCAAACAGCACTATTGCTTGCTTAACAATGCTTATGGGCTCCACAAAGTAAGCAACACGATCATGCAAGTATGATATTTCTCATGTGTGCGTATGTGTGTGCGTATGTGTGTGTATATGTGTGTGCACGTGCGTGCGTGTGTGACCTCAGTTCTGTTAGCCATTTATACAACCACCCCACTTCATCACAGCATGCGCCGCACCATCCAACCGAAAGCCGATTCGTCTGAACTGCTCTCGTCTTCTCCAAACTGTCAGAATTGTGATGGAAGCTACAGGGTCACAGGGCAAAGACTCACCCAATTTTTTACACACCCCATCCTGCCTCTTAGAATGGCGTGCATGTTATCCAAGCTGTCTGTATGTTGACTGGGGAAAATATAAACAGTAGGCTCACAGGGCACAGGCTCATCCAATGCAAAACACTTTGTGTTATATGATATACCTTATATCCCATCTTGCCTGTTAGAATCGCCCGCATTTTGTCCAAGCTGTCCGCATCGTGCCGGAGGAAAATGGAGGCTGCAGGGTCACAGGGTAAAGAAGAGCGCCCTGCCAGATCTCGGAGCTCGCGTGTCAAGCGCTTCATCTTGGCACCCCCAATGCTGCCTGCATGTCCCAAGCACGCATCCAAGTGCTTTAAGTTATGAGGCACTTTTTGTTCAGAGCTCTGCCATAAGTGCTTTTAAGGCACAAGGCAGCTTTTGCACCTTTTGCTCAGAGCTCTAGGTGCTCTATTCCAGCACCTCAGATGCTTCCTGCATGCCACAAGATAAGGAGAGCAGACGACCCTTAGTAAATCAATTTCACCTTGATGCCCAAAACACTCCCTGCATGCCATGTGGTGAGCAGAACGTGTCGCTGCAACAGGTAGGGCGGCGCTCCATCAAGGGAGACTTCTTGCTGATTGTACACCTCAATGTCAAAATGCTTTGCTTGATAATTGTAAGCGCTCTCCCTGCCAGATGCTGCCAGACGCTGCCAGACCCTGGAGGGTTACCAACCCTGCCAGACGCTGCCAGACCCTGGAGAGTTACCAACCCTGCCAGACGCTGCCAGACGCTGCCAGACCCTGGAGAGTTACCAACCCTGCCAGGCCCTGCCAGACGCTGCCAGACCCTGCCTTACACTGCCAGACCCTGGAGGGTTCCCAACCCTGCCAGACCCTACCAGACACTGCCAGACCCTGGAGGGTTCCCAACCCTGCCAGACCCTACCAGACGCTGCCAGACCCTGGAGGGTTACCAACCCTGCCAGACGCTGCCCATAATTTCATTAAAGGGGCCTGAAACACTTTTGCCCCCTCTGTCTCGATGGCTGTGCTCAAAGTGTACTGAAACATGTAACCTTAATGAGAGGGCAGGCGTATGTACACTATCTCATGCACACAGGCACGCTTGCTCTCACTTTCTGCAACACTCCTGAATCCCATCATTTGTGAGCCTCGTAACTCCCTTGGTTTGTGCGCCATCTGAACCCCTCAATTTTGCGTTTACTTTCGCACCACATGGCAGTTGCCAAGCATTTTCCAGATTTCCGCCTATGTTAGGTGCATTCACATACATGTCCTGCACTGTGCATTGTGTGCATGTGTCCTGATTGTGCTGCTGAAAGCAGAGATTATGGCACAACTTGGCAGCCAATTTAACACCAGCCATCAGAAAGGGTTAAAAAAGTCTTGGGCATCTCATTGTGCAAGCCCCTTCACCCGGCAGCTCTGCTGAGAATGGCACAAAGGCACATGTGTTTGCCGTGCTTCCCTCCTTTCAAAAGAAAAAGATGCTTCCACCACCGTGACATTCCTGGATTTTGCGTCATCATGCGCACCTCCTGATTTAGCTGCCATGCTGCTGAAGGCACTGTGATAGGCGCGAGGAAGGGTGGAGTCAAAGGAGCCTAGGCAGAGCTCCCCAAGTTGCTCCTACGACAAGCAGAAGGGGGGAGGGGGGAGTCCACAATTGCCATCGCTTGAAAGCAGGCTCATGCCGCAGGAAGCAGGATTAAAGGACACAAGCACTGTAGCCCCAGTCCAATTTTTGTTCCTGCAGGGTCCCCTCAACTGCGCTTCGAGGAAAATGCGGGTGGACAAAGTGCTGAGATGAGGAAAATGGGAAGCTCCCACAGCTTTGTTTCCAAGGATGCCTCTTTCCTCTGCCAGGGTGCGCAAGCATCAGCAAACTTGCATGCACACAGAAGAAAACATGTGATGACTGTAAGTCCAGAGAAAACAAGATCGGATACGTCCTTCTTGGCACTGTGGATATGAGATGGCAAGCACACCCTACATGATGACCAAAAGGTTTTACACCATGCTGCACTAACCTCTTATGCAAAGCAAGGAAGCAACACAGAGGTGAGCCTCATAAAAGACGGAGACTCCCAGAAGACAAGATAGACACTGACACACGCACACACGGACATGGACACACACAGTGCCCCTTCACTTTACTGGACTGGCATCAGAAGGGTACCTGGTATGCCGCTTTGAGCTGGTCATCAGGCAGAACAGGCCCTGGCAGGATGGGCCATCCGTCTTCTCCTTGCTGCATGCTGCAGCTGCTGCTGGTGATAGGCTGCATGACAGAGACCCCATTAGCGCTTTGCCCTTCTGAGATGCCATCGCTGCCGTTGCTGGTGGTGGGCTCTCCATCTGTGTGTGTATGTGTGTATGTGCGCGTGTGTGTGTGCGTGTGTGTGCGTGTGTGTGCTCTGTGTGCAGATGATGCATGCTCAAGTGAATGTTTGCGAGTGCACACTTGCATGCACGTACAGCGTTTGGACGCCCAAATCAGCATGGTCTCATTCTGCGGACTGCTTGATGGCAGAGGAGCTGGGTTTGTGTGGCATGAGTTCAACAGCTCTTTCGAGCCTCATTGTGTGTGTGCATGTGTGCGCGTGCATGTTAAATCATGGTTTTTGCAAACTAGCTTCGGACTTTGCAATCTGGCTTCCCTTCCAACTGCAGCAGCGAGCAGGTACGGCCTCCATCATCTTTGTGAAAGAAATTGCGTTTTAATCCTTGCGCTCTGGTGAAATAGATGGTGAGGAGTGCTGGCTTCCCTTCCAGCTACAGCAGCGAGCTGCTACGGCCTTGCATAATCTTTGTGAAAGAAATGGCGTTTTAATCCTTGCACTCTGATGAAATAGATGGCGATAGGTGCCGGCTTTCTCCCAGCTATAGCAGCAAGCTGCTACGGCCAGCAAGCCTGCAATGATTGCCATCTATCCCATAAAACTGCAAGGATGAGCAGGCCATTGATCAGCCATTCACACAGTGGTGCACAAGCACAGCAGGCAGAATCTGATTCAAACCAAATTGCAGTGTGAAAACACTGTAATTCGGTTGTACTGCAGGAGGGCTGGCACTCCTGTGCGTGCTGTCAGCCCGCGCTGCGCCACAGCCAAATGGCACAGGACAAGGCGGGCTGGTACTCTTGTGCGTGCTGTCAGCGCGGGCTGCGCCACGGCCAAGTGGCACAGGACAAGGTGGGCTGGTACTCTTGTGCGTGCTGTCAGCCCGCGCTGCGCCACGGCCAAGTGGCACAGGACAAGGTGGGCTGGCACTCCTGAGCCTATCCGTGACCAGCGCGGTGCTCTCTCACCATAGGGTAGTGTGCTGGTGCTCTTGACAGTGTGCTGGCGTAATAGACTTTGCCTCATTGGTTCTGCCTTCAGTCCTGAGCCTGCCATTCCATTGTGACCAGCTGGGAATTGAGCAATGGGCACTGCACCAAAAAAGCAATGCTGGCATAGTGCGCAGTTCCATGCACCACTGCACTGAGCACCACCTGTGTACGCCTGTCTCAGTGCATGCACTCCTCCACACGCGACTCACCAGTTTTCATGCATCGCCACTCTGAGCACCACCTGTGTACGCCCATTTCAGTGCATGCACTCCTCCACACACACGACCCACCAGTTTTTATGCATCACCACTCTGAGCACCACCTGTATGCGCCCCTTCCGGTGCATGCACATTCTTGTTTGCCACCCACCAGTGTTCATGCACCACCGCTTGGGAGCTCCAACTGTGTGTGCCCCTTCCAGTGCTATTCACGAGTTTTCATGCACCACCACTCTCTCACCACCTGTGTGTCCATCCCAGTGCATGTGTTTCTCCACATGCAACCCACCAGTCATCTTGCTGCGTTTGGCTGGTGGGAGGGGCAGCTGCTGTACTTTTGACCACATGCAACCCACCAGTCATCTTGCTGCGTTTGGCCGGTGGGAGGGGCAGCTGCTGTACGGTTGGCTCCGTGCCCTGCGTGGCATCGCCCTGTGTGCCATCTCCTCTTTGCGTGGCTTCCTCCTGAAGGCATGGCTGACCATCAGTCTGCATGGCCTGTGGCCCTATTTGCTGCTGCTGCTGCTGCTGCTGCTGCTGGCTGTGGTCAGAACGGTGCTGCTGCCCAGCTTCCAGCTTTGCAATGAGGTTCTGCAGGCGAGTGGCTGACATGACCTGGTGGTTGGCCTCCAGCTGTGCCAGCGCCTGCAGGGTGATGGAAAATTACAAAGAGACGCATTCATAAGGTTGTGCAGGCGAGTGGTCGACATGACCATGGTGGTTGGCCTCCAGCTGTCCCAGCGCCTACAGGGTGTGTGTGCAAGTGATGCAAAGGCAAACTAGGACTGTTGCTGCAAGAGCTTGACCTGTGTGGTTGATGCTGATACAAGTGGGAAGCATCTGCTATGCTTGTGGCTGTACCGACATGCCAACAGCTGTGCTTGTAGCTGTATCGACATGCTGGCAGCTGTGCATTGACATGCCTACAGCTGTGCACAGCCAAGGCTTGTGGCGCCTGATGGGCCAGGGCACAGGTGCAAAGTCACATAAAGCATGACGCATGAGATCAGCATGAAGACCTCAGAGCACAGGAGCACAGTCAGTGGTATGGATGCTGGCCCTCTCAGGTCGAGGCCACAATGTGGGTGGTGAGGCGAGGTTCAGGCTTGCAAAGCAACAAATGACAGTTGTTAGATGACCGGGCTGGCCTCCTCAGGAGACCTTGTCAGGCCAAAGCATCGTCAAACCCAACAAGAACATTGTCCATATGCCTACTTGGTGCTGCATAGGAGGTGCCTGGGCGCAGACTGCACCTACACGTGAACACATAGGTCAGAACTTCAGCTTAAAGTTGCAGCATACTTTTCCGCATCCAGAAGTCCACTCAGTGCGCACCTGGTTCAGCGCTCTCAGATCCGGATTGGGTTCTTATGCTGTAGCAAGGGCCTTGTCCACATCTTGGTAGGGAAGTAACCTCTTCAAAGCAAAGGGCTGAGACAGCACAAACCTGGTTCAGCACACCCAAATCCAGATCAGGCTCTTGTGCTATGGCCTGTACGAAGGCCTTGCCCGCATCTTTGTAGGACACAGATGCCAGCAGCACAAGCAGGCTGAGCACAGACTCCATCAGGCCAGGGCGGTCGAAGGAGTATTGCTCAGGATTATCCACCTGAGTGCAAGAAAACAAGCAGTTTAGATGCAACCACAGCGGACTGGGTTGCAGAGACACATGTAGCTTCTCAATTTTCGTATCTTTTCATAACCCAGAGAACAGATGAGCAAGCACTGCCTCACTCGCATTGCTCCAGCCCTCAGCCTTGCAGTCCATTACATATATATAACATATATATGTAACATGAAGAAAACATACATAATTTTCATTGCTCCAGTATTGAGCCATGAAATCCTTAGCTGTCCATGTGCCTCAACAGAAATGGACAGATGAAAGGATCCAACATTTGGGACTCCCAGGTCAAAGCAGACAGGACTGCATGTTTATGCTGTGAAGTTCAAGTACTTATTTTGATAGCTCAGCCAGCAACGCTTTTGAATTCTGTGTTTTGGTAATCAGATGCACAAAACATAATTATGCAACAACTCAATGCTTGCTAGAATTTCAGCAATTGGGAGCACTTTGTGATGCCCAGGAGCGTTGCATTGGTCATTTGCAGGAACATTTCACAGCAAAAAGCACTTAGACAGCTTGTGAGGCATGTTAGGAGCCTGAGTGCTAGCATGCACACACAAGCAATTGCGTGCTTGTGTGTGTATGTGTCTGTGTGTGTGAGAGAGATAGAGAGAGAGAGAGAGAGAGAGAGAGAGAGAGAGAGAGAGAGAGAGAGAGAGGGAAAGAGAGAGAGAGAGAGAATGAGACAGAGAATTTAGATAAATCATGCCAACCTCAGAATTCTCTCCGTTTCCAATTCGAAGTCCATACCTGAATTGATCCGCACTTAGGACCAATGAGGAGCTCCACAAAGTGGAGCAAGACGCCTGCCACTCGACCAGCCAGGGGCTGTTGGCAAAAAGCGGCTGCTGCCTGCAAGAGATAAAAGGCAATGCAAATGTGTTGAGCTAAGGCAAAGGAGAATAAAAAAACTATTTGAGCCAGCGTTTGGTCATGGAGTCAGAAGGGGCTGGTGCAGTCAATGCTTAATATCATTTGTCAACGCTCATTGTCATTGTCGTTGTCAATTGCTTATTGTCAATGCTCATTGTCATTCGTCAACGCTCATTGTCACTGTCATTGTCAATTGTTTATTGTCAATGCTCATTGTCATTTGTCAACGCTCATTGTCACTGTCATTGTCAATTGTTTATTGTCAATTGCTCATTATCAATGCTCATTGTCATTTGTCAACGCTCATTGTCGATTGCTCATTGTCAATGCTCATCGTCATTCGTCAACGCTCAATGTCCTTAATCATTGTCAATGCTCATCGTCATTTCCACAAGCACGAAGAGAGATGGCTGGAGGTTTGTATGGGATTTGTCTACCTGAGCAAAGCAGACTAACCTGGGAACAAAAATAAACCATCCTCTTCCAACATGCTTCTGCCCATAAGAACAAAAATATGTGTTGCCATTCTTGATCGACATGTGGAGTGGAGTTTTAAATGAGCACTGAGAACAAACGTTTGCAGGAAACAACTGCTCAATCCTGCTCAATCCTGCTCCATATAAAGAATGGAGAGCCTAACCATGACCTGTTGAAAAATGGACAGCTACCTTCACTCCTGTGTATTAGACGAAACTTATGAATTACGCTCGAGCTCTTGAGCCACACAGCGTGGTTTCCTGGTACGCTCGATTATAGCCTCCTCACTACCAAAAATGCTTAGCTCCTTCAGCTTTATGCCTGACAATTGTTGAGCACATGTCATCTTCTTCACTGTTCTTCCCTATTGTATATGTGCATAGTGCGTACACCTGTGGGTGCTCTGCCAGCTTATTGATCCATCCCAAAGAGGCAACAGCCATGCGCATGTAGCCACGAGCAGTGCCCTGCATGTGAAAATAAATAACATATGAAGTAAACACCATTTTCTTTGATAAACAACAAAGTATCGGCAATTGCCAGGTCCAGCAGGGGGAGGATACATTCTGAATGAATGAGGAGATGCAAGGCACGAGGCAGTGCTGGTTGCGCACACAACGACATGCTTTGAAGAGGGGGGCTTCCAGAATCAGCCCAAAAGAGCAATTAAGTGTCCTTTCATCTGAAACGAAGATCTTCAGGAGGAAGCATAGGAGGAAACATAACTTACACAGCTGTAGACCCCCTTCACCCACAACCTCACCCAAGCTCCCCCTCTCCCAACACCCGCCCCCCCCCCACCCACCCACACACCCACCCACACACAGGCCCGCACGCGTAGATTGCTGCAGACCGCTATACCTGTGTGCTCTCCAAGAACGCTTCCTGTGTTTTGCGGTCATCCGATGTCCGAGCTGCCCAGCCAGCCTCATCTTTCTTGGCAGCCTCCACCTTGGCAATGTCAGAGAGGCGCCCTAAGGAGTCCTGTGCATCAGAGAAATAGGGATGGGAGGGACCTGCATCAACCTTGGCAATGTCAGAGAGGCGCCCTAAGGAGTCCTGTGCATTAAAGAAATAAGGATGGGAGGGATCTGCATCAACCTTGGCAATGTCAGAGAGGCGCCCTAGGAGTCCTGTGCATTAAAGAAATAAGGATGGGAGGGATCTGCATCAACCTTGGCAATGTTTGCTCCATCTCGCACAGCAGAACAAGGAAGTATGCCTTATTAACAGCTACAAGCAAATCTATCAAGAATGTAAAGATAAGCAAATTTTAGACAGGCATTTTTTCTAAATCACTTTGGAAGCTTTACAGAGGTGACAAAACAGCTCACAAACTTTAGGTGATGGGGAAAAAGCCCCGATGCAAGCTGCGCAGCAGCTAAGAAATAAAAATCAATGGGTATGCAAACCACAACGAACAGGCTCTCAGCCAAATCCCTGCAAGAAAAGCACAATTACATGGATGCTGACCTTGAATAGGTAGATCAGGGCGTTGAAAAGGCACTCCACGTACTCAGAGAAGATGTGAGGGGAATATTCAGGGGATGGGTGAGGTGCAGAGGCCAGCTGCACAATGCATGCGCGGCACCTGTCATCGTTCCACAGCTCTTCGAGGATCATGTCTGCAAGCACGACATGCAACACGGCACGTCCTTTGCTGGTACAAGCAACACAGCGAGCATGATGTGTCGATGAAAGAAAAGGCTGCGCCAGCCAGGAAGGCTGAGTGCATTAAGGAATTTTTGCTTAACAAGGAAGAAAGACGGTTCGGTTGAATCCTGCAAGCACTTTGGAGAGGGCCAGGTACAAACACAAAATTTGCTAGCACAAATTTCAGGCTGTGACCAAAGCAAGGAAGCAAGGCAAAATCCTGCAAGCAATACAAATGAGAGATAGGGCCTTCTGCGCGCATCAAGCAGCACCTAATTAATAAGGTTTTCACCACACACATAGGCCCTTATCAAGAAGAGACATCGTAAACCGGCAGACGCACCTACACATGAGCAAGGTGATAGAACTAATTTTGCAGGCTGGGATGACGGATGCACCAAGGTGTGGCCGCATGCTCTTCTTCGAATCAGTCTCTGTCCAAGCCCAGGCCCACCACAAACCTTTATCACACACCATACCACAGACCACATGCTTGCACCACATACCTATGAGTGCCCGCATGTTGTACTTGTCAAAGGAGTCCTTGTCCACGTCAGGCCCACCACAGACCCATACCACACACCCATACCACATACCACAAACGCATACCAACACCACCATAACTATGAGTGCCCGCATGTTGTACTTGTCAAAGGAGTCCCTGTCCACATCAGGCCCACCACAGACCTATGCCACACACCCATACCACAGACGCATACCAACACCACCATAACTATGAGTGCCCGCATGTTGTACTTGTCAAAGGAGTCCCTGTCCACATCAGGCCCACCACAGACCTATGCCACACACCCATACCACAGACGCATACCAACACCACCATAACTATGAGTGCCCGCATGTTGTACTTGTCAAAGGAGTCCCTGTCCACATCAGGCCCACCACAGACCTATGCCACACACCCATACCACAGACGCATACCAACACCACCATAAACTATGAGTGCCCGCATGTTGTACTTGTCAAAGGAGTCCCTGTCCACATCAGGCCCACCACAGACCTATGCCACACACCCATACCACAGACCACATGCTTGCACCACATACCTATGTGTGCCCGCATGTTGTACTTGTCAAAGGAGTCCTTATCCACGTCCAGGCCCACAACATAGTCTGCTGCACAGTAAGCCCTCATCAGAGACATCACCAGATCTCCGGACTGGGCTGCATTGGAATTCAGCACGGCTGCAATGAGTGCAGCCTCCCCTGCAAGGCAGCAATCAGTGCAGGTGCAATTAAAAATTCAGTCCAGCACGGCTGCAACCAGTGACACCCGAGTATAGCAATAAGATTATCAACCTGCTTTTGTGTCTTCAATCCTCAAATTGCTGCATCGGAGTTTTGCAACCATATCTTTAAATTGGGCTGCGTCAGAGTTCAGCATGACCGCAATCAGAGTAAACAGTCTGTACGGGCTACATCAAAGCCCAGGGCAGCTGCAACCAGAAGCTATCGAGTAAAGCAATAAAACCTGCAGATCAGGCTGCACTGATTTTCACCATAACTGGAACACACAGCCTCCACTGCAAAAGGCAGCAATCAGCAAAAAATGGGTCAGCACCACTGCAAGGCAGCAATCAGCAAAAGATGGGTCAGCACCAAACCTGAAGGAGCTCCTGCAGAGGCACTTGAACAGGTGCAGGACAGGGGGAACTCAATTCCAAAGCACAGATGAAGGCCATTGGAGCAGCTAATTGATGGCAGAGCCTTCTCAAGGAAGCGGCTCTGCATGCCTGGCCACAGACCTGATCATGCATCACCTAATCATGCACCACCTGATCATGCATCACCTAAGCATGCACCACCTGATCATGCATCACCTAATCATGCACCACCTGACCATGCATCACCTAATCATGCACCACCTGATCATGCATCACCTAATCATGCACCACCTGATCATGCATCACCTAAGCATGTGCATCACCTGATCATGCATCACCTAACCATGCACCACCTGACCATGCATCACCTAATCATGCATCACCTGATCATGCATCACCTAATCATGCATCACCTAATCATGCACCACCTGATCATGCATCACCTAAGCATGCACCACCTGACCATGCATCACCTAATCATGCATCACCTGATCATGCATCACCTGATCATGCACCACATGACCATGCATCACCTAATCATGCATCACCTGATCATGCATCACCTAATCATGCACCACCTGATCATGCATCACCTAATCATGCACCACCTGATCATGCATCACCTAATCATGCACCACCTGATCATGCATCACCTAATCATGCACCACCTGATCATGCATCACCTAATCATGCACCACCTGATCATGCATCACCTAATCATGCATCACCTGATCATGCATCCTGTCAAACTGGCAGGCATGCCAGATTGGAATTCGGCAGGCGGCGCATTGTTGTTCACGACTGGTTGCTTCTGGCAAACTACCACATCATCACACTGGCACATTGGCACACTAACACATTGGCACACTGGCAATTGGGCCCAATGGCACATTGGCACACTGGCACATTAACACACTACTACATTGGCACACTGGCACATTGGCACACTACCACATTGGCACACTGGCTCACTGGCAATTGGACCCAATGCAATTGGCACACTAACACATTGGCATACTGGCTCACTGGCAATTTGGCACAATGACACATTGCCTCACTGGCAATTTGGCACAATTGTGCATTGGCACACTGGCAAATCGGAGGAAGTACCCACCTTCATGCCTGGGAGCATGATGGTGGCCCCCAGTACAACAGACCAATCAGTTTGGTCACACACCCTGGCAACCTAGCAGAGACTTGTCTGCTTCCTACCTGGGCGCATGATGGTAGCCCCCAGCTTGCCTTTTATGGTCCTACTTTCAACCTCCAGCTGCGGCCCAAGCATGCTGAGCAGCAGGCTCACAATCTTGTCATGTAGCAAGGTAGAGCGCACACACTGCACACAAGCCATATGGAGAGGCAGAATCAAGATACAAAAGGACATAAGCACTTGGCAAAGAAAATTAAAACTAGAGAAATCAGGCTCTTAGGGTGAATAATTAACGTACATCCAAGCACAGGGTAATAGATAACTAAGGTGTTAAGCAGCTCATACAACAAAGGTCCTGCTGGGCAGTGCAGGATTGATCTTTGTTTCAAGAAGCGCTGCTTCAACGCAACTCCCATGTTGGCATGCTGAACACGCAAGCCATTGCAAGGGTTCAGGGGTTTAGATAAGGTGTTGAGCAGCTCATACAAACAAAGGTCCTGCTGGAAAGCGCAGGATTGGTCTTTGTTCCAAAAAGCGCTGTTCCAATGTAACTCCCATGTTGGCATACTGAAGATGCAAACCATCGCAGTCTCAAAGAGCAGGTGCCCTTCATAAAAGCCTGGGCTTTTGGTCAAGCATGTCCACTGCACACCAAAACAACTCACACTCACCTGTGTATTATTCAACAAGGCCACCAACCCTGAAGTCAGAGTTCCAATGTCCTTCGAGGCTATGAACACTGCTTGACCACTGCAAGACCATGTGCAAGTGGAAGTGTTGTAAATGAGACCACGCTTTCCATTAGAGCTCATGAGCAAACTACACGCTTTATTAGGAGCAGCCATAAGCAAACTGCCACGTTTTCCTATGGGACTTGTGGGAGCAAATTAAGCTTACATTTTCTTAAAACTGCAGAGATAGGTTAAAAACTGCAGGAACAAGAGTGTTTCTGCTCTCTTGACATGACTGCTCATGGAGCTCATTGCACGTGTAAATAAGAAATTTGAAGCAATAGTTGTCCATCAAAGACACCAAAGGTAAATTTCCTGCAAATGCTGTTGATCAAATGAGCATTTGCCAGTAGATGTCAGCACCGCCTCACATACATGCAGAACAAGTATTCCTAGGAAAATCTTGCAGTCATGCTGTTTGCCACATATGTTTCAAAATCTTTGGCATCAGTATAAATGCAAGAGCATTGACGGCCCCGGATGCAAATACCTGCGAATCACGAACGATAGCCAGGAGAGGGAGTCCGCAAGCACGTAGTCTGGGATAAGGCTGAATATAAGCTCTCGACTATCTTGTGGCTGCTGCTGCTGCTGTGCTGGAGATTGTCCAGCACCCAGAGGGGCTCGGAGCAGATGGTTCAGCCAAGCGATCTGGTGAAGACAAAGCCATAAAAATGGAAAAAGGGTCACATTTGATGGTGCACGTCCATCAATGCCCAAGGCCCTATAGGCAAGGATGAGAGACTTTCAACAGAAATTGCAAGGCCCAAATAGCATTTGATGCTGCACGTGCATCAATGCTCAAGGCAGGCTTTTTCCTTTTGCTTTGGCAGCCTCAAGAATCTATAGGCAAGGATGAGGGGCTTCAAACAGAAATTGCAAGGCCAAATAGCATTTGATGGTGCAGGCGCATCAATGCTTAAGGCCTTTTCGTTTTCATTTTGGCAGCCTCAAGGTCCTATAGGCAAGGATGAGAGGCTTCAAACATAAATTGCAAGGCTCAAATAGCCTAGCCTTGAGACACTTATTCTAAGTTGAAATATATTTGCCTCAGTTGGTCCTGCGGCTGCGCTACAAGCCCATTAAATGCCCAAGCACAAAGCATGTCCTCTTTGATATTTTGTGACTTGCAGTTCTGCTGCAGCAGCACCCCCCACCCCCAGACATACACACACCTGCAGCATGCAGAATTGCACAGCATCCTCCACCAAGGAAGGCTCCATGAGGGCGGCCATGGTACAGTGTTGAAGCAAGTACAACTGTAAAACAAAAAACACGTACCAATTTGAACATATTTTGCAATCAACAAGTGATTGTCTCAAACTTTGAAATAGGTTCAGTGCATACGACTGCTGAAACAAATGCACAGCAAAGAAATCATGGCAGATGCTTGGATAAACTCAGGCATGGCCCCCCATCCGTTCCTGCTCCCCTCCATGCCTGTTCTGATTCTGTGCTCCTTTTTATGTGATCCTGACCGTGAGCACTTTTCAAAATATGGATACATTTTTGGCAAGAATGCAAGACCACTTTCTTTTGGGTCAGTCGGGTCAGTACTCAAAGAGACCTCTCACCTTCGGCTCCTTCTGACCAGCCTCAGGCTTGGAAGAGCGCACCCAGTACTCTACAAGCCGCTTAAACCTGAAAATGTGCATCAAATAAAGGGAAAAGCCATTAGCCCAAGCGCGCATGACTGGCAGGCAAAGAGCAAGCCGCTTGAACCTGCAGCCATGCATCAGAATTAAGAAGAGCAATTTGTCAAGGCACGTGACTGGCTAAGAGCAAGCTGCTTGAACCTGCAGGCATGCATCAGCACTGACTCTGCCGTGTGCGGTAGCAGGGCAGACCCATCTTACTACCACATCATTTTACGTGAGGTAAAACAGCGCGCAACCAATGCTCCACATGTGGCAGCTGAGGCCCAAAATAAGAGCGTGAACGCATCTAAAGGCGGCAGACATGACGCCTACAGTTTCTGAGGCGAGAAAAAGCAGTCAGCAGTGAAGGAGGGGCTACCCAAACCCTTCTGACTATCACATCTTTTTATATGAGGTAAAAACATCGCGCAACCAATGCTCCACATGTGCCTGCTGAGGCCCAAAACAAGGGCGTGAGCACATCCAAAGGCTGCAGGCATGATGCCCACATGCAACAGTTCCTGAGCCAAGAAGAAGCAGGTGGCAGTGAAGGGAGGGGCTGCACATGATAAGAGCATGAGCGCACCTAAACACAGCAGGCATGATGCCCACGTGCAGCATCTTCTGAGCCAAGAAGAAGCAGTCGGCGATGAAGGAGGGGCTGCCAGGGCCGCCTGGCGTATCAGCAGCATAACCATGCGCAGAGGCCACAGGGGAGCACATCTGTGGCAGTATGGAGCTGGTGCTGGGAGATTCTCGGAGCTGGGCGACTGCGTTGGCCACGCTGAACCCACGCTCACCTGTACGGAAGTGTACACACGAATGAAGAATTGCTGAGTGGGCATGATGCTTGCAAGTGTGTGTGTGTGTTCGCGTGCGCGTGCGCGTTCATGCAGGTGTGTGTGTACGCACGCACGCATGCTTGGGGACTCCTGCAGCAGGGTAGCTGCTTTGGCCACTTCATCCCCGCTGCAAACCTACATATCTCAAGCCTGTTATTCTTTGAACTTGCACACATGGAGTGAATGCGCACACGCTATCTTGTCTGTGCTTGCACAATCCCAGGAGCACATCGCACACATGCAACAGTATGTAATTTCAACTCTCTTTCTAAAGCTTGGTTTGAATCCCTGTGCACATCCATTTATGGCAAAGAGATCCGCAACCAAAAGAGCACACATGCGTGAAGATTGCGCTTGCGCGCTGCATCCATTATACCATGGGGCGGATTGTCCACATCCACATGCAAATCAAACAAAGCAAGTTAAAAGCAACTTAGTTCAGACACCTCCAGAATACAAGTATTCAGTTAATATCAGTTGGTTTGAGCTCTATGATGCCCCCCATCGTTAATGCTCATCAGACAACCTCTAAAACAATGGAAATTGCAGTGGAAAGAGGTCACACACTCCTTGGAGTCCTCTCACCTCACTCCTGGAGCCCTACAGTACACAAAACACAGTCCTAAAATCTTCAGCACAAAAGGCGCTCTCCGACTTTTAATGACCATCTTTTATATGCAAGCAAGCCATGTGCAGGCTTTGAATGCTTTCTACTGCAGCTACAGTTACCATGAATCACAGGCAATCATCACCTTTAGAGATCTTCCCTCCCTAAGTTACTGCACTCCTTAGTGGTCTCTTGAGATAAAAATAAACACCAAGCAAAGCAGCTGCAGCGTTCTTAAAAGACCCTCAAAGCACGGAAATGTGGTATACAGGCCCCTGGCGCTCTGAACACTGCATGCAGCGAGCTTGCTTTGTATCAGAAGCTGGAGGAATGAGCTGTCATGAGAGTGCGCGCCTGTGAAGGCTGCAAAGCTGCGAAGCCAAGGCTGCGCCGTATAAATAAACAGTGATAAAAAAAAGGGTGCGCACTTGCAAAGCCACTAGTTCTCAGGAGGCTCTACATGCGGTGCTGCTGCATCCATGGCAAGGGGGAAATACGAAAAGGATTTTTATTGTTTAAGTGCGGCTGCGTTGCATGTCAAGCGAGAGACAACAACTGAAGTCTGTTGCAAGGGTGCGCACCTGCAAGGCTTCTGACGCTCTGCAGGCAGTGCATGCGGTGTGGCTGCGTCTTATAAGCAAGAGACAACAATTGACCAGCTCTACGCCTTAGAACTGCAGTTCTTGTAGGCAAAGTGAGAAGTGTGACATGCCCTCATTGCTGCTCATGCTCTTTTCCTTCTTGGGCTTCAGACCTCTTGTTAGCTAAATTTTGGCTTTAGCCCTGTGCCTTCTCTGGTTGCCAGCTTGCTCTTTCGCAGTTGCAGACCTGCCTTGTGCCTCGTGCTCCGCGAGCTTGTTTTTTGTAGATAGACCGTGCTCTTTGCTCGTCCCCCTCCTTGCTTTTCTCCTTTTTCCTTTTTACAAAGGCTTTTGTCAAGTCTCTGCGGCTTTTTGGCCTACCCATCGATGTAAGGAACACCCCTCACGAGCCGGTATACTACTGGAGTCTTTTGCAAGGGTGCGCACCTGCAAGGCTGCTGACGCTCTGCAGGCACTGCATGCGGTGTGGCTGCGTCGCATAGTAAGCGGGCATCAGGTGCTTGGGCATGAGGTCTGCAAACTTGGGTGAGCCCGACCAAAAGCCGGCCACAAAGGGGCGTGCAAAGCGCAGCGTGACGGCGGCCAGGTTGACAGCCATAGCGTCAGAGCAACCTGGGTTGAGGATGGACAAAGGCACACTCAGCGAGGTGAGTGACTCCATAAGATGGGAGACTGTAAACGCAGCATGATGGCAGCAAGCGTCAAGTCTTTCCTGGGAAAACATGAAGAAGCGCAGGCCATCAGCTTAAGCTTGGCTACAGGGATGAAGGTAACTGAAAGTGCCAATAAGACTGCACGAAGCACAAATAATAGAAAGGATGCGCAGCGCTCAGCCTGACACCGTAAAGGGCTGACTGCCTTGGCATTAAAGCATCCTGGTCAGGAAAAGTGTGCAGGCAGCAAGATCGCATGGGCGCACACGAAGATGTCAAATGGGTGCGTATATCAAGAGCAGCCTGGTCAGGACATGTGTGCGAGCTGCAAGAACAAACGGGTGAAATATCAAGAGCAGCCTGTTCAGGAAAAGTGCAGGCTGCAAGATCAAACGGGTGCTTATATAAGGGCAGCTCAGGAAAAGTGCCGGCTGCAAGATCAAACGGGTGCTTATATCAAGAGCAGCTCAGGAAAAGTGCAGGCTGCAAGATCAAACGGGTGCTTATATCAAGAGCAGCTCAGGAAAAGTGCCGGCTGCAAGATCACATGGGTGCTTATATCAAGGGCAGCTCAGGAAAAGTGCCGGCTGCAAGATCACATGGGTGCTTATATCAAGAGCAGCTCAGGAAAAGTGCCGGCTGCAAGATCACATGGGTGCTTATATCAAGGGCAGCTCAGGAAAAGTGCCGGCTGCAAGATTACATGGGTGCTTATATCAAGGGCAGCTCTGGAAAAGTGCCGGCTGCAAGATCACATGGGTGCTTATCAAGAGCAGCCTGGTCAGGGAAAGTGTGCAGGCTGCAAGATCACATGGGTGCTTATCAAGAGC